>JAPWDM010000001.1:163817497-165067497 GCA_035578155.1 Brachynemurus nebulosus
GGTACTCCCTCGTTGGCGACTCAGCAAATAACTGCCGCTTACCATTTTTCGTCTCACTCACTCTATTTTGCCGTCCCGTAATTATTGCCACCGCATTTTCTGTCACATCACTCATCACAAAAAAGCACGACAAACAAATAAACTTACCACATCCATCAAAACTGTAACCCATAACTAATAATACATTTTGACATCCACCCTTAAAAAGAACAACCTCATTTACAATATAGTACGTATCGGGTAAAAGACAAAATGAATAAAACAATGGAAAATAAAAGTTGACTTCTGAATAGGGCCAGTATAAATATGCATTTATTTTCATTATGTTTATGCGCCATAGGTTTATGTCGCGATATATGTATAGGAATTAATGTGGGCGAATTTGACTAAGAGAATGTCACAAAAAACGTATATCAACGAATTTCCAGAATGAAAATTTACCTACTACAGCCACTATCATGATAAACTAGATGGAAACGATTTGGTAATTCTGAATAAATGGTAAATCCGTGTGGGACCGCGGCTGTTCAACAAAGTTACCGGAAAAACATGTTTTCGACATACAAAAAAGATTATTATATGCAAAATTTCAGTTGAAAATAAGCTTCCTGAACGAAATATACGGTTGCTCTCGTATTTAGTCGAATTTTTCTTTGAAAAAATTAGATTTATACACCCTATGCGATAAGAACGACGAGAGTATAGGGGCGCTATCCGTTTTCGGACCCGTAGAACATTCTGTAGAAAAAAATGCCTGATATATATATATATATATATATATATATATATATATATATATATATATATATATATATATATATATATATACCCACTACCTTTTGACATGTGTAGGGCCCCCCTATGGAAGCTAAGAGTTGAAATTTTGTAAATGGGGCTCATTTCCGATGCACCTCATACTATCAAAGTGGGGTCAAATTTTGGATCCGACCCAACCACTAAGGGGTGGTGGAGGGCGACAAAACAATAAAACTTTTCTAAACCACTTGGAAATAATGTTTCGGCCAATTGCCTGCAACATGTCCAAAATTCAGCTTCTTAGGATGGTTTGGAGGGAGTAGAGGGGGAAACGCGCCCACAGTCCCCCAGAAATAACTTAGAGGGTTGAAATTTGGTATGTTGATAGAGTTCGTACCTAGGGTCTGCTTTTTGGAGGTTTTAATATTTCACCCCCACCCCCGCCATTTTTAAGCTACAATTTCATGCTTTTTGATGTTTTCGAAGTTTGTACCACTCACACAGGTCACCCAGATAAACCTAGAGGGCTGAAATTTTGTATTCGGATTGAGTTAGTATCAAGGGGGTGCCTTTTGGGGACCTCAGCTTTTAACCCTTACCCCCACCATTTTTATACCTAAAAGAACATGATTTTTCTTGTTTTTTAACAGTTTCGTTCGGGTCAAAATCTCCCCAAATAAACTTAGAAGGCTGAAATTTTATGTATGAGTTAAGTTAATAGCCACGATTTTTACGCCAATATTTCCTTGATTCTTTTGCTTTTTTTCTAACACGTCTAGAGACTCTCTAAGTCTCTAAGGAAACCTGGAGGGCTGAAATTTTGTACGTGTATTGAGTTAGTATTCAGCTAGTGCCTTTTAGGGATTCCACATAACTTTTCCCCCCACTTCTCCCATTTATACATCAGAATTCAATGGTATTGTTAAATGTATTTTAAATGCATTATTTTTATTCTAATACAAGTAGGCGGATAGTGATTTTAAAAATTAAAAAAAAAGAATGAACTTTCCTTTATAACAAATGCAGTCCATAAATATTAAATAATTTAAAAATATTATTAAAGTCACTGTTTATTTATAAAGTAGGAATTTTGGATTTTTATTTATAAAAGAGAAATTTTTGATTTTTTTGGAAAAAAAAAAATATCTTCATAAAGGACTTCCAGTTTATTATGTAAGGTGCTTTTTTAATATTTAAAAATAAAACACAAAGACAATTGGCGGATAAGCATGGATAGGAATGCCCTTGTACGAATTGTGTTGGCTTTTTTCCTGGCAACTGCTACCGGCACAAAATTGAAATTTACTGAGATTCAGCCCTTAAAAACTTAAAACTTTTTTTTAAAGCCCCGATCAACCGGACACTCATCATCAGTTTTGAAACCACCAAAATGACAAATCGCTTGTGGACTTTCAATTACAATTCGCTTGTAGACATTCAATACCGAAGATGAAAGGAAAAATTCGACTTCCGTGATGGGGCCCCGCTGCACACGGCGTTTTTTTGTATTACAGAGTGCATTTTTTGTATTGCAATGAAAAAACCCATATTCAAATGCGATTATTATTTATTTTTTTGGTAAATTTTTTAGTAGAGAGCCACTATAACATTACTACTTTTGGCATAGAACCGCTGTACCTTACTACCTCTGGCACAGAGCGGCTGTGACCTTACTACTTTTGGTACAGAACCGTTGTAACCTTACTACTTTGCAACAACTGTGACTCTACGATGTGTGTGACCTGCCCCCATAGAACACTAGAAGCCAACTAATATAAAAAAAGTGTAATTCGCTTGGAGTCATTTGTATACTAGTCACAGCTTAAGGCAGGTAGTCAGTCAGTGTCCGTCGCCGAACACACACTGCATTGTGTTAACAATGAACACCATTGTTACTTAAATTGGACAGCTTGGTCTGTCCCATAATACGTGTGTTGCGGTGGTATGTGTGAGTACGCACACAAAGGCAAACAACAAACTAACACAATTGCAGGCGGTGTGTACCTACACGACATGGTGGGAGAGATTTTACGTCACAAACTCATTACAAGTGGAACAGAGACATAGACCACCTAGTTTGTCCCCTTGCCTGCCCCTTTTTCATGGTAAAACTATAATATTCTTATGGAACTTAATACGTATGAGTTAAATGGTCAATAATATATAAACGTATAAAATCTGGATCAAAATATTACATCTAGTTTAACAAAAATAAGTTATTACTTTATTACTAATATGAAATCCTGTTCGAAGAATTTTCGAATAAAAGAATAAAATCCTGGTTACGTCACAGAGTTATATATATCCGACTATATTATATTCTATAGTCTACATTGTTTGTAGGTACTCTATAACATTTAAAGGTAAAACATTAACTTTCAATAAGTCATTTAACTGACATGTAGGGAGGTAGATGCTTTAATACTAAAAGTGGTAATAGTGGTTACGGAATGAAGTCGAGGTAGAATAGGAACGTAATGGTGGCAGTATGAGTTATTGTGTCGTTTGTCGATGACTGAAAGCGGCCACGTTATGGGACCCTAGCGAGCCTTTTGTTTACCGTAAATGAGAGAAGTTTGAGAGTGAAACATTTCTTCACTTTGTCCCCTTCATTGATTTTTCCACCACACAGCAACAATGAATGAATACTTGTACAGAGTGTTTCAGATTAACTGATAAGACATTCAAATTTGTAGCTTTTACCTTTCACTTTTTAATTTTAATAGCTATATTTTTAATCTTCCCAGGCATTATAAGAAAATAAAATAAATTTCAAAACCAAAGACAAATGAGAATGTGTCTAATTTCTAATCTACTAAATTCCTGTGTATTATCTACTAAAATTTAGTTATTTTTAAGACAATATTCTAGTTTAATTATAGACCTTTAAAAACATGTTCGTCAGAGGAAATTGAAAAATTTTGAAAATTAACAATGTTATAACCATTTTAATACGGTAAGTTCCGGTATCAGCTATTTATACTTTAAAAGTTTAAATGCGTTTTTCTTGAAACTACATTTTTCAAGTTGGTCGATATGATATCATGGATTCTATTTGTCCCATCAACCTCAAAGGCACGTGTTGCTTCAATACATGTTGCTTTATGGTAGAAACTACGGATATTACAAAAACTGTGAAAGAAACGTCAAAAAAATTATAATTTCAAACAGCCACCCTTTTTTAGATTTTTAGCGAATTTCGAAAACTCGAAATTCAGCTATTACAGTAGGTGTCATGACGCAATCTGAGTCCGGGACTATGGCAGAAATCTGTTTTGAGGTCCCTAGAATACGAAAATGATATTCACTAAAATTTATATATATATATATATATATATATATATATATATGTGTCGCCACGATAACTCTCGAACGAAACGTCTAATGCTTATGAAATTTTGTGTGCGGACTGGATTCTGAATTCGCTCGGCTAAGTTCGTTAGCCAGACACGTCGGATGCCCAGAAGTAGGTTTTCTGGCCATTTTTTATCATTCGATCCTATCATAAGGCAGTTCAATTTTTACATCGTTGAAAAGGAAAAAAAAAATTATGAAGAAAATATTCTTATAATTTTCTTTCTATTTTAAGTATTTTTCGAGAAAATGTAAATTTTCACTTTTATTCTTTCTTTGTTAGTCTAATAAGTAATTTATATTTATATCTCAGTTCTTTATTAAGTATAAAAATATTTCACTTTTTTATTAAAGAATTTTGTGAGAACAAGTGAAAACTATTCACATATATTTGATATAACACACATACATGTATAGAGTTTTGTTTCTCATTTATTGCATTATAATTAGCATGGTTCTATCCCATGTTAAAAAATGTAAATTAAACAGATTTTCTAAGCTAATGTAATGAAGAATTTTATTTTTTTTTTATTGAATTTTTAAGTAAACAAGAAACTGAAGATTATGTTATGATATAATATTATTAAATATATGAAAAAAAACAAAATATGTATAATGTACATATTATGTATGCACGGAAAAATATTTTGAATCGATTTTGAAAATTTTTTCACTAATAATTAATAATGTTAAAGAATTAAACCATTTCAAATGTATTTAAGGTATTTTATGTGAGGTCAAGGTTTTCGGGACCTAAAACGGCCAGAAATTAATTAACCAATCGATTTTAAAAATTTTTTCACAGTTAGTAAGTTAAAGTATTTGAATTAATTAATTAAATGATGTCCGCAAGAAGCGTACGGACTGCCATAGATTATATGAGATCCTTAGAACCCTTTTCTTACTGTTAGAGTACTAGACTTGTATGAGTTTCGCCAGGATTTACTGATCCCATAATTGTAAAAAATAAACTAAACGACCAATTTTAAAAATTTCTTCACTGTTACAGAGCTAAACTATTTTAGATAGATTTAGAATACATTATGTAAGGTCCGCCAGGGTCCACAGGACCCAAAAGTGTCAAAAATAAACTAACTGACCGATTTTGAAAATTTTTTCACTGTTACAGAGCTAAACTATTTTAGATAAATATCGATTACGTTATGTAAGGTCCGCCTCGGTCCATAGGACCCAAAAGTGTCAAAAATAAACTGCCTGATCGATTTTGAAAATTTTTTCACTGTTACAGAGCTAAACTGTTTTAGATAAATATAGATTCCGTTATGTAAGGTCTGCCAAGGTCCATAGGATCCAGAAGTGTCAAAAATAAACTAACTGACCGATTTTGAAAATTTTTTCACTGTTACAGAGCTAAACTATTTTAGATAAATATAAATTACGTTATGTAAGGTCCACCAAGGTCCATAGAACCCAAAAGTGTCAAAAATAAACTAACTGACCGATTTTGAAAATTTTTTCACTGTCACAGAGCTAAACTATTTTAGCTAATATAGATTACGTTATATAAGGTCTGCCAGGGTCCATGGGATCCAAAAGTGTCAAAAATAAACTAACCGACCGATTTTGAAAATTTTTTCACTGTTACAGAGCTAAACTATTTTAGATAAATATAGATTACGTTATGTAAGGTCTGCCAAGGTCCATGGATCCAAAAGTGTCAAAAATAAACTAACCGACCGATTTTGAAAATTTTTTCACTGTTGGGGAACTAACTATTTTAGATAGACATACATTACGTTATTTAGGGTCCGCCAGGGTCCATGGGACCCAAAAGTGGTAAAAATAAACTAACCGACCGATTTTGAAAATTTTTTCACTCTTACAGAGCTAAACTATTTTAGATAAATATAGATTACGTTATGTAAAGTCTGCCAGGGTCCATCGGATCCAAAAGCGTCAAAAATAAACTAGCCGACCGATTTTTAAAATTTTTTCACTGTTGGGGAGCTAAGCTATTTTAGATACATATAGATTACGTTATGTAAGGTCTGAAATGTCAGTAGGACCTAAAAGTGTCAAAAATAAAATAACTGACCGATTTTGAAACCCTTTTACTATTACCAAGGTAAACTATTTTAGATAGGTACAGGTTGTGTTATCTGAGATCCACAACTGTCCTGCGGATGCAAATGCGGCGTAGAATGCTACACAACGGGTTTTGAATATATATATATATATATATATATATATATATATATATATATATATATATATATATATATATATATATATATATATATATATATATATTACATAAAGTCCGCCTAGAATATACGGTCGAGCTGATTTTTTAATGAGGTCCACCGGGATCTTGCAGATCCGAAAACGCCAGTAATAAGCTATCGAACCGATGCTAAAAAATTTCTCACTGCTAGAGAATTAAATTATTTTAGATGGATACAACTATGCTGCACAAAATTCGTTCGGGTTCTTGGGTCCCCAAAACTACCAAAACTAATTACCCAGCTGATTTTAAAAATTCTTTTACTCTTAGAAAGCTAAACTATTTTAAATAGGTACAGGTCTTAGATGAGATCCGCCAGTGCCCAAGATTTGGAAATTCGCTATGTTATGCAGATGCTGCGACAGGGGTATTTAATTTTTTATTTCATTGTGCCAGAATGATATCGTTTTTAAACCAGAATTTTTTTTCTTGTTTCAGATGAGTACAAATCCCAAAATCATGTCAAACCGCACACCAATGTTTTTTGTATGGTTGTATTTAACCCTATAATCGTACGTACTCGTAAAATTGACGACTAAACATCTGTACCTGCTCCAATACTAGAACCTGCAGTTGCCTTCCTGCTCTGAAACTTGTGTTATCTAATTAACTTGTTTTGATAACACAGAAGACGTATCAATTTTGTTTATAGTTTCTGTCGTTTTGTTTATATTAAAGTAGTGCTCGTGAATTTTACGACGATGTATGATTAACGTATGTTTTTTTTTTAAAGATTTTGTACTTTACATATAAAAGTTTTCCTAATTTTTCTAAAATTTATTAAAGACGAATTAATTTATTCAGTGATAATGATAATGTGAAAGATGCTGACAGCTGTTTAACTTATAGAAACGACATAATACTGAAGTTTTAATATATTGAATCGAAAACCAAAGAATGCGTTTCAAATGACTTAATAAAAGATTAACAATTTATTTTGTAGGAAAATATTTTAATTTTTATTATTTTTTGAGTTCTTATTCGAAAAACTACTAACAAATTTTAGAAAATTTAGGAATGTGCCCAATGAGGAAGTAGCTACATATCTACGGGAATATTTGTGACCGAGAAATTTCACATTCTGTAAGGTCACACATGTCCACCGACTCATAATAGTTCATAAATTAATTATGAATCGACATGTCTTATGAATATGATACAATTGATGTTTATTTATTTTTTAATTTTTATATTGAAAATACACTTTGATAAAAAGATTAAAAAATTAATAAATATTTATACTAAAAACTTTTTTCAAATGCAATTTTTTTAAAAAATTTTGTTCGCTTTTGTAGTATTGTTATGTAAAAAAATGTTTTTTGCAAATAAACTCTAAAATTCTCCGTAGAAAGTCCATTTGAAAAATTTACGACGATGTATGATTAAAGTTTCTCGTAGACCAACGTATGAATCTAGGGTTAAATCGCTATAAGTCCTTGAATTTTTACTTTTTTGTATGAATTTATGATTTTAAAATATCAATAAATAGATAAAAAAAAAAATGGACACTAAAAATACGTGTAGTTTTTTTATTAATTCCTAAAAAAAGGCGAAATTAAGTTATTTAGTAAGTGGCTAATAATTAGTAAATCAGGACCGTGGAGAGAAACGACAAACTCCAGGGAACAAAATTGCAATTTCAACAATTTTTTTTTTTCAAAAAAATACAGTCAACGAGGAAGAAAAAAAATTCTCTAAGTATCTGTTACCCAAAACGAGTAGCGCAGCTGAAGAAAATGCACAAAAATTATCAACTATTTTCAAAACAAAATTAACCTTAAATTAAAGCTGCCCCCACATTTAATTAACTCTTTATTGCTTTAAATGATATACTAACTTGAAAAATTTTGAGAGTATCTGTACATAACCCTTCTGCGAGCTATTTACCAATTTATTCTATTTCTTTCATTCCTTCTTTTTACTTTTATGGATAAATAATTTCTATCTCTGTTCAGTGCGCGTCTAACTCCATTATAGTCGAAAAACTTTTAAAACTTACGGCGAAATAAATATCAATGTACATATTAAACAGGTAGAAATGGATATTTGCATAACAAAGTTGTAGAACATGGCGATGTACGACGCACGAGGCACAGGCCAAACGGGGCAAAGAGACCATAAAACGGAAAGTTTTCATCACTTTATCAAATATTCAAAATTTAATTAAGGAAAATAGACATTAAATTCACATGGATAATTTTTCATTTATCAACAACATTTCAAGCTGTTATAAGAAAATTTTTAAGTAGTTTGGTAGAGTATATTTCGCCAATGAACGCTTCAACTGACATTATTTAGGCAAAATTAATTCTTTAAAAGTTTTTTAACGTGAAAAAGTGGAATATTAACGAAGCTGCATTAAAAGTTATTGGGACAGAAAATCTTACCGAAAACTTAGTATTACTTTTCAGCAATATAAGTACAGTCAAAATTCTTAAGATTCACGTCTTTCATTGGCCTATACTCCAATAATGGAGAAGTCTATCATTTTTTTTTCTTTTTTATGAATGAAAATAAAAATTAATGCAAAACTAAACAAAACTGTAAATGAAAAATTAAGATATTTATACACAACTAACAAAGTTATGTGACGTTAAAGGTGGACTTTACACAAATACGAGTAGTTCTATTTTAACTAATTCAGATGTGTGTCATCATGCCTTCTACGGTGTTGTAAATAGAGCGAAGAGCGAAGAGCGAAGAGTCTTTCTTATTAACCCTTTGCACTCGAACCATTTTTTAGTATGGGTACTTAGCTACTTGACAGTAAATTAAAAATCATAAAGTGATTGAAAAAATTATCCGGATCGGCCGGTGATCGAACCCAGGATCTCCTGGTAACTAGCCAGGCGTGCTAACCTCTACACCAACGATCCTATGCTCGGCAAGCGTCCAAGCCGGACACCCATTCAATCACCTATGTGTATTAGTACTCTCTTTGATTCGAGAAACAGTTACAATTTTAATTTCAAATATTATCGAGTGCTTGTGAGACACTACTACGTATGACAAACTTTTGTTTGCATTTCAACACACGCAGTATTCATATGTTCACTTATCGTTAAGCTAAACTGAAACTTTAAGCACTCGATTTCCTTGGTATAGTATGACCAAAAACCACTTTAAATGGACGTTAGCACGCCTGGCTAGTTACCAGGAGATCTTGGGTTCGATTCCCGGCCGATCCGGATAATTTTTTCAATCACTTTGTGATTTTTAATTTACATGTGGTTTTTGGCCATACTATACCAAGAAAATCGAGTGCTTAAAGTTTCAGTTTAGCTGAACGATAAGTGAACATATCAATACTGCGTGTGTTGAAATGCAAGCAAAAGTTAGTCATACGTAGTAATGTTTCACAAGCACTCGATAATATTTGAAATTAAAATTACTTGACAGTAGTTTTAATAAAAAATTGTAATACATCAAAGATAAATATTTTAAACAAAGTAATTTACTTACATATTTTATTTTTATTTGCATATTACAAACATTTTATTTTAATATTAAATTTTATAATTTTTTATTACTCATGCGGGAGAAGTACTAACTTGGCGCACACACTTCTGTACGCAAAATAGCTGTTTTCCCACTATACTCTTCCTGCATAACTCAAGCGAACTTCGCTTTTGTGGGAAATTGACAATTTCCCGCACTTACTGCACAATATACTATTCCTTAGTGTGAAATTTGAAGTAAAGAATAGGATGGAGCCTGAGAGTCGCCGTTCGAGTACAAAGGGTTAAACTTTTAAAAAGCTAGTAAATAATATGTTACTTACTACGGATACTATATATGGATATGATAATTTTGACGTCTTCATTTTTTATGAATTCAATACTTTGACGTTTTAGAATGTTATTTTTTGACCATTTGAAAATTTCAAAATATTAAATCCATAGTAATTTAACATAAATTTAAAAAATATTGTATAAAAGACACTCGGTGTCCGATATATTACATTACTCACACCACAAAACTTCCCCATTGCATTTCTAGATTATATAAATAACTTGTTTTATAAACCGTATTTTTACATATGCTATTTCCAAATTAAATAAAAAGTTGTAACTTGCAGACATAATATGTATATTAGAATGAAACGAAATTTTGTATCATCACCAAACACAATAACACAACAACAAAGTTATATCAATAACTACCTATGTATTCTGATATCTACATGGGTATAAGGGTAGTATAAACCTATGAACTAAATATATAATAGTTTTAACTCTAGTTCGGAAGAAAACTTTTGAATAGGGTAAATCGGCGAGAGATGACATGCATACGGAAAAGAAAACAAACTTTGAATATCTTCGAATCTGAGCATCCTCGAATTCCCTTATTAGTCAAGTTTTAATTTTTTTTCAAAAAATAATGCATCGTATTCAAAATTCTTTCCAAAAAATTATTTACAACTATTTGTTATAAGATTATTATATTGGTGAGCTTTTTTGTTGTTAATGCGTAGGAAATTTTTTTTTACCATTCAATTCACCTTTTGTGGTTAGATTACGCTTTTTTAAAATAGGAGAGATGACGCGCTTACTAAAACAATAATTATATGTTTATTCTCAGTTTAATATTCTGGGTTAACAATCTTTAAAAAATTAATTATAAAATATAAATTTAAAACGAAAAATTTTTTACTACAATAAACCAACAAAGCTACCAGATGCATGGTAGCAAACCAACAAAATGTTCCAGATCGGTGACAATATAATGAAAACAATATTAAAATTTGAAGATAAAGAATTTAATATTTTAGAAGTTACTAATAGACAGAAAACAAAAATAGGAATTCACAGAAATAATTCCATTAGTAAAAAAGAAAATCAAAATTTTAAGGATATAGAAACGACAAAAACCAAAAAAAAATTAATTTTAGAAATTAATAATTAACAATAAATAAAAAACAAAAAGAATGGACAATTATGAAAGATTAATCTTGTCCAAAAGAAACAAAGTAGCTTAAACCTTTCCAATGCCATCTCATCCAGATTTACCCTATAAGTAACATGTACCAATTTCCATGTAATATACATACATAATAGGTGTAAAAAGTTATTTGAAGTAGTAAGCTAATTCAAATTAGGGAAGTTATGGATATCCGTAACCGTAACCGAAACTACCGGATAGCCGAAATAATTACGTATGCGAAACCGAAACCGTATCCGAAAATAAATGTTTCGGATTTGTTTCGGATAAAAACATAAAACTGTAGTTGGAAAGCTGACGTTAAATCAAAGAAAATTTTTGCTGCATATATTTCTTTTGATAGATTTCCGGTGATTTGTGTTTGACGTTCACTTTTTGGGGTAAAATTTCCCCTCTTTTCTAAAAAAAAATCGTCACTGAAGGCAATTATCCGTAACCGTAACCGTATCCGAAACATTATCCGATATTTGCACGTATCCGTAATCAAAACCGAAACCGAAAAAAATGTTTTTAAATATCCGTATCCGTATCCGTATCTGAAATTCAATATCCATAACATCCCTGATTCAAATATTGTAAACATCGATTCAACTGCCTCTGATACTGATTTCTATATTATACTATATTTAGCTCAAATGTTCTGTGAATTGTTATCGCAAAATTAAGTACATGAACTACTCATATAACGTGAAAAAATTTTTGTTTTAAATGAAAAAGGTCTTGATTTAAAACATTAAAACGATTTTAATAATTACCGTTTGCCGTTAATTAAAAAAAAAAAAAAAAATAGTTTAATTTTTGTCAGCACATACTGGTTTACTTCTTTATGCCATTTGTAATTTATTGTTAGAAGGCTTTTGCAGTTAATAAAAAAGTAATTTGATATATAAGTACCACGTTTCAAATACAATTGAGCATGAGTCATCGTTAAAAAATTAAACAATTCTTATGTTCGAAACAAATCAGTCTTCTTTTCTAAAAACAAAATGCAAAAAAAATTTACGTATTGTTGCAAATACGTAATGAAAGAGATAATGCTAAGAAAACGGGAATTCCTTAAATTCGCAAGTGATGATTCATGCTTAAATTTAAGTGAAATAGATCATACAACAAGAGTGCTTCCGTAAATACAGCAGAAAATATATTTTTAGTAAGAAATATCAAAATAATAAATTGATGTACGGTATCTCTTAATTTTTATAGGATCATTATCTAATTTTGATTACTTCTAAAGTTCAATAATTGCGATTTTACCAAATATCACTATAAAAATAATGCTTCCAATAACCTTGAACACACGATATGATATCTACTGATATATGTTGCAAGATTGTACAATGCACAATAAATTTGTATTATTCTATTTCAAATAGGCAAAGCTCATAATAATAGAAGTAGCGTAATTTTTAGAACTATGTATATACGTGAATATTTCTGTAAAACTACAGGTTTCAGTTTTCGGAAATCTGAGACAACAGTGAAATTATTTTGCAGACAGTTTTAACATAATCCTTCAATCCTCTTTTAATATAAGTAATTTCTACTATGTTGTCAAAGTTCCTGACTACGAGCAGAGAAAGGTAGTAAAATAGTATATTGTGTAATAAGTGCGGGAAATTTTCGATTGCCCACGAAAGCGAAGTTGAGCGCACGAACGTAGTAAGTGCGCTCATTCGCTTGAGTGGGGCAATTTCACATACTTTTTTCTATTATTATCACTATTTTTGACATTTTTATTACTTTTTAAAATAATATTTTTAAGTGTTCGTCTTTTTTCCTGAATTAATTATCGTTTAAATTACTTTGTTGGTGGTTTCTATAGAAATAAATATGAAATATTTATTTAGTGAAAAATTAAGAGGCGGCTTTGCGTGTTTTGATTAAATTTTGCGTGTTTTATTGTCAATTTGCGTGTGGAAAGTTACTTTCCACACGCAAAAAAGTATGGGGGAAGAGTACAGTGGACAAACAGCTATTTTGCGTACAGAAATGTGTGCGCCAAGTTAGTACTTCTCCCGCATGAGTAATAAAATAGTATTTTACAATATAAGTTCGGTAAGTTGCTTTTACTGATCGAGAAAATGTTGCAAAAACGAGACCCGCAGGGTCGAGTTTTTGCAATTTTCGAGATCAGTAAAGGCACTTAACGCATCGTGTATTGTATAATATTTTTTGCACGATCGATTTAAAATAAAGAATAAAAATATATTAAATAAAAAATAAAATTCGGATAATATAGGTGAAATTTATATTTCTATGTTATGACATAGAATGCCATGAATACATATTATAAATATTTATAGCAGTAATATGAATCTTTGTAGTCACAATTGACAACTATATTTGTAAATAAAAAATTAAGTGTCAATATTTCATCGACGTGAATATTTTTTTTTAATTTTCTATTAAAAAATTCGAGGAAAATAGTTTATTAAACTATAATATTAGTGAGAATAGTGAAATTGATGAAGCATTTCATTTTTGGCTGCAAATTTATTCTCGTAAAATGAAAAGATTACGAAAACCACAGAAAATTTTAACGATTGAACGACCTTTTGAAATGTCAATTAAATATGAAGACTAATGGCAACAATAATAATAATAATGTGCAAACTAGTGAAAATTGTCATATTAATCGATTTATTTTCCTAATTGTTCAAATTGTACTTTTAATTTCAATATAAATAAATAATTACAATCATTTTTGAGCCAATTTCACTTACCACACTCCTATTAACTTACCACGCATCTATTTCACTTACCGCACTGTTATTTTTTGGCTTCCATGGATATAAACAAACGTTCGGGAAATGTAACTTACCAGCATTGCCAACAGCATCGGTAAATGCATGAAAATACACGATCGTGCAAAAAATATATTTTTTAATCATTAACTTAAGCGGGTTCTACACGATGCTACGAACGTTCCTTCCAACGTTCGATCGAACGTTTGAGGCAAGTAAGTTCGATAGTTGGTGCGACGAATGTATCTGCTACACGGTGAATCGAATGTTTGATCCAATACGAATGATGATGTGTTGGTACTCAGTGGCGAGGCTGTTATCTGTCTGATATTATCTCTAATGTTATACACTGATGTTGTCTCTCTTGTATAATGTGTTGGGACAAACGTTTATTCAGTGGACGACGATGTCATCTGTCTGATGTTATCTCTAATGTTATACACTGATGTTGTCTCTCTTCACATGAACGAGTCGTGCAGCTGCTGAGTCGAACCAACCAACGCAACCAACATTGACCTTCAAACGTTCGAAGCATCCCTTTGACTCGGCGCAAAAATACCGACATCGAACGGGACACGACCAAATGCGAACGTTTGACGCTCGACATTGGACACTCGTAGGTTCGAACAACGGCTACACGATGCTATGAACCATCCACCGTCGAATGTTGGAAGGTGGTCGTAGCATCGTGTAGCAGCGGCTTTAATTAAATGTAGTTTGAACAAAAAATTGCCTCCGACTAGATTAAAGGTTTGTAAAAAACACAAATTCGATATAATAAACCTAATTAAAAACAAATACCGATCCACGTTACAAAATTTGGGTATGAATAACGGTCAGCATTGAATATTATTTAAATGGTGACAGCGCTGGAAAATGAAATTTTTAGGCCACAGTTAATAGATCTAGTTGAAGTAAGAACACTTTATTCGAAAATAACTTTTTTTACAAATTTCACTCTTAGCATTCTGTACCAAAATTGACAAAACGGAACCCTTGTCAATGACAATTTTTTTAGTAAGAGTTTTGTTTTTTTTCCTTAATATTGCCTACTTGAATAATTGAGTCTTAGTGTTAGTCTTGCATCCATATTTATAGTTTTAGTCTTGATTTTGCTAGAGTATGCATACTCTTGGTCTTCATATTGAGCACAAAACCAAAACAAGACTAAAAGACCAAGACTGATTTTGTTCATCACTAGTTCACAAGACCATCATTATATTTCTGAAAAAACTGACTGTAGAGTACAAATAGTTGTGCAAATACACTTGATTGATTTTCTTTTTAAAAAAAAGTATAAAAATTTCTATGCAATGTAAATCTTTTCTTCTTAAATCGAAATCTTTGATACATTACTTTTTAAACTGATACAAGAAACATACTATCCATTCTAAATTGAAACTATATAAATCATAGAACACTAGAAGCAAACTACTGTCAAAAAAGTGTAGCTCGCTTGGAGTCATTTGTAGGTCTGTCACAGCTTAAGGCATTTAGTCAGTCGGTATCGGTCACCGAATCCACTACGATTGTTATGGACTGTAAGACCAATTGTTACTTGAGCTGGACGTTGCTCTATCTCATAATACGTGTTTTGTAATTCTGTGTGAACACGCACCCAGAAGCAAACATCAAACCAACACCACTACAAGCAGTGTGTACCCACACAACATACTAATGCGAAGTGGGGAGGATTTTACGTCACTTTTCTGCTACAATCGGAATACTATCATAATAGTTAGTTTGGCCCCTTGATATAAATCATCACACTTCTATCCTCATTTCTTATTTTTTACTTAAACGTGAAAATGTAATAATTCTATGAAAATAAATCAGTCTTTCTTATTTAAAAAAAAAAATCAATTATAACTCAAATAGATGGATGAGAACGAACGTATTTCAATAATACAAAGGAGAAAAATGTTCGGTGCAATGAAACTAAGCGCAGATAATAATAATAACTTCCATAATAATAAAAATTTCAAAAACTATACACACAAATAATTTATGGAACTTGATGCTCGCGTGTTACCCACGCGTACCCCACCACATCAAAGCGTATGGATGTACGGTACGTGGATCATGTATATAGATTGATACACAGACAACATGTATATACGTATTATGCCCCCGTGAAAATAAAAGTAATCTTAGAAGAGCGGTAAACAATACGTACACAGGTTTTATAATATATTACATTCAACCCTACAATAGTGTTAACGTAGTACACTTTTGTTCAAAATTATTTTAATTAAAAGACAAAAGTCAAAAGTTATTTAGATAGTTTTTCAGCAAAAAAAAATTTTGGGTGTGCTTAAGACCCGCGACCGAAGTCAAAAATTCCATGGCGATCTGTTAACCGATTCGAATTCCATAGATAGCACTTTATTGGACGATCGAAGCCAATAACAAAAATACGGAGCACAAATAATAATAAATTATTTTCATGCCGAGTTCAAGATTAAATGCAATCAGGTTAGAACCAGAACCAATAAGCAAAATTCTCTATTGACCATAAAATAATACTTATATCAGAAGGTTGGTCTTGAAATAATACAAATACAAAATATATCTGATATCAATTTAATGCATATTCAAGTAAATTTTAATTGTTTTGATTTCAAAATTTATTTGAATTTATTTTAGTTTCCATAGAGTTGTTAAATTTTAGTAGTCGAAAAAGGACAGAAAGTAATTGATAGTTAATAATAATCAAAGTCAACTGAAGTTATTTTGATCTAATTTTTAGTGAAAAGAAATATTCATTTTGTTACCAGCGACAAAACTTACCACTTGGATCAAAATTTACCTGTGAAGGGTTTTACTGTTTAATAGTACCGCGACAAAACGTACCATTTGATATTCCTTTAGATATATAACTATGAAAATAATCCTTATTGAAGATACATAGCTATCATTTTATCATGTACATGACACGAAATCGTCTTCGTCAGTATAAAATTATGTACACAAAAAGACACTGTAAGTATTACAAAAAACGAAAGTGGAGAAATAGCGTTAAATTTTATAAAAACAGCTATATATGTTTGTATTAGGTATACAAATTCAAGAAATTTTCAAAAGGAAAATATCAAATAATAATTAGTAAAGTTAAATGACAATTTTGAAAATGCAAAAAATTATTAAACTGTTGTAAAAGATTCAAAGGTCCGTCGGGTATTTCTTATTGTCGGCATTAGTTACTATCGATTTAGCTTTTTTTAATTTGAGCTTATTTATTAGGATGATTTTGTGCTATCGGAGCTTGGACTAAAACCATAGAACACTAGAAACCAACTAATATTAAAAACGTGTAATTGGCGCGGAGTCATTTGGAGCCGTGTCACAGCTTAAGGCATTAGTCAGTCCGTGTCCTTCGTCGAACGCACACTGCGTTGTGTTAACAATGTTACCAGCTTACTGGTTAGTCGTCCATCGACTCTCCAAGCGTACACTTGCATTGTTGCAGTCGTAGCCACAGTGGTGGCTGTTCATTGTTAGCAGGTACATACATCACATACATGCTGTTGTTCTAGTATATGTACCCACTCCCACCTTGGACCACTTAGCTGCATACATAAAGAGTATCACACAGACAAACATCCACAACCCTACACATACCAAAACAAACTCTAAATACGCATACAACTTTCCACCTCTCTGCCTAGTCTGATGACGTAAAATTTTGATTACAGTCGGGATGCTTACTATTAAACAGTAGTTTGGCCCCTTGACTAAAACCTTCCTGAAAAATAGCCATACAAAATATCTTTCCATTAAATTCAAGTGTACCACCATTATCTTTATACAGACAACAACAAAAAAATAAAAATAAATAAAAAATAAAAAATAAAAAAAGAGAAAATAATAAATTGAAACTGCATAGACTTGCTTCCTGCTTACCATCTTTAACCCACTATCATACCCAACCGGCGATACCGCCCACCCTATTGTGCATTATTTTCTAACAACAAATTATTTTCAAGAAGTGTAGTACGTAGCACAAAAAAAATGAAATTAAACGTTTCAGTTTAAATTATTACATTACGTCTGAAGTATTTCTATAGATTATAGCAGTCTATGTATTGTTGTCTAACTGCTACATAGATGCTGTTCATCGCGCCCCATTGTCCGTTTAATTGTTCGCGCAGGGGACTATTAAAGGCATTAGCTGTCCTATGTTTGTGCTATTTGGCTATTAAGTGCATCAGCAGCTATTTAAACCGGTTAAAAACACAAAAAAAGAAACGTTTTAGCGTAATCGACATTAATTCCTTTTAAGCCGAATGAAAGTGGAATGCTTTTGTTTGACTTTTTTACTTTTTCAGCTGATATTTCATTAAGCTTAGATATAAAAGAACAAAAACTATTATTTTACTGGACGTTTGTTGTTAGGGAATAGATTCAATCAATATATGAAACTGAAAGCAATATTTAACAATAATTTAAACGATTTCGGTTTGGTTTCTAGGATTCTTATATTTTCGACAAATACTCCAGAAATTTAAAATAAAGCAATAACAATGTAATTAATATTTTGCTTATTTTGTTTGTTAGTCTTTCTTTAGACAGTTTTTAATAATATTTTTATTTTCTTTATTGATTATTAAGGGGGGAGGGTCCTCCAGACAACAGGCTTTTTAATAATTTTTTTTTAAGAAACTGGATATATTTATTGTATCAAATGAAGTTACATAGTTATAGTACATGTTATGGTGTATCCACTCATAAAATTTTTTGCAAAAAAAAAATGAAAAAATGGCGGCGCTACAGCTGTTCCAAATTGACTCTTTTAATTTGCGCCGTGGAATGCCCAGCCTCTTGTAATCAACTGACTTCAACCGGACAAAAAAATTGTATTAAAAAAAGTCATTACGCTTTGCATATACCTATTCCTGATGAGGAAATTTTTTTTTCACAATTTACAACCAAAAAGAAAAAATTTCACTTTTTTTTTATAAACAATATTTATAGTAATAATTTATGCAAAATTTTAGGTATATGCAAAGGCCAATATCTTAAAGAATATCTCTACAAAATTTCAAGTTAATACCTTAATAACTTTTTAAGTTATGTTCCATGGCGCGGAAAAAAAACTGTTTTGAGAAAAACGCTATATTAAAAAGTTTTCTTTCTTGAAAAGTCGAGTTAAAAGCAGTTTATCGTTATCTAAGATAATCTTTCCGTTGGGATTAAAACACTAGAAATATTATATTCCTTAAGGTACAAATGAAATTTTAAAGCAAAACAAAAAATGAAAAATTTGAAAGTTCTGGAGGACCCTCCCCCTTTAAGGGGTTATATACAATTGCAGCGGAAGGAATGACCACATTTTATCGTTTCTTTTTTTTTTGAGAGCATAATAAATATTTATTTAAAAACTATTAACACATCGATTAGTAGATATTCATGGGATACTTGTTAATTTTTTTTTCATAGAAAAATATTTGGAAATAACGGAACTATAGGTACAGAAATATTTCAAGAACGCCTTTTTTAGACATAACTTGTAGTGGATATGATTATAACTCAAGAACGATTCATGAGAAAACAGAATTCCAAAAAATTTCATTAGTATATTTTATTGGCCAGTCGCTGAACGAAGAATTTATAAAAATTAAAATTTTTTTTAAAAATGGCGACGGTGTTTACATTTAGCGAATTTCCAGAATGGAAATTCAGCTATTACAGTAGGTCTCATGACACGACTTGAGCCCGGGACTATGGCAGAAATTTGTTTTGAGGTCCCTAGAAACCGAAAATAATATTCACTAAAATTTATATATATATATATATATATATATATATATATATATATATATATATGTATATATATGTATATAATTATGTATTTATGTATTTATGTATCAGCACGATAACTCTCGAACGAAATGTCCTAGGGTTACGAAATTTGGTGACAACGTTGGAAGTCCAAAAATCTTGGATGAGTTCTTCAGCCAGACACGTCGGATGCCAGGAACATGGTTTTTGTTCTTGCAAAAAATTAGTTTTTTGCCAAAATTTCCACTTATTCAAAAATTTTTGCCAAATTTTTTTACACCATTTAAAAGAGGAGAAAAAGTTACATAAAAAAGCTCTTTAAACTATTATTCTATGTCAACTAGTTTCCGAGAAAAACTAATTTTTATAAACGGAAATTCGCTATGTTATGCAGGATGCTGCGACAGGGGTATTTTAAGGTGTAAAATTGTCGATTTTTTGCTCTAAGAAGCTACTCTAACTATTATCATAATAAATAGGTAGTGTAAATTTGGTGTTGATCGGATTGATAGTTTATTAGTAATCGTGTCTATCGCAAAAGTATTTTCAGAAAAATACAATTCTAAGATAATCGCGTTAAAAGCAACAAGTTAGTTTCATTAATATTCGATGCTGAACGTTCGATAGACTATACACAGTTGCTTCAAAGTTTCAAGGCCACACGGAGAGAAAATTCCTATAAAAATTACTGTGCTCAGCACTACAATCGACGTGTAAAAGGCGAACATATTAAATTCTGTAAGATAAAAATATAAAGATTATAATTAATCATAAAAAATTTAAAGGATGGAATGTTCTTTTCGTAATATTATCTCCGTAAAATTTGTAAAACAGCACAGTAAAAAGTTCCATTACCGACAAAAAAATAATTTTTAATTGTGTTTATTAAAAAAATTACCATGCTAACATGCTAATAATAGAAAGAAAAAAAACAGAAAGAAGGTTGGTTGTGTTGGGAACGCTGTAAT
The DNA here is from genome assembly GCA_035578155.1 of Brachynemurus nebulosus. NCBI lineage: Eukaryota > Metazoa > Arthropoda > Insecta > Neuroptera > Myrmeleontidae > Brachynemurus > Brachynemurus nebulosus. The sequence continues at coordinate 163,838,287 of JAPWDM010000001.1, forward strand.
GAAATGTACCTCACTCAGCGAGTTAGGCGAGTTACATGCGAACCATAGGTGTGGACTGTGGAAGAAACTGTCAGACAGTTCGCACCAAGCACCTTGATTTATCACTGTGTTACAAGCAGCTAGCAGTCAGTTGCTTTTACACTCTCTTAGGATGATGTCATCGTTTAATTCATCTTTTTGTTATTTACCTATCTTTAGTATATGTATTAGAATATATTGTTGGCAATCATTTTTGTATACATGTTTTTACAGGTACAGTGCAACCAATATAAGATCGCGAGTCAGATGCGCAAATGAAAGAGTACGACAACAGGAATTAAACTATAATATACATGCATAAGAGTGTGATAAAAGTTGTGTTAGCACCACATTAAATTTTACGATGCTAGCACATATTTTTTATTTTGGTCGTCGATCGCGCACGGATTATAGGGGAGCATGGTAATTTTTCTGAAATTTTCTCTACAAAAATTATAGGATTTTTCTCTCCGTGCATATACTTTCCAAAATAACTAATATATTGTAACTTTATTATTGCAAAAGCTATTGGAAATTGAAAAATACCATTTTTCTAAAAATGATAAAAAAAGTGATTGAGAAGTAGTATTCAAAATTAAATTTATAGTAGAAACTTCTCTGAATTTTAATCACAATTTCCTGATAGGCAATTTTCTAAATTAATTTTGCAAACTTGTGAATTTATTTTATTCGCTGAAGCAACACTACGGGTAACTTATCATCACAAACGTTGCCGGAAATTTATTTTCACAATATTCTCAAACACAACAAACTTAATATTTATTTTAATATTTCATGTAACAGATTTATTAATAAAACCCCATTAAATATTAATATATCATATTTATAAAATTACGCTAAAATCATTGAAACATACATAAACTTCGAATAAATAATGCAAATTAGACATAATATATTATCATCAACATATGTTCATTTTACAGGAAAATTACATGTGAATATAATTGTACATAATTAAGTTAATAGCGGAACATGAAATTTGTTTTTGAGTAGGCAGTATCAATTTATCTGAACATCCCTGCAGATCTATCATTTTAATACGTTGACTATCTTTATTTGTTATTCACCTGAAGGGATAGCTCGAACTCAAAATTTATTTTTTATGATACTTGAATTCAGTTAGATATCTTGGATTGTTCAAATTACCTAAGTTACATTACAATGTAATTCCATTTACAAATCAAATTTCTTTTTAATAAAGGACTTTTGTAGTTATAAAGTAATGCCTAGATATATAAGTTTATTGTCAAAACTATAAAGAACAATTATTCATTTATAGCTAAAAGTACCTAGCTTAAGTAGCTTTAATTTTTAAAAATTTATCTCGGGTATACCTTTTAGAAATGTCACGAATAATTTTTTGTCCCGTTTTTGCCCATTTCCAATCCCGGGAAAAATCCTTCAAGTCCCGAAATGCAGTTACGTTATCGCTTTCTACCGCTCACTTTCTAATCCCGTATAAAAATTCTTTATTCCCGCCAGTTTTTAAAAAACCAATCCGTTCCAATCAGGACCCATTATACCCCTTTTCACTTCGCCAGAATGACCTCCATGATATCTTTTTCAATAAATATTAACTCATAAAATGTAATGTACTAAGAGAAGAAAAAATATTCACTAATATAATTCGACGATCCCTGTCACAATCTCTTGTAAAAAGTTAAATTATAATACTATTACCTACAGCAAAAAAAAATTTGTATTTATTTATTATTAATTCAACTATCCTCTATTACTTGATAAATAGTACCAATTGTATTATTCCTTAGAGAGCGTCACTGACTTTATATAAATTAAACAATTAATATTCAAAAAATTATAATATTACAAACTTCTGACAAGTGTATATTCATATACAATAATTATTGTTAGATCGAATGCATAAGAAAACTAATGAAATGAAGAACTGTGATAAGCAACTATAATATTTAACAAAGTAGTCTTCCGGTAACCATAATACCAAATATTAATCAGTCATAACCATGGTGGTATAAACAGCTCTTTAACACCTTTACAATAGTTAACATTAATTGAAGGTGTCTCTTTTCGAAACAAATCAATTATTCAGTTCGTTGAACCTAGCGCTTAAATCATTTACCTACAAAGTTTTACATAAGACAAAAAAACTACGATACGAAATTGTTTTATATAACATGTTCCGCCAAATTATGTATCACCGAAAAGATGATGAAAAAATTATTTTTATTTTCTGGCTGCTGTTTGAAAATCGCTATACTACCCACCATTAACCTCTTCAAAAAAAAAAAAAAAAAACCGTCTGTGTTCGACCTGCGCCCACGCCGCCATTTTGTTTTGTAAATGCGGAAAAAATTCTTTTGTATGTACTCCAGATCACGTATAATAGACTTTAAAAAGTATTACATTGTTTGCGTTATTCATTACGAAGAAAAAAATTCCCGTATAAAACCTTCTTTTCTGATTTTTCAAGTGATGTAATGCCTTAATAGGTTGTTACGAAATGACATCACGGGTCATTCCGTTGATTTTCTATATATACTAAATTTTATTCAAATCTTTGTACATAGGTGCACGTAATTAACAACATAACCTCACTTCCACAATAGATAAAATGTTATTTGATTATAATAAAATAATTTGTACACACAACTTTATACGTAAAATATTTCTCAGCTGAATATAAATAATTATTCTCTCTACATATTATGCATAGAGGTATTTAAACAGGTATGTATCTACAATATTAACGTTCAAAGCTCAAATTTCACGAAACAAACCGGTATCTATATCTATGCTTGGTATTCATAATTAGATATATTTTAGAAAATTAGAAACAAAGAGAATATTCATATTCATACGAACCAACTTGTAATAATAATTATTTATAGTAAAATTATTTAAATATTTTATCTTTGCGTATACTGAAATAATTTAAGATGGAAATAAATATATATATATGGATTTACAAATAACTAAATTTCAAGCATAGATATTTAGAAAATTTTTAAATAATCACGATCAATACCGTTAATACCACAGAATACAGAAACGATCTTACCAGTGTTGCCAACTCTGAAATCTAACTGATCGTAGAATTTATAAAAAAATACCGTAGATTTTCAGAAATTATGTTGTAATTTATATTTAAAATACGGTAAAATTACCTTGTTTTTTTTCGGTAGGAAAATAAAGGTCAAAATTGAGAAAAAAAACTTATTAATTTGATTCAGATAGTATAATGCTAAGTCATCATTTTTGTACAAGATTCCTGTGATGAATTTCGTTAAGAGCTTATTACGCTTTTGCAAAGAAACTAAATTAAAACGTTCTAACAATAAGTATTCATCTAAAATCAAATACGGTAGTTTCCTATCGAATTCGTTCGCATAATATCTCCAGACTCATTGCACATTGTTAGGAGAATTCCTGGAATTAACATTTTGAAAAATGTAAACAAAAAAAAAGCAGTGCTTTCATTAGAATAAAACCAAAATACCCTAACAAAAGTAACTAAAATTCCTGAAATTTAAAGTTAATCATAAAGATATAGCAAGTATCATAATTATTTACAAGTTTTAATATTATGTATAATATTAAGATCGTCAATATTACCGTGTTTTTTGCTACCGTAATTATAACCCTACCGTAGGTGGTAGATTTATGCTGATTACCGTGTTTTTAAGGTAATTACGGTGTAGTTGGCAACACTGGATCTTACTATCTCTGTAATTGTGATACCTGCGTGGACAAAAAATCCCCGTCACTTCCCTCTACTATGTTGCGTAGGAACACACTGTTTGTAGTTGGGTATGTTTGATGTTTGTATCTGTGAGTGTGAAGTTATGCTGCATGTTACACACACAGCCACAGATACACGTATTCAAGCAGAGCAACATGCAGCATAACCAATAATAATTTTAACAATCGGTAACAATTGACGCGCATTCGGTCACCGCTACTGAGAGAATGATCAGCTAAACAGTGAGAAGGGCTCGATCGGCTTCCTACTGTCCACAGATTTTTATATGTACGCTGTTTCTGTACTCTGTGGTTAATACTGCACAACGTTCACTTTATTGTATTTTTATGAAGTTGTCTTAAAGATCATAAAAAATACGTTTTCTAGTTCCGTAAGCTACACGATTCTGGTTGGAGCTGAGATAACGTTCATAAATTCATTCGAATAGAATTCATAATCACTGATTTTGCAACGCTTTACTGGGCTTTAATTTTTCCAAATTTGTATTTGTTGAAGAAATATCTGTCTATAGCACCTACACACGATTTGATTAGATAGAAATAATATTCCTCTCTGTATAAAACCTACCTGCCTGATCGTCAAACAATTTTTTTTTTTTTTACATTTTAACAAGCTTGTTATGCATAATAATTGTAATCTGATACGCTTTTATAAATAAAATTAAATTTTATATTTAATTTAATTAACATAAATAATTTTTATTAAAACTGAAAACAACTACACATTTTAAACAAACATTATTTATTTATGTCCAATTATTATCATCGTGTCAATGCATTTTATATTTACGTGTAGATGCAAATATACAGCAATAAATTTATTAATATTTTCATGAAAGAATGTCTGGTTTTGGTTTGCTTGTAGGCTCAAGATTGCAATGATTATAAGCATTCATGTTTTAACGTAGGTATCTACACTTCAACGGTTTCTTCTTTTTAGTGTCTCGTAGTCATAACTAGGGTCGGCGAGAGGGTAGGACAGGAGGGACAATTACCCGGAGGTCCCTGCCTCAAAAGGGGGCCCGCAGTCTCGAATAGAGGCCGGGAGAAAATGAGAAGTTTTTTTTTTTTTTTTGCTCGTCGATAGTAATTTTGGAGAAAATGTTCAAAAAGTTTTTGTTGTGTCCGGGGGTCCGTCATTTCTCTCGTCGGCCCTGGTCATAACCACAGAACATTTATGGTTTCTGCCGTATCTATCATCGCTGTGTGTAATTTAACACTCACGTGAGTACACAGAGAAAAAATTCCAGTAAAAATTACTGAGCTGCCTCCGGTAAACGAGTCTTAAGTGACCAGTCCGTAGGAAATTATTAAGCAAAAATATAAAAAATGCGTTTCAAACATTATTTTTTACGATTCATTTGAAAATTTTTCCTGTACACCTTAAGAATTTTTCCTATACAGCTGCGTAAAATTCGATGGGCTAGTAAAATTTCATGTGGACACCGGGAAAATTTACTTAATTTTTGGTAAAATTATACTAGACATTGAATAATTTTTACTGAGTCGCTGTGCATTTCATCCCTCTCAGATATCATTGCAACCAAGCATCACACAGACATGAGAATAAATAAAACAAGCACGCAAGCGCACCGAGCATTGTCTAACATGACCAACACGAGTTACAGGCATAGCAACTAAGCAGGTTTCGTTCAGTTGTGCAATACCAACCATCATGACAGGATATTTATGAAGTGTTTGTTTGTTGTGTTTCATGAATTTTTGTTTAGTTTTTATTTTAATTCTTGTATGTTTTTTTGTATGTATTGATATGTTAATTGAAATATGTTTTTATACAAATTATTGTAATGTGCTTATTGTTAAAAACTTTTATCATGTAATATGTCAAATAAAGAATTTATATATTTTTTTCTACAAATAATAAAAAACCATAAAAAATTTTTTCTATATTAATAATTTGATTTTAATGCTTACCCTTCTATCAATATCCTTTTAAACTATTTTAATTCAATTATTTATTAATAAATAAAAAAAAACCTTATTTATAAATAATATGGTAATTTTTACTGAGCTATAGGGTAATTTACAATTTTTACTATAAATTATCGTACTTTTTGGTTAGCTTGTCACTTATGTCCGCATTACCAGAGAGCTCAGTAATTTTTTACCAGAAATTTCAGTAAAAATTACTGTATTTTTTTCTCAGTGTAGACTTTTAAAGTAATTTAAAATTTTCGGAAAAAAAAAGTTGGTAAATAACAAAAAATGCACTAGATTGGGATTTTAATGAAAACTTTGAAATAGCTACGGAAACCTAAATTTGCTGCGTCCAGCATGCACTTGCTCTGTTTTTTTTTTAACAATAATGTATGCAAAACAAAAATAAAACTGAAATTATGCTAAGGACTTTATTGCTGTCTTAATTGAAAGCAATATTAGCGAAAAAAAACTGATGGTAAGCAAAATATACGACTTAAACTCCCAACCGTTCTTCAATTATGCCTTTGTAAATACTGGACTATTACCGTAAATATATTAGCGAATTTGCTAGAATTACAAAATTGATGATAAAATATTTGAAAAAGGGGCAAGAAGTCAAAATTATACCAGAATATTTATACTACTTTGCAACTTGTAAAATAGTATATTACGTGATTGAGGTTGTGAGTTGCATATTACACACGAGCGAAAAAGTTACGCAAGCGCCGCGCAGCGGCGAGTGCGTAATTGCGCGAGTCTGTAATATGCCATACAACCGAGTTCCGTAAGCTATACTTTACCCGTACTATACTTTATCTACCACTAACATGAAATTCACAATAAACGATAAAAATTTGATATAAATACAATACATTAAAATTATGTAGTATTTGAAATTTATTAAAAACAAACGTAAACATTCAGTTGCCAGGTAAAATTTTTGTACAGATTCTAATATAATATCAGTGAATATACATATAATAGACAATTGTACATCACTTTATGCAATATAATAATTAATAAAAGTGTCGCAGGCAGCTGTATTTTACGCATACATGCGTGTAAGAAAGCATTTTTTGTACAGCTGTATATATGGCTGTATGTAAAACACAGCTTGCCTAGATAGTATTTTGTATAATAAATAAGCAATTTCATGGTAGTTGTAGACAAAATTATTAACGCAGCAGATCCCATATTAGCTTATCCCGATTTCTCCAAACCTTTGCAAACCAAACTATGCAATCGGGAAAATCCTTTCCAAAAAAACAATAGATCAGGGCAAGCCAATTTGCTTCACCTCAAGAACGTTAATATCTACCGAGAAAAAGTAGATACGCGTGCCTTGGAACAATATACGAATTTAAAAATATAAAAATATTTTTTTCGAAACACAAACTAACGTAAAATAAAACCAAACTTGTTTAAACGATTGATTCCGTCCTTGATGCTTTCAACTTGAATGTGTCTTGATTAACTAAAAATATTATCAAAAAAAAAAAAAATATGTCTTATATAAGGTTAGAATTCGGATTAGCTGAAGAAATTCAATGATTTTCTAGATGGTATACCTTTCATTCCATTTTTCTTCAGTTTGTATCTTAGTACAATTATTGTCAAAATTGAAACGGTGGTTGTTTTTCCGAGAGTGTTAAACGAAACCAGAGAATAGGTTAACTTCCTATACATTTCAGATGATATTCTAACGACTGGTTATCTAACTCTTTAAGGGGAGATTCGTCAAAGAAACATTAAAACCTTTTTTATTATTATACAAATCAATATTTTATAAAAAAACTAAATATACAACATTATTTCTACATGTCTTGAGACTACAAATTAATTTTTTTTTAAATTAAAAAATGAGCTTACTATAAATGGCGTTGAAGTGGAAACTGCGAGATTTTTCTACTGTGATGGTTCCTCGCACTCTAAAATCCCCAGTAAACCAAATTCAAAAAATAAAGAATTTTCTGAAAATATACATATAAAAATTATGGCAATATAACTAGAATCTACGAAAAAAATAAAAAAACCACCGAGAAATCCCATTTTGAAAACAAATTTTCAAAGATCACCGTTTTTTCTCGACTACAAACCGCCGTCCTTCTGAAAATATATTACGGAACCAAAAGTTCTTAGTTGCTATCAAAATGACGGTATCGAGGAATAATATGCACATTGATTTCTGCCGATACCTCAAATACTTTTTGAGACACACGTGGGAACATGTTAAAAAACGTAGTTCCCAGAAAAAAGCATTTAAAGTTTGTTTGTTTTTTTTTTTTACGTTGAATTATAGTAAAGTGCGCGCACTAAAATGCCCATTACTTTTTGATTTTTCATTTTTTTTTTTAAATAAAATTTTAGTAGAATATTTCTAACACCTTAACGAATATAATTATGAAAAAAAAATCGATTCCTTTTTTTAGCGAATATCCCCTTAAGGTTAGATGGATGCTGCGATTACATTTAAATAATGTCCCCCAAAAAAACCTAAAAATATAAATCATCAAAATAATAAAAAAATGTAACTATCTGATATAGGTAAACGAATATATATAAAATTATTTTCATTGGATCGTTTTAATTTGAATAGTATATAAAACAACATTTTTCGTATAAACGCATAATATATTGTAGAAAAAAGATTTTCGATAATTTTCATTTAAAATTCATGCCTAGGATTCTTCGCGTAGGTACCCATCTACACACGCGTTACACGTTAGATAGGTATTGCCGTATGTTTCGCAAGAAAACTGAAAAGGATAATGACACCTTTACCAAGTTGCGGTAACCCACTTATTTCAAGAAGGGCGGAGGCGGAACAACACATATGTATTCCATGTACCCATTTATACACTACATATGCTTTATAGGTGGTACATGTAAGGGGTTGCGTGGAACTTGAATATAAGTTCATTGTCAGAACGTGGTTGATGCAGAGTGAAAACTCCTCTGGGACAACTACATAAATGAAGTAAAACGAGCACAGCCTGCACTTTGATTAAACTATACCCCGTTGAATGGAACATGAAAATATTTCTTCTTTGCATGGTTACCACCACCATCGTCACCGTCACCGTCACAAGTTAGCGTCGCGTTTCATCTCTTTACCTACGACATTTTCTATTTTATGTACAATGAATGTTGAAAATTTGCGAGATTTTATGTTTAAAATTTACTGTTAGATAGATATATGTGTAAAATTATGATCTCATCAGTTAGTTAGTTCTCTCCGAAACTTTTTATAGGTACTACATATAAGGAAAAATCAAAAAAGGTGCCAGCAATAGAGCTCCATCACGAAAGTCGGACTTCCCCTTATCTTCGATATTTCTGAGATATATAAATGTCACAGAAATTTATATTTTTATTGTTTAAATATTACACTAGCGGAAAAAATTAAAAGATCAAAAAAAAATTCCAAATTTTTAGCGATTTTTCGAATGGCTGTATCCTCGTGAAAAATGGCCGTATCGGAGTCGCAAACAAAACAATTTAAAGCTGGAAGTTTGTAGTTTTGAGATCTTGCAATCGCTCAATCCTAATAAATACACTGAAAAAAAAAATTTCGAAATTTTTTCGGTTACTTTTTATTCGGTAAACTTGTTCATTCAGCTTTAATTTGCTTTTTTTAGACCTTTATAGGACCACTTCTCGCTGAGATATCGGACTTTGAATGAAAAAGGATCATTTCGTCTTTGACAATCCATATGTCAACAACCAATGATTGCACAGAAAATTGAAGATGGGTTTTAAAAACTACAATCAATTCTCTACAAGGGTTAGCCATTCTTTTTTCGAAAAAAAATTTTTTTTTTGCATACTCTACATGAATTTGAAAATCATACTCTTTCCTAATCTTTAACAAAACGAAAAAAAAATTTCTCAGCTTTATTCACATTCTTATCAATAACAGTATTATTTAAATTTATAAAAAAATAAAATTTCCATAAAAAATTTTCAAAAAAAAAATTAATTTTTCATAAAAAATTTTTGAAAAAAATTTTTAAAAAAACTTTTTTTTTAAATTTTTTAAGAAATTTTCTTTTTTTTTATAAATTTAAATAATGTTATTGATAAAAATGTAAGGAAAGCTGAGAAAATTTTTTTTTTAATTTTGTTAAAGATTATGAAAGTTTAAGAGCAAAAAAATGATCCTTTTATTTTTTCAAAAATTCAATCGAATAAAACCAAAAAAAACGGCTATAGATGGATTAAATTGAAACTATGTGGGGTTTTTGGTGGGTATATTAAACTATAAAACGCACACTTAACATTAATGCTTTGCTCGATATTTTTAATTCAGCGCTTGATTTCCCAAAAAGTCACCAAAAGCTCTTTTTTTCTTGATTTGTCAAATTCATGCAGAGTATGCAAAAAAAAATTTTTCGAAAAAACAATCGCTAATCCTTGTAGAGAATTTATTCAAGTTTTTAAAACCCATCTTCAATTTTCTGTGCGATCATTGGTTTCCGAGACATCGATGGTCAAAGACGAAATGATCCTTTTCCATTCAAAGTCCGATACCTCAGCGAGAAGTGGTCTAAAAGAAAGCCAATTAAAGCTGAATGAATAAGTTATCCGGTCCATATCGTGGTTAAATCGGAAAAATTTTTTCCAAGTCCGTGGACCAAAAAAAGTAACCGAAAAAATTTTGAAAATTTTTTTTCAGGATATTTATTAGAGTTGAGCGATACACGTTGCTTTGGAAATTTTTTATCACCAGATGTCAAAACTAGAAACAGCTTTAAATTACTTTGTTTAGGACTCCGATACTACCATTTTTAACGAAGATACAGCCATTCGAAAAATCGCTAAAAATTTGGAATTTTTTTTGCTCCTTTATTTTTTTCCGCTAGTGTAAAAATAGGTCAATTTATGTACATTTAAACGTTATTCAAATTTTCGACCACCTTAATCTCCGAGGCTAGTTACGTTACAGGGCTAAATTTTCGCAGGAAGGTTGAAGTTAACAGAAGCAATTTTTCAAACCAAATTTCATATGTTTAATTTAAAATGGTTTCTAAAATACTAGGGTATAAAATCACTGACTGACTGATACATAGATAATAAAAAATTCAGGGCACTCTAAATCGAACTAGAGCTTCTAGTATAGTCATTTGGTTCAAATAAAAGGGGTTACCTGGAAAGTTTTCCGGGAGTTTTGAAAATGGGTGATTTTCCTCGTAAAATGACTCGGAAAGGAGATATCGTCAAAAAACTGCTTTTCGACGCCATTTTTCCAATATGGCGACGCGAGCGGCAAAGATACGAGGTGGCAAAATGGAAATTCGAAAAGAGCACCTCAAAATCTATAAAATCACCCGTTTTCAAAACTCCCGGAAAATTTTCCAGGTAAAACTACCAGATGACTGTAGTATTAGGAATTTGAAAAAGTTATTACTTAAGGTAATAAATTCTAGAAAAATAAAAAAAACATTAAAAATCAATCAATCTGTAAATTTATCAAAAATTATTTTAAACTAGACGCTAACAGAAAATTATTTTATCGCGAATTTTTTGCTAAAAATTACTTTTTATCGAAAATTTACTCACATGGGATAATTGGTCCTGCATTTTACTTGTGATTTTTTTGCTCTTTGGCATAGTATAAAAAAATTTCAAAAAGCTTTTGAAGTTCAGACCGACTGATTGACTGTGTTGTTTTTATTTTTTTTTTCCTTGACTTACTAATAGCAACCTCATTCTGAAGCTCAATATTTCGTAAATGGAACTAAAAAGTGAAAAATGGTAAAAGCCAACACGATGTGCTACGTGAGAAAAAAGATTTATTTCTACATTCATATACCATGTGAGTTTTTTGAGAGTTGCCATTTCTACTACAACCAAATTTTTATGATAGAAATGATACTGGAAAAGGTTCTTTTCTTGGGTGTAATGGAAATCTAACCAAGGAAAACACTATCGGTTGAAGTAGCCTCAAGTACATATGCATATTTTTTAGTAGCCTCAAGTCATTATGCCTAACTGATAAATTAAAGAAAAATTAAAAAATTAAACTTGGGTAAAAAAAATTTTTTTGCTCATTTCTGTTGTTAATTAATGCATTAGATCAGTTTTATCGAAAAATTAATATATAGTCTCATTTAAAAATCTATAAGTTTATGTCATAACTCGAAAACCATAAGAGCTATAAAGCTCCTGACTATAGGAATCAGTTGCCCCTTTCGATATCTACAACTTTTATTTAAACAATTTTTCGATTAAATCAACGTTTTGGCTGTAAAATGGCAACTCTCGAAAAACTAACACAGTATATGTGGAATTAACAGGGTCAGAGGAAAAACAATTCTGAACAAAACGGGCTACACAAATCACCTTGTATAGTAATATAATTATACCGTCGATGCATATTGGTAAGTTCATGACCACATAAAAAACATCTGACATTTAATAATAAATTACTCGTAATACCTAAGTGCACAGACGAACAGGCGAACATAACAAAGACAAAGAAAGTATTTAAATATTTTATTGTATTTATTCTAGAATCAACGATAACTTAATAAGGACAATAATCAATAGCACACAGATATTCAAGTGTCACTCGCCCACATTTGACGTAACATTATACCTACTATATGCAAATATATTATCTATGTTATTCATACATAATTAAAAATGCTCTACTTTAGTCAGAATCAATTTACAATTCTAATAATGTACCATAAACTTCTCATAATATTGGTAGTAATATAATATGATAATAAAAAGTTCCTCACTTTTTTTCACACTACATGATATACCATTATATAGTACTGCTCTGAGCCAAAAGGTAGTATCTTAAATTCAGGTAACGATATGTACATATACTGTAAAAATCATTATTACCTTCAGATTTCTTCTTTTTCAGAAATTTCCTTTTTCAGAAGACAGTGATCTTATTGATAATATAATTCTCATTGAAGGAGAAAATTTTCGTATTGGTAAGCCCAATGAGAGGGTAGAGTAGCCGGAGTTCCGGCCTCGGAGCCCAGTCTGGAAGAGGCGACTCGTAATTGTCACTAACAAGGAAAGGTTTTGGAATGTCAATTTGCAATTTTGTATATTATGTTCGAACGAATATTATATATTATGATTTCAATTATAAAAGAATAAATTAAAGTAAAAAAATGTATTTTAAGAAAAAGCTTTTATTTAAAAATGAACTAAAAAAATAAAATAACTTTTAAGTATAATTTGAAGCAATACGCAACATAATTTATAAAAGCTTGAGGCGTTATCATTAATTATTTCTGTTTTGGATATAAGTGTAGCTATTTTACTTTTCAGTCGTTTCTAAACTTAATAAAACGCCTCAAGCTTTTATAAATTATGTTACATATTGCTTCAAACTTCTCTCAAAAGTTATTTTTTTTAGCCCATTTTTAAATAAAAACCTTTTCTTAAAAAACATTTTATTTTACTTTAATTTATTTTCTACTTTTTAGTCTGATTACAATTAATTTGAAAAAAAATTAAAGAAGTAATTTTTTTACCTATAATTTAATCGGTTAATTTACCTTAATTAAGCATAACTACGGAAACAAAAAATTGCAATGTAAAATCAATGGACAATATTTGACAATTTGAAATGTCAAAAAGTTGCACAGGACTAAAAATCAACAATTTTGGTTTGGGGCCATATAGGACAAAACTAATTATACAATATTGAAAATTGTCATCAAGGTTATACACGTATGCAAAATTTGAGAGCTCTAGCTCAATTAGAACCTGTATAATTTTGATTCCAAGATTTGATCTAAACCAACATACTAACATAACAAGTTAAATAAAAGCTTTTAAAAAGCACATCAACTGTATATTTTTGAAATTATTTTAATTAAGAAATATTTAATTAGACTATAAATTGTTTTACTGATATCCACAAGAAACCCGAGTTGACTAAAACCTGATATTAGTGCCACTGTGAATATTTTTTAATGCTCTTTCAAAATTAGTTGAACTCATATCATGAGCTTATAAAGCATTCGTCTGTGTTGTAACTAAAACTTACATATGGTCTTTAATTACTAGTAAACAACAGAACGGGTCACTAAATTATACAGATAATTCAGTATTATGTTAAGACAACAGCAATTATAAATAGAAAATAGGAACTTCTACTTGTCGTTTTAACGAAATTCTGAATGGAAGAGTCAGTTATTAAAGCCACAGTTATGGTGCGACTTAAGTCCGGGACTGTGACAGAAATTTGTTTTGAGATTTCTAGAATTTTTGAAACCGAAATTCGTTATGTTATGTAGGATTCTGCAGAGGATTTTTTCCCATTAGCAAATCTTTTGAGATTTCGCCTTCTGATGCAGTACTGCTGTTTACGACATTATAGCTACACATTTAATATTCAACCGAGTATTTTGATATTCATTAACCTCCATTAATTAATTCACTTCATTTGCATAATTTCTTTCATTTTGTTCTTTTTTATTTTTTTCTTCTCTGCTCGTTCTAAAGCTACAGATCTGCTATCTGTTTCCTTATTTATAACACCAAACATTCCTTTGTTTGTTTATTTATGCTTAATAATTCACTGTTTTAAATATTATTTGAAAAGTTTGCAGTATAAATTTCAATTTGAATTGTTAATTAATTATTTATTTATCGCTTTTTTATTGTCTTTTTTTGTATAAAATTGAAAACGGGCTGATCTTATACACCGCCATCTGGTGCGATTATGGGCTAATGCTTTAAGTTCATTCCAGGTCAAACCGATAAGCCTTGTTTCTTTATCGACAGTTCTACGCCATGTAATGGCTGGGCGACTTCTCCTCCTAGATCCTTGTGGGTTCCACTCTATTGCGACTCTGGCAATATCATTTTTGCGTAGAACCTGCCCAATCCAGCCCCATTTGCGCTTCCGTATCAGACAAGAGACTAGTCTTATTTTGGCTCTGAGCCATAGTTCCGTATTAGATATGGTGTTTGAGTATGAGAACAAATAATGATATCATTTGAGAACAAATAATGATATCATTTCTCTGATAAAGGTCCACACCCTTAGGTGCAGAGGGCGAAGCCCCCGGTGTAGTGTAAGGGGCAAAGCTTCTACCGGAGGCCTAAGGGAGGACATCCAGGGGAAAGTTTACAGTGTGGGTAGACCTGTCCCCCAAATTTTTGTTTTATTTTGTTTTTTAATTAAACTAGAAAAAAATTTTCTATAAAATTTTTCGAAAGCTCATATTCTCAAACGTAAAAATCCTTTATAATTAAATAAAATTCCCATAAAATAATAGTGGAATTCGTTCTGTACTATATAGAGCCTTTTTCATCCCGTTATCACCAAAAAACAGAAACAAAATTATCCATTACAAAATTGTAGAAAGCAATAATGGTGTTTCCCTAAATACAATCCAAAAATTAATCCGCAAAGAAATTAAAAAGGCTAAACCTTAGGATAAATATGTTTTTTTTTTTTTTTTTAATTCAGGCCAATTCAAAATATATATCTCTTCCATATTTACATAACATTTCTGAGAAAACGAAAAATTATTCTTCAAATTTAATATAAATCTCGCTTACCATTAAATAAATACTATTAATCCTTTTGTATACAACGCGAAAGAAAACTCATGTCCCATGAAAAACTCTAAATTTTATCGTTTATATTTCAGACGATGCAATGCTTCCTATGTAGGCCAAACGGGTTACACTTTCAAAACAGTATATTACGAAGGTATATAAAAGTATAAAGAATTTACTGGACTTCAAAAACGTAATTCTGACTTTGATATATACATCTGTTAGAAACAAAACTAAACAAAGATATGATTGTGAAAGCACAAGAAATGACTATTTATCGGCATATTTCCCCATTAATTTCATTAGAAATGGAATATCCGACAAAACCGATTCAAATTTGATTATACGATACAAAACAAAAGGTTCATATCAAGGCATCGAATATCAAAAAATACCACACAATATGGTAATGTGTCCTTAATCATTTTTACCAATATATAGAATATTTGCATTGTAATAGAGTCTTCAAAATTCTCTACACCAAGCCAAAAAAATTACATATAACTTTTTTGCCGTATACATATAGGCATCTACCAGTGCCAACAATAGGGTGCCACCGTTCGTCGCTTTAATGCCAAATATGTATTTTCCGCTACTTACACGGAATATACAAAAAAAAAAAAAAAAATAGAAACAGTTAAAATATACATGCAGAATGTGTGCTGTAATATTATACATAGAAATTATACAAGAATAATTTCACCTCTGAATGTCAGATGTGCAATGACCATTTAAAAAAAATTTATATAAATACTTCAGTTATCAACTTTGATTTAACACAAAATATACATACGAAGATAAGAATACGTTTGGCAGGATAACAACAAAGATCTGAGTGAAATAGACAATATAAACAATTGAAATGAAATGAATGCTGTAGGTGGGTCGGGATTCAGAGCTCCCGTTGCACGTAGGCCACCAAATACGGGCCCATTGTACCCCCACGGCATCCAAGAGGGACTAGCTAGTGCCCAGTCTCTCATAGAAACTCAGGATTGCACTACAGTCTGCAGTCCTGATGTCCTCGGAACTCAGTATTGGAGATCCCAGATACTTGCATCTCAAGGATGACAATGCTTCACAAGAGCATAGAACATGGGACGAAGATTCGTCCTCCAAGCCGCACCTTCGGCAGAGAGGACTTTCCACTAATCCCATGATATGCAGGTGCTTTCTCAGGACGTTGTGCCCCGTGAGTATACCTGTTAAACGGCTCAGCTGTACCCTGCTTAGAGATAGTAATTCCTTTCTCCGTTTTAAACTGGGCAGTACTATAAGCTCTCGGGCCTATCTGGCCGTTTTACACACTTCCCAGAGATGGGCGTGCTGCCTTTTAGCCCAGTCATCCACAGCACACCTCACTTTCTGGAATGATATTCCTAGGGCCGGCTCTGGACCTATTAAAGGTTGAGTCGAGCCTCGTTTAGCTAAATCATCTGCTCTCTCATTTCCATCTATTCCCGTATGGCCTGGTACCCAATATAAACAATTACTTCCATTAATTTATTACTACAATACCAAATAAAGGCTTTCCAAAAATGTTAAAAAAAATAAGTACCCTAAACAATTCCATCGCCTCTGCTTCTTGTTCTGATAAAATTGTTTTAGTTTAAAAAAAAAAAAAAGAAAATCAAGTAGCAAGTTTTTTCCGATACGTTCCATTATAATTATTATAAATAAATTAATTTTTCTACTCCTGTTGAAGAACACACTCATTACATATCCGCTAATTGTTGAGAAAGCTAGGCATTATTCAAAGGTGTGGAGGAATTTTCATTACTCACTACCTTTTTAACCAATGAAATCACCGTATTAACCATTATTCAATGGGCTGGCTTTTGTTTTGTGTATAATATGCGTATCAATTTTTAATTTCAAATATGTTGCGTAGTAACATCCTATTAAACAAAGTAGCTTGTATTTTGTTTTCATCGTTTGTATTCTTTTGATTTAAAAATATTCAATTTTATTTAAATCAAAAAAAAAGTCGTAGAAAAAATATCGTATTCTACTCGCTTGCAATGGCTATTACTCACTCAGATGCATTACGACACTCACCTCGCAAGCTCGGCTCGTGTGGCAATTTCACCTTCGTGAGTAATAGCTATCATCATCAGCCTGTTGAATAATATACTATTTTTAGGGAGATTTTTATGTTGTATAAAAAAAATTAATGATTCCGTCACCAAGCAAACTAAGTTTATTATTAAAATTACTTTATAAATAAAAAGTAAAAATGGTCACTTCTGCCATTTATATTACACTTTTATATTAAAAAAACTGGAGTATTGCTTCGTAAAAAAATGTACATTACAAAAAGTCATTTGATCGTTTCTGCCTTATTGAAGCATAATTGTTTCTGTTATACTATAAAAAGCATAGAAGTAAAAAAGGCATAAAATTTCGATACTAATTATTTGAAGGCAGAAAGATAATGTAGTATCGAATGTTCTAATCCACATCCCACTGTTACCAAATTTAATGAAAACGATGGAAGTCCAAGAAACTTGGACGAGTTCGTTAACCAGACATGTATGTTACCCGGAATTAGGTATTTTAGCATTTTTTGTTCGATATATCTACTAACCTATTTCTTTCGTTAGTTCACTCTTTTACTCAAACGGAGCATTTTATTTTTATTTTTCGAGTTACTTCGGTTAAAACACCATGTAAAACTGAAATTCCAGTGCAAACAATTACTTTGTAGACAATTTTGAATTGGCAAATGGACTACACTAGTTGCCTCATGCAACAAGTGTGACTCGAAAGTAAAACCCATTTCAGTGGACTCCACTAATAGAATTCACTAAAATGTCCCACTGTGTTTAGATCTAGATTTTTAGTATTTGATTATCTTTTGTTTTTTAAACTGTTAGGTTATTAACTTCCCATTGGAAGTTATTGTAATGGGTCCGATTTTACGAATCCCTAATTTGGACATATCTCCACGTTCCAAGGTCACTAGAATCCGAATCCATCGTCTTTAGCGTGATGTCTATGTGTGCGTTTGTTAGTTCGTTCGTTCGTTCGTTCGTTCGTAAATTATTTTTCGTCTCGCATATTTCGAGAAAAAATGATGATATCAACTCCGGACTAATTTTATTAGATGCGTAACTAAAAAAAGAGGTTTGTTTTTACAATAAAAAAAGCGAAATTAAAAACTTTTTGTGAAATATATATTGTCTCGCATATCTTGAAAATAAATGATGTTAATAAATTGGTTTAATGCAGGGTCCCTCACGAGATACAGGGCGCGAAGCCCCCCAGCGGGGCGCAAAGAGCAAATCCCATGTCGAAGGTTCGGAGGGAGAAGCCCGCTGAAATAAAAAAAAAATTATTTTTGTACAATAGTCTCTAGTCTTTAAGGACACCTAATAGGGAGTTGGCACGGTGGGTAGACCGATCCCCCCCCCAAAATTTTTTTAGATAAAACTTCTTCCTTCTTTCTTTCATATTTTTTATTGCCCCTGAAAGGCAAAGTTATTCTCACATACGTAAATATATGCTGTGGTATATGCATTACAAAGGTACGTATATCTTGGTAGCGAATAATAAATTTTGTTCGGGAAAATCTCAGTCGCATAAAAGAGTAAAACTACTTTATTTTAAAAATGATTTATAGCGTTATGATTTATTTCATACTTTCAACAAAACATATGTATATTTTTAATATTGCGGTTTTGGTTACATACATTCGTATTTCATATATAGAAGTACATCTACATATATTTCATAATACAGACCTGTAATATGCATATAATGCATTATTAAAAAATTGTATATTCCATCTCTTTATACAGTGAGTGACTTCTTTACAATTCAAGATTCCACAATATCTTGATTACAGAGTGTTAAATTGAAAGTTTGGTCATAAAAAGTTGATTGTTCCGATTTTTGGAAGAACTTTTCCCTTAATATTCCTCTTAATTTATACTTTATTTAGTTCTAAGTAAGAAAATACAACTAAAATATAACTGAATAGCATACCTTATTCACTAGAAAATATAATTGCATACCTTATCCACCTCGTCTTACAGTGCATTTCAACTTTGGTTGCGATTATCCGAAAATTTACTTTTCTGATATTTTCAGCAATGAAACTGGATATTACAAGAAAATCGTTGAAGATAAAAGAATGCAATTTTTTAAGCATATTAATAGTTATATAAACTAACTTTTCTTGTATTTTCAATAATACTAGACTATTGGTTTTCTGATAAAACAATACTTTTGAGTTTTGACGTTGTTTCAATTTTTTTTTTTATAAATTTTAAAATGTGAAAATTTTTTATACTACAATTTTAGATACAATAGTGAAAATACATGAGTTTTTAGTGTTTCTAATTATCTTTAATTTGAGGCCAAAATCATCAATATTGATTGAGTATTTTTTTCAGAAAATCAATTTTAAAAAATTATCATTTTTTTCGAAAAAATAGACTTTTATGATAAGGCGAAACCCAAATTCAAATATAATTATTTTTGTCATTGTTAAGTTTACATTATGGTTATATAACTGCCAAAAGTTCATAAGAAAATTTGAAAATAAAAAAAAATTGTTTGACGGGCAGTGAATCCCCGTAAACAATTCAAAACATTACATCACTTTAAATTTTTTTTTAAACTGACTTAAGTAAATGATGTTTTTAAACCTAATCATTTGTATTCTGTTAAAATTTCAAACTGATCAGTATTCTACTATATACTTTTTGGAACGTTTAACATCATGAATTTATCAAATTATGGAGTTTGATGTTTTAAAAAATTGCAATCAATGAAAATTTAAAATCAGTGAAGATTTTTTCGAAAACTTATTATACAAGAAAGGAAGGGAACCAAGTCTTTGAATCTTATCAAATTTTGATCCTTTATTTAGTTATTTCGACTTCCCCAGAACTTAGGATGCAAAATACATTTACACTCGGTTAGTAAATGTCAGAAATAATATCATAATCCCATCAACTTTTCAAAAGTCACTTATAAACTCAAAATAAAATAACACACAGTATAAAACAGTATAAGAACTGTTTTGAAACTGTCATGTATTCCTTACAAAAATACATACATACATACCTACCTAAATCTAAATACGTCTAAATACGTTAATAAAATTTTTAATAATATACATTTTATCAACGTCTCTAGCAAATACATCGTTGACTTACATCTATTATACATACTCGTATATCATTAAAATGATATTTGCAAGAGAATATTTGAAAAGTAAATAGCACATACAAGTGAGTTTTTTGAGAGTTATTAGCACTTTTATTATGAATA
Organism: Brachynemurus nebulosus; assembly: GCA_035578155.1. NCBI lineage: Eukaryota > Metazoa > Arthropoda > Insecta > Neuroptera > Myrmeleontidae > Brachynemurus > Brachynemurus nebulosus. The sequence continues at coordinate 163,858,828 of JAPWDM010000001.1, forward strand.
AATTACGAACTTAATGAAAAAATTGTTCAAATAAGACTTGTAGCTAGCTACCTTTGAAGCTAATCGATTGCTACAACTACATAGGAGCTCTAGCTATAGCCATAGCTAGTTTAGTTTTCGAGATATAATGCAAATTTATATTTTTTTTAAAAGGAATCTAGGTTTAAAAGTTTTTTTTTTTTTTTTTTTTTTTAATTTATTATTGAAAACTACCGGTAATATTCAAACTTCCATCATTTTATCTCTCAATCTTGTCTAACTACGTTTTAAAAATCAATTTTTAAATGTACCCGCATTGACTGAGTTCAGACGACCTAAAAATATACGGCTTCTGGCAAACGATAAGGCAGTGTCTACACACCTAATTGTTAGTTAATTATACTCAGGTTAAATTTGTAACATTTACTGAACAAAAATTTAAAAATTTATAAAGTTAAAACGGGACATTTATATTTTAATTGATGTTTGGGACATTTATTTTTTATTTGATTTTGACGTTTTGCGAATAATAAAAATAAAATTACTCCGATTGAACCTAGCCTATACAAATACGTATCAATTTAATTACAAAAATAATTAAGGAAAATTCAAAAAATGGAAAAAAAAATTTTTCTTACATTTATGACCTTAATTGATACATTGGATCAGTTTTATCAACAAAATAATATACAGTTACTTTTAAGAAAATTTATGTCAGTCCTTAAACAACAAAGCTTCTGGTTATAACAACCGATTGCACCCGACGGTATCTACTGTATCTGAACAATTTTTTTTATTAAGTCAATAGTTTAGTCGTAATAAAAATGTCAACTCTCAAAAAACTCACCTGTATACACTTCTAAACTTGTGTATCTGTAAACTCGTATAATATGGAAAACAGCATTTTGCTTTCATCATAATAATATTTCAGCAATGAATAAATATTATTAGGAACACATTATACAATTCTGATATTACCTATAACATTATTTAGAAGAATATGTTATTTATGTTCGTATATTTAATCAATATGTTTTTTATAAAGTAGCTGGTTTGATGTATCATAACCATAGAACACTAGAAGCCAACTAATATCAACGAAGTGTAGCCTGCTTGGAGCTCTTTGTAGGCCTGTCACAGCTTTAGTCCTGTAGTCAGTCGCTGTCCGTCACCGAACCCACAGTGCATTGTATTACATTGTTAGACATTGTTAGTTGAACAGCACACATTTCTCTCTCTGGTAACACGTGTGTTGTAGTAGTGTTTGTAAATACGCACACAGACGCAACCATTAAACCAATACCAGTGCAAACAGTTTGTATCTACACTAAAAGAGTGGGGAAATTTTACGTCACCCACTGGCGAGAAGTGGAACAGTGTAATTTGGTTACTAGTATGGTCCCTTGATCATAACAGTAAAAACCCTACCTGATAGGATATCCATACAGAAGTTGTAGATATTATAGAACATAGGTTCATATACGTGACCACCAAATCGGTGGTAAGCTCTGACACATCCTGACCTATTTTTAATTAATTAGGAGAATATCATTAGGTAACACGAATATAATACGAACAGCACCTTGATATGATACTAACCCTAATGATATACGCTGGGAAAGCATCATAAATTCTAATAAAATCAATAAAAAAATCCGATGAAATTTTAATGTATATATTTGTCACTTATTTTATGATTTATCTATGTATTAACAAAATTTTATAGTTTCTAATCCTTAAAAATTTTTCCTCAATTTGAAATAGTTGCCCTACAGCAACATTTTTTTAAATTCACCCTATTATAAATAAAGTCGCACAAACAAATAAAAATTGGTTGTTATAACTAAAAGAGTTTGAATAAAAAATTTATTAACTGACATTGTATGGTTACAACAAAAGATTGATAGTTACTGTAACTTAAGTGAGTTTTTTATAATGCAACAAAAATTTAAAGAAAAAAATAAACCTTAATACAAAATAAGTTTAAATATGAGTTATCGGTAGTAGTGTTCAATCAGTCAGATTTTTGTCAAAACATTTAACTTTTACCTATTCATCAAACTGATGACTAGATCAATTTTTCAAGTTATCTATCTTAATTTTTATTTAATAAGACCTACAACAAATTATTCGGTCCATTCTTGACAAAACAGTCTAAACAATATCGATGGTCCTATGACCAAGTTGATGAAGGCGCGGCATATATTTACTGAAAACGCAGATGTTGCTGCTTTGAATCATATCAGATGTTCCAATTTAAATCGAATAGCAAATTAATTTTAAATAGTAAAAAAAAGAAATACGAAACACGAACACAGTTGAAGTATTTGTTATTCTGACAATTTCTTTTAGTCATCAAGAACATTTGCTTTTTAAATTTATGGTAACTAAAAAAATATCTGGTACTGTATATTTAATCAAAAAATTTTCTAGTTTTTCGGTTGTAATAACAAAAAATTTTTTCAGTGTATGTTTTCTACGAGTTTCTATTAGTTTGTTTGCTTGGAAAAATCAGACTGTAGTTATAGTACCAAGTGAGATTTATAAAAGATTATGTGTAATCTATGATAGTGATAAAAACGCATGCTCTTGCACAGATTTCCTCATAATCATGTCTGTCATATTACCCGATAGTAACTCTTAATTATTGAATTACAAATAATTAGGTCGAAATGTACTACCAGTTCGAATTTTATTAAATTTTACAAAATAGAAAATGTTTCTGTTATCATATTTTTCGATCATAATATTCATAAATTTTATCACAAAAAAGTTTAATCAATATTGTCTTTTTAATCCACTTTTCTTCTTCTTTAGAAATTACTTTTTCCACAAGCAAGACAAAAATAAAACAAAATATCTCAATTAAGTATATTTCCAAAAAGAAAATATTAAACATTATAATATAGACAGAGAAAGAAACTCATCTCTATTGGTAAATATATTTTAATCAAACAGCGACAGCCGACAAAGCGGCTTATAAAATATAATTTCATGTCTCGTTCCAACAAAAATAATTCATTTAAAACTTTTTAACCGGCTGATAGATCAAAGTATTTTATGTTCGTAATTTGGAAAGTTGGGAAGTATATTTAATTATTAATTACAAAATTTAAATGATTTTGTTCAAATCAATGAATAAACGCGAAAGTTATTTCAAATACAAAATTGTGAAACATTCGACTGTATACCTACTCATCCTACAGTCCATTTACAATTTAAATTAATTTTTGTTTCGGCTTCAAATATATTTTTAGAAATATATCGTTAATGGAACGTTCCAATAAAATCACACAATAATACATATTGGAATTTCTCACAAAAGTACAAAAAATTCTTAAAATATTTGGAAATTATCATTTTCATGCAATACAAAAAAACGCAGTATACAACAGAACCTCTGTTAACCGGATAGCAGTGTCACGCATAACATTAAATAATGTAGTATTCATAACTAATTTTTTATTTCAAATTTTTTTAACTTTTTTAATTTAGACCAATTTTATGAACGAATTTAGATACTTATACCAAAATACATTAGAATTATTGTTAATAAGTTAAAATATGAGCAAATTAGCTTACAAATGCATCGTCATATTAGAATTATTGTTAATAAGTTAAAACATGAACAAATATACCGAACCGATACAGGTATACATATACAGAAACAACAAAAAAATAACACAATCTTCGTGTAAACGAGAAAGAATGTCTATAAGTACACTTATTTGTGTATTTCCGACACCAAAAAACTTGTTTCGCGCGGATTTACTGCTTTAGTTAAGAGCGGGAGTGGTAACTTGTAGCATCGGTAACATCACTGCCAATCATTGGACATTGTGCGTTCAACAGAAACACATGTATGTATAGAAAACGAAATGTTTCAAAATCAAAAGCGTATTTCTAAAGTTAAATTGGTTTTAATTACGTGTATATAGATATTAAATACTGATTAGGTAAGTTAATTAAAAATATTATTATAGATTGAATTCTTTTTCTTTATTTGCGGGATTTACTTCAATTAATTAAAAAATTATCGAATATTCGGCGTTCCAGAACACATTAAAAGGGCAAAGATCAGGTAAAGAAGGAAGAGTAGTCGTTCCATTTTGTCTTCCACATTCAGTTTGACAACGATCTTCACAATTTTTAGGTATTGCTTCAACATTACTTTCATCAGAGCACAACTTTGTAGAAATATTAAATAACAAAGTTTAATTACTGAAAAATTATCTTTACTATTTCCTTTCATTTATATAATAAATAAATAAAAAAAATACTAACTTAAAAAAATAATATACCAACACATTTACTGAGTAAACTTCTACATTCTAAATCAGTTAATTTTACACATCATTGTGGTAATTGTGGTTATAACTAAGTAATTGTGTAAAATTAACAGAAAATGTATGTCCTTTTGTGTGTTAAATCATTGACACAAATCTTATGTAAAGATTTGACACATATGCATTGTGTTAAAATAACATAAAAATTTGAGTGGACCGTTCTGGACATGTGAAATGTGTTAATTTGAACACAAATTTTTTCACTGTGTGTGACACTAAACAAGAGTATAGGACTTTTGGTCAAACTCGTACTAAAAAGCCGTGTACAATTAAAATGCATTTTTGTGAAAATTTCAGTTGAAAAGACAATAAAGCTCCGGTCAAACCGACACGATATTGTATACGAACTATCTGGATGATAATATAAAGCTATGGTCCATTTCACTTAAATTGAACCATGCTTCATCACTTATGAATTTAAATAATTTCCGTTTTCTTGGCTTTATCTCTTTCATAATTGCATTTACGTAAATTTTAAATTTGCAATTTGTTTTTAGAAAAGAATAGAAGGTTGATTTGTTTCGAATATAAGAAATATTTAATTTTTTAACAATGACTCATGATTAATTGTATTTGAAATAGGGTATACCTACTAGTGATGTCGGACCGAGCAGCAGTTAGTCGATTAATCGACTAAAATTGTTTTTCAGATAAAATTAGTCATTAGTCGAAAATATCGAGAACAGAGTAGTCGACTAATCGACTAAATTTTTAGTCAAATTCATGAATAAGGTAACCTATGTAACTCTTTCAAAAGCGATGTTTTCTTTCGAATTTAATTATGGACTTTAAATTTTTTTCTTTTAAGAAAAAGAAAGATATGAAATATCGCAATATATTAATCACATAAAAGTGAAAAATCATACAAGTAGATAATATTTTAGTTTTAATTTTTTGAAGTCCAATAAATAATACAGAAAAATTGTTAAATTAGTCGTTTTTAGTCATTTAAAAAAAAATTAATCATTTTAATCGTTTAATGGAAAGTAAAATAGTCGACTAAAATATGACTAAATATAAACAAAATTAGTCGACTAAACCGATTAATCGATTAATTATTCGACATCACTAATACCTACGCAATTTGTACACATAAAATGACTTTATTGGAATCGTCTATTTCGCTGGCTTCTATCATGACTCCGTTCAGTAAACTCCTAGTCATATAATCGGTCATAGGGTATTAAGCACACTTGACATCACCTTTTTCTAAAGTAAATTTAATTTTTTTTTGTAATTTCAACAAAAATACAATATCTTAACGGGAGATTCGCCAAATCATCAAAAATCGACCTTTTTAGGCCTTCGAAGAAGCCTTATAACTTTGGTCTGTTATAAAAATTTGAGGAAGGGGGAATCGGTAATAATAATAATAAAATATAAAAAAATAATTAATGAGTTGCACATGCATATAGTAGAGGGGTGTATATTCACTGTACTTAAAAAATAAAAACCAGCCAAAAATCATAAATTAACACTTTCACCATTATATGTGAAGAATACATAAAGAAAAAATGACTACAGCAATTTTGCGTTTTCATAAAAGAAAGCTAATTTTTTTTTTGGCAAAGAATTATATTGTGCTCTACTTTAGTTTTTTTTGTTGTATATTAGCTCTATCGACGATCTGTCGCTAATGTCAACATCGTATTTAAAGTTAATATGTACCTACCATACCTACGGTGTTATTATGTAAACAAATGTCAAGTTAACAACATAACCTTAAAATTAGTTCTGTGAAAGGTGAAAATTTCAGTAATATTTTCTTTAAAATAGAGAAAAATAGTTTCAAAATGCCTAAAATAACTGAAAGAGATAAATTATTAAATGCCGTTATTACAAAAACCGTTGTAGAAATAATGGATCTTGACTCAAGTAAGTAGACTAAATAGATATGATTTTTTAAATTTATTTTAATGAATTTTTATTTAATTTTCAGGTGATGATGACAGAGAAGATGAAATTACAGAAGATTTTAACGTAAACTTAATGTATTTATTAAGTAATAGAAGAGCTGTACATCTAAACGTTCCTAAAAGATCTTATTGGACAAATAAAGTTTTAGGAAATTTTGACAATGATAGATTTCGTCATATGCTAAGAGTGGATGAAAGGGAATTAAATTATATTCTTACTCTAATAAAAGATGATCCAGTTTTTTTCAAATAAAAATTTCGTTCCTCAAATACCAGTAAAATTGTAATTACAAATAGTGCTGTTTCGATTAGGATCTTCTGGTGAAAGTGCATCTATCAGAAAATGTGCATCATTATTCGGTGTTGGTGACGGCGGAACATTATTAAATATCACACGAAGAGTTTTCCGTGCCATATTAAATTTAAAATCAAAATATATACTGTGGCCAGATAATCGTGAAAGACTGAATATAATCAGTAAAACAATGGGTGCATTACCAGGCTGTTTTGGTTATATTGACGGAACTGAAATTAAACTTGCAGAAGCTCCTGCAAAAGAACATGAAATTTATTTTTCTCGTACAAGGAAATATTCTATCAAATTACAAGTAGTGTGCGACCATAACTTAAAAATCCGACAAGTTACTGTCGGATATCCGGGCAGCGTGCACGATGCAAGAATATTTAAGGAATGTCAAATTGCACAAAGATCCGATAATTTTTTTTCCGAATTACAGTGGATTGCTGGCGATTCTGCCTACCCTCTGACTACCTCATTACTCCATTTAGAAAAAACAGTAATGAATTAACTAATGAAAGTAGGCAAAAGTTTAATGAATATTTTTCAAAATATCGGGTTCGGATTGAAAATTGTTTCGCAAAATTAAAGGAAAAATTTGAAAGTTTAAAAGAATTGAAAATTCGTTTAAAAAATCAAGAAAGTCATAAATAAACAAGCTTGTGAATGGATTCTGGTGTGCTGTATTTTACATAACATTTTATTAGAGTATAACAATCCAATAACAGAGGAAAATCACAAGGAAAACAATCCTGTGGTTTACCCAGCGGAACTTCGTTCAGACAATAATTTAAGAATTTCAATTTTTAATTACATAAATAATAAAGTCAATTAAAAATTCATAACTTTTTAATAAAATAAAATGAAAATTTATAACTTTTAATAAACATAAATTAATAACAGTTCATAGCTAGTATTTTTTTTTTTTTTTGTATTTATTTCTTATATTTTAATTCCATTTCTTTTATTGCGATTCTCTCCCTCATTTCTAGCTCTAAAAGCTTAATTCTATGATCATATTCTAATTGTTTTTCTTTTAACATTCGTGCCTTCTTTTCTTTATCTTCCTCAAATTCTATTTGTCTATTAAATTTTTCGATTTCAAATTCCAGCTGACGCTCCTTCATATTCAATTCTCTTTCTTGAATTTCCTTTTCTTGTTCTATTTTCTGTTTTTTGATATCCGTCAATTTTGACTGATAAGTGAATATCTCGCTTACAGCTGTCCTAGAATATATACCTTTTTTTGAAATTGGGGTAGAAGAAGTAGATTCTGTAACGATTTCTGAAACAGTTTGTACTTCACTTTCTTTTTCGACTTCATCTGAAGTCGAAGGAATTTCTTCTAAAATGATCGGCGAATTACGTTGAGAATTACAAGAGTTGGTTTCAAGTGAATCTGCTGTATCCATTACAAATATTTCCGGATTTGTATCTTTTTTATCGAAAATGTCATATATTTCGTCATACAGAGGACATATGTTCAAGATAACATCTATTGAAAAGTAATAAAAAATATAAATTGTGGAGACTTAATTAGATACTCATTTTTACCTTTAATTGTTTCACCATCATGTAAAGTGCCAGCACTGGTATTTTTCTCCCACTGTTGAGCTTTTGAAAAGGATGAACGAATATTTCTAACTTTATCTCTAATAACTTTCCAATCAATATTTATTAAATTTTCTTCTGAAAATTTTTTATAATAAGCTTGGGCACACGGTTTCTATAACATAAGATAAGAAGATAATCAAAAAAATGCATAAATACACTCACTGATTTGATTGTATACCTCAAAATCTCGATTTTGTCTTAAAAAATCTATTAACCTAGAAATCGCTCTATCACTCCATTTCTTATTAGGTCCTTTCCTTATTCGTTTTAATTTTATCTGAAATAAAGCATTTAATTTTAAAAAAATTACAGAATAAAACGCAAAAATCACTTGATCATGTACCTTTCCTACATTCAAATTTGATGGTCCAGCTTTTTCCATTCTAAATATTACAAATTTTAAGGCAACCTGTAAAGAAATACAAAAATAATTAAATACCATTTTAAAAATATTTAATAATTAAATAAATAATACGTACCTCAAGTAAAAAGAAAAAATGATTGTAGTCAAATTAATTTAAATCTCCTCTGTGTTTAAATCTAAACAATTCAAATTTTGACAATTGATACACGTGTTATATATACAATGCTACAAAAAGTTGTCCACTACCAACTTTAAAATACGACAGTTTTTACGACAATACGAAATTTTTTTTTTACATAGAGAACAACAAGAATCTAAATAACACGTCGTAAATTTGTGCTATAAATAACATATCGTAGAAATAGCATTCAGTTTAAGAGAAACTGTGAATACCCTAAATTATACATATCGATCGTGTTCCATTTAGATATCACAAACAACATTCACTAGTGTATTTGATGTTTCACAAAAAAACTACTTTTTTAAAAAATTTTCTTGCAATACTAACATTTTAAATGCTTTTAAATGCAATTAAAAGGTTAGTCTTGCATAAAATTTAAAAAAATTGGTTTTTTGTAAAAAAAGAAATGCATTGTGTTACACAGTGTCGTTGTGTGTCCGTAATGGAACACGACCATTTTATAACTAGGCGAGGAAACACCGTATGTACGAATAACTCGGATTACAGTAAAATGGGACACATTGTACTGTATATTAAAATTAACGTTTTGAAGAAATTTAATTAAATTGAAATATTTTTATTAAAAATTAATGCGAGAATGTAACAATACTTATGTAAGTGTATAAATATTCTGTGTGATAATAATAAGAGTGTGCTATGTTCAGAATTAAGAATTTTTTTAAGTATGTACCTACATACATTATCATACAAAATCATAACCATAGCTTTGATACGTAAATTAAACGTACATACTTAATTATTTTTTTTAAAGAATTGTGTTGTTGTTGGTAGTGTGTAGTAGTGTATGTATACATACTTATTGGTTTGATACATACAAACCATACATACTTATTGGTTTGAACCATAGAACATAAGAAGGAATACAACTATCTCTTTTCTGCAATCACTTATGGGCAGGTATGTGCATTTTACATAACTATGTTGCCATTCACTTAGTAGCTATCAATGGGTTTGTTTCAATTGTTGTCATATTGTTATACACGGTGTACGTGGTACACGTACCTCACGTACATGCAAGACACCCATACACACAACCATCCATTGCACTACCACACACAACTCCGCGTGCACATATATGACATAGTGGTGGGGTACTTTCTGTCCTTTGGCGTTACACTGGTTTCAGTAGTATAGAGATACTACCATAGAGTAATAGAGACAACATATCTATCTCTACACTACTGGAACCAGTGTAACATGTAAGAGATAGACTATATGTTGTATACGTGCACTTGGTTGGTACTTGTGTCTAACAAGGAGCGGACATGTACTCTTTGAGATTAAATTTTATTTAAATATTTTAATAAGTTTTAAGGCGTTTAATAATCTTGGAGTGGCTTTAGAAGTTGTTTAATGAGATTCTCTATAATAATATTACTAGTGTAGATCGTGAAAATTGTGGAAATGGAAATTAAAAGTGTTCAAGAAATATTGTCTAAGGCCCGGGATACACGAGACACCAAAATGTCGACACAAATGTCAGACATAAATTTCTTTACTGTTCACACTTCAACAAATTTTTTGTGTCTGGATAGTGTCTGTACATAAATGTACGCAAAATGTGTCTGAGCTATTCACACGAAAATCGAATTTTAATCGATAACCTTCCCAGTGAATAACCTTAAAATGACAATATGTCAAGTAACATATGTATATGATACACATGAAAAAAGTGTAATAAACTTGTAATAAAATTATTTTTTAAACACTTGCGAATGAAATAAAATCATAAATATTGTAGAATGTTATTTAGTTATTTTTCTGTATTGACAAATTCACAAGTGTACTATGTACAAAATGATAAATTTTAGGCGGGGAATTTAAAAAAAAATTATAATTCTTTCTTTATCCTCCAATCTATAAAAAACGTCGTATACAATTAAATAAAAACTTCTCAACACTTAGTATAATTTAGATAATATTTATCAATTAACATTTTTATATTGAATGGAAACAAAAGTTATCAACTTTGTTGTGATCTAATTCATTTCTATACCATAAAGTAAAATTCTAAAAAATATGTTGGTAATTATGTACATTTAATTATGTACCATGAATCTATCTCTCTTCTGCGAGTGTATGAAAAATGTCAAACCGATTTGAAAATTTATCGCAGTGTTTACACCTATGCAATTTTACTAGCTAGACCAGTGTCGACACAGTCTCGCTAGATTACGAACTGTTGTTAGCGACACTGTTTTCATTGCTGTATACACACTGACATTTGATCTATAGACCTACTCTAGACACCAACAGTGTCTCGTGTATCTGCAGCCTTAGTTAACCTAAAGAAGTGATGAAAACTGGAATCCTAGAACGTAAACAAAAATAAAAAGAACATAGTCGAATGACAAAGAAAGACGAGAAAAAGGCAAGCGGAAGTAATGAAAATGAAACGCAAGCGGGCTGTATTCTCACTGTACTTAAAAAAACGAGCAACAAAATCATAAATTAACACTTTCACTGAGGTGACATTACTTAGTGCGTGTCAAAAACACGCACTTGGCGAATTTTGCGCACGCAGTCGTAGTTATCAACCTAAAGTCTATTTCCACTACTTTCGGGCTCAATATCTCGAAAATGAAGTAAGATATCAATTTTTTTATTCTTGAAAAAGTGTTTATTTTGGCCGATTTTACCAGAATATGCACTCAAATTACGGCGTTGGGGTAATCGTAGTTGTTAACATTAAGCCAATTTTTCTAATTTTCGCGTTCGATATCTCGAAACGAAGTGAGATATCGATTTTTTTATTCTTTAAAAAGTGTTTATTTTGGTCTATTTTATCGAAATATACACTCAAAAGTTCATACAAACGCAGACACACAAAATGATAAAACAAAATTTGAAAAAATTGAATTTTTTCAAATTTTAAAAGTTTCCCAGCCTTTCCATTATCGATATCGAATTGTGTTTCGCTGGTATCTATGATTTAAGGTAACAAAATATTTTAAAATAATGAAAAAAATTCGTCAAGTCCTCTGAGAAGGCCTAACTTAGTGCGTGTCAAAAAACACGCACTTGACGAATTTTTTATAATTTTCTTTTTTATACAAATAAATATTTTAAATATTTTAAAAAACTAAATATGCAACAATGTTTCTATATATGTCCTGAGATTACAATAAAAAAAAATTTAAAAATTCAATAATGAGATGACTATAAATGGCTTTGAAGTCGACACTGCGAGATTTTTCCACCTTGATGGTTCCTCACGCTCTGAAATCCCCATTGAAGCAAAATCAAATAATCAAGAATTTTCTGAAAATATACGTATATATACACTTAGGGCATTAACTAGGATCTAAGAAAAAAAATAAAAAATCAGCGAGAAATCGCATTTTGAAAATAAATTTTCAAAAATTACCGTTTTTTATATCGTCGAACCTCGGCTTAATTCGACGATATAATAATTTTGTTGTGTGACCAAAGGAAGATTATTAACATTATTATTGTTATTATAGAAAAGTTCATTTACGTTTCTATGAAAATTTATTCTCACTTTGCTGGGGCTATTTTTAAAACAGAAAAAAAAAACTATTAATGAAATTTTTTAACCAAAACAGATAGTTTGACATTCAAATAGTCGTACTATTATTAAATTTAAGGCTAACTTAACAACCAGAGACAAGAAAACACCCGAATAACATTAAAAAATTTCCCACGTCCCTGTGTACAAATATATGTATTATACTGATGTTGAAAGCGTAGTTTACACGATACAATAATTTTTTCTTACTGTCCCATAATTAGAAGATATCTTTAAATTTGATACTGAACAATATTAATTTCCTATAATAGCTTTGAGGACATTTAATAGCAAATTAAATATATTTTTTTATTCATTTTGCATGTTCAAAAGCTAATTTATTGGAATTTATAACTTAGTAAGTTGTAATTGACTATTAAGTGATGTGTCACATGTGACACATCTAAACTGAACTATACATATTTTGTTTTCAGAATAGCTAGTGTCATCTCTGTTCGAATTTATAAACTATAATACCGGCCATTTCAAAAGATTAACATAATTTTTTGTATTTTTTCAAATAAATTTATATTTTACAGTTAATTACGGGTAAATTGACTACACTGAGAGAAAAATGGCAACTTAAAAATAAATACGGTCATTATTATTTCAATAATGTCCAACTTAACAAAAAAATGATATTGGAAATCCTTATTTTATTTTATTTAATAATATTTTCTACTTTGAATTAATGTTGTTTTCATATACTTTGTGCACACGATATGAAATCAATGTTGTTTTTACGTTGAACAGCATTATTTCAAGCTTTTTACAATATTAACTCGGAAGGTAAGTTTCCAGCATATTAAATCAATAAAAAACGTTATTAAATCAATAAGAAAGATTGTCAAATCAATATGGCGACATTTTAATCTGAAATGGAAACAATTTAAACACATTCATTCGCTATAGTCATACCTAAACAAACTGAATTTCACAGTTGGTAAGTTGTGTTCAGATACTAAATTTTTTGTGTGAAAAAATGTCGGGAATTAAAAGTGATTTATAATTAATGTTAATCGATGGTGTGATAGTGTGGTGAAATAGTTAATTTGTGGTGAAATCAGTTAAATGAAAAGGACGAAGACGCCGAAAAATTAACCAAGTGGTTACAGCAGTCTGGCTTGGAAAACATTTTGCCATATTTACAAAGTAAGTTTTCTTACTTCAATTTCTTATATGTGCCAAATATTATTTTTGGGGATACTACGATTAGTACGGCGCCAAGATTTGATGACACTTCCTTATATAACTTGACAAAATAAAACGAAAAACAAGAATAAAATTTTTCGAGATCTCGCTTCGTTGTCGAGATATCGATCGTTAAACTTGTATTTAAGGTTACCCTTTGCCCGAAAGTTAGGCTTGTTATGACAATAAACTTCGATTTTTGATATAAAAACTAAGTGGTGAGGTTAGTTAAGGTTACCCTTTGCCCGAAGGTTGGGCCAGTTTTGACAATAAACTTCGATTTTTGATATAAATATATTTCACCAATATTTCACCAAATACAATATATCCGAATTTCATGAAAACTTAAATACAAGTTTAACGATCGATGTCTCGAAAACTAAGGCGAATTTCAAAATTTTTTACTTTTTATTTTTTGCTTAGAATGCCAAAATCTATCAGATCCGCTTGTCAAATTTTGTCGCCTCGGATATCGTACTCGTGCCCACATCCCATACATACAATATATTGGAATTCAAAAACAAGTTTAACTCGAAAACGAAGCGAGATCTCGAAAAATTTTATTCTTGTTTTTCGTTTTATTTTGTCAAGTTCTATAAGGAAGTGTCATCAAATCTTGGCGCCGTACTTATCGTAGTCTTGCCTTATTTTTTATTTGATTTAAAATAAATCGTTAGAAAACTTCTGCTAATGCTAGAAACTAGAAATTAAGTTTGAGCGTCCATTGGAACAGATTGATAGCAATTACAACTAATTTTTTATATTTTATACAGTTTGAATCTGTTGATTGTTTTGCTAATGTTTGTTCCATAAGAGATGTGAGATCGTTGATGTGTTGGGAATAACTATTGATGTTTATCTTTCTTTTCTGTGCTTTTTCAGGAATACTACTTTATCCCACGGGAAGGTAAAAAAACACCTGTGGTAGGCTGTATCAAAAAGATGTGAACAGCAAAGTCAAGAAGAGGAAAACGAAGACGCTATCTCCAGTCGACTCAGTAGCAGAATCCACAGCGCAGTCAGCAGCAGATTCAGTTGAAGAAAACTCGGAAATAGATAGTTCTATTGCTTTAGCTCTTAAAGTGTCATTAGGCAGAGATACAGCGAATTGGAATGAAGTGTGTGACAAATGGCAAAAAACCTTTGTTATACGGCGAAAGGAATTGTCAACTTTAAGCAACATTGACTTTTTAAAGGCCTGGCCTATTTATGCCGATTCCAGAAGCTCAGATTTGGTAACTAAAATTCTATGTGAATTAAAATAAATTTTAATCAAAAAACGATTTATTTCAGATGAAAAAAGGCTTCAACCTCCTATATCCCAACAAAGAGCATATGTTGTATGCGAAATGGGACAAATTTAAGAAATAAATTCAAAGATTTTATGAGACAGAACCGCGGAATGATTATTGCAAGGAGCTTTGTACAATAGCTAAGTGCACCGCAAATAAAGGTAATAATGTAATTTAAGTAAAATTAAAAATGAATAACATTTGTTATTGTTTAGATTCCCAAGACTATATTTTTGCAACACTTCTCAACGGAATACTGCCTTGTTCAGCGAGATTTAAGGACAATTCTGGAAAATGCAGCAGAAAAGCCACTATTTCAGATGCAAAAGAAAGTTTTGCCGTTCGACTTTTGTGCATCAATGATTACGAGAAACAAATTGATGAGCTTGTCCCAAATTACTTTTCTTCTGGACAGTGAGACAGGAATATACAAATATCTCAAAAGCAAGCTAAGTGCGCTTCAAAACAAGTGTAATGTGATTAAAAATAAAAGTAAGCGACTTTGGCTCACGCCGATACGAAATGGCCCATTTCAAAGGTTTGCTGTAAAATTCTTTTAATTTTAATAATATATAGGTAACTATACCCGGTTATATACCCAGGTATTATATAACTATACCCGGTTATATAATACATAATAGCTATTATTTAAGAATATTTTTGTTTAAATTCTTGTTCCTTATCTTTTATTAGTAAGAGATATAAAATTTATTATAGGGATTCTATATAAATGTAGAGTCCCTATAATAAAAATAGAGTCGTGACATGTCAGCCATTTTCTATCCAAAACAGAGCGGGAAGCTTCAAAATTAATTATCACATATTTAAGTAAATGTTTTTGAATACGTAATTATTGTTAATAAGTTATGAATTTATGAACAATTAAAAAATTTTGATTTAATTATTCTTTCTAGGTTAAACTAAATGATTTTTGTCAATATTTAATTTATTTCTAATCTATTTTACGCAACTTGGGACAAAAAATACCGGAACCAATCAGCGTTCCGCACACATGTCACGATTCTAATGCTCTAATGTAGAGTGCCTATAATAAATAGAGTGATGACATGTGTGCTGAACGCTGATTGATTCCGGCATATTCTATCCAAAGTTTGCGTAAAATACATTGGGAATAAATTAAATGTTAACAAAAACCATTTAGTTTAATTTAGAAAGAATAATTAAATTAAAAATTTTTAATTGTTCATTAATTCATAACTTATTATGGTTTATTTCACTTAAATTTAACCATGTTTCATCACCTTGAATTTAAATAATTTCCGTTTTCTTGGCTTTATCTCTTTCATTATTGCATTTACGTAAATTTTAGATTTGCAGTTTGTTTTTAGAAAAGAATAGAAGATTGATTTGCTTTGAATATAAGAATTATTTAATTTTTTAACGATAACTCATGATCAGTTGTATTTGAAATGAGGTATAACAATAATTATGTACTCAAAAATATTCACTCAAACATGTGATAATTAATTTTGAACCTTCCCGCTCTGTTTTGGATAGAACATGGACGACATGTCACGACTCTATTTATTATAGGGACTCTACTCTAATTTAGAGTCCCTATAATAAATAGAGTCGTGACATGTCTGCTGAACGCTGATTGGTTCTGGCATTTTGTATCCAAAGTTTTCGTAAAATATATTGGAAATAAATTAAATGTTAACAAAAACCATTTAGTTTAACATAGAAAGAATAATTAAATTAAAAATTTTTAATTGTTCATTAATTCATAATTTATTATCGATAATTATATACTCAAAAATATTCACCCAAATATGTGATAATTAATTTTGAAGCTTCCCGCTCTGTTTTGGATACAAAATGGATGACATGTCACGACTCTATTTATTATAGGGACTTTACTCTAATTTAGAGTCCCTATAATAAATAGAGTCGTGAAATGTCTGCTGAACGCTGATTGGTTCCGGCATTTTGTATCCAAAGTTTTCGTAAAATATATTGGAATTAAATTAAATGTTAACAAAAACCATTTAGTTTAACATAGAAAGAATAATTAAATTAAAAATTTTGAATTGTTCATTAATTCATAATTTATTATCAATAATTATATACTCAAAAATATTCACCCAAATATGTGATAATTAATTTTGAAGCTTCCCGCTCTGTTTTGGATACAAAATGGATGACATGTCACGACTCTATTTATTATAGGGACTCTACTCTAATTTAGAGTATGTGGATAAATAACCGCAACCAAATAACCGTGTACAAAATAACTGAATGACAAGATAAACTTAGACAAAATAACTGTGGACAAAATAACCGAACGATAAAATAACTGTACGACAAAATAACCGAACAATCAAATAAACATCGTTAATTATTCTTTTGAGTTAGGGTACATGCGGCTGTGATATGATTAAGATTTTTCTTGCTCCCAATATATAAAAGATGGCTAAATTACAATAGACCTTAGATGTTGGTATTTAAACTATTGCATTTAAAACGAACGTTAATGGGTGAAAACTATTGTATTTAAAAAGCTAGGCTTGGGAAAGATTAATTTGAAAAATCAAATAGTAGATGATATAATACCCCTGTCGCAGCATTCTGCATAACATAGCGAATTTCCGTTTATAGAAATTAGTTTTTCTCGGAAACTAATTGACATAGAACAATAGTTTAAAGAGCTTTTTTATGTAATTTTTTCTCCTCTTTTAAATGGTGTAAAGAAATTTAGCAAAAATTTTTGAATAAGTGGAAATTTTGGCAAAAAACTAATTTTTTACAAGAACAAAAACCATGCTCCTGGCATCCGACATGTCTGGCTGAAGAACTCATTCAAGGGTTTGGGACTTTCAATGTTTTCAACAAATTTCGTAAATATTAGATACTTCGTTCGAGAGTTATCGCGCGGACACATATATACATATCGCTCGTTTTCAGTCCCAATCTCTCCAAGTTTTGGACACACAACATAAACGTATTTAAATCTGTGTTTTCATCACAATGAACTTAAGATTTATGCTAATTACTAATAAGATATAATATAAAAATCTCATGTCACAATGTTTGGCTAGGATAAGCTCTGAAACTACTGAACCGATTTTGATGTGAGACGATATTACTTAGTGCGTGTCAAACACGCACTTGACGAATTTTTTCTACTATAAACAGCCGCCACTTTGAAAATATGCACTTTAATTTATATCGATATCTAAAATACTTTTTGAGATCCATGGAGAACCATGTCAAAAAAAGTACTTTCGAAAAAATAGCATTTAATTTTTTTTTTTATTTAAATTAAATTATAGTAAAGTACGTGCCCTAAAATTCCCATAACTTTTTGATTTTTCATTTTTTTTAAATACAGTGGCCATCCAATGGTACGTACTCCGATTTTACGTAGTGACGTCAGCGATTTAGTGAGGTTCTCCTCTCACAGATATGTTGTTGTTTGTCTGTGTTGGTGAAAATTTATGTACCAAGACAGAGTCAGGGCCGTAGGTAATATCGTCTGAGGGTCTCGTAGCCTTTAAAAATTTTAAAATTTTACTGCAGATATATATGCACATATTCTGTATACGTAATATGCAAAATGCAAATGCAAAATGAGTAACGTAAAATTCCAGAATATTCTAATCGTCAACTAGCAGAGATATCAAAAAACAGACTTCACCGTTAAATTGGTCATTAAAAATGAGATTAAACAGTGTAGTTTGACAAAAATTCTAGAATGTTCTATTTGTCAACTAGCAAAGATATTGAAAAATAAATTGTACCATTTAATTGTCCATTAAAAAAGAGGTCAAATTACACATTCTGATAAATGTCCTGAAATATTCTATTCGTCAGCTAGCAAAGATATTCAAAAACAGACGTCGCCATTGAATTGGCTACCAAAAAACAGACCAAATAACACATTTTTAGAAATGTTCTAGAATATTCTATTTGTCAACTAACAAAGATATTGGAAAATCTACTGCACCACTTAATTGTCCAACCGAAATTAAACTAATGTAAACCAAATGTCCGATTTTGACAAACAATTTTTGCTATTTGACGAATAGAATATTCTAGAACATTTATCAAAATGTGCTATTCCGTCTTTTATTCGATGACCAATTAAATGGTGCAATCGATTTTTCGATATCTTTGTTAGTTGACGAATAGAACATTCTATAATTTTTAGTCAAAATGCGCTACTTAATCTAATTTTTAGTGCCCAATTCAATAGTGAAGTTTGTTTTTTGGTATCTTTGCTAGTTCACGAGTAGAATATTTTAGAATTTTTGCAGCTTCCGCTATTTGGCGTCTTTTACGCTGATGAATGCGATAGTGAAGTTGATTTTTCGACAGTTTTCTAAAAGTCCTCACTCATATTCATTAGTATAACATTCGATTTCCTTTGTCTACACGACCGAATTTTAGGTGTAAATTGTCTCTTAAGATAATATTGTTTTAAATAAATTCAGATCAATAATATTTACCAACCCCCCAAAACAAAAGTTTACCGACGCCCCTGACCTTCCGATTTTACGTACTTCCCCTTAAATTTGCACCGACCACTACATAAAATTGGATTTGTGGTGTAAAATTTTAGGACAACATCTAACATCTTATGGAACTTAATTATATGAAGGAAAAAATAATCGATTTCTTTCTTTTTAGCGAATCTCCCCTTAAATTAATTTTGCAAACTTTTAGAATAAAATTTAATTTACAAACACAACGATGCTCTGATAGTTTTACTGGCAATCACTTAGAAGTGAACAAAGGATCTACTTGGAAAGTCAAACACTACATCAAATCACGTTTAGTAATAAGAATCGTATCAAAATATAAAAAAAAAATATATGATATTCTTCTACTGATTACTTTATAACTTTTAAACTATTGTGAAAGAAAATAAATCTATTGCTCTCTTTATACTTTCAATGTAGTACTTTTCTCAATGGCTTATTCACTACAATCAGAATACTGTCGATAGTTTGGTAACAAAAGTCGACAGCTCGATATAGTAGTTCAATAACAAACTATTTCTATTATCTATTGTCAAGTTCTTTCTAAATTCACTTTAGATCGTACTAGTAGTATTCGCAAGAAAACATTTTCTGTTTCCTTCAAAAACTCTTCATTGATAACATGGCAAAAATTAAATGGTAGGTAGGCAAGATCATTTGTTTGATTAGTATATTATTCTATACAGGTTAGTCAGTTTCACTAGTTTTTTGGTCCCAATTCTTAAATGCATATATAACTCAGTGGCGTAGAATCTAATTATTAAAAAATTGCAAACTAAAGAGGTTTATATGATATAGGTACGTATAAAAAAAAATATTTACAAACGTGTGCTTTCGGAAATCGAAAATAACTAACTTCGTCATGAGGAAAGTGGATTGGCGAATATTTACTTACTTTAACGGGGACCACTAGTGTGACATTTTGAAAAAATTGGAAATTTTTTTTTGCATGTTTTGATAGTCTATATCTTTAAAAATGACATACTAAAATTTCAAGTGCATATTTCAAATAGCTTTCGAGTTATAGCCATTTGAAGAACGGATTCTGATTTTCATTGTTAACTTTAAGGTATTGAGAAATGTATGAAGGTTGATAGTTCAGGATTATCTGGACGTGGCTGCCAGTCACATATTGTGGATCAGCTAGACCCTGGCACATTTAAACGACTCATCTAGTTTTACAATGACCGTTATAGTAAGTACCGTCGTCCCTCAACTTATTGACAATTTAACTTATTGACAATGATCGTAGTTTACCTCAAGTTATAGACAAATCATCTATATGTACGCATTGCCACACTACGACACAGCACGTATGACCTTGGGTACATACATATGGTTTGTCTATAACTTAAGGTAAACTACGATCATCGTCAATAACTTAAATTGTCAATAAGTTGAGGGACGACTGTACATTGTAACTAATTTTAGTAAAAATTCTCAGTGATTGGAACTAAAAGGTAAAGTAACGAAAAACTACATTTTTCAAATTTGCTGCAGTTATAACTCGAAGACAAATCATCCGATCGATTTGACTCTCATTGCAGCTTCTTTTATATATGTTTCTTCGTACCATGAACCTCCAGTTTTTCGATCGAATTAAGAATGTAATTTTTGTAGGCCAAAAATCATAACACTTTAGCGCAAAATTTGAAATTTTTTTGTTTAAAACTCCGCCATTTTGTCAAATTTTAGCTTTTTTTGCGATTGAGTTTCGCGGCACGAGCAATACCCTCTAGTTTGACACGCTTTTTTGTTTTTTTGATTTCGGGCACTGTGAAGGTCGCTATCACTGCAGCAGATGGGGAACATTTTTTTGGAGCCTTGGGAAATCGCGAATAACTCACTGAATTTTCAATTTTTTGGTCCAAAAATTTTATCATGAATTTATTATATATCAACGAATATATTTTTAAAATATTAAAACTTTCGATACAGTAGCTTTCTTTAAAAAAAATCCCAAAAATCACCTTTTTTTCAGGCGGTCACACTAGTGGTCCCCCTTAAATACAAAATCTGCTATTCATTTTTAAATTGTACTTTTTACCTAGTCGAACGTCACTGGCAAAATATATGAAAATTACAGAATTTTTGTGTAATTGTGGTATTTACCGTATTTACTATATAGTAATTAAACGTTTGTTTACTCTTGTAACCACGGAGATAGCTTGCCCGTAGTAAGCTGTAGTAAGAAAAATGGACTTAGAAAACATAACATGTAATAGACTTAGAAAACATAACATGTAACACAAATAGGACAATAACATGTAACTGGCCTACCTGTTTAGCAAATAGTGTCAGATTGATGTATCTTGGTAGGTAAGTATATAATATGTAGTTGAAACTGCACATGTATACAAATTCTACAGATAAGCTGTGCATAATTTGTTTATTTTGTTTATTTTGTTTAGAATATGAACACCATATTTCCTTCTCTGTTTTGCAGAATATAAAAAATTTGCAAAACAGAGAAAGAAATATGGTGTTCATATTCTAAACAGAATAAATAAATTATACTTTTAAAATTAGACCGTTGTATCTTGTCGCCTGTCAGAAAAAAATTAAAATCCCAAATTTCGCCCAGGTTAAATATTTTACTCTTGTATTATGACTCAAATGGCGATACACAGATGTTAGATTTTCATATAAAATCAATAAAATTAGTTCGATCGGTTTCGATATTATTTTAGCATCATCATCAGGACAATCTAGCGTTCGATATTACATGCATGGAATACGAGGGTTATCTGAAAAGTTTCCGAGCTCACCATGAAAATAGCAATACTTTTCAACAAAAGTTGGGGAATGAGTCTACGCACACACTAACAGACTTACTTATGTATATTTAAATTTCAGCCATTTTGCACTCTCAGTTGTTCTCTGACAATCGTTTAGAAAACAATCGACAATGGAAACCGACCGTTGAATTATTAAATTTAGAGTGACAGAAGAGGCTACGGACATATCAAAAAAACGCGTCTGTCATATAAGTACTGACTGAAGAACTGGACATGCGCAAGCTCTCTGTGCGTTGAGTGCCACGTTTGCTCATTTTAGGCCAAAAACGCATTAGAATGAACATTGTCAAGACTTTAATGGAACAGTTTAAACGAAACGAATTCGATTTTTTGTATCGATTCATAGCTGTAGAGGAAATCTAGATCCACCCCGACACTCACAAGACAAAAAAATAATCAAAGCATTGAAAAGAGTGAACTGATTTCAAAAAAGGCGATTTCATTAAAAATAATTTTAAAATAACGAAAACTTTTAGATTTAAAATAAATTCTCATTTATTTTCTTGCGTCTGCGTAACTTTGTTACAGGCAATCTTATCCTTTTCTAAATAATATAATGTCACTCTTACAATGAACAGAAGATATTATTATTTAAAATGAAATATGAAAATAAAACTTATAATTGGCCAATGGTTTAGCTTAGGAGAAAAGACTATAAAAGTTTTAATTAAATAAAAAAGTAAATAATTAAAAATAAAAAAACAGCGTCTTTAAAACCATTTTATGAAAAGGAAATGAAACATTCATTTTTATAAGCAGGTTACCGACTAATGGTCGAGTGCTAAAAGAAAACGTAAAAATACATAATCCTCTTATGTACTTATGTATATACTACGGTACTTCTAGATAGTACATTACATAAATATTCTTCCTATAAATATAATTTGATGTTTGAAGTTTTGTATCCCATCAACACGATGTCTTTTCATGCGTCACATCTTTATGATTTCGGCATCATTTGACATAGAAAATTGAAAGCTGATACCATTATATACCTAGTAGTAGGTACCAAAGTATTTAATGAAAATAAAAATAAAATAACTGCTTGCAGTTTCGTAAATAGACTTACTGCGTACTGGAACGATTTCAGCACAAACATACACTCCCCTTAACGTTCTAATACTGCACTAAATTATTTTATCTACGACCACCAGCAATTTATTTATTGTACAAAATACTATCTAGGCAAACTATGTTTTATATACAGTTGTGCAAAATTTTATATTTTAAAAACGCCTGTGTGTAAAGAGCTACAGCTTACTGCACTGTTATTAATCTTTATATTGTATAATAGGTACCTATATTGCATCCTGTTCAAAATTGTTACCTAGCAATCGAATTTGGCATTTGTGTTTAATTAATTTTTAATTCTCCATAATTTTGATCACGGGTAATTTCATTTATATCGTAGATAAAGTATAGTACGCAACTCAATTGTAAGGCATATTACACACTCGTGCAATTACTCATTTGCCGACGTAATATGCAACTTATAATCTCAATCACGTAATATAAGTAGCATTTTTAACAGGATGAATTTACGCAATAGGTTCATGAAATTTAAAAGATCATTGTTGTAGCATCTTGCATAACGTAGCGAATTTCCGTTTCTAAAAATTAGTATTTTTCAGAAACTAGTTGACATAGAGTAATAGTTTAAAAGCCTTTTTTATATGATTTTTCTCCTCTTTTCAATGATGTAAAAAATGTCGCGTTTGAATTTGGGGGAATTTTGGCAAAAACTAATTTTTTTTCGAAACCATTTTTCGCGCATCGAGTATGTCTAGCTAACGAACTTGTCCAACGGTTTGGTACTTCCAACTTTTTCACCAAATTTCGTAAAAATAG
Source organism: Brachynemurus nebulosus (assembly GCA_035578155.1). Taxonomy (NCBI): domain Eukaryota; kingdom Metazoa; phylum Arthropoda; class Insecta; order Neuroptera; family Myrmeleontidae; genus Brachynemurus; species Brachynemurus nebulosus. Next base: position 163,882,707 of record JAPWDM010000001.1, read on the forward strand.
GACATTTCGTTCGAGAGTTATCGTGCGGACACATATATACATACATACATACCTACATACATAATACATATATACCTATATATGTATACATAAATTTTAGTGAATATTATTTTCAAGTTCCAGGAATCTCAAAACAAATTTCTGCCACTGTTTCTGACACAAGTCGTACCATGACAGTGGCTGTAATAGCTGAATTTTCGATTCGAAAATTCGCTAAAAAAAAGTATCTTTATATCAGCTCCACACTCCGTATCTTCAAAAATAAATAATACTCCAAGACGAAAGAATGTCCAAAGACTTTTATTAAAATAAAACAATTCAAAAAAAAAGAAAAAAAACTGTCAAAATAACCTAAGATTGCAAAAAAAGAATGACAGATTCATAGAGCCCATAACATTCGAAACAGTTATGAAGTTTCGATAACCTCTTTAAGGGGGGAGGGTCCTCCAGAACTTTCAAATTTTTAATTTTTTGTTTTGCTTTAAAAGTTCATTTGAACCTTAAGGAATATATTTCTAATGTTTTAATCCCAACAGAAAGATTATCTTAGATAACGATAAACTGCTTTTAACTCTACTTTTCAAGAACGAAAACTTTTTAATAGCGTTTTTCTCAAAACAGGTTTTTTTCCACGCCGTGGAACATAACTTAAAAAGTTATTAAGGTATTAACTTGAAATTTTGTACAGATATTTTAAGATATTGGCCTCTGCATATACCTAAAATTTTGCATAAATTATTACTATAAATATTGTTTCTAATAATTTGTTTATAAAAAAAAAAAGTGAAGTTGCTTCTTTTTGTTTTTAAATTGTGAAAAATAAAATTTTCGCATCAGTAATAGGTATATACAAAGCGTAATCATTTATTTTAATGAAATTTGTTATCCGATTGAATTCAATTGATTACAAGAGGCTGGGCATTCCACGGCGCAAATTAAAAGAGTCAATTTGGAACAACTGTATCGCCGCCATTTTTTCTTATTTTTGCATAAAAATTTATGAGTGAATACACCATAACATGTAACTTCATTTGATACAATAAATGTATCCAGTTTATTTAAAAAAAATTGTTAAAAAAACCAGTTGTCTGGAGGACCCTCCCCCCTTAATGGAGTTTATTCGCAAATTTCTTACAATTAAAATAATCATACCTGAAAAATATTCTTATATTATCTATATTCGTAATCTAAATAATTATTATTATAACGCCTACAATTATGCAAAGCTTGTCATAACCTAACAGACAATGTTACTTTTATGTTGATTGTCGTAAACTGCTGACATTGCACTGTACCACCAACAATATCAACATAACGCGAGGAATAATAATAACATGAAGAAGTAAAGCAACTGTCATATTCACTTTCACTTCTAAAAAGTTCTTATAACTGTACCGTATCTTGTATATTAAGTTGGCGATGAGCCTAAGAGACGCCGTCATCCGTGACGACGACGCCAAACAAAACGAACGTCCAGACGATGGCAGTACCATTTAGTCATTATACATATTATAGCTGAGCTGATGATGTGATGCGTTAGTACCATCCATACTGTCACAAACACAAGTACCTACAATAGAACCTCTGTTAACCGGACAGCAGTGTCTCACAGAAATTTGCCCGACTAAACAAAGGTGTCCGCTTAAAATGGGTAGAGTATAAATAACAGACAGCATTATCTAATGAAACAACCTAGCATTCATAACTAATTTTATTCGGAAATTATCAAATAGTATGTTATACGCCAACGGACTAAAGTGTGGGCGTTAATCCCGAGTGAAAAAAAACATTTTAAGGACTCTGCCCAATACAACGTATCATACCATGGCCGAAACCGTACCGACACTTGCAAAAAATAGTCTTTTTTTAGGAATTCATGTGCCACAATGCCCACTAGACTGTTCGGTCACCGACCAACATGGTTAGAATATTTTGCCGGTGGTGATACGCTCCGTGCATGATACGTGACGTTACCAAGCCGGGTTTGCTACAGGTTATATCCGCGTTTACTACGAGATTAAGCCGCGTGTGCTCTGCGTTCCTACTTATTAGACCCAAGACATTAGTAGTTCTTTGAAAGTCTACGAATGTACCCGCATTAAATATGGACGATAAAAAATTAATGTGTTCGTAAAAATAAAAAAAATTCTTTATCGTTCAACTAACAAGTAAATGTCCCAAGGCCGGTCCTATCGATTTTGATAAAACTTAGATATGTTGTAGAACACTAAAAAATAAGCGACACGTATTTTTCTTTATCGGCGGAAAAACGGTTTGAAGGGGTGAAATCGCCCTCCAAAAATTGGGGTAAAAATTTAATTTTTTAAATATCTCGAAAACGGTAAGAGATAGAGCAAAAGTTTAAATTCGCGATGTTGCTCTTTTTTAAAGAGCTATCTATTGGTATGCAATTTGTTCAAATTGTGTCAACAGGGCTGGCTGGGGATTAAAATTTAGGGGTTAATTTTGCAAAAAGGGGGTGAAAAATAAACAATATAAAAATTTTGTTTACAGATTTGAAATCTACGTCAAAAAATCTAATTGACCTATTTTTGCTCAATGTCCTAATATTAAGTCTAGGGGTAGTTAACTAGGGGGTGACTGTGTTGAATAGTCGTACTACTTGGGTAGTTTAAGAAGTTTTTCTTCATGGAAAATAGTTTAAGACATTTAGAATAACGTAGAAATGAAATTTTCGATTTCAAAATTCAGTTTGAGCAACACTGGAGAGGGGGTGAGTCACCCTCTTAAATTACATATTAGTTAACATACACTCATTTTTAATATTAACACACTGACAGTGGGTAATAATGTCACAATAAGTGGTTCTGAAGTTGGACTATCGTATGTAAGGTTTGTATATGTCTGTCTGTCTGTCTGTCTTTTCATACACGTAAAAACTACTAGAGGGATTTTAATAAAATTTGGTGTGATGATAACTTATTACCTGGGTCAACATCTAAGATACTTTTTACTTTTTATTCCGGGAAAATGTCTCATTTCCACGGCAAAATGGAAAAACTATTTTGAGGATCTACACACATTACGCCAATCTACATATTTCATAAAAAATTTCATAACTATAGTAACAAAAATTGTAAATAAATTTTGTAGTTTGGAAATTTTTCTGAATTTTAAATAAAAAAAAAATGTTGCTAATTGTGTACCGAAAAATACAATAAATACACAATTGTCAATTTGGAGACAATTTAATGCATTTTGTGTTGCAAGAAACTACAAATTGGAAAAAGAAACTACTCAACGTTTCGCGTGAACAACGTCACGGGTACGGCTAGTAGGTATTAAATAATATTCAAGTGTAGAGATTGTAATATATGTATTTTCGTTTACAAATTTGTCAGCTATTCCTTACTTCTTCTTTAATTTTTAAAACTCACTGTATGTAAAATTAGTAAAATACCCGTTTAATGTATTATTAATACAATTATTGATTTACAACATCTTAATCAAAGCAAAGTATGTCATCAACTTTTCTTTTTGCATACCAAGGAAGTTGTGCAAGGTAATTCAGCTTTGATAATTTTCGCTCAATCTACACCTCATTCTTAATGTTCGTGAATTTTTTTAGATTTTTCTGAACAGTCCTTCTGGTAATAAGGTCCGGGGACAGCTATTTTTGTGATGTTTTTCTAAAAGAAAAAAAAAGAAAATGGACGAAAGTATGTAGTTATATATATTACTGGATTCGGGCTTTAATAGACTTTCGTTTGGTACCCTACTCGGTGCTCTTGGGGAAAAATTTCGATTTCACTTTTAAGGCTATCCCCTAAAATTAACCCCCAAAATCGAAACTCAGCTTCACATCTGGAATTAGGCCATCACACCCTATCTCCGTGCTAAGTTTCAAATTTTCGTGTTGAGTGGTTTCAGAGGAAATTACCTGTGACACTCGTACAGACACCGAACTGATTGCATAAGTGTTTCGTTTTACCAATTTTGGTACGGGACAATAAAAGTAAATAAATAAATAAATATATAAATATATAAAAATACAAAAATTAATACGTAAGTTATACCAAAACGTTTGCATATACATCGTCACATCAGAATCATTAACAACAAGTTAAAACATGACCAATTATCGATTAACAGAAAGTCCGCTTAAGAGAGTACTGAATACGTTGGTTTTAGTACAGCATGCACCATCACAAAAAATTTGTCCGGGCATAGGAGAAGTCCGGTTAAGAGAGGTGTTCGTAATCAGAGGTTCTACTGTATTTACTTTTATCATTCGTCGTGCTCTAAACATTTTAGTCAATGATTTTAGCTATATATGTGTGTGTATGTAGTTCTATGGAGATCTAATAGTAGTACTACTGTAGCAGTGCTCAAGTGAGACCGTATCGAATATAGAACTAAATATATTTTAACACACAGATACATAGGAAGACGTCATAATAACCATAACAATAAATAGGGATATGTGTTACGAATACGATACAACTATGGATATACAGGCGACGTTGAAAATTAAATTCCGTAAAAATAAATAGCCAACTTATTGATAATAATTGACGCCCTTTGTCACCCGAGCTTAGTAGAAGTATAGTCATCCCAAACTATTTATTAGATTTGTTGTTTCAATAAAAAATAGTATATAGAATCGTAATTGTTATTTTTGTGACTTCGGATGCAATTTAAGAATACAGGGCTGGAAAGTCGAAGGTTTTTAAGCATTAACACAAATTAATTTAGGCCAGGTCGAGAGGGGTGGTTTTTAGCATCAAAAAATTAACGGAATTAATCTCGTTAAATTAAACGGAAGTCTTAGATCAAATTGTTATCCTCTATTATGTCGGAAATGATTTCTTTGTAAAGGCGTTGCAACTCAATAATAGAAATTCACGTATTCTATAAGCCAATAAACCGTAAACGATATTGAATCCGAAATAGTTAACCTTTTTCACTTTAACTATAGTTTTCTTTATGTCGAGAAAATACGGGGTAATTTTAGGAGGGGTTGTAAACAATAATCAGAATACTAGTCTTTCAAAAATTTACTCTTGAAGTTTCATATTACGTTTAAAACATAATGTACATTTTATTTTTCAAAAATTTTATTTTTTTCACACATTTCACCAATTAAGGGTAGTTTAACGACTACGGGGGTGAGCTCAAAAAACGAAATTACACTTATTCAAAAGCTCACAAATAGCTCTTAATTCTACCGCAAAGATTGGTCTGAAATCTTTATTTTTAAGTGGTAGGGGGCTGAGTCGAAGTCGACTCAGCCCCCCCCCCCACCTCCACTAAAAATATTAAATGATTGCTTAGTCGGTCGAATTCAAAATTTTTAATTCACGGAATATGAAAGCTCATAAATAGCTCCTAATTATGTGCTATTTATTTTTGTAAATCTAAATGGTGGGAGGGGGCCCGGTCGAGTGGGGCATTTTTTCAACCTCTTGTATCATAAGTTGGTGTTTACGTATATAAGAAGTAACTTAACGCGTATCTGACAAATGTAGCCAATTGAAAAATTCGCAGGCAGTGAACGCAGGAACCTGATTAGCAGCTACCTCTTTGATAGATACTTTGTTCGACTAACGGAGAGTAAGAAATCGCCCAATAACAATACCGCAGATCTACTGCCGTCAAGTGACGATCCCGCGTATGTGGTCAGGTCTAATGTAGACACGCACTCTTTACCTATGGTATATACGCGGATTTGTACTATCCCCAACGATACGTAAAAAGTAACTTAACGGGTAAACAACATTTACCATTCTATTTTCTGGTTACAATAGTTACAAATACCCCTGTCGCAGCATCTGCATAACATAGCGAATTTCCAATCATAAAAGTTACTTTTTTTCGAAAACCCGCTTACCTAGAATAATGGTTCAAAATGTATTTTCTGTGTCTTTCTTGGTTCTTTCCACAATGTAAAAAAAATTGGAAAAACTTTTAAATTTTGGCAAATTGTTTGCAAAAAACTCATTTTTTTGAGGTTTTTGGAATTGGACGTGTCTGACTGGAGAACTCATACAAAATTTTTGGACTTCCAACGTTTTATTGTTTTATTATATTTGCATCCCAAACTAGTATCTATCCTATAAATATAACAAGTTTCATCCAAAATGAATTTTTCGGATATATAGGCACTTAAATTTTCGAAATTTCTAAATTAATTTAAAATAGAGTTAGTCTGCAGAAATTTTGTATTATGGTAAATTTAATTTAATAAATGACAAGTATATAAGTATAGTAATTATAAAGCATTCGCATAGAACAATAGTTTTAAGTATACATACACATAAGCAAAATAATTTTTGAATTTTCCTGAAGGAAGGAAATATTTTCCCGTAATAAAAAGTATCCTAAATGTTGACGCAGGTAATAAGTTATCACTACACCAGATTTCATAAAAATCCGTTCAATAGTTTTCGCGTAATATGTGCACATGCTCAAAAAGTTTTTTTACTTTCCTGTGGGAATGAGCCACTTTCCCGAAATAAAAAGTATCTGAGATGCTGACTCAGGTAATAAGTTATCATCACACCAAATTGCATCAAAATCCGTTCAATAGTTTTTGCGTACTGTATGCACATGCTCAACATGGTTTTTCCATTTTCCCGTGGGAATGAGACATTTTCTCGAAGTAGAAAGTATCTTAGATGTTGATCCGGGTAATAAGTTGTCGGCACACCAAATTTCATTAAAATCCATCCAGTAGTTTTTGTGTGATGCGTGAACAGACGAACAGACAGACAGACAGACAGACAGACAAAAATTTAAAAAATCGCTGTTTTGATATCTACATCGATAACTATTTACAGTATCTGCACAATTTTTAAAAAATATTCCCTATACAGAAACGGTCTCGTTACATTTGTATTATATGTATAGATTACCTATTAATGGCTCTTTATTTAAAATATTAATTTTTTTTTAAAATAAATCGCCCCCTGTTCTAGGAAATATATATTTTTTAAATTTTTATAAAATTTCTTATGAAAGTGAGCTTCTTAGACAATTTTATTTTGTATTAATGTATTTTATTTTGTATTAATGTGAAACATGAACATTTAAATGTTGGCAATTTCTGTATTCTGGCGCTATCTATCTAGCGCGTTAGTTAACTACTTTATTTAAAAGTTCGAATAAAATTCCAGTCATTTTAATTTTTAATTGTTCAGGAACTTTAGTACCTTCAGTATCATAAAAGCAAGCAAAATAATATTACAATTTATTTATGTAGATACATATATGATGGAAAGTTAAGAAAAGAAAATGTTTTTTTGGAAGTTCGTGTTTAAGGTAAAATCGAAAAAACTTGGAAAATTTAATTAGTAATTAATTTTTTTTAAATATTTTTAGGTTTGGTTGTAAATGAATCTACTGTTGATCTTTTAATATGATACTGAACTATTCATTATTTAAAATGAAAAATTGTGTACTTATTAGATGATGAAAAATTAGTAGTTTGAAAAACCGAAACAAATCGACCGACGTCTTGAAAAAGTCTGTCGGGACACCGGAGCAACGGAGCTAGAACCGTGACAAATCCGGGAAAACCAAGACGTATGGACACTCTACACGGATTGTGAATGTTATAAACTTTAAGTTTTGATTTTTAAGCACATTATGAGTGAAATTGAAAATTAACAAGGTGTGAAATTTGACATTTTAGTTAAAGTGCATATAAAATATAATACCTACATGTTTTTATAAAAATGCAAATATAAATAAATGTTTTCTGTTTTTTTTTTTTTTTTTTTTTTATTTTAATTGTTATTAATTATTTGGCTTTTTTAATAATTTAGAATTTTTCTGTCAAATGAATAAATTCTGAAAATATGAATTTATGACATAATTTCAGTAAAAGTGAAAATGAAATTTTTCACCCACACTTTTGTAGTGTCAATGTACATCACTGGATCCCAATTTTCAAATGGATAGATAATTTCAGTAGCGTAGAAACTAATTATTAAAAAAATTGCAAACCAAATGTGTTTATATGATAATACGTACTTATAAAATTTATATACGTGTTCTTCCGAAAATCGTAAATACCTAATTAACTTTCTCTCGATGAAGTTGGATTGACAAACATTTACATTAGGGATGTTATGGATATTCGTAACCGTAACTAAAACTACCGATATCCGAAATAATTAAATATCCGAAACCGAAAGCGTATACGAAAATGAAAGTTTATAAGTCTAGTAAGTACTTAACACATTAATATTTTTTCTATATATCAATATCTAAAAATATTTCAGTCCCTTTTTGACAATCTTGCCAGAACTTAAACACTTTTTTAAATATTTTTATTGTTAAAATCGAAACGTTATTTTGAAGCCGGTTAAAATTAATATATTTTACATTAAAATGTGTGGTCAATACAATCACTCGCTAGTTAATTATCGCTAGATTTGATGCTAGAAAATTGAGAAAAAACAGGTCATATAGATTTTTTTTAATTTAGATTTTATTTGTAATGATTGAATTACAAAATTCAAAAGGATGTTAAAAAATGTGTGTATTCACTATGAGCTTTTGCCTGTAGTAAATCCAGCTGCTCAAAATCGGTTCCAATATATCAGTTGGTCAGGACGGCATTTGTACATAATTTTAATATTTTCTTTAAGAAATAGTATTTTTTTTTTAAATACTTGTTTGATTTTTTCAAGGCGAGTACTTTTTACGATGTGTGTTTACCAAATTGTACAAAATAATTAAAAAAAAAAACATTGTAACCCTACTATTTTGAAATTTTCAAAAAATATCATGAAAATTACCTCATATATGCTTTTTCTGAGTTAATTATTGAAAAATATTCTATTTTCCGAGATTTTTAAGGTAAAACGAGCAGATGTATGGTTTTTGTTAAACAAATTTCAGATCTTTAATACATTTTTTCCTTAAAAAAATAAATATTTAATATTTTCAAAAATGTATGATACAACTTGTCAAAATTTAAAATTATTTGTTTTGTTGTCAAAAGAAAAAAAAACTGAATGTGCAAATTTATTTACCACTAAAATGATGGGTTTATACATATAATTATAACGTAGTATTGTCATTTGGATAGAAAATTACGTAAAAATATTATTGTTTGAATATGATTTAACGTAATTTTTATGCGATTGTAGCAAGCTCTTATTAATTTTAGGAAGGTGTAAACATCATCTAAATTCTGATCATATCACATAAAAAACTGCGCCGTGATCTTTTATCTAAAAAAAAATGGAATAGAGATAATTATAAAAACATTTAACTGACAAAGAAAAAGAATATAGCCGAATCGTTAAATTGAATTAAAAAAATCATGACATGCTACTTAAAAAGCGGATTTTTTCGAATTTAGCTCGTAAAAAATGAGACAGAAAAAAAAAGAATGCGAGTGCGAGTGAAATGGAGAACGACATATTTCCTAGTTTTTCTCGAAAAGTAAGCAATTTAGAGCAACGGTATAAAAACATTTTTTATGAATTTTACCTTTTACTAGGGCTTGGTGTAAAAAAAAATTTGAAAAATTGCTTAATTCTGGCAAAAAACTCATTTTGTTGACAAAAAACGCCCGGAAAACCTACTTCTGGGCATCCGACGTGTCTGGCTAACGAACTCATCCAACGATTTGGAAAATCGAATTCGCACACAAAATTTCATAAGCATTAAACGTTTCGTTCGAGAGTTATCGCGCGGATACATATATATATATATATATATATATATATATATATATATATATATATATATATATATATATATATATATATATATATAATTTTAGTGAATATCATTTTCGTATTCTAGGGACCTCAAAACATATTTCTGATATGGTCTCGGGCTTAGGTCGCACCATGACACCTGGCGTAAAAGCTGAATTTCCAGTTTTGGAAATTCGCTAAAAAATAACAAGTCTTAAAAGTTTATTTACCTTTTTAAGAACGTAGTAATCACTTACCGTCAATTAGTAAACAGACTTTTCTATTAAAATAGTTTTTTATAGACGCTTAATATTCATTTTTCCTAAAGTTATATTTTCGATTTGCAAATTTAACGAAAAAAACCGTAAGCAGCAGACTCGGAATTTCCCTTCATTTTCGAAACTTTTAAGATACATTCCAGACACTGGAAAATCAATATTTAACCTAAATAGTTAGTTGTACCCATGCATATTTGATCACAGATAAAATCGTTTCACAGTCTGTCTATGTTGAATGTCATCAATTTTTTATCAATTTTATAACAGTCTTTGCTATTTGGTTGTTCTATTGAAACAATGAGAGAATGTTTATATTAATTAAATAAAAGTGGTGAAAAAATCTAATAAAACCCTTTACCATTATTGAAATTACAGTCACGTATTTGCCACTTTACACATACCTACCTTACAGTTCGTTTGTAGTTAACCAAATGTAAGTACAGTTAGTTGCTAAAGGTTGTAAATCTACACTTCACAATAGAAAACTCAAAATCAAGCCAGTTGCTTCGAAGTACCTAAAAAAAAATTTCTAAAACTATTGGAAGAATTTTTTCCTCAGTGTAAGGGCTGATTTAAACTATGACACAAATTACGACACAAATGTCAAACATAAATTTCTTTACTGTTCACACTTGAACAGATTTTTTGAGTGTCTGTACATAAAGGTACGAATTTTATTTGTGTCCGAGTTATTCACACACAAAACAATTTTAAGAACGAAACAGCTAGTGCTCGATCACCATGAATCGGTCTCTCTTCTGTGAATGTATCAAAAAGTGTCGAACTTGTTTGAAAACTTATTAACCACAGGAGGCACTTGGACACAACGTGTTCACACAGCCACTGATTTGACATTATAATTATAGTGTCCGCAATAAATGTCGCAATTGGAGACACTCGTGTGCACACTAGTGATGTTGGATGATTAATCGAATAGTCGGTTTAGTCGACTAATTTTGTTTACATTTGGTCATATTTTAGTCGACTGTTTTACCTTCGATTAAATGATTAAAATGATTAAATTTTTTTCAAATGACTAAAAACGACTAATTTAACAATTTTTCTGTATTATTAATTGAACTTCAAAAAATGGAAACTAAAGAATTATCTATCTATATGATTTTTCACTTTTATGTGATTAATATATTGTGATATTTCATATCTTTCATTTTCTTAAAAGAAAAATATAAAAAGTCCATAATTAAATTTGAAAAAAACCTTGTTTTTGAAAGCGTTACATAGGTTATCTTACCATGAATTCGACTAAAAATTTTAGTCGATTAGTTGACTACTGTGTGCTTGATATTTTCGACTAATGACCAATTTTATCTGAAAAAAATTTTAGTCGATTAATCGATTAACTGCTTCTTGGCCCGACATTACTAACGCATACACTGTACACTCGGTGTATACACCGAGTGTACAGTGTATAGTGTCGTAGTTTAAACGTGCCTAAGTAACATAATCTTTAAGGGGAGGTTTACTCGAGAGTCCTTAAAAATTATATATTTTTCTAGAATTTTTTTCTCAAGAACGGAAGTAAATATCAATTTCAAATTTTGTGCACATATTTTTTAAGTATTAAGCTATACAAAAAAAATTTTTCAAGGAAAAATATAAAAAAGTGTCCATTTTATAGATAGTGCAGTGTGACGATCCGAAAATCCAATGCCTTGTTGGTGGACATCCTAGCGCCGGTAATAAACCACCGAAATCCAAAAACAAAAAAGATTTATAAAATATATGAAGAGTACCGGCACCTCTACCTATAATATCAATAAATTGCTGAAAGAAAAAAAAATGGCGGATGTTTGAACTTTTGATTACGATTTTTGTCTTATTTTTCGCTCTTTAAAGTAAATTTAAAAATAAAAAAAATATTGAAAGTGTATCGAACTTAGGTAGAGGTGCCGAAGAATTGAATTATCTTTAAAATAAAAAATTAAAAAACAGGATCCATCGAAGAGTTTTTGAGTTATCGTGTCCACCAGTTCCAAAAATGTAGTTCCGAGATATTATAAAATATATATAAAGAAACGTATTTTCAAAATTTTATATTTAATACTCATTATTGCGTGAACTACGTTTTTTGATTTTTTTTTATAGAAAGCTGGATTCGGTTAATGTGCAAGAATCTTGTTTTTAAATTATTTTCAGTAAAATCACTTTGGGAACATATTCTACACATAATTTGCTATCAATTTCGGCAAAAAAAAATCGATTTTTTTTATCAAATTTCAAGTAAACCTGCCCTTAAATTACTTTCAGTAAAATCACTTTGGGGACATATTCTACACATAATTAGCTACCAATTTCTGCAAAAAAAAAAATCGATTTTTTTAAGGACTCTCAAGTAAACCTCCCCTTAAGTTATTTTTTTGAATTTTCTAAAATCCTTACACTATTTCTGAGAACTTATATTGCTCTCCTAAAAGATACAATAAAGACTTATTTATTAACAATGTCCGCACGTCTACGCAGTAAACTTCCTCAGCAGCCGACAATATTATTAAAGAATTAAATTTAAAAAAACTAAAATAAATAAATTCATGAAATAATTCAACATGTACGAACACACACATTTTCAATAACAAAAAAAAAGATAAAAATAAATACAATAACAATAAAACTAGTGGTAAAAATTATCAAAGAGAGAGTGTGTCACCGGCCAATACCCATCCGCGGTATCATCACACACATGTGTTATCGGCCTCTACGGTTGTTCTGGTTACCACACACATATTGTGTTATCGTACTGTAAAGTGTTAATAGTTTTCTTATGACGGCAACGGCAAATTGATGAAATTTCCAACATTTAACAGTTCAGCAAAGTTCAAGTGGTAAGATTTTATATATTTCCTACTATAACCAGTTGACTACTTATTTCATTTACTACTATCCCAGAAAATGATATTTTAATTCCCAATTATTTTATAAACACCTGAAAAATTTACTATTCATCAAATGAAATGGTTGAATTCGTTGAAAGACCTGAAAATGATTTAATTATATTGCACAGTAGGCGTACATTGAAATATTGCCGAAGAAAATTTTCATATACGATATAATAAAATACAAACTTTCATGTGACAATTTGACATACGGTCCTAACTACAAGCTATAAAATACATATAATAACATGTATATACGTAATAATACACAGTCATCTAACATTGTATAATATGCGCAATATATTGTACAATATAGGTATAAATATCCTGCTCGCTCGGGTCCCCTATGATGAATCTCTTTCATTTATTAATTTATTGCATATGAATATTTTATAACAACGACATTAAAAACGGGACCGAACAGGTCGTGAACTCGGGAGCCAATGATACATGTTCATACCTATTAATATATTTCACTGTACAATATATAGGCTTCCACCTGTAAGTATATTTGCTTGGCAAGCATCAATAACATTATTTATTTATAATATTTACTTAGGTATTTTTCATTTCTGTGCGGTTATTTAAAAAGAAAATACCCCTCCTGTTGCAGCATCCTGTATAACATAGCGAATTTCCGGTTACAAAAATTAGTTTTCCTCGAAAACCTATTGCATAGGATAATGGATCAAAACCTATCTTATATGATTTTTTCCGCTCTTAACTAAATTTAACAAAAGACATTTTTTAAACGAAAAAAATTGATTTTTCTTGAAAACCGATTTACCGGTTCAAAAACTTGTAATTTTTTCCATTCTTTATCATAATGTTCAAAAAAAAAGTCGAAAATTTCTAAATTTTGGCAAATTTTAGCAAAAAACTTTTTCTACCAAACGGAAGATGTCCAAAGTACCCAGTTTCGGGTATCGAACGTGTCTGGTTCACGAATTCATCCAAAAGTTTCGACAAAATAAAATCTTTTAGTTCGTTATCATACGGACACGCAATTTACATACATGATACATGCATATATACGTATTGGTGAATGTCATTTATTTTTGGGTTCCAATGGCTTCAAAACAAATTTCTATCACAGTCTTGGACTCAAGTCTCATGATGACACCTGCTGTAATAGCGCAATTTCCGTTCGGAAATTCACTAGAACAAAAAAAACAAAGAGTTATAATTAAAAAGGCTTGTATCTCTTATCTGGCTTCACATTTCACACTTCAATAAAAAAAAAAAAAATTGACCTTTTTCGAGACCGTAATAAATTTTATGACTTTTTTTGGTAAAAATATTTTATCCTTTTAAATTTTCAGTATTTTTAAATTGCGTTAAAAAAAAAGTTTAAGTTCTATATCGGTTTATATGTAACTTAACAAAAATTAATATCTAAATAATATTATAAATGTGAAAGTTTGGATGTTTAGATGTTTAAATTTGTTCGATGTTTAAATTTTATCCCGGTTGCAAGTCCTTGAGGGATACAAAAACAATTATTCAAACACACCCCAAAAAACAAAACTCAATTCGATGAAATTTGGTACACTGACATTATTTATCCTGAGTTAACAAATAGGATAATCTTATCCCGACTAAAGGTTCCTGTAGGATGACTGAACCGAATTCGATTAAATAAAATATAGAGACACTATTTACTATGAGCACATGTAGCTAGAATTTTAATAACACGTAGAATAGTTTTATCCCGATTGAATGTTCCCAGGGGATGCAAAGGAAATTCCAAAATCATGTCCAAATAATTAAACAGAATTTGATAAAATTTTGTACACAGACATGATTAATCCTGAATTAACGCATAGGCTAATCTTATCCTGATTAAAGGTTCCTGTAGGATGACTGAATCGAATTTGATAAAATTTAATATACAAACGTTATTTACTATGAACACATATATAGTAATAATTTTGAAATAGTTTTAGTCGGGATAGTTTAATCCCGATTGAAGGTTTCCGGGGGAAGAAGGGGAGACACAAGGGGGGGGGGCTTAATTCAATGCGGGTGAAGCCGCGGGTCAGACTTAGTTATATTATAAAAATGTGTTGAAATGATTATGGAAATTCATAGTGAATGCAATAGCAATAATAATACATAGGATAGTTTTATCCCAATTGAAGGTTCCCGGTGGAAACAAAATCAACTGCTAAATCACATCCAACTAACTAAATCGAAGTCGATGAAATTTATAGTACACACAGAGACACTATTTACCCTGATCTAACACATGGTGTAATCTTATCCCGATTAAATGTTCCTGTAGGATTCAATATTATTTAATTATAATAACAGCAAAAAATCAGAGATCCTTTGATCCTTTGAAAATTTGAAAAACTTGTAGTGCGATTTTAAACCATTTTTGAACAATTTACATAGCCATATTTTCAAAACGGGGGTGGGGCAGAATTTAATTAATAATATTCGATATTTTCGTAATTATATAGTTAATTTAATTCCCAAAGAATGAATGTAGTAATTATTTACTGTCCTATAACTGGATTAAAATTGGATTTTTCCGCTATATTCAAATTCTCAGAAAAATATTACCTGAAACTATACATATATACTTAGTTTTTAGGGATTTGCAATTGTCTGTAATAATTACCTACAGTGTGGACTTGAAAATTTCGGACGTAAAAAAAACATATGAATTGCATTCCGCGGTCACAGGGTACATTTGTCCTCACTGAAGAGGAGAAGCATGATTCCTAACTCAGAAGAATTGTTTTATAATTATATAGAAGCAATAAAATACTTTTTTCTACAATAAAATTTCCTCGTCTGTCTGTCTGTTTGTTTGCCCCGTCTGTCTGTCATGTCTTACCGTGTGTCTTGTCTGTATGTCAGTCCTCTCCTATTAACTGGCTGTATGTTCTGTGTCTGTCTGTCCGTTTAGTCTACAGTCTGTCTGTCAGTCATTCCAGTTTGCTTGTTCGTCTGTCTGTATTTTAATTTTATCCTGTCTGTCTGGCTGTCTTTTTTGTCTGCCCGTCAAATCCTGTCTGCCTGTTTATCCTGTCTGTCTTGTATAATAGTCCTGTATGTCCGTCTACCAGTCCTGTCTGTCTGTTAATCGGTCTTGTCTGTTTGTCAGTCGGTCCCATCTGTCTGTCTACTAGTCCTTTGTCTGTCAATGTCTGTATATCCATTTTCGTGTGACGTAACATATGTAACATCAAAGTATGTTATGAAAAAGAAAATTATTTTAAATTATTAACTGTTATGGAAACCATTACGCTATAAAAATTATCATAAATTATTTACTTAGTTTGCTTATCATAGTTAATTCAATTTCAAATAAGAAAAAATTATTTATTAAAATTATTAAATTTACCTAATAAAATTACTGCTATGTCAGAAAAATCAGCCGATAAAATAAAGTTCACAATCTAATTGGCATTTTGAAATTCCCAACTTTAATGCAAGCAATATCAAGGATCTATGATTTTTTGCTTCGTCACATATAAATCCATATTGAACTTAAACTTTTTTTTAACTTAATTTAAAAATATTGAAAAATTTAAAAGGATAAAATATTTTTACCAAAAAAAGTCATAAAATTTATTACGGTCTCGAAAAAGGTCATTTTTTTTTTTTTTTTATTGAAGTGTGAAATGTGAAGCCAGATAAGAGACTGTAACCATTAAAAATCGTTGGAATAAATACGGAAAAAAATTGTATTGCGAAACTTAATATTATTGAACGAACCCAAAATACGTACTTTAATATTTTGAACTTTGCCAATGACAAACATTTCGTAGGATGAATCATTTTAATTTAAATATATATATATATATATATATATATATATATATATATATATATATATTTAATATATATATATATATATATATATATATATATATATATATATATATATATATATATATATATATATATATATATATATATATATATATATTATAAATACTATGATCTACGCCAGATGATGAAATTTTGATAAACCAAAAATAAAGGGGACAGGACAAAAATTGAATTATTTTGAGTGGTCGAGTCGTAAGAAATTAGAAACTAATACAGTAGAACCCCTCGTAAGTTATATTTTGTACCTCTCATAAGTTATATTTTCTCCCTTTTTGCTGCTCCTACTCCGGTTACAAGTGCGTGAGTAGTTCTATACTCACGAGAGATTTCGTGAGAGATTCGGGGAATTATAATTTATGAGAGGCTTGCTAGTCCTAAGTGTATAACTTATGAGAGGTTCTACTATAATTGCAATTTCACTCTTACTGTAGAACGAAAACAAAATTCGATAGCTCATGTTCTTTTCATGCATTACACACAAAAAATCTGTATTTGTATCTGACGACGTCTTCTCCTCGTTACACTTCATCATACTAGGAGCCCTAGCCTTCCCCTGGTAGAGGTCCAAAAAATAGACATTACATTTAAAAAAACTTGTTTTATAATTGATGAGCAAAAAAAATAGTTACCGATCAAAAAAAAAAAATATCCAGGATGGGAACGGCATCCGAGTTTTGTGACGTGATATTTGATGGGAAGTTCGTCAAAATGTAATGCAACGTGACCACAGGGGAAGGGAAAGAGCTTAGAAATAGGGTACTTGACTGAAGTTATAAAAATATTCTAAAAGCTTTGTTTTTCAATATCAGTTAAGTTTTTTTTTAATTTTCGACAGATTCTGTACAAAATATTTAAAAAAAAAAAAAAATAATAATCCTACAATTTTAAATGAGAAAAAGCCGAGAAAAACAACTCTCTATAGTGACGTCACCGTTTGGAGCAACTAAACGTCAATGTCAATATTTATAACCTCAAAACTTTGACTATATTCATAAAATGTCAAAGTAAAAGCAAGTATTTATTAGAATTCTGGCCGATTATTATTACTATATATGTATATATGCTAATAGAAATATTCAAAAGAAAACACAATTTCACCTCACCGATGAAAATTATCAAAATCGACATATCTAGTTACAAAATGTTACGTCATCTTCAAGAAATGCCACGTTTTCACTAATTTGACTATTTGTTGAAAAATGGCGATTTTCAAAATGTACGTAAAATTTCTAAATAGTTATCAAATTTTTTCATGTTTCATCATTAAAATTGGACATATGTAATGATATGAATTATTTAACATTTGACATAAATTTTAAATACAGTCAAGTACCGTATTGTCAAATTTTCCATGAGGTAATTTATGGATGGACCCTATGTTAAAATATTGAATTGAATTGAATTGAGTTTATTGACGATCTATGGTGCTACAATGTTTTACATTAACATTTTGTGCTTCACAATACTTGGATTCCTTTAACTCCTAATGTAGGGAATTTTCTTTAATTATTTTTGATTTCTATCAACAAAAAATTTTCTTAATAATTAGGGAAAAATTTTCAATAACCCTTTAAATTTTTTTTATATCAAAATATTTCTTTAAATCTACACTATATACATTTATCAAATAAAAGGCCACTTAACAACTTTTTTCACTTCTCGCTATGGTTAAAATTCGTAATGTACAACCAACTGTTAACATAAATTTTTACTGTTAATTAAAATATATAATAATCAGTTACGGTTATACACGCATTATGGACTGATTTACACGTTTGTAGAACATTATATTAATAAAATACATCCATAAAAGTTTTCTAACAACTTCGGACCCCCATGTATGAATGCGTAAAGAAGCGTCTTCAAAACTCAAAACCCTTGTTGTATTCCATCAAAAAAGTATTACTACATCCACTTTACTTTTAGTACTGCGAATACACGGCACGAGCACTGCCTGACTGCATGCATGAGATAAAAAAGAAAAAACACAGCGAAACAATAATAATAATGACGCTATTTATCACTGTTAAAAAAAGCACACTCACTACTTTTTAGTACACTTTCATCCTCATCTCCCCCGACCACCCGAATATAACTCTAACGCATATCATCATCATTGTTTATCTGCGTAATGCCTATCTGTATGTAAGTACGTATGTCTGAACTTGAAACGTTTGATATTTGTCTTACTTATTGTAATGGTGGAAATGTACATACATAACGAAAGTGAGCAAAAAGCGAATTGGTGAACGAAATTCACCAACATCCATCCACTCGCTCGGCTCTTGTGAACTACAGAAAATATTGTTGTCAATTTAAAATATCAAACGAACAAATCTTTTCTATATCATTTATATTTACATTTTTATGATTCTTCTTCGTCTTCATGAATCGACCATAAAATCAACGTGTACATGCAAAAAGGGGAAAAGATTTACAAACCATAGTGTACAAAAATATACGCACATCATGCCACGTATTTCAAATTCACGTCGAAAGACGAAAACCAGAAAATTAATAATGATCATAGTAGCGGCGAGCTCGAATAAAGTAAGCAACTGATTCATTTTGAAAATTAATTAATTACTTTCTTGTGTTTTCACATCTAAACCTCTTTCTGTATTCACCAAGCTGTGCTGAGTCTGTTCTTTCCTAGGGAAAAGAGAACTAGTTGTTAGCTATTAAGTTACATATTCTGGTTGTACAATAGTAACGTTAGGCTATTAACTTTCAAAATCTATTGAATATTCAAATATGAGAATTAATTCATAAATTTATTAACAAACTTTCATCCAAATTTTAGCAAACATTTCGGAAATTATAGCCGGCCACACATGTACAGTTTCAATTGATAGTTTGAACTGAATAGTTTAAACTGTCAGTTAAAACTATATACACTGTAGAAGCACACACACGTACAGTTTTTAATCCTTCAGTTTTTACCATTTATTCGAAACAGGAGGACAATTTCACCCACCAACGTCTTTAACTCCGTGAAAATTATATTGTTAAAAAAACTCAAAAAACCAAACAGTCTTGCTCCTGACACAAATTGAACTGAGAACTGTACAGTTAAACCCCCACACACGTAACAATCACTTGAACCTTTCAGTTTAAAAAATTTAAATTTCATTCGTCTCAGTTTAACTGTACAGTTACGTTGAAACGAGACTGAAATACAGACACACGTAAAGGTTAAACTCTATAGTTGAACTGTTCAGTTCAAACTGGCAGTTGAAACTGTACATGTGTGGCTTAAGGAGGGGTAAGGTTTTTAAACTTTTTTTTTTGCATTTTTTTTAAAAAATTTTTTTCTGAATGTACAGCATGTCGAGCGTGTTGTGTCAAAATTTCAAGTAAATCCGAGCAAAACTAATGAAGATACAGCGTTTGACTTTGAAGAGACCGGCCCTCATGCTCGATTTTTATACCTGCCTGGTAGCTGCGCGACGCGCCTACCTGTTATGTGTAAAATTTACTTTAATTTTATACTTACAAATCTTCAAAACAAATACTTACTATCATTACCCGCGTAAGTATAAAAAATTATATCATTTTATTGATGCTTAGTTTTGGATTTTTGAGTATAAAAAACTTTAAGTCCATTTTCTCGCAAACAACATTTTTGAATTTCGTGAACATCATAACTCAAAATCTACTTCACCAATTTTGTTGAAATTTTGTACACTGTTTCTACACATAAATCAAGAGGTAATCAGGTCGAGTTTTTTTTTTTGCTATTTTTTTCCAGTTTATAATAAAAAATTAACCGAAATTTTTAGCAAAAATTGCGTTTTTCACTTCAAAATGCTTCTAAAAATAAAAAAATCGAAAAAATACAAAAAACTCTTCCTGACTCCCTAGGGAAACATATCGCCTTTTAAACGCATTTCGATTTTTTTGTCTCGGATGATCCGGTACCAAGTTATGATGTTCACCGCAAAACAACTTTTTTTCGAGGCGCCTCCGGAAATTCGCTGTCACGGACTTATTTATCGATATTTGTAATTGATAATTTTTTCAAAGATACTTTAGATGTTATACTATAACGTGTATATGAAATAAATAAGCCAGCATTATTCATATCTCCAAAAAAAAAAATCATGAAAATATGCCTTTTTTTCGCTTTTAAAACCTTACCCCCCCCCCCCCTTAACATAACATTACCACGAATAATCAAATTACAAAAAAAATAATTTTTATATTTTACTACAGTAACGTGCTTGGTGTGGCCACCAAGAATCGCATTTAGTATCTACTTAATAAATTTCTAACACTGACTGACTGACTGACTAACTGATATAGACAACGCACAGCCTAAACCGTTGGATTTAGAACAGTGTTTTTCAACCTGTGGGTCGCGACCCCCTGGAGAGTCGCGATAAAGCTTCAAAATTGCGACTTATTTTCAATAACAGTAAATCCGAATTTTAAATAATTGCGTCATATAGACACTTTTTCTTTGGTATTGTTTTATTACTCTCATTGGAACTTGAAGTTGAAGGTTGTGTATATGTTTCCAAAAACTTATCCATTTTCAATAATTACAATGAGCATAGAATTTTGAATATTAGACAATAATAAGTGAGCAACTATTAAACAAGGCAATTCAATAAATTTAAACACTAAGGCGAGTTCACAATTCAAAGAATTCAAATGGATTACTCTTGGAAGTGTTAAACGGTGACGACCGTCGCACGTGCGCATGTCACTTTTTACGTCACGTGCGCCTTCAGAAGCTACTATAAGTCGTCAATTTCGATGTCGATATAAAAATACGCCTGTTTCAAGTCCTTAATTACGTATTTAATCGATAACTAACTATGAAAATAATTAATTAATGATGAACGGATTCGATATTTATAATATAAAAAAATAAAAGTTGGTAATAGCGGAGGGTAGGGGGTCGCAAAATATATTTCCATACTAAGGGGGTCGCGCCATGGAAAAGGTTGAAAAACACTGGTTTAGAAGAATGAAATTTTGCACAGGAGTTCCACATGTAACGTAAATAAGCACTAAGAAAGGATTTTTGAAAATTCGTCCCCGAAGTGAGTTAAATAAGGAATAAAAATTTGTATGGAAATTCGTCATTTTTGAAGTTAGAGATATTGTATGATAGTATTTTACAATATAAGTTCGGTAAGTTGCTTTTACTGATCGAGAAAATGTTGCGAAAACGAGACCCGCAGGGTCGAGTTTTTGCAATTTTCGAGATCAGTAAATGCACTTAACGCATCGTGTATTGTATAATATTTTTTGCACGATCGATTTAAAATAATTAAAGATTAAAAATGTGTTAAATAAAAAATAAAATTCAGATAATATAGATGAAATTTATATTTCTATGTTATGACATAGAATGCCATGAATAAATATTATAAATATTCGCAACAACTAATATGAATCTTTGTAGTGACAATTTGTAAATAAAAAATTAAGTGTCAATATTTCACTGGCCTGAATATTTTTTTTGAATTTCCTATTAAAAAAAATTAAGGAAAATAGTTTGTTAAACTATATTATTAGTGAGAATAATGAAATTGATGAAGCATCTTATTTTTGACTGCAAATTTATTCTCGTAAAATGAAAGGAAGATTATGAAAGCCACAGAAAATCTTAATGATTGAACGACCTTTTGAAATGTCAATAAAATAAGAAGACTGATGCCAACAATAATAATAATAATGTGCAAACTAGTGAAAATTTTCATATTATTAATGGATTTATTTTCCTAATTGTTCAAATTGTACTTTTAATTTCAATATAAATAAATAAATACAATCATTTTTGAGCTAATTTAACTTACCACACTCCTATTTACTTACCACGCATCTATTTCACTTACCGCACTGTTATTTTTTGGTTTCCATGGATATAAACAAACGTTCGGGAAATGTAACTTACCAGCATTGTCAACAGCCTCGGTAAATGCATGAAAATACACGATCGTGCAAAAAATATATTACTATTATGGCTATTAAAATAAGTAATATTTTATTTAATAAATTTTTAACACTAACTGACATCCTGAAATGTTGCCGATGGTAAATCCATCGGGTGGATATACGGTTGATAATTAATACCTTTCTTTAGTTATATGGGGATGAATCCGCGGCCCTCTCAGATCGGACACCTTTGGTCTCGTACCCAACGTTCCCCGTGGAAAAAGGTGGCGCTGTACATATATGAATTTTTCACTTTAACTGGATAAACATATCCAATTCTTAACTACTTTTAAAAAAAAATGACAGGAACCACTTTAATACAAGAATCAGTTTAGGAGCGAGATAAAGTACCTATACACTAAGGCACGCATTTTTAATTCACACACGATTTTTAGATTTAATGTTTTTATATTTCTTATAATTCACTATTTATATGTACTGTGATGTACATCGCATGTATTTATATTTGTACTTACATTGTTATATTCCATTTCTTTATCTGGGTTACAGGGAAGCGAAAAAAAAACAACAAACTTTAATAATTTGATAAAGGTAATAACGTTAGAGGTTGTGAACTTACATGCATCCCTCCGGAATAGAAAGTGTAAGTGGAAATACATTCACATATACCAACAAAAATATGTACATACAGTACAGACAACTTAAAATACATCGGATGGTTTTTTGTGGAAACGTATAAATATAAATAATAAATAATATTAGGTAGGTACGTTTAAAATTCTGCTTTACAGTTTTATGGATAGATGACACAACCATTGTAAAGGGGCATTATCATTAATCTAGTGTAAAATGTTTGAAGCAAATATCATTTTTATGTACATCCGGTAAATTTATATGTTTTGTGTTTTACGATGACACTATGAACATATAAAACACTTAGGTACTTAGACGGTGTCCATTTACACATTAAGGTATTCTCTTGATGAAAATTATATTTATCTGGTTGGGTGTAAATAATAAACTGCTTGTCAGGTGAATTTGATGTTTTTTAATAAGTTTTTAAACGATTTATTTTTTATATCGATGAAACATTACTATTGCAATATCGGAATAAATTAAAAAAAATCATTTTTTGACAAGTGCTAGACAAACAACTTACGCGTTATGTATAGAAAACTATTCCCGGGAACATACTTAGCAAAGACCGTAAGTGTTATTTTTGTGGCCTCGGATGCAGCTTGAGAACCCAAGACTGAAAACTGAGGATTCTTAAGCATCCATGGTTACAAAAATAAACTCACGGGCCGAGTATGAGTAAGTTATTTTTTCAACCGGAAAAATGGTGACTAAATTGAAAAAAAAATGAATAAAAAATAATAAAATTAATCGAAAAAACAATTTTAATAAAAATGAAGAGGCGATGTCTGTAAAAAACTACTTCTATAGAAAAATCTATTTACTAGTTGGGAAACGATTACTTAAGTTCCTAGAAAACTAAGTAAACTTTTATGACCTGTTGTTTTGTAACTATAGTAATTAACTAGTCGTACCCGCGACGTCGTTCGCGTAAAGCAATGTTACAAAATCTCAATGAGAAGTATGTAAGTGTAATAATTATACAGAACTTGCAAAGAATAATATTTTTTGTGTAATGAAGGCACATGCTCAAAATGGTTTTTCTATTTTCCCGTGGGAATGAGGAATTTTCCTGAAATAAAAAGTATCTTAAATATTGACCCACGTAATAGGTCACCACACCAAATTTCATCAAAATCCGTCCAATAGTTTTCGCGTAATACGTGCACATGCACAAAATGGTTTTTCTATTTTCCCGTGGGAATGAGGCATTTTTCCAGAGTAAAAAGTATCTTAAATGTTGCCCTAGGTAACAAGTTATCACCACACCAAATTTTATTAAAATCCGTCCAATAGTTTTTGCCTATTGTGTACACATGCTCAAAATGGTTTCTCCATTTTCCCGTGGGAATGAGAAATTTTCCCGGAGTAAACAGTATTTTAGATATTGACCCAGGTAATAAGTTATCATCACACCAAATTTCATCAAAATCCGTCCAATAGTTTTTGCGTGATGCGTGAACAGACCGACAGACAGATAGACAAACAAACAAAAATTCAAAAAATCACTGTTTTAGTATCTACATCGATAACTATTTACAGTACCAGTACAATTTTCAAAAAATATTCCATGTACAGAAATGGTCTCGTTACAATTTTATTATATGTATAGATAATTAACAAATATAATGGCAAATATTGCTTACGAGACATGTTATCTGATATATCTCATTTCAGATACAATTGATCATGAGTTTTCGTTAAAAAATTAAATAATTCTTATATTCGAAACAAATCAATCTTCTATTCTTTTCTAAAAACAAACTGCAAATTTAAAATTTACGTAAATGCAATAATGAAAGAGATAAAACCAAGAAAACGGAAATTATTTAAATTCAAAGTGACGAAGCATGGTTAAATTTAACTGAAATGAACCATATATAAACGCCAACTTACGATTTTGCAGTTCATACCTTAAAGACCCATTCATATCTACAGACACTGAACGTCACAGACACGTATCGTGGTCGACACGACAAATATTCTTTAATGCTTTTCTTACGAACACATTCATACATACAGACAATCCGTGTCTGCGTGCGGAATATATGAATACACCCATAAGAAAAGCATTAAACAATATTTGTCGATACGTGTCTGTGACGATACGTATGTGACCTTCAGTGTCTGTAGATATGAATGGATCTTAATACCTAATGACAGGGAGTGACATGTTTACTTTATAGAAAGCAAAAATACGTTTACTTTCGCTTTTAAATAACGTTGCTAACTGATAAACTGCGGTATTTAAAGTAGGAAACAAAAAGAAATTTTTAAGGATCTTAATTAATTTGCAACTTGTATACAATATTTCTATATTGAACACTCAAGGTATCACAGTTTTTTGTCACTATAACCGAAATCGTTATCAAACATGACGAATCTATAAGGATTTCGTGATTTTGACTACGAAATCCTAAAAAAGAATCAACCTTTGGTGTCTTCATGTTCTCTAGCCAACTAGCAGCTTGTAAAGAAGCTACGACAAAAGTTGAAAGCCGGGCTACTTTACTCGCTACTCGCTGGCATGTAGGCTTTTTAGCTAGTAAACTAGTCGTGTGTCATTATAGTTGCTACTGAACTAGCTGCAAGTATCCCTATATACTCCGTTAATAAAATAAACTCGTTGGCTAGTTGACTAGTGAGCGAGTGAATAGTTTTCTGTGTTAGGCCCGATTTACATTAACGCTCCGCTCTTACTACGATATCACTCCGCTCCCGGTTCAGTATGATATTCTTACACAATAAACAATGAGTGTATTCACATCATCGCTCTGATATCGGTCCGATATCAGTCGCGGTTCGCTCCCGTTCCAATGCCATTCCAATATCAATACCACTCAGGTAATATTTTATCGGAGCGATATCACACTTGTTATGGCTTGTAGCTATAGTGTAAACACTTTTTTGATTCCACTCCACTCCACTTGCATTCAGTTGTTATGAAAAGATGTTTGTATCGAACTGAGACCGAATTGGGAGCCTACCCAGAGCGGAATTATAATGTGAATGGAGAACGAATAGGTACCAGCATGTTATCAGCACTGTAATGTGAACACAACAAAGATTATATCGGAGCGAGAATGGAGTGGGAGCGTATCGAGAGCGGAGCGTTAGTGTAAATCGGGCCTCATCATCATTATCGCACTAGCTGACTCATCAGCTTGTAAACTCGGCGGCTAGCTCGCTCAGTGTCACCGAGGCTTTATTAAAATAAATTCAATTATTAAAATTAGTATTACATAATATCTTGAAAATATGTAATACACGTGATTTTCATCCAAACTACCATGCTTAATTTAATACTGTACAATAGAGGAAAAATTTGATCGACATCCAGAAAAAAAAATCTCTAAACAAACAATTTATTAACCATTTTGTTAAATTACCCCTATTGATGTTTTTGGTGACTTTAGAGATTACTAACAATGGCTTTAGCATATATAGCTTTTTAAAAAAAACTAATATGGAAACTAGACGTATTGTACAGAGAACATTTTTCCGTTCTAGTTATTTTAATCAGCATTTTTTTTTCTGTTAGCTTTTTTGATGTTAATATACAGTAGGCTATGCCCGGCCATTTTCATAATATTTTCTTCTTATCTCACATTTGTTTAGAATAGTTTTAAATGTCTTTTTGGCATTGCTCCAACCGTTACCAGGATGGTAGCTGGATGTATATGTATACATTCGTATTATAATGCCATGATGATTCGGCATAATACAAATTACGTAAGCTTTATATTCATAAAGTTCCTACATCGGGATGACTGTTATGCTTAGGTAAGTAAGATAATGGAGTTGCCTATGACAACATTGTACATTAACAAACTAATATCACAACAAAATGAAACCGAATGTAATAATAAAAAAAACAAAAAACAAGCCGTCAAGTGCAAGTTGTACTTGCGCTAACAGTATTTCGTACAATTAGTGGATGAAATATTTACCTAATGAATAAATTTTATTCCTAAAATAAACCATGTTTTTTGATTTCAAAACGATCGTATAGTTGTTATCTTGGTTTGTTAACGTTTACCAGAAAGATATTTACTGAATGAAGTATATGTACTAAGATTGGCCACTTGTTTTTTTTCTTTCAATAATTATTAGCAGTACTATTTATTATAAAAATTGTATTAGATAATATTTTGTGTCATAAAATTACTTAAATACTAGCCATATACTCGATGGCATTTCCCATCGACAACATCTTTTTATTAGGTACTCATTTCCTGCTCACTTTTAATGTTTTTCAAAAACCTAAATCAATATCCACGTTTCTAACTTCAAAAATGACAAATTTCCCATACGAACTTTCATTTCCTGTTTTAACCCCTTAGAGAAAAAATTTCCAGAAACGTTTACACAACTTACTTTTATTTATAAATAGAAGCCTAAACGCCAATTTTTATATCTGCTGTGCTAAAGTTCGTCCTTCTAAACCCAACAGTTTAGGCTGTGCGTTGTCTGTCAGTCACTGTTAAAGATTTATTCAATAATATATTGTTTTTTTAATAGCCATAGTAACATACTTTTATATACCACTAACTTCAAAAATAACGGATTTACGTACAAATTTTCATCCCCTACTAAACCCACTTAGGAGACGAATTTTCAAAAATCCTTTCTTAGTGCTTAGTTACGTTACATGCGGAACTCCTGTGCAAAATTTCATTCTTCTAAACCCAGCGGTTTAGGCTGTGCGTTGTCTGCCTGTCAGTCAGTCAGTCAATCAGTCAGTGTTAGAGATTTATTAAGTATAGATTATTTGCCAATTTCTTTGAATAGGTAGCTTGGATTTTTTTTATTTCTATGGACACCTAAAAATTTTATAAATATTAGATAATATTCCAGGTGCAGAGATTGTAATATATTTTTCACGTGTAGATTTATCAGCTATTCCTTATTTCTTCCTTAATTTCTAAAATTCACTGGATAAAAAAAAAAATTACCAAAATACCCGTTTAACATACATAATAGTATTACAATTGATTAACAACATCTTGATTAAAGCAAAATATGTCATCAACTTTTCTTTTTACATACCAAGGAAGTTGTGCAAGGAAATTCAAATTTGATAAGTTTCGCACAATCTACACCCCATTCTTAATGTTCGTGAATTTTTTCAGATTTTTCTGAACAATCCTTTTGGTAATAAAGGCCGGGGACAACAATTTTTATGTTTTCGAAAAAAAAAAAGTGGGCAAAATATGTAGTTATATATTCCAGGCATGAGGTCGTATCTCATTTTTAGTGATTTTTTTAGAAAAGCAGAAAAACAAAAACTACTGTTACATTTTGTTTTATGAACCTAAGGTATCAATGTATTTGCAGACTAACATTCTTAAAGTACCTACATTCGTTTATGATTTACAAAACAAAATGTAACAGTAGTTCTTGTTTTTCTGTTTTCCTAAAAAAATCACTAAAAATGAGATACGACCTTATGCCTCGGTGCTCTTGGCAAAAAATTTTGTTTTTACCTTCCAGATTATCCGCTAAAATGAACCCCCAGAATCGAAATTCAACTTCACATCTTGAATTAGGCGACCACACCCTAACTCCGTGCTAAATTTCAAATTTTCGCGTCGAGTGGTTTCAGGAGAAATTGCCTGTGACACTCGGACAAACACCGAAGTGATTGCATAAGTGTTCCGTTTTGCCAATTTTGGTACGGAATACTAAAAAGGAATACTAAACGTGTATTATCTAGGACCATCTAGTTCTTGTTGAAAAATAATTAAAATATCAGTCATACTTGTGCTTGTAAAAAACGAAAAAAAATAATAAACAGGTAATAGGAACAAAAAGATTTTATAAAGACTGTGTTAAAATATTCGAACTGTCATCCAAAAACCCCATCTGGGCTCCATTTTTAGAGTTCCGAAAAAAAAAAATTTCAAAACGCTTATAATTTCGTCATTTCTACATCTTTCGACTTATGAACATAAAATTTTATACGAACAGATGATAATATTATGATTAATAGAACTCGATTTCATTGGGTGAGTGACGGAAAGGGAAAGTGTAAAAAGCAACATAACTTACATAATAGTCTTATAGATTTGCTCGTATATTTACAGTTTACACATAAATTTAATGTAATTTTCGATTTTTATATGAATAAAATTACAATAGAAAGACAATTCATTCACAATATCAATTTTGTTTGAAAGATGGTTTTGAGTATTTCTTTTGAAAAATATATGTATACTTTTAATGACATTCATATTCAAATTTCAGTTATTTTATCAAACTAAATCAATGTAAGAAAAAGTTAATAAATAAACTAAGAATCATTTTTTTCTTTTTGTTTCTTTTCCAAACTACATATTACTTCTATTCATAGTTACCTGATGGATCTTCAAACAGAAAGAAAAAAAATTTTCTTAATTTTCAGAGAGTTTTGCCGTTCTGCACATATTGCTTCGTGTAGAGCAGGGCCGTGGAGAGAAATGGCGGGCCGCAAGAAAAGGGGCACATTTCATAAAAATTTCTCCCCAAAAAATAAATGATGAGTAAAAACAAGCTGATTTTACTTTTTCCCGGGCCCCTATTGATCGCTACGGGCCCCCTGTTGCAGCCCGGGCCCCAGAGTTGCAACCCGGCTACCCCTCCCTCTCGTCGGGCCTGCTGTAGAGTATCGTTAGAAAGGGTTCAAAAAACGAAGTTGAGATTTCTTCTATATCCTTTTCCATTTTTAAGCCCCGTTTGTAAAATACTGAGCTTAAAATCTTTCAATATTTTATTACATTTAATTGAAAATTTGACTTTCTATTCTAACAATGAATCGACAATGATTTTTGAACTTCAATCTTAAGCTCAAAAACTTATATTCGATATTCTGGCTCAAAATCTTTACAATTATCGTTGGCAGGACAGAATTTGAGCAATTTTCAACTGTAAATTATTTAAGATAGAAATAGCTGTATGATTCTCAAAAAACTAAGATCTCATAAAACACAAAATTACTTTTTATTTAGTACCAACAAACATCTGGATTTAGTTCCACAGTTTTAATAGAAAAACTATGATACAGATGATTAATATCTTTAATCTTTGTTTAGAAAAAAATGAAATACTAAAAGCTCATATACATCAAAAACACTCGACCAAAAATGAATACGATTATCCAATAAAAGAGATCAATCTTTCATAGTCATACATTAACCACGTCTGTCAATTACAACTGATCACATCCCTTTCAAATTTCAATTTACATATTAAACATATTATCATTTCACAAAGAAAGGCAAGCGATCTTGTTCGCCGTTTTTTAATAAACAATTTTTTTTCAAAGATATATAAAACGATGAAAGAAATGAAATACAGAAGCAATAAAATTTTGTCATCATGACAATAATAAATAAAAATGAAATACATTTTTTGAACTGAATACAATTGCAGTGAAACGGAAAAGGAACAAGAAACCTTTATGAGTAAGTAGTTTAGTTCAAAAGGCACGACGCACATATACACGTCATATCGCGTATAATATAAATGTAATTTCAACATTTATCGTTCGACAAATATGTTAAAATTTACATACAGACATACGTACAAAAAAGTACAGTAGTGTATGAAAATGTTTGAACAAGATTTATGAAGTTTGCCGATTGTAGAATTTAAAATTGGTTGTTACTAATGTCACAGTTTCGTAAACGTTCAAAGTTTCATAGTAATCAGATTAGTATTTGAGACGCTATCAACAAATAAAAATTATCGCAGGAATAAGCTCCACGTCTTTATTGGCGAACTACACCCCCGTGAGAAAATTTAAGACCACTTAAATTTTTTTCTTAAAATGGTTCTATCTATGCAATGACAACTTTAAATAGCGTTGTGTATACGATTTGACTACACATTTGGCTTCCAATCTATGCACTTGTTTAAATTATTTAGGCATTTCTTTGAATGTGAAAGTGAAAATTCTTTTTTTTTTTAAATTGAAATATAATTTTTTTAATAGATAAGAATTGCTTTCTCTTAATTAACGTTTCTATCATATTAAATAACACATTTTTAGCTTTCTAACGACTACCGGAAAACTTCCGTACGGTGATTAATCACGAAGTTATGAACAGTCAAAATTTAGCGTGTGCTACATTTTGACTGTTACTATTACTACAACTCGGTTAAAAATTGTCGTACAGCGATAAAAAAAAAAACGAAATTAAAAGAGAAAAAGTGATCTTTTTGAATACAATATTAAAATTAATTGAAAAAGAATTCTTCGAACTAATTCTGAGCTTTGAATGTAAAAATTCCATTTAAAATTATTATATCAAGACGGGGGTGTATATGCATTTAAGTTCTCTAAACTGTCATGATTAATAAAATCGTCTGTCATAATTAAACAAGGAATACACTTACGGTGAAAAGAATTTTATCTCAATCATAAAAAATCTTAACTTGTATCTTCCTATTTATACAGGGTGTCCCAGGCTTCATAACTCAAATGAAATAAGATAACAGGGGATCTCAAGACACATTGATCTGATCCCCATATATCTAGTCCGATTTTGGTTAGCTTAGATCGAAATTATTTAAGTTTTAGTATATTTTGAGCTTAATTATAGTTTCGGCTACAAATTCCCTAATTATTGACACGTCATCACTCTTTTTAGATAAGTTTTTCAAGAATTGCTTTATTATATCATAGTATAGACTTTTTATTTAAACGTTATTTAAGATTTTGTTAAACTTTTTTATGCTTTAGTTATATTTGCTGATTCGTCATTTTCATTTGACTGCTCCTATGATTTCATATAAAAAAAAATGTTATAAATTAGTGGTGGAGAATTTAGTTTTATGGAAATCAGTAATAATTACGGTGAAATATTTGTCAAATATTCATTTATTATTACACGAGAGGTTTGTATATTTTCGAATAAATTTGGGGATAAATTTCGAATAAATTTGTCTAACGGAAATTTGTTGGCTAGCAATTTAACGAGAAGAATTTTCAACTAACAAAAACGCGACAGCGGAGCTGAAGCGTTTTTGGGTTGACAATTCTTCGAGTTAAGTTGCTGTTAGGCAAGAAATTTGAGTTGTAGAAAACACAAATTTATTCAGAAAAAATATAAAACTCAAGTGTAACACGGTAAGATAATTTAACGAATAAAATAAATTAGTACCTATAATTTATATTATAATTTAATATATTGTTACTATGGTTCTGAAACCAGTAAAATTTTTTTATCGTGTTTACCTACAATGAAATGACCAATGAAATTTTTTTGTACCATTTTTATCGCTGTAAAAGTCTGCCCTAACTTTTTTCCATGGTAAAAGTGAAAAAGCTACAATATTCTTATGGGACTTGATATGTTACACATGAGTTTAATTATGATTTAAAAAATTGTGATATTCTATGAGCTACTTTTTGTTTGATTAAACCATCCTCAGGTAGAAATTGAACTGAACTAAAAATCGATTTTAGATTAGAATATATGTGGATCGGAGAAAATTGAAAAATGGGAAACTGAAAACAGCAAATAAGTAAAACCTAAAATGTACCTACAAGAAACAAGATGGTATCTTACAAAATGGTTTCTTATTATTGTGAAGACTGATAACAACAGTGAATCAATAATATGTTTTATCGGAGACACATCACCTCCCATATACATACATCTAACTCTGCACTTCACATTTTACAAAACAGACATTCTTTAAAATCAGACTACAAAGCCAAAATTCTTAATTTTTGTGAAAAAGAACAAAAATTAAACATAAACTGAGTAATGATCCAGATGTAATTGTTTTAAACATTCAAACTGATTTAAATAAATCTCCCCTTCTAAGCCTATTTAAGTAAACTGTTCCAAATTACATGAAATATCTTTAACTTATAACTTCTTATAAAATAATTAAAAACCAAAAGTAAAAAAAAATTATAAGTAGATTCAAATTAAACATTAGAAAACATCGTAGATCGAAAATTTCCCAAATGAATATGATAATAAAAGTCGAAATACTTTTATTATCTAATACTGTACATATTTGCATGTAGGTATGATTATTTATATGCATATATCAAACATATTTATTTCGCCATTAAAGATGATGAAAGGTCCTCTTCTCTGGCTGGGCGTCCCCTTGGTTGTTTGCCATTCTTATGATGGATATGAGTGATGAATAAATAATGAAAATGAAATAAAGTATGTAGAGAGAGGTACCCATCAGTAATAAAATATTTAAAGTCACCCATTAATATGCGAATAATTCAAAAAGTATGTTTTGTGTTATTAAATTTATAAAAGCCCATTTTTATCAAAACGGGAAAATTTATCAAAATGATAAAATATCTACTATATACGGGATACCGAATAATCCAATAAATGGTTTGTTTTTTCGTAATGACTTTTGAAAAATTGGTTAATTTAAAAAGTATGTTCCGTTATATACAAGCAATATACGTATGTATATGTATAACTCACAATCGCGTATTTTAAAATAAAGCCTGTTAGCTTGCAGTAGGGTCAAATTAAATTTGAAAATGTAAAATCAGAGGACGTATTTTTACAAATCTAGATTACGTTTCGGTAACCAATTTTAGCATCTTATAACTTGGCACAATAGTGGCTTCAATTTTAACACAATTTTAATTTAACTCCCTAGCTGTCTTAAAAGGTAAAGATCGAAGAAAGGTGTGAATCTTCTTCCAAAATATTTAACATTTTTTAGCGACGTAAGAAATTTTATCACCTATCTGTTTTTTGACATTATTAACTTTCCAAAATTAAATTCTCATAACATGGCCATTATACAGTGGACTTGCGGAGATTGCCCAATCGCAAACTGTACATATTGCAGTGGTAGGAATTTAAATATCACATGCTTGCGTTACACAAATCTTGTATTCACAAAAATTCTGAGTAATTCACTGTATAATAGACAATTTGTGATCGGACAATCTCCGAAAGTCCACTGTAAAAAGTTCTATGTATTAAAAATTATCGCCATAACCAGGACTTAATTTCAGCTGGAACGTGACGGGACGATACTCTAGCACTTCCCAGGGATTTTTATTTTTTGCTGGAACGGTCCGGCGTGCCCTAGGATTTCTTTTTTTTTATCAATGTCTTTAGGATAATCACAACCCACGGTAGGTGAAGACTAAGACCTAAAGAAAAGTTGTTTTTTTTTTGCTTACGAGCGTCATTTTTAGGGAAAATAAACTTTTTTTGATCGTCATTTTATTTTTTAGGGAATATTTTTTGAAAAGGCGTTCCGGCGCCTATAATTTTTCAAATTAAGTCTTGGCCATAATTACTTACAAAAAAAGTGGTCTGGTTATCCCCTTCGGTTTTGTTTATCCATAGATATGTTATTCTTGATTATAATCCAAGAAATTGATGTTTACTTATCTCAAAACTCGCGGTTGTAAAAGATGTTTCCAAAATTGAGGTTAAATTTAAATTTTTCAAATATGTTGAAAACGTCAAAGAAAGTAAAAACTTGTAATTTTATTATTTGACTTTATTTGGCGATAAACCTCAATATTAAGACCAGCAAAAAATTCTGTTTGGTTTTTTGCTGGTCTTAATATTGAGGTTTATCGCCAAATAAAGTCAAATAATAAAATTACAAGTTTAAATTTTTTGGCGAAAATAGAGGTAACAATTTATTTATTTGTCAAAGAAAATATTTCAACTTATTTACGGACGGGGGGCATTTAAGAACGGGAGGGAGGGTTCTTTTTAAAAAGCAGAAATCTACAGAAAAATATCAAACCACAAACGATTTGTGTATAATCGTTAACTTTATTAGTACAACTTCGTCCAGACTCCAGCGCTTATGGATGTAAATGCTTGACGTTGCATACATCTTGAAAAATTTTAACTGTCATAAATAGTATAGTCAAAAAACAAAAACTTATTATCACAAATAATCAAATCATGAAAAAAATAATGTAGGTACTTATTGATAACTGACACGGGGGCGTGGCAAAAAAAACATGGCTGATTTTTGTATGCAAGGAAAAATCTATTACTGTCAGTAGTCGTTTATTTAAATTAAATTATGTTACCTTTAAGCGAAATCCTTAACTAGGGTGGTTCAAATCCAGCTCAAAAAATTTTTATTAATGCTGAGAAAATTCTTCACGTTGATCATTTGATAAAAAATGTGGAAGAAATGAAGGAAGTTTAAATAGTGACTCTGTTTTACTGCACTGTGTTTACAAAGTCCACATTTAAAAGAACGACCACACGAAATTAATGCATCAATTTCCAAAAATGGGAAAATTTTATTTATTAAATGCTCACAAACTTACAATTTATTAAATTAGATTATCTACAATATATTTAAACAGTCGACTTACTTGGAAATATAAAATCACTTCTTTTAAAATGAGACGAACATACTCTCATATGTGGATTCACATTCTTTATTTTTAAAACGCAACCATGCTTTTAGTCTATCAATTTTTTCCATTTTTCCAAATATATTTTCAATATATAAACAAAAATACTATCGGGCTTAAGAATAGCATGAAAAATAATTTCTAAATTTTCATGAGATTTAGTCCCACAACCATTCACAGCACAATAAACTCTGCTCTTATTCTTTTTACGCAAAGGTAATTTTATAATTACCATACTATCTTTCAAGAAAATTATTTGTTTTATATTTTAATTTAAACTAATGTCAAACTCTAATAATTTACATAAGGTGCACACTAAAAGTAGTTGGTTTCTTGGCCACCAGATGTCATAATCAAAGTGGTCAGTTCCCAATATATTTTGTTGTATATGGCATAACGTGCTTGGTGGAGTCCCCAAGGATTGTATCTAATATATCTAATTTATCACGAGCCGGTTAACCAGTTTTTCGACATTGTCATTGCATCAATGCCATTGTCATTTGTTTGGTCAAGAAATTTATAGTCACCCATAATATATTGCATAATATTCTTTTGAATTGATGTAATCTACTAACAAATATTTAACTTTAAATTTAATATACGCTCAATATGCTATAAACAAACGCACAAACCCAATATGTATAGGGTTGAATGAAAATGTGCTTGGGCATAAGTAAATACGTTTAACACTTGCTGTGCCGGCAACAGGCCATACAGATACATACGCACGTCATGTCAAACAAAGTAGGTAAAGCATCATCCAAAGCACAACAACCACTCATTCTCACGAAATATCCGCCTTTTATTAAGGGACTTGTGATGATGCTGTGATGTTGCATGATTGAAATAACACAATATAAATAGATTCAGAAGCAGAAAGACAAATTGAAATATTTGCATAATATGTACAAGTAGGTATGTCTCATATAGTATGCAGATATATTCGAGAAAGGGTCGTCGATCTTTATATATTCTATGCCTACCGCCTGGCAGCAACTTAGTTTGTTAGTGCTTATTGAAAACTAATGAATTTTTGAATTTATTAAATAAGGAGACAATTTATGTTAAATTGTTTAAATCGTACACTTAAACGTCTAACCGTCTGTGAATAAACTTTTCACACAGAATCTCATTTCGCTATATTTCGGCCACTAACTGATTAAATCTGCTAAATTTAGATAGCTGAAGTTTTAGAGATTTTAGATCAGATTAGATCAATTAAAAAAGATTTTATAGCTTGGGCCTTTTTACTTGCCAGTGCGCAGAAAACGAATTTAACACGTACATCTAATAGTAGGTAATAAAAAGGGAACGAAAAAGAACAATATTTTAGTTAAAAAGGTGTCTCTTTTTAACCGACTTCGAGAAAAGAGGAGGTTCTCAATTCGACTGTATTTTTTTTCGTGGGTATGTTACCTCATAATTTCGGTATATGGAAACCGATTGGGATGATTCTTTTTTTGTTTGAAAGTATGTACTTCCGGGGTGATCCCATATAAATTTGAGCAAAATCTAATCAGGGATTTCGGAGATATGCGACAAAATTCGTTAATGACGAACGTCTTGAAGTGATGATTCTCGATTTTGATCAAACTTGATAAATGTACAGAACAAATAAAAATAATAGATACGTATTTTTTTTTATCTGCTATAAAAGCCATTTAAGGGGTGAAATCGAGTCTCAAAATCGGGGCAAAAATTAAATTTTATAAAATTACTCGAAAACTATAACAGCTAGAAAAAAAGTTTAATTTTACACAAGCCTTTATTTTTAACGGTCTTTCTACCTACTTACTCAAATCCAGGGTCGGACCTATTAGAGGGATCTTAACAATAAAATTGGCGGTAAAATTTAAAATAGGGTGAATATGGTTTGACCAATTAAAATATTAATATCAAATATGAAAACTGTATCAAAAATACCAATTCACATATTTTTGTCAAAAGCCGTAACGCTACAATTAAGAACTTAAATCTTATTGTAAAATCTTACACGTGCTGTCTATATTTTACCTATAATACTTTTAGAAATAACTATTTAAAGCGTTTTTACTCGTTGTAATTATACTCTACAATCAATATTTTAACGAAAGTATTCCATAAATTTAAAGAAAATATTCCTTTAAGGGGCTTATATTGATTACAAAAGCTCTGGTTAATATTGGAAATGGTTGAATTATTTTAAATTACAGAACCGACACAAAAAAAATTTAAATTGTCAGCATTGTTGTTTAAGCTGTGGTTTTAGGATATTTGGTTAATATTTTATTTAAAATCGGGAATTATCACTCCAAGATCTTTCCTTGTAAGGTTCAGGGTCACTCAAAAGGGAAAAATAAAGCCTTTTTAAGAAAAAATAAATAAACCGACTTCAAAATAATAATTAAGAGCACTGAAAAGTATAAAATAATTACGCAATTAATCAAGAGGTAAATATAAAAATAAAATTTTCCAGTTTTTGAAGTTGGTGCCAATTGTCAATTTAATCATTAGAGACAGTAATAGTCGTAAGAGAACCTGCCGAGGCACCGATTTCAAAAACTGAAAAATTTTATTTTTATATTTATGTCTTGATTAATTGCGCAATTATTTTATACTTTTCAGTGCTCTTAATTATTATTTTGAAGTCGATTTTATTTTTTATTTTATTTTATTTTTTTTAAAGGCTTTATTAATATTTTAAACCTAGATATTTTTCAGATGTTATTTCCCTTACTTATAATGTATTTTCAAATATATCTATCTGTATCATGCGCGAGTAACTGGCAAGTAAAAAGGCCCGGGCTATAGTTGATAAGGTCATGGGAAGATGATATAATCTCTGGTCGTGGCGCTCAACTGCATAAGAAACGGCATTTTGGAGTTACTAGCACTTCAGGATCTATTATATAGAATCCGTAGGAGAAAAATAATGCACTACGTCAGTGTTTCTCAACCGCCGATTCGTTGACCGGTGTCGGGCTGTAAAAATACTTCACCGGTTCGCAAAAAGTTGTGTAAATTACAATAAATTACAAAAATGTTAAATAAAGAAAGCTCTTTCCGCAAAAAATCGCATATTTTGGACTCTAATTTCTTTATTTACGGCCCATGATAGCACACGACTAGCACAATGGAGTACAACATTTTTTGTTTAAAAAAAAGTGCTTAAAAAGTGTCGATATTTTAGTCTTGTAATATGAAAAGTGGTTGGAAAACCACTTTTCATATTACAAGACTAAATGTTATCCCAACTAATGGCCAAAATGATTCCTAGCTACAAGAATTCCATTTAAAATACGAAACTTGCTCAATATTTCTCTAATGCTTTAAAAAGTGTCGATATATATATATATATATATATATATATATATATATATATATATATATATATATATATATATATATATATATGTATCTGTCGAATTACATGGTTGAACAAGTGGTCCGAACACGTCATTTCATATTACACAACCTATTATTATTCTAATTAATGGCCGAGATGACCCCAAACAACAAGGATTGTATTTTAAATTTAAAAATCGCTCTTAAACATTCCTTTAATGCTTAAAGTGTTGATATTTATCTCAATTACCATGGTAGACCAAGTGGTCGAAATACGACATTTCATATCACGCGACTATATGTTATTCCAACTAATGGCAACAGGTTTGCTTGAAAATGATTCCAGGCAATAAGAATTCTGTTTAAATTAAATAATTGCTTTTAAACATTTTTATAAATCTTGAGAATTTCTTTTTTTCAGAAAAATAAAGATTTTTTTATTGTTACCTTATCTTTTTCCTTCGCTTAATGAAATAAAAGGATATGATAAAAGATAATTGATAAGTTTTTTACATATGTATTATTACATATGTATTATTATATATGTAACATAATACATATGTATTATTGAAAATATATTTAATAACAAATAATTAATTATCTATGCATATGTGTTATGTAACGCAGAATAAATAAATTCATTCTAGATTTTTCTATGAGGAGTGCGCAGGCGACCTTTAACAAAAGAGGCAAACTGATTTAAGTTAGCTAATAAGAACAGCAGTAAGCAGAACACAGTCAGCCAGCAGGCAGTGAGTTTTAATTAGTACCTACGGGTAACTTACCTTTGAAGTGTCCTCCCGGCACTTATCATTAAAATTTTAAGTGGATAATGGGACGGTGAAATAGACGGCCATTACCACTAGATCACCTGGCCCTTAAGGCTTCGCGATCATGTTTGCTCTCGACTTTATTTAACTATTTAATTATTTAAATTATGCCAATATAGTTATTTTACGCTCGGGTAATAATGGGAGAAACTTATTGTTAGTTAGTGTTTAACAATTTAATATCTATATTATTGACGCCAAAAAATACTTGGCGATATTTATTCAAAACATAAGTTTTTTTTTTTAAGTTTTAAAATTATCTTTTTTATCTAGATAAAAGATAATAGCTAATGAAAACGTTATCTAGATAAGCACAACACTGGTTACAATTGTCATAAGTGTTTGAATAACAACCGTCTACCAACTCCGAGTCAATCAAATGACTCTTTTTTTCCAGTGATGCGAATAACCTACCACCACTAGATCACTAATAACGCAAAAAGGAATCGGAGATGGTAACGTTTTCACGTAAGCCCCCACGACTTAAACGTTTTAAACATTACTCAGCCCATCCTATCTTTTTTCAGTACTCATGATTTTGTAGCTACTTCTTTTAAGTATAAAGTTCGTAGTAAACATTGATATTTGAAAATTTCGTACCCTGTAGAAGTGTAGACTACAATTTCTAAAACTGTTAATCGCAACGTCTTATGAAAAGCCGTAACAATTTCTAAACCAACAAAGTGATTGGGAAAGTTTCAGAAGGCCCTACTATATACTAAATTTATTTTTATTTCCAAGTCCAGACTGTCTAGACCAGAGGACAGAAGTTAAAAGTGAAATCTCGAAGAAACTACTGATGGAACTATGAAATACACATGTTACAATAAAATTAAAGAACTAAATGAGAATTATGCACATATTAAAACTAATATTCATTTATTTCATTTAATAAAATATTACTGTATAGAAAAAAAACTCCAAAGGGAATGCTTGTCGCGTCGTATACGTCGCACATGTGTCACGACAACAAACAATGGTTTATTTATAACATTTTATTTTTATATTTTTATGTTTTTGAACTGTTTACTATAAACAAGTTTGAAGTAGGTATGTACTATAATATGTACTTTTTTGTGCATATGTAGACCGAGGGAGCTAGTTGTGGTTGACGGGCTGATAGTTAAACATACTATTTTACTGATATGTGGTGGAAGCAATTTCCTTTATTTATACTTTTCATAAAATGTTATAAAAATAATATGTTGAGAAAATCTAAGCATACGTCTAAGTATTCATTTTATATTCTGTACTATTACCGGGCTGTATATACACTACCCAACCAAAAATGGTGTGTCAGCAAAACGTATCACCTGATTGTTCCCGCTGTTATAGCATGAAGAGTTAAACTGGTTAAGTTATTAACCACACAAAGTTTTACATCATAAAGCACTTTATTTGCAAAATAATAATTATATGAAAATTAGAATAAATTGTTACATTTTAAATGTTTTTAAATTAATACAAAAAAAAAAAAAAATAATTACAATTCACCATAATAATGGTTATTAAAATTGAAGTGCACGTATATAGACGTGCGTTCTTGTTGAATTGTAATTTAATAATTAATTGTTTTTAATATTTTTAAACAAAATTGAATATTTTATGTTTTTTACAAGGGTTCCTACAAAATTAAATTATTATTAAATTAATAACAATGTTTTGTTTAGAAAACAAAAATTATTTTTGGAATAGTTTCCAATGACAAAAAATATGTTGGAACATTGTTTCCAACACCCGCTATAACGTATCACTTTGGTCGCTATTTACCTGTGAAGCGTTTCCTTGTCTAACGCAATACAGCGACAAAATGTATCATACTTATTTTTCGGGTCGTAAAACACTACTTATTACAAGGACACATTTTCTGCTGTATCCAGTCAAATGATACTGACAAAGAGATGGAACCAGAATTAAATTCGCAATTTTGATGAAACTTTGCTGGTCTGTACAAAAGACCAAAATAAGAGACACGTATTTTTTTTATTTTCATTTTTCAAACGGGTGCCATTTACGATGCCAGTAAATCAATATTTTTTAATAATTTTATATACCGCTTTAGTGAAACTAATTTAAATGATCAAAATTCTTTTTGTTTCCTAGGTGCTGTTATACTGCCCACCTTGAAACTTTTCGAAAAAAATCGTCTGTGTTCGACTAGCGCCCGTCCTGCAATTTTGTTTCGTAAAATTATGTAACCCAAATCACTTTAAAAAGTTTTATATTCTTTTTTTGAAAAAATATGTACACTCTATAATACTCTAAAAAATTCTCGAATACAATCTTCTTTTCGAACATTTTAAAGTAATCTAACGTTTTAGATAAATAAACTGTGTTTTATTTACAATAGTATGTTATACACCAAGGGACTAAAGTGTGAGATTTAATCCGGAGGGCAACAATTCATACGAGGGATAAAAAAAAAAAAAAAAAAAAAAAAAAAAAACACTTTAATCCTGTAGTGTGGGGGACGGACGGGCAAAACGGAGAGGTCGGGCAAAACGAATAATAGCCTAATTGAGCTAGTTAGATGTATAATTGTCTCAGATCCAATGTCATCTGCTTCTTCACTTTGCACTTAATGGGATCATTTGTCGAAAGGAGGCACTGTAGTTTATTTGCGTGTTTAGTGGCCGAAAAACTGTTTTGACGAGAAAAAAAATCAATAAATAGAGGTCAATATTTTACAAATTATTTCTTTGTGTATTGCAGTTATTTATTTTTAATGATTTCTGTAATATGTATGATCATTATGAGCAATAAATTCGTACTCGTATTTAATTTTATTACAATACAATTAGTTTGTAATTGTAGGTTAAGTTAGTTAAAAATCTGCTTGGCGTGTGAAATGGAGTCAGGCAAAATGAATAATAAAATGAAGCTTCTCTAGTCAAAAGGAAAATTGTTTTAAATAATCCGGGATCTTCCAAGAAAAAGAAAAGAAAATTCGTTTAAAAAAGATAGAGTCAATTAAAGAAAATCAAAAAGATAATTATTTTTGTACTGTCTGTCAAGAAAAATACATATATCCGCAATAGAAGACTGGATACAGTATAATTCTTGCCAGGAATGAATCCATGAAGCGTGTTCTTTATACACAGGTCGATCTTCCTTTTGCGATCGTCCTCGTCGTCCTTTTGCGATAATTGCAACGATTAATTAATTTATATTTATTAGTATTAGTTTTGCCCGTCCAAGATATTCATTTTATCCGCCCTAGTAGGGCAAAAAGAATAATTGCAACTTTTTTTTCAAGTGATTTTTAATGTGGTAAGATAAGAATTTTTGTTAATTTTCTATTTACTTTATTAATCTTAAGTAACTGAAGACTTGTTATCTTGAGATAAATAAATAATTTTGTTGTAATCTCATACTTTTTTTTAGAGATCAAATTAGAATATCCTTCTTGCCCGTCCGTCCCCTATATATTATTTTTTTCAATTCCGAATAATTTAAAATTATAAAAATTTTAAATAAACTTATTTAAATGTCATTCAAAGTGTATGAAATAATATTATAATCAAGTACACATTAGATAAATCAACTAAATTATACAATACAATTAACTATTTGTCTTCTATCTACAAGCTTAAATTTATTCAGTATTTTAAATTACCTAGCA
The DNA here is from genome assembly GCA_035578155.1 of Brachynemurus nebulosus. Classification (NCBI taxonomy): domain Eukaryota; kingdom Metazoa; phylum Arthropoda; class Insecta; order Neuroptera; family Myrmeleontidae; genus Brachynemurus; species Brachynemurus nebulosus. The sequence goes on from JAPWDM010000001.1 coordinate 163,926,097, forward strand.
ACGATATCTAATTTAAGTTAAATGTCGCTTGCTGATTGGTGATGCTCTGTAAGTTCTGCTTGTTGACTGGCTTAAAAGCAGGAGCAAAATATTTTTAGTCCCTTGAAACTAACAGTGACATTTTACCCTCTAATAAGAGGAACTAGATCATGTATTTTAGTCCCGAAATTGCAAAAAAGAATTTTTTTAATATTTCTACTTTTTCTTATGCCCGTTTCTTTCAGTACCGATAAAATACCGAAATACTGGGATCCGAATAAATATCGATATTGTAAAAAGGCACCGATATTCCAAGCCTTAGTTCTATACATATCCATATACTTCAAATGTTCACCTGCATCTCTGCTCTTGCTTTTTGCATGCTACTATACAGATATTGCTGGATTAGGAAACATATTTTTGTAACTGTAGTGTAAAATATTCTAACATAAGCTGCTAGTGTGTACAGACAGGGAATGTAAATATATATTGCGCATAATACATTCTATAATAATCTATAAAATATAAAGAGACAGTGAGTACGGTGAATACAGTACCAACAACTAACGCGACAGACAGCCCAGCAGTTACACACCGCAAGCAAACAGCAGTATTCAAACTTTTTTTTTTGGTCTCTTTTTCTTTTTGTGGTGTGCTTTATAAATTTTATTCATACACAACAATAACAGTGTTTCTATATTTCATTCTTTCACCATCCTGAGCATTTTTCAATTTTTTTCTTTTTCTGATTTCCTTATATTCAAAAAGTTTGTTGTATAAGTGTGTACGTATCCAGTTATAGAGATTTAGTAACACAAGAACGTACGGTTTCTATATAAAATATTAGTTTACAAGAAAACAGTTTTCTCCTTTTTAACTCTTTTCTAAATTTTTCCTCACATTTTGAGCACATTCGTTTACTGACAAGGAAACAGCAAGGAAATCGAATAAAGTCAACAAAAACCTGTAAGAAAATAAAGAAGTCTCCTAATAATATAAAAAATATCAGTTGCTGCTAAAAAAACGAATTTAAGCGCGGTGAAACACCTCTCAAAATTGGAACTTCAAAATTTAAAAATTGATGAAATTTTGTTTATACATACCTTATACAGTGCTCCAATATTAAACATTATTTTTTGCATCTACAAATTTTTAAGGGAATAGATCCACCTCTTCAACTGTATACTTAAAATTTTAAAAACTGACGAGATTTTGTTTATAAGTACTATACACAATTCCAGTAACAAATACATTATTTTTGCGTACAAAACTTTAAGAGGTGAAAGCACAATCCTAAGTGTAAAAATTTACGAAATTTTGTTTCTGTATACTATACAGAGTTCTAGTATTACATATAACTGATAGCCTGTATCATCCATTTAAAACTAGATATATGAGTGCCAAAATTATTATTATTATATTATTTATTACTAGACTGCCGTAAGTAAACAAAATTTCGTCAATTGTTCAAATTTTAAGTATATACTGAACGGGGTGCTTTCATTCTTTAAAAATGTGTGAACACAAAAAATAATGTGATATTTATTACTAAAGCTCTGTATATATTACGGTGCAATTAGACCCAAACCCCAACATCCAAAGTAACAGTTTCACTCCAACCCCAAATTGTTCTGTACAGTCCACATATTGTTTGGTAAAAAGTTACACCATTTTGAGCATCGGGTTTGGGAGAGAGGAGGGTAGAAGTAGGCAAATTAACGGTTTTCGTCAACTTTTTTTTTAAATATTTCGAAAACTATGCAGTTTAGCGCAAAAAGTGCCTATTCAAAAATAATCGACATTAAGTTTTGATCAAAAATAGTTCTGTGCATAATCTTGCTGAAGTGAAAAGTTTCAGAGTTATGGAGGGTGTAAAAGTAGCAATTTTTAGTATTTTTAGATTTTTTGGAAAACAATATCACTAAGGAAACTAATTTTTTATATAGGATTGCGTTTTGTAAAAGGAAATTGCGATTAGTCCTCTTCAAACATAGCACCCTCCTTTTCTAAATCTTCGTCTATGATGTTCGTATCCCTGTTATCACATCCTAGGCCTGAGCAATTACCGCATATGTTTGAGCAGTTTAGCCCACTCTTTCTGCATACGCAGTTACGGATGCATTCGTTTTTGCAAGCGCACAATATGAGGGAAAGTAATTTCTCGGGAGCTGCAAGACGCGCTGTTGTAATTGGTTTCAGGTGCTCGTTAATCTTCTTCCACCCCCACTCGAGCGGATTCTTCTTCTTATTCAGCCCACTGCTGTACCTATCACCAGGTGCAGCAGTGGCTCAAAATACTAAAAATTGCTACTTTTACACCCTCCGTAACTCTGGAACTGTTCACTTTAGCAAGATTATGCACAGGACCATTTTTGTTCGCAATTTAATGTAGATTATTTTTTTATATGACACTTTTTACACTAAACGCCATAGTTTCCGAAATATTTAAAAAAAAAAAACTGATGAAATCCGTTAATTTTCCTACTACTACCCCCCTCCCCCCAAAACCCGACGCTCAAAATGATGTAACTTTTTTCCAAACAATATGTGGACTGTATAGAACAATTTGGAATTGGAGTGAAACTGTTACTTTGGATGTTGAGGTTACGCCGTTTTTTTTTGAATAACTGCACCGTAAAAATGATATTATATTTGTAACTAACACTCTCTGTAAGGTAGATAAAAACAAAATTTCATTAATTTTTAAATTTTTGAGTTTTACCTTTGAGGGAGTGTTTCATTCTTTAAAATCATTTTTTAACAGTAACTAATAATTCTTAAGTTATTGGGTACTCTCTACATACTAGAAAGTTTCCGATTTTTTTGAATTTTGGAGAGGTGGTAACAACAAAACAATTTTGTACAATCCACTGCTCTTTTGTCACTGTTAGAATTTAAAATCTATTCTTTTATTCGCACTAAAACACATACAATAACCCATAAAAACAAACTGTCGACCATTGCAATGATTCTTTAGTTTGTCGGTATTAAATTCTATTATTTTGTTATAAAATACATTTGCATTCAACTAAATGGGGTATTCACAAAAAGTAGCGGAAGTTACACGAGACACGAAACGTAAGCACGGTGTGGTCAAACTGTCAAATTAAATATTATATGAATTTCTGATTTCAAACTTTTAAAATATTGAAGCTACTGTCTGCTGATATTAGGTCTTTAAATTCACGATATCTACGAAGATATTAATACTGCGAAAACTACACTCATGTCTAAATTTAAATAACTGACAATCAACAATTATAAGACTATAGGCTTAAGGCTAGGAGCTGATTTTTAGGTTCTACACTATCATCATGAAGAATACAATCAAAAAATCTTTATTTTGAGTACTTGCGTAACAATTATTTATAGCATAAACTAAAGGTAATTTGCATAAAATATGATTAAGGTACTACCTGCTAACCGGTCAAGGATCATATTACTATATCGTCTGGCTCACCAAAACATTTCCGATCCACGTTCTATGCAACAAATAGAGAATTTATGAAGAAGTAGTGTGTTAAATCATGTTAATTATATATTTTTATTACCACAGTGCAGTAGCAACACATATATGCACCTCTTTCGTTGTTTATTATTATTATTTAATTTTAGGACAGGCTATAGTTGTTCTCTGCTCATTGCATTAAACTGGATCCGAAATGTTTTGCTAAGCCGCACCGTATACCTTTTAAAACCACCAAATAACAAAGTCGTATTCAGGCGGGAAAATCTCAAATTGATAAAAACTAAAATTGGTACCTATTATTTTATGCAATCTTCTTCTCATCTTTTATATAGAATCTAATTCTTTGTAGAAGTAAATAAATTAGCTACCACAAAGAAGAAACCAAAATTTTTATAGCATATGTAATTGGCAATAGACACCAATAGCAACGAACAGAGGTATTTATGAAATAAGTAAATTAGATTTTTCAGGATAATGTTATAAACCAACCAAAAATTCACTAAGATCGTAAAGATCACTAACGTATTGAATTTCGATAAGTAAGGTGCCTATATCAATGGTGGATGACTACAGGATCGCCTAACGGAGCCCGAATTTTGAAATTCATTTTCATTCCAAAGTTACCGCTCTCGAAGATTTAAGTTTTACTCATTTTTGTAGAAATGAGTCAACATGTCATATCAGATAATCACTAGTAGAGGTGAGCTAAACGGTTATTTTCTAATAACTGTTATTGCAATAACAGTTACTGAAAAATAACTGTTATTTATAACAGTTATTATAATAACTGATATGGTATTTGGATATTTTAACATATTGTAAGATATTCGATATGCGTATAAACGGTTCTGTTAGTGAAATATGCACAGATCTATAATACTGACGGATACTAAATAACATTATTTCCTTTATTGTACTGCAATATCTGTTCAAATACTTGTCTATACAAGGATTTAGGCTTTATATACACAATTTTAACAATTTTATGGATACAAAATTACAAATACAAATAGATAACTGTACAATAGACAATAGTTTATTTTTAAGGGTTTTTTAAATGTGCTACAATAGAAAATGTGTAACTTGCCTGGGGTGTTATTATTTTGAAATTCTCCATAGGTGGCTAAAATAAATTACTGTGATTCTTGCTTTCGAATATATTAATATTGACCGATGTTATCGATATTTCCAAAGGAGTTATTTAAGTAACCAGTTACTGGGTATTCCAGTTATTGACGATAACTGTTATCTTTCTATACTAGTTATAAAATAACAATTATCGATATATCGATCATCTCTAATCACTAGTATTATTCAAATGGAAAAAACTATCTCTTAAGTTAGCTGTGACAATACTGCTTTTGGATAAATTTTTATACATTATACTTCACTTACGGATTCAAATGAATCACTCAACTTAAAACTATTTATAAAGTAACATCCTTTATAAAATTTAGAAAATTTCGTTCTACCATGAACGTATACTCAAATAAATTCTTGTCGAAATGTCGAAAGAAAATTATCTATGCATAACTAAATTGCATATCTGTTGAACTTGTTATTTCGATATGTACACGAAATTCTGCAAACAATCTACTCTGAGATCAAATACAATGATGCTACCTTAATGTAATATCATGATGAGTTACCTACTCATTCATACGTTATTAGATATGATATGTATGTAATAATATATCTTTACTACAAGTACATCTACTTTGTATACGTATTTTCAATTTATCTAACCTAACCGTCCATGTAAAAAATATTCGTCCATCACAACTATTAAAAACGTCAAAAAAAATTTCACATAAAACAACGAAATTGTAAAAATTGCGAACAACGAACGATATTATAAAATACCTCTGTCACAGCATCCTGCATAACATAGCGAATTTCCGTTTGTAAAAATTAGCTTTTCTGGGAAAAGTCTTTTTTCTGTGATTTTTTCTCCACTTTTCAATGGTGTAAAGAATGTCGCAAAAACTTTTGAACTTTGGGGAAATTTTAGCACAGAAACTTATTTTCTTCACAAAAAATGCCACAAAAACCATATTCCGGGCATCAGACGTGTCTAGCTGAAGAACTTATTCAAAAATTTTGGAGTTCCAACGTTTTGATTTTGAAAGTGCACTTTTCAAGACTTTAATTTATTTATCAAATACAAATTTTTGCTTTGTTGCAAATTAACTAATTTTGAAATTAAATTTCTGTCTAGGCCTATCAGATCTCGAAGAGGCTCAAATACGTTATTTCCATATGATATGAATTTAAAAACACTGTTACATCTTTCCTAGCTATAATTTCAATATTACCTTGTGAATATTATCAATATATGACGAACTTTCGTTCGTATTTAAACATACGTTAATATTCATATGATCACTTATAATGTCCAGCTAAAGTGAACTTGAACACACGACTCACTTTGATATATATGACCAAATCATTGTTTTAATTAAAAATCACGTAGTGACTGAAAAATTATCAAACTGGATCGACTAGAACTCGAACCCAGAATCCATTGATAACTAATCAAGCGTCTTGTTACTAGACTATCAATTTAACAAAAAATTTACAGAAGACCAATTTACGCCGTGTCTACATCATCGTGTTTAAATAAATTAACATGTCTTTCTGTTAATTCTAAAATAATAATTTATGGGAGCCTAAAAACATAAGGGTATATTCTGGTCTAGAAATTCAAAAAAATCGATTTTATTTTATATATTTTCAAAGCTTAGAGAAAGGAACATTGTACGAGGTAGGGACCGTTGTTTAAAAAAATATAAGTAGGTATAACACACCACTAAATGACTCAGACAACCCAAAACGAGACTTCAAATTTTAAACTCGTTTTTCTCGAAACTATGTTTTTTGAAACGGTTGACACGATATATCAAGTTCTAATGGACAGATTGCTTTGAAATTTTGTACAGAGCTTTTTAATATATTCAAAATTAGTCTGACGAGAGATTTTCTGGATTTTTTTTTAATATTACTTTAAAAATACTCCCAACATTGAAAAAGCAATGGAAAAAAAACTCTTTTTTCATATGGACGCCATTCTGCGCAAAAAAAAAAATTCAAACCACTCCAGTCAAACGAAAATAACATTCTTACTCTTTAAGAATTCACTAAAACTTTGTGTTTCAGATCACCGAGGGGTTCCGAATCATGTCAACCAAGGGGGCAGTCCCTACTTTGTCGGCCTCTATTTCTTTCAGTTTTGACCTTTTTTTACTTTTTTATACTATTCAAATGTTAATAAAAAAAATGTTAGTAAAAACGTTTAAGGTTTTTTATTTAATACGCTTGGAAAAACACCTAAAAATTGGCTGTCTAGACCAGAATACCCCCTTAAACCATCGAAAAAACTAACCAGTTATTACTAACTTAATTTGAAGTGTGGAACAATTACATGATTTAAACAATTTACAATCATTTCAAATCATATTTAACATACATGACCGAATAATTTTACCATGCGCTGTAGACCCATGCTATATATAAAGTCTGTGATATGTTTATCTAAATTTTCCATCTCTGTGTCTGTCACGTTATCTAAATATGTGCGGTTTTGACGACAAACAGCGCGTTAGAAAATTGAAAACATGAAATACTTAGTACTTACTCTCACCGGAGCTGCACGGGTGGGGTGTGCAGCACAGGTAGGTAAAATGCAATTCATGCATACAAGTCCCAAACATGTATGCATATGTGCTCGGGATAATATAAATAAATGTTAGCTGTCTGTCTGGTTCATTCATATACAGTCGACTCTCGTTAATTCGAAACTCGAGGGACTCTTAAAATACTACGAATTATAAAGAGATTCGAATTATCGCACGTAACAATTTTAATTTATTGAGCATTTGCGATGAATGAACTTGAACTTGTCCCAAAATGTACTTAACAATTTTTCTGTCTCTTTCTCTCTGCAACTTTGAACTGTCGAGTGTTTGACGCCGATGAGTTCGAATTAACGCGTCGCCGTCGTTTTGTTACGTGGCAATGATTTTTTCATTCGAATTACCAAGTATATAAAAATGTATTGTTTTAGTTCGAAATATAAAGAGATTTTATAGGGAACTCGTGATACCTTTGAATTATAGAGAGTTTCGAATTATCGCAGGTTTGAATTAACGAGAGTCTACTGTATATACCTATACATGGCGTGGTTGTTAGAGCTTCTATAATATAATCTAATACACATACGTAATAATGTAACATATCATATTATAGTCTAACAATGTATGTATGTACGTATAGGTATTACCTATTGTAAAATTAAATTGCTTTCTGTTAACATAACTCACATTAATACCATATAATATGTATTCATATTACATATGTAATTTAAGTAATCAAATTATATATTATATTATTTAACTAAATTAGATCTTTTTGTAATAACAGTAATATTTAGTAAAAATTCCTAAATAATTTCCACTGGTTTTCCAACAGCGGTCTAAAAATATAGACTGTTGCTAGTCTTCCGCTTAACGGACGAATAAAATAACTTAGTCGTCCATAAAGTATTGACTTTTTGGGTAAGTATTGATTTTTAATAATGTTATTATTTCTTAAATAAATTAAAGTAATTTAGAATCATATTTAAAAAATCGAATTGAAAAACTAGGTGGTTTCGGTTAGGTTAGTTTAGTTAGATTTGACAATATACCTCGATTTTTTGATATGAAAACTAGGTAATGAGGTTGCTTTTGGTTAGATTATGCAATCACTTATGAATCACTTCGGTGTCTGTCTGAGTGTCACAGGCAATTTCCTCTAAAACCAATCGACACGAAAATTTGAAACTTAGCACGGAGATAGGGTATGGTGGCCTAATTCCAAATGTAAAGTTGAATTTCGATTCTGGGGGTTAATTTTAGGGGATAACCTGAAAAGTAAAAGCAATTTTTTTTGCCAAGAGCACCGAGTAAGGTATCAAATGAAAGCCTTTTAAAGCACGAATTCAGTAATATATATATATATATATATATATATATATATATATATATATATATATATATATATATATATATATCGTCGGTTTGGTGCGAAAACTCATTAAGTAACATTTTTAAGTTTCAGAGATAAATGGAAATGAAAAATTGTTAATTATATTTGCTTGTCCAAAAGGTTTAAGCAACAGGTCTATTTTGTTTAAGTTGTTAAAACCGCTAGAGATACAAGAAAATCAAAATTTTAAATGAGATTTACTAAAAAAATTTTCAAAAGTGTCTCACAAACTTTGTTTTTCGTACTTAATGAATTTTTGCACATAATAAAGATACTGCAACTGAATATATAATGACATTTTATTTAAATGAAAATCATATTAACATATAAGTTAACAAAAAATATAACTCTAGTTATTGATCTAAATATCATATTATAAAAAATTTTGGTAAAATAAACGTTTTAGAATTTTATATAAGCAAACTCAGCATTACAAAAATATTAGAGACACTACTTTTTTTATAGACCAAAATTACAAAAGCTAATCTTAAACTTCGCCATCAGTGCTATCCTGTACTGCAGGATGCATTACTTTCTCTAAACAGAAGTACTCGATTTTATATTTTGGTACCATAATGTAACTCAGAAATAATCTTCTGGATTATTCCTGGAAATGGATAATAATTTATCCGTTTAGGAACATTCAATTTTAATCTTCCATATTAACAGTATCATCACTGTTAAAACTATGTTTTAACAATTCAAAAATAATTAAACTGTATGAATATAACAAAGTAAACTGAACGCGTCAATTTATTACTTAACACTATTTATATATCTAGAATAACAAAACTTTAAATAAAATAATGTGAGAAAACGAAATTATAAAAAAACAAGTTATAACTTGTTTGTTATTTTGCCTGGAAAGTGACCTAAAGTTTTATATCTCATATTTCTAATATTTATTGTAGTATTTTGTCATGCAAAAAGTCAGTAAGTGACTTAATGATTTTTAGTTCTACAGCAAAATGGTAAATATGAAATAATGATTATTTACAAACGCAAAATGAGGAAATCTAGTGGTTGTATCATTTACTGAGTATTATCAATCAAAAGAGAAAGTAAAAGTCAGCTGAAAAATATAAAAAACTCATTTTTGAAAAATTTGTCCTTAATGAGTTTTCGCACCAAACCGACGATATATATATATATATATATATATATATATATATATATATATATATATATATATATATATATATATATATATATATATACGTATAACTGCATATTTTTTCCATTTTTTTTTTAAATATACTTAATATTGCTGTCCCCGGCCTTTATTACCAGAAGGATTGTTCAGAAAAATATGAAAAGATTCATGAACATTAGGAATGGGGTGTAGCTTGGGCGAAAATTATCAAACCTGAATTTCCTTGGTATGTAAAAAGAAAAGTTGATCACATATTTTGCTTTAATCAAGATGTTGTTAATCAATAATTGTATTACTGTTATGTTAAACGGGTATTTTAGTAATTTTTTTGGAAATTATGTTATATAAATTAAAGAAGAAGTAAGGAATAACTGATAAATCCATACACAAAAAAAAAAATTACAATCTGCATCTGAATATTATCTAATAATATTTGTAAAATTTTGTTAGGCATTTATAGAAATAATAAAAAAATTCAAGCTATTTAAAAAATTTGATAATATTTAAATAATGTTCTGGCTTAATATTATCCAATACAATTTTTATAATAAATAGTACTACTAATAATAAATTTATTATTATTGAAAAAAAAAAGATGACCCTTAGTAGGTACATTTACTTCATTCAGTAAACCATCTTAATCTTCGATTTTTTCGTTTATTTCTTATAACAATGTAAACACCGTGGAGTGCCCAAAGAAGCACTTCCTCCATGACAAACGTCGAGAAATTGAAATTGAAAGTTGGAAACGTGTGGCTACACTAATTTCTGTACGTTTTGTCGAACGCCTTGCATGAACGCTTTATCGTTCAGATCGTTGCGTCTGGACCGGCCTTGAAATATATAAATATGTCGTTTAATACACAAAGCATACGCTTAATTTACTAGATTATATAATTTATTAGACTTACTAAATTACAAAGAGGTTCCATTTATCTTTGATGTTATCAAAACCAGAAAGTCAGTAACATCAGTTTTTGGCAAATATCTTAAAAAATGTTGTTAAAAAAGTATATATTTATTCTTTATATTGTAACGAATATTGTAAGGCCCATTACACACTAGAGTGCCGTTCTCGGTACGCTTCCGATTTGATAAAATATTCTTAAACAAGGAGCAATTAGTGTATTCATATATACGTAATCGCTACGATACAAGTACGTTTCCAGTTGTAGTCTAATACCGATGGTACTTAGATAATACTTTTTTCAATTCCACTCCACATCATTAACATACAGTTAAAATTGTTTTTTTCAAACTAAGAGCCAGCTAAGAGCATACCGAGAGCTAGGGTTTTAAAAATATTGTCGTTCAACTTCAAACGAAAATGAAATTTTTGGGTTTAGAAGTTTTTGTGTAATAAGACGATTTTTTTTTAAACAGCAGAGCAGATTACACCTTAACATATCGACTGGTGCGGTCAGTCTGTAAACAACGGATTTGTTATTTTGATGATTAGTTGTTTTTTTTTTTTGTGTAACAGAAAAAACGAATATTTGAAGAAAAAAGTGCTGTTTTCCAAAAACGAAATATAAATAGCGAATAAGTCGTTTTTTAGGAATCTAAAAGAGTAGTTGGCTGTAAAAATTTCATTTTTCAAATTAATATCTGTTATAACAAAAATTAACCCTACGTTTAGATATACGATTTCGATCGAATGTTAATCGAATCGAACGAAAATCGTATAACAATTGGATGTGTAAACCGGCAATTCAATTATAGTCGTATTGCCTTCGATTTCAAAACGATTTTTATAAAAATAGATTGTAATCCTATTTTAGTTCGATTTTTCAAAATGGCGCAAACTGAAAATATTAAGAAAGATCATGTACATATTATTATTATTTTAAAGATAAGTCTGCGTGCAATTTATTTTTTCATTGACATTCGACATTTTAATTTGTTCAATTTTTAATAAGATTTAAAAAAAACGAAAATTGCAATTGTATGGTTGACATTTTATAATATTTCATATAATTATGTAGAATAGAATAGAATCTTTATTTTGTTTTGAGCATCCGCTCTATACAAAGGAGTTTGGTTACAATTCTTTTTTTTTTTTTGTTATTATAGTACACTGAGAAAAAAATACAGTAATTTTTACTGAAATTTCTGGTAAAAAATTACTGAGCTCTCTGGTAATGCGGACATAAGTGACAGGCGAAGCAAAAAGTACGATAATTTATAGTAAAAAATTTTAATTACCCTATAGCTCAGTAAAAATTACCGTATTACTTATAAGTAAGGTTTTTTTATTTATTAATAAATAATTGAATTAAAATAGTTTAAAAGGATAGGATTAAAGGTAAGGGTTAAAATTAAATTATTAATATTGAAAAAATGTATGGTTTTTTATTATTTCTGGAAAAACATTATTGAATCACGTCCTGGTCACCAAATTTATGTTGTGATTTTGTAAATAAAATTAAAAAAAACCACAAAACATTTGTTCAATATTTGAAATGAATATAGGAAAAACACAATGATCTATTTATTATTTGATAACAAATATAAATGCTTTATTTGAAGTTAAAATTATAATGTTCCTAATTATGAAAGTATAGTATAAAAAACACGTGCACACATGAAAAAATTAATGTATGGTGTTGTATTGTATTTAGCAATGACTGCGATCAACGTCTGTTAAGTTTGATTTCTTTTGTATAGCTGAATAAGTGAGCTGCTTCTACTCTGAGTGAGTGCCTGCGAAAGTGCGAACAGAGTACCGATGTCGTCGCTATGATAGCTAGTACCTCCCTATGTAGCACCGGTCGCCGTTCCAACTGGTGTTATTCAAAATCAGGTTGAATGATGATTCCAGGTAATACTTATGTGAGAGAGATGCTGAAATACAGGTTTCAACGAGAAGATAGAGATAACAAATAGCAATTACATAGTGGCTCAGTCCACTTGAAATTTTACTACCCCATCGAATTTTACGCAGCTGTATAGGAAAAATTCTTAAGGTGTACAGGAAAAATTTTCAAATGAATCGTAAAAAATAATGTTTGTAAGGCAATCTTTATATTTTTTTTTTTCATAATTTCCTACGGACTGGTCACTTAAGACTCGTTTACCGGAGGCAGCTCAGTAATTTTTACTGGAATTTTTTCTCTGTGTATTTATAAATACTATAATATTATGTATATTTTATAATTGTCATTTAGGTATAATGCTTTATACCACCTTTATACATATAAAATCAGAGGTTATTGTAAATACTTATGGCTGTTATTTTATGTAAGCGCCATTTTCTTTTTTTCAAATCGAAAGAAGAAATCGTCTGTGTGTAAACCCGCAAATATCATTAAACGATTTTTAATTCGATTTTCATCCAATCAAAATCGTGTGTATAAACGCTCCCTTGAGTCCTTAAAGTTAAATAATAGTAAGTTTTATTTAAATAAATTCCAATTTTAGTTGAGAAGAAACAAACAGTGAAATTTGACTATTTTTTCTCGATATAAATGTATATAACCTCTTAAGGGTGGTTAATATAAAGTACCTATCTCCTATATGGCTATTTTACAGACTATAAAAGAGAAGTTTTATCTCTTAACAATAATGTCTGATGTGGAGAAATACAATTTACTGGACAATTATTGTATTTAAAATAGTGTATTTGCTATCCATATTATATATTGAATAAAACAGACACACAATTTACCAACAAACAATAAAAAATAATGTATTTCCTACAAACACGTATCTATGTGCATATAGATATGTGAAGGGGAGGCGGGTATCCAGAATTAAATAACATATTGTTTAGACAGATAAAAACAGAACACATCGCACCATTGCATTGGCAGACCGATTTTTGCAATACAATAAATAATAAAAAATATTGATAAGTATATAGCTACCAAGCGTTTACGTGAAACTACAAACATAAATAAAAGTGTTTAGATTATAAATAGCACAGCCGTATATCTGAGATGGGCGGCAACGCTAATATTAGTTAGCCATCAATACTTAAATGTAGTTTTTTTAGATGCTAAAAATGGAGTTTTACGTTTTATTAGACTTTTTGTCCATAACCGACGCCACCTACAACACAATTTGTTATGTTTCAGTGACAAAACACGCTCAACCACTTTTGAGGAAATCTAGATAGTAATTTTTGTTAAGTAGTTATATGAGAACTATAGCCATATCCCGATGGAATTTCCCATCGACAACATTTTTTTTTAGGTACTCACTTTCTGCTCACTTTTAATATTTTTCATTATAACCTAAGTCAATATCCACGTTTCTAACTTCAAAAATGACGAACTTCCCGTACAACCTTTCATTTCCTGTTTTAACCCTTTAGGGAATAAATTTCCAGAAACGTATACACAACTGACTTTTACATATAAATAGAAGCCTAAACGCCAATTTTCAGATCTGCTGTGCTAAATTTCGTCCGTCTAAATCCAACAGTTTAAGCTGTGCGTTGTCTGTCAGTCAGTATTAAAGATTTATTCAATAATATATTATTTATTTTAAATAGCCATAGTAACATATTTTTATATACCACTAACTTCAAAAATAACGAATTTACATACAAATTTTCATCCCCTATTAAACCCACTTAGAGGACGAATTTTCAAAAATCCTTTCTTAGTGCTCATCTACGTTATATGAGGAACTTCTATGCAAAATTCCATTCTTCTAAACCCAACGGTTTAGGCTGTGCGTTGTCTGTCTGTCAGTCAGTGTTAGAAATTTATTACGTAGATTAGTAGGCAACTTTGAAGGTGATAAGTTAAAAAAAATTATAACGAATTTTTAAATTTGAAAATTTTACAAAACAGAATTTAAGGTTTTACGAATAAAATACTTGAAGAAAACTGGACTAACTTAAAACAATGTTTGATAATTTCGTTAATTCACTTCGATCTTGAAAACAAACACCGTGGGAAGCAGAGTTCCATGACTAGAATCGAATTTTCCCCTCACTTTTGAAATTCTTAAGATACTTAAGTACACGGACAGAAAATTCATATAAAAATTACTGTGCTCAGCACTAGAATCGACGTGTAAAAGGCGAACATATTCAATTTTGTACGGTAAAAATATAAAAATTATAATTAATCATAGAAAATTTAAAGGATAAAATATTGTTTCCGTAATATTAGTTCTGAAATTTTATCTACAAAAATTATATGATTTTTCTCTCCGTGTAAAACTGAGTCTTTATATTGTTTGAATTTAAAGAAGAAAAGCAAATAACTACGAGTAGCAGGTTTCCATCACTAGACATGAAGTTTTAGTATAAAAACGGTGGCAGTTAGGATAAAATCTAAACTCTCAAAAGACACACCCTGAATATTAACATAATACGTATACAAAATTACAGCCTTCTAAGTTTATTTAAGGGACTTACAGGTGTGTTAGACTGTCCGAAAAAAATATAAAATTTTGGTGTAAAAACGGAATGAAGGGACCAAAAACGGATCAAGAGCTTCAAAACTATAGATTTTTTTATACCTACCCAATACTTACAAAATATCACATTATGTTTCTATTTTCACTACAACACACGTTAATGAAACAAGCATATAAAAACTGCACATTTATTTGCACAAATATTCATATTATACTAGTACATGCCATATGATTACATACGAATACAATAATAAATATACGATTAAATCAAATAAATAATACGTTTTTATTGATTATTACGTAAAATATCCACAAAAATAATAATTTGCTCATAGCGCAGGATGTATCAAAAAAAAAAAAAAAATGTAGAATATTTAAAACAGAACAGACCAACAAACCAACAGACCAACAGACAGACACACAGATATATATATATATAAAAAAAAATGATTATTTGAGCGGTACATGTGGTTATGAATGGTCTATGCATCTACATATACGGATCAAAGCCATTTAACAATTGGTTCTATTTTTTATTAATCCATTTAAATTTTAAAAATATATATTATATGAAAAAAATTAAATACTGGGTGTTGTTTTTTATGTTCCGAACTACCTTCGTGTAAGTTCGGAACATTATAAGATTGGTGAGTAACCGAAAATTTGAGAGAAGTGGTAAATCAGAGAATAAATCAGAGAACAAATGGTAAATAATAATAGAGTTTTACATTCATATATTGAATATATGCAAGAGGACTATGTATTGTATGTATTTCATGTACCTGTGAATTCTATGGTTTGGTGGCCAATGCACAATCAAGTTTACTTGATTGTACACAAAATTGCAATAAAAAAAAAAATTTCTCTTTCTATTTCTATTTTATAGAAGCGTGTATATATTTATCTCTTTCTTTCGCTGTTTTTTCTTAAAATTATTAATAATGGAACAGATTCTAAAAATTGTTATCTTTGTCTAATAACTTATTTTAATACACAGAGAGCCATCTTTACGTATTTGTGATAATTACCGACCAGTCCACATAATTCATAGAAAACTTGTCTAATAACTTATTTTAATACACAGAGAGCCATCTTTACGTATTTGTGATAATTGCCGACCAGTCCACATAATTCATAGAAAAAATTATATACATATAGAATCCTATCAAAAATAGGGCCATATTTAGAGATGTGCACTGGTCTCGTGACGAGTAATTTTACCCACTTTTGACCGTCACAAAACGGTTTTGTGACCGATATAGTTATGACAAGACTGTCACAATTACCGCCATCTGGGAGAATACATTTAAATTAATGAATATTTTAGCGGGAAATTTGCATGCTTTAGCGGGAAATTACTGTAACATAGTGTCATTCGTCTTATGTTTATTTACTGTATATTGTGTTCATGAACATGTAATAAATCGAAATACTATTTCATTTTTTAATAAATAAATAAAAATATTTTATGATCTCAAAAATATCTAAAAATGAATAAAAAGATCTTCGTTTTATTATAATATATATGTTATAATGTAAATCATATATTTAAGATATTGAAATAATAATTAGCCAAATTCTTTTTACAAACTATTATATTTTTCAAAAAAAAATCCGGTAAGTACATGCACTTAAAAACATTGATTTATTTCAGTAAATTATATAAGCATACTGGGATCAGACTTTACTATCAAGATCATAAAATAACGAAAAAAAACCTAGAAAAATTGTTATAACTTAACTAGGTAATCAATTTTCTGGAAAAAAAACCGTCACAAAACGTCTTAGGCTGCCTTTACACGATCAGTAATACTGTCAGTATTTACTGATAAAAATAATGAATCATTATTTTTATTACTTCAGTATTTTTATGATACCGTACACTATCATTATTTTCTTCTGTATTTTAAAACAAACTGTCAAATTTAATTTTTCGGAATTTTTAAATTAATTAAATTTTGCACGGTAAAAAGTTCCAATGTAAATTTACAGCAAATATCATTGGTTACTTTTGTACATAAAAAGTACTGTAAATTCACAGGCGACTGTAATTTTACGTAACTCATGTAATATTTCCCTGTAATTTTACACAATTTTTTACATAAAAATGCATGTAATTTTACACTAATATTTATGTAATTTAAGGGGGAGTATGTAAATAAAAAACTGTAATTTTACAGTAAAGTTTATGTATATTTACACAGTAAATTTTAAAATTACATTGTATTTATACAAAATTACATTGTGTTTTTACAAAATTACATGGTGTTTTTACAAATTTACATTGTACGTTTACAAAAGTACATATGAAATCTGTATATTTACATATTATTATTACACTAGTATATTGTAATATTACAATATTTTTTGTAATATTACATTGTATTATCTATAGATGTACCAGTAACAATTAGATACTTACTCCAGTATTAGATTACTTGTACAATTTACAATTGTTAATTTTAGAACTGCAATAACTTTTGTAAATGTAATATTTTTAGTAAAATAATGCCAAGATATAAACAATTAACAATAACAAAATTATTTATGTGTGATAAACATAGAAATTTGTCACCTTAATATTTTAAGGTCACATTACACTTTCCCGCGTCAGGAAAATCGACTTTCTAGAAAGTGATTTATTGGAAAGTATCAGATATATTTCAATAATATTATCTAAACGTTTCAGAAAAATATTTTCTCAAATATTTTCGGAATGATTATAACGCCAGATACTCTAATGAGTATTATAAACTTTGTCAAAATTAAATTTGAATTTCTGGAAACAAGATTTTTGTAAACGGCGTGCACAATAACATAAAAACTATTTTACCGATCGACAATTTTTTGTTCAGTTTTTGACGGGTTTTTTTTTTGACGAAAAAAATGCTGCTTTTGGAATCATCAAATCATAATCTGTTTTGTGACTTGCAATCCTTGCAATTTTTCTCTGAAACTTTCAAAGAATATTATTAAAATATAATTCCAAGAGCATATTTTACGTGTATAAAATGTCCGACTTTTCCAACCCGAAGGAGTCTAATATCGCCCTAAATGTCTCATGTTTTTGATAATATTTGAAACATGTGATTTTAAAATATATAACCTAAAACATCCTAGTTTCTGTATATACAGATTTATAATTATTATATATTTTATTTTATTTTTATTAAATTCTTATACGTAAACACCGATTTGGTTCCAGATGTAATTATTTTGGTCTTGAGTTAGTTTTTAAATGGATTTTTGTACATATTTTCCTAGACCAATTTTTCGTAATTTAAACGTGTTTTGTAACCTTTTCGCCTGCACAAATCTGAACGTAATTTTCGACTAATCTCATTACGAGTCAGAGAAAGATGAGCCTATTATTTTCTAAAATACTTTTATAAATATATGCCATTTTTTGAAAATTTATTAAATTGAATTCTGTATAAGTACTTAATTATTTATAGCTGTTAAAAGAATCATTTTTAAAATATCATAATTGAGGATAACTACAAAGGTTACGTACAAAGATGATAATAATTTTAAGCTCAATTTCTCATCTCATCAATTCCGTTACCTTTGTAGATATCCTCAATTATCTTGAACTTTTTTGAGGGGGTATTCTAGTCTAGAAATTCGAAAAAACAAACCTTTTTTTTTTACAAAGTTCAGACCTTTAAGAATAAGCCTCTAAAAAGATTTACGGAAATTCGAATTATTTTCGGAGTTACGGTTATTTTTTCCCTGTGTACTGCGTGTATCTTTTCTAAATTACTCCAAACTACTATTTTCGATACGGGTGACATGATATTTCAAATTTTAATTCACCGATTTACTTGAAATTTGGTACAAACCTTCTTAATTCTATCAAAATTGGTCCGACGTAGGAGATTTTGGAATTTGTTTTACTATTTTTAAAAAATTTCCAAAGACGCAAAAAGTAGGCGAAAAAATGATTTTTTTTTTAAATGTATGTCATTTTGTGAAAAAATTAATTTTTTCAAATCGGTGACGTCTAACTAATTGTATATACTGGTTTATTAAAAATTAACTAAAATTTTATGTTTCAGATCATCAGGAGGGTTGGAATCACGTCAACCGGGAGACACCTTTTCTTGAGTCCCCACTTTGCCAGCCTGTAGCGATCTCAATTTTGAACTTTTTAAAAATTTTTATACATTTTATACTTTTCAAATATTAATAAAAAATCCGGTAAAAAGAGGATACTAAAAATATTTACTATTTTTTTTTTTTTACTCCCGTAAAGTGACCTCAAAATTGAGCCTCTAGACTAGAATACCCCCTTAATATACATGTAGTTTGTAAATTTTTTTATGTAGGTATACCTATCATGAAAACAATTAATTGTTACCATGTAGTAACTGTATCATAATTTTAACACATAATTAAGTTACAACATTGTTTTTATTGCATTAGAAACTATCAGCTTTAATTTGTATCTACAATTTTTACATCCGCTAATAGAATTAGGTACTTATCTACTTCTGAGGAGAAAATTTAAATTTAGAAATTGAACAAGAAAACGCCTTAAAAATAATAACAATAATAACTAAAAATATACATATTTAAAATAACAAGTCACTTTTACAGTATTTTAGAAAAGTAAGAATTCTCTTGAACATAATCTCCACACATAATTTTTACACATATAAAAAAAAAAACATCACAATTTTTTTTTTAGAACAGATTCATGTCATATTTCAACAAAGAAAAATGCACATTCACGGACACAACCTACAATTTTTACACAAATTTTTTTTCTATACACAAGTTTATAAATTTTAATTACTTTTAACTTAATATTTATGTAACAAAATGTAATTTTTTATAACCAGTTCATTAATCAAACATAAATTTTGTAGAATTACTATTAATTACATTAATTTAAACAGTTAGAAAACACAGTCTTTAAATACACGTAGATACTTTCAAGAACGCCATAAAAAATAAACATGATGATTGATAAAATGCGCATGATCATGACGTCATAATTACACAAAAGTTATGTAATTTTACACAAATGTTGTATTTTTACGTAATCATTGTGTAAATTTACATTTTTAACGGTTAATTTTGTAATTTCAGATTTTAAAAATGTATTTTTCCTTAAAAAAATGTAATACTACACGAAAATGGAATTTTAAGTTGGAAAATTCCATACTTTTACATAATTTTTGTAAAAACTCAGTAAATTTTATGTAGCGAATATTTTTACATTAAAATTACCTTATTTTTACCCTACTTTTTATGTAAAAGTTATGTAAATTTACCCCCATTTTTATCAGTGTGGAATTGTTATTATTATGAAAGAAGCGTGTTTAGCTATAGTACTAGCGTTTGCAACTCAAAACAAGAAAACAAAGAAAAAAAAACGTTATGTTCGATCCGATCTGTTCGATTTTGTTTTTCTAGCTAGCCATACATATACGCATGTATACATATACAATGTACATACCACAGAATAATGTACATACGGTACATTTCGTACATATTGTACATACTGCCGTACATACTAATCAATAATAATATGGATAATATGTACAAGCCTACTTTTCCATGATGTACATATACGATCTACAATCGATTTGTATTTATCTCGGCTGGTACCGCTGGTACATATCGTACATATACCTACGAGAAATATATTTTAACGGTTTTAACTGTCATTAATGTTAACTGTCACAAATGTCATTAATGTTAATTTTTAATGCCATTTTAAGGCTAAAATATTTCCCTTCTGTTTGGAAATTAGCTCAAATCATCTTAATACAAAAGCCGGGGAAGCCAGTAAATGAGGTGACGTCGTACAGACCAATCAGTTTACTCCCCGTTTTATCCAAAATGTTCGAAAAGTTATTTCTCAGAAGACTGCATCGAGTCCTCGATGACCTTAAAATTATTCCAGATCATCAGTTTGGTTTTCGCGCAAAACATTCAACCGTCGAACAAGTTCATCGTGTAGTCAATACGATCAACCGCTCTTTTCAAGAAAAAAAATATTGTACAGCAGCTTTTCTCGACGTGAGTCAAGCATTTGACAAAGTGTGGCATACTGGCTTATTGTATAAATTAAGGAAAAATATTCCTGAATCATTCTACTTAATACTGAAATCTTATTTGTCAGATCGTTACTTTCATGTAAAGTTTCAGAGTGAAATATCAGAAATGTTTCCAGTCCGTTCCGGTGTACCACAAGGTAGTGTTCTAGGGCCTATTCTTTATCTTATATGTACTGCAGATCTGCCGGTTGATGAAGAAAATACTACTGCAACATTTGCTGATGATACTGCTATCCTAGCTACTGATGAAGATCCAAATGTTGCATCACAAAAGTTACAATCTAGCTTGCGTCGAATACAGGAATGGTTACATAAATGGCGTATTCGAGTAAATGAAACGAAATCGACGTCCTTTTGACGGACACTATTTCAATACAAACAGAACGACAATGACTATAAACAAAATAAATATATGTGGTGTGTTATAATAACAAATAAGTTAGATAACAGAAATCTTACAGCAAACAAGTAACAACAAGTCGTAGTATTGGAGCAGGTAGAGAAGTTCGTACGTCGTTTTGACGTGTACGTATGATTCTAGGGTTAAGAAGTTTTAGTTATGACCACTGATTGTGAGGAACATTACTTAGTGCGTGTCAAACACGCACTTGACGAATTTTTTCAATTTAAAATATATCAGTAAATTAATAAGCACTAGAAACAAGGATATGTTTTGCCATCAATCAGATAAAATAAAAATATATTGGGAAAAATATTGTGTGAAGGATTAAAATATTTATTTTTAAATATATTATTCTCTTTCAAAAACATATTTTTCAAATTACTTTAAAAAAATAGGTTACTATTAATCTTCTCAGAGCTTACGCTAAAATTAAAGCAGCTAACGCTACTTTGTGCTTAAAATTATAGCAGACCTTTTAAATGTAACTCTTCATGACGTAATATGACAATTAATAGATTAAGTAAACACAGGAGCCTAGCAAAAGGTATTTCTTTTTAGAGTGATAGAGTTTCTAATAGCGACGGCAGTTTGGTATTTGTGTTCAGTAAGATTTAGATGGCCAAATATTAAAAATATTAAAAGTCGTCAAGTGCGTGTTTGACACGCATTAAATATAGGTCTCAGTGATTACTGTTTTTCAATTTTCGGGATAAAGTATATAAAGCATTTAAGTACATTTTTACGATTTATTAAAGAAATAGATGAATATATTTGACCATAGACATTAGAAATGAAAGGACCAATAATTTATATTACATACGAAAGATAATACGTACACGTTAAAAAGAGACAAATATTATAAATAGCATGTAAAATGCCAATATATATTTCTTTTTCTAGGATACCCCAAACTTGAAAATTAAAATTGAAGCTTAGTCAGCCATGTTTGCATTAGAAAATTTGAAAAAATAATGTAAAAATTGTCACTATTTTCACTTTTTAAATTGTGTTTTTTGTTATATTTTTTTAAAGAAAATATTATGGCAACAAATTTTGCAAACACAAAATATCAAATCAAAAGATAGAAACTATATTTTCTAGCTATATAATTTTTTAAACACTTTTTTATTAAAATAATGATAATGATAATAATAATACGTTGAACTCTATTAAATAAATATAACTAAACTCAATTTATTTAAAAAATAATAACAAATATTATGTTTTTTAATAATAACGAAAAATAATAAATTGCATTAAAATCAACAATGTATAACAATTGCAAGAATCGATTCAAAACCTGTAATATAACATGCGTAGGTAAATTAATAATACTTTAAGATAAGCATACAATATGGCGATACATGACCGTCTATGACTAAGGCGAATACGTTGTGTGGCCACACACAAATACTTAAGAAACAGCAGTGTACGTGAGTAAACGAGGTATGGACTCTCCCCTCACTTAATGTCGATGACGCACTTCTTGGAGTGTGCGACAAGTGGATTTTTGCTGTATGCGCTACTGATGTTTCAAGAATAGCAAGAATTTGAACGAAATTATAATAGGTCCGAAGATTGACGAATGTCTGCGGATCTATAAAAACAATTGGAAACACAAACTATAGTGGAAAAATGAAATTACCACCACAATTGGTTCCGATCAAACAAGATTTAAAATGATATGTCTCAACAACCCCACCATAATAATATTTTCGACTGTACAAACCAGGAAAGTTTTCTTATTTTTATTTGAAATTGTATTGTTCAATTATACGTAAATTATTTAATTTACCAAAATTACAGAAATTTGCGATAAAATAAATAGAATCGTTAACCAGTTTTCATCTATTTAGTTGCCATTACTGTAAAACATTAGACGCTATTATTTAGCAATAATGGTAACCACGTTTTTGGCACAGAACATGTGCATATTAGGAGAATGTTAATATGTATTATAACAAAATGCATACAGAAAATAGTCTCACTGTATGGCTTCGATTAGCTCATACAGGACCCATTAAAATGTCCCTAGCAAGTGAATATTTGCTAATTAATACATATTATGTGTAATACCATTTAAGTGCAATACATAAATATGTACCACTTTACAATCATTAAACCAATTAAAATCCATTTTTTTTTGTTAGTGTATCAAAAATTAGACACTTTTGTTCAATTTTTAACCGACTTCAAAAACGAGAAGGTTCTCAATTCAACTCGTATGTATGTACACTGATTTTTCGTACATTTCTGGGCCAATTTGCGTCATTCTTTTTTTGGTTAGTAGATAAAGCTCTCCAAGTGGTCACATAAAAATTTTATTAACATTGGTTGAGTAATTTTGTAACAAATCGGCAACTTAAGAATAAATTCAAAACAAGCTTGTAAGTAGTCGAAAATAAGATACGTTGATAATTTTAAACTGTGACGTGATAAAAATAAAAAATATGTATGTTTGCGCTTAATTGTTGCAATTAAATAGAAAAATATAAAATTCACTGAAAGGACAATTTTATTTTATTTTTATTCTGTAAACTAGTATTATTAAGCTCACTAAAATTGATAAGTGAAATAACCTACTAATTTGAATGTTAATCGCCCAAGAAATGAAAAAATTCCAAATTAGTCAAAACACGTGCATTTACCGGAGTTTTTGAAAAATTCGGTCTCACTTATCTTTTTACATTGGCTTTTCCAATCAATATTTAATATCGAATACAATCTTGTTTTTTACCACATAATTTAGGAATTGTTTTAGACAATTTAATAGTTACGGTTTCTTTATTTACCTGTTTACAAAACATCAAATTTTATATTTATATAAAATTTGGTTTTTAAAAGAAAACAAAACATTGTCCAATTAATACTACATAAAAGTTGTGATCCGATAAACAGGGCCGCGCCAAGAGACATTTGCGCTGGGGTGCAAGACAAAAATTGCCGCCCCTAAAATGCCAGACTTATTTGTAATACATTTTTGATAATAAAATATGTATATGCCTCTTGGCTACCAGTTTACTTATTATATATACTTACTTTAATGAAATGCAAGATTGATAAATGTTTTATGTGTAGAATTCAACGACGGTTTTTATAAAATTAAAGCGTGCAAGAGCATGTTCGATCCCGATCCCGTTTGATCTCGCCGATTACTGCGCAAATGATTGTTGTCGCTGGTCAACAATCGGAATAATCGGATTACCGACGGGTCACAACAATCATAATAGACAAGTATTTAAGCAAAATACGGGTAACATTTAAGTGTCATCAAAATTACCACATAAAAATAGTAATAATTTTATATTTTATTTGTCGCCCCCAAAGCCTGCCGCCGGGGTACTAGGCACCCCTAACACCCCCGCTTGGCGCGACCCTGCCGATAAAGAACTCTCCAACTGTGTTACACCGGACGATGAGTTAGTTATTCGAAAGCTAGCTCGTAATCGAATAGTTTAATTTAGTGAGAGGAAACTTGTTAAAGTAAATTATTCTCATATTTCGTAATATGGATTTTCACAACGTAAATATTTCAAATGTTAAATAACTGAAGATTTATTACTTTATTGTAGTGTCTATAAGTGTAACTCCGTGGTTTTAAAAAGCAATTTTTAGACCAACCAGTTTTCCATATATACCTACGTATAATACTCTTTAAAACCATATCAAATATATAGCTAACATAATATATAAGGATACATGTACGAAAAAAGACTTTCTATGATATAAATGCAGTTACCACCATATTACCTATCGCTATAATCCAAATTTAGACGTACATACGTCTAAAAAAAAAATTACGCAATTTATAAAAAACTGAAAAGATTAAGAAATTAAGGGGTTAGGCGACTCTAGAGGCCGAAAAAACTGACATTTTTGGGGATTTTTTCTTCAGAAAAACTACAAAATAAATTGAGATTGCAAAAAATGATGTTTATCATACATATCACTCACTGCATACAGTAATTTTTTGAAGCGATTGATTTCAAAATGGCATGGCGGCTGTGCAGCGTTTTTGAGACAAACGGCTCCCGTAATTTTTGAATTATAATGAGCCAATGAATTTTTCTCATCTTTTCGATATATTGATTTTTGGTAAAATGGCGCACTTCTAAAGTGAAAAGTGAAAAATTTGCCTAAAAAATCGTCGCATAATTGTTAATAACAAATGAGCTATGCAATATTATAAAAAAATCCTACGTACTTCTATAGACAATAATGTATTTTTTAAGATATTTGTATTCAACATTTCAAGTGAGTCGGTTGAAAATTGTCTGAATTATGTTTCCGGCAACTTGAAAAATGCAGTTTTGAGAGAAAAGCGTTAAAAGATTTGAGTAGTAGAAAAATCATGAATAATTTTCATTAATGTTCTGTATGTAACCATCGATGCACCTAACCGAAGTAGGCGAAAATACTGCAATAAAGTTTATGATACGATAATCAAACGATTCATATTTTTCACTTTCATCAATTCACTTCGATATCACAAAAGGAGCTCACTGCGGATCAGATGGCCTTGTACTGAAATTCGAAAACCGAGTGCTCAGAAATTTTCCCCGGCCATAATCATTTGGGACATCATTTTTGAGGTCCTAAGGTACCATTAAAAATAAATAAAAAAATAAAAAATCGATTTTTCGAAAATTCTAGAGTGGTCTAACGCCTTAAGACACTAACAAAACTAGTGTTTTTATTTTACACTTGTACTACTATTGAACTACAAATGACATATCCAAACAACAGCTACGAATATATTTAATATTCAAAAAAGAGAATTTCAATTTTAATGAGACTTGGTTCTTGCTTGCTATAAATGCACAAACTAATACCAATTAAAACTATATGGTTAATTAACTTTAAGTAGTTTTATAATATTTATAAATATTTAAAACATTACCGCGAAAGAAGCAATTAGGTACTAAATACATACATGAACATTAACATTAGAGTATACTATATTACTACGGTACAGACATCTGGATGTATGCATATGATTTTAAATGATTTCTTTTAATGTCAGTAAAAAAAATTCTACGTGTAATTAAAAGTGAACGCTTTTGATGGAGTATTTTTTTCTTACAGAATAATTCAAACAAATTTTTTTCTAATTAAATTTTTTACTACAAACGTTCATAGAAATATTCAAAACTACATATTTATATATAAATAACGTCTAATTAAATTATAATATATATAGCTACCATTTACAAAAGTGCTTTAAAATTAAATATACAAGTTATTACAAAAACGAATCTCAAAGGTATCTCACTCTATAGGCTCAAATGTAATTTTAGAAATAATACAGGATTCCAACTTTTTCTTTGTATACTTGTGGATGTACGTATCTATGTTTATCATGAATTGGTTCAATATTGAATTATTACTGAATGCAGAATAAGAAAAAGTAGGATACCAATACTTAGAATTTTTTTTTCAATTCTGGATAAAATTTAACTTTTTTCTTTCTTAATTTATAATTTTTCTACATCTGGTTTTGATAACTTGAACCATGGAACATCCGATCCATTAGTGGGATTTTTACGATCCTAGCATCCGGCGTATATAGAAAAACTAATCGAATACGTCCCCTCAGACGGGGTGACGAACTAAAATAGCATTTCCAGACAATAAACACGTGTAAATGCTACCTCAGTTCGTCTCGGACGGTGACATACTGCAGTAAGGTTCAATTAATCCATCATATCAAATAAATTTTTTCTAAACATTATAAAAAAAGCTCCCACAGGTACATAGCAGCTTACTTACAGATTGGTAATCTATTTGATTTTTTTTTCGGATGAAAACTGCGGCCGCAATCGTATGTACCGATTTCTACCCTTTTTTTTAACACACTTTTTTCCAAAAATTATAATAATTATAAAAAATAAATAAAAAGGAATAAAAAAAATATTTTTGTATTGCTAAATATTGGCATTAATCGAAAAAAAATTCATTCCCATTCCCCCATCCTATCCATCCCAAAAAAAAATCAAGAAAATTTGTCTAATTTTTAGCAAATCATACGAGTACTGTGATGGTACCTTAATAATAATAATAGCTCTAAGTTCTACCATTACACGTACACTTTATTGAATGATTTTTGACACAAAGTTCATTGTTTTTAATATTAAAGGCTATGAAATTTTTTTTTTTTTTTTTAGCGACAGCCTGCATATAAATTATTAAGAACGAACTAAAAGAAAGAAAATTGTTCTACATGTTTCAATCATTTAAATGACCATCTTCAGAAAAATCAATAATTCAGTTGTGAAAACAACTGAGAAAAATAATATCAAAAGGACTAAAAAAAAATAAAATTTTTTTTTTCATTTCATTTTACCTGCAGTTGGATTCTAATAATTTAATAATTTATTAAAGGCTATATTATGTGGACGTTTTTTGGTACTTCGATTTTCTAATTTGCTAGAACGCCAAGCTTGGATTCCCTCTTCTGAAATACCTCTACTTCCTGTCGTAAAAAAATCTTCATAAATTTTTTTTAAGGACGTCTAATGAAGAAACATTAACTAATCAATATATAATACATTTGATCAACTGGAAGATATCGATACAGAAATGTCAAGAACACTACCATATTTTAACACGGCTATCGATCGAAAAGATATTGAAAATTACAACAACGAAATTCATAAATTAAATGATCAATTTGAACGCATCGACGAGCAACATACCTCAGTTATAGAGAGATAAATCTAACAGTTTAGGTAGTGAGCTTTGGATGAAAAACAATGAATTTTTTTTAAATACTTACGATAAAAACGGAAAAATTTACCGAAAATTCGTTCATATGTATTTCTGATTAAATTGTTTTACTCTTAATCGTTCAAAACCAACAAACTCGGTTTCAACATCAAATAATTTTTAGCAGAGATTTATTTGATATGATGGATTAGTTGAACGATGACGAACTGGATGAGGTTTCCCAGTGCATTTAAATGTATAAAAACTTAGAAATCCTACTGCAGTATGTCACCGTCCGAGACGAACTGACGTAGCATCTACGCATGTTTACCGCTTGAAAATGCTATTTTAGTTCGTCACACCACCTGAGGGGACGTATTTGATTAGCTTTTCTATATAGGCAATCAGGCCCAACATATTTTACACCTCTATCAAAAAAATACAACAACATGTGAATAATTCGAAGTCATAACTTCTAATAACGTAAAAGCCCCTATACCGGAACGCGATCATATGTCCGAATAGTTTTGACATTTATATATTAATGAAGTTATTTCTGAAAGAAACCTCTGATAACAAAAATTATTATTAATAGAATAATTATTTTTCAATTTAAATTCACCTCGCATTAATGTATCCTTACTAAATTTAAGAAATACATATATATATATATATATATATATATATATATATATATATATATATATATATATATATATATATATATATATATTTTAAACAATTTTTGTTGAATACAGGATTTTGATCCTTTATTTACGTCTGATACTTAAACCATTCTATGTTTCCTACATTGACGTCTAGATGTCACTCTATGTGTCATATTACTCATATTACACGTCTGTTTGTATATCGGTTCCCACAACTCCTTGTGTCTTTAATATTTCGTTGTTTGGATATAGATGTCGACACTGTGTAAAAGAACAACATTAATAAATAAAAATTTTTGAATTGTATTTTTTTAAAAACATATTCATTGGATTAAAAAAAACTTTTTTTCATGCTTATTTAGAAAAAAAAAGTGGGTGTTTAATTTATTTGTCAATTTTTATAAGCCAGTTTAATTACACACCTAAAAATAGTGTTCCGGTATAGGGGCTTTTACGTTATTCTATATTTCAAATTGTACACTTCGGCACAAATATATTTCTTCAATATTTAATCTCAATATGCATAGATATTTCATACATGACTCCATACTTGCTGTTACAAGTTGTTTACGTATTCACTGTTGAAAAAGTTTTATTTTAAAAGATTAATAACTGTTTTCCAAGTTATGAGGTCATTTAAATCGTGACTTATTCAATATAGAAAAAGTTATGGAAAACTTTTCTGGCAACATAAAATTTTCATTATAAAATGCAAGTACCCAGTATTTATTCATACATATGTATGAAAAGCTTAGTTTGTCATATGAAAGTATATTGTACAGCTAAACCTTTTTTTATGCGGTCTTTTTTGTGCGACTTTTATATGTGATTTTTTTATGCGGTTTTTAAAAAGTGTCCATTAAAATTCATAATGTGAATCAAAAGCAAGAGAAAGTAAGAAACCTAAACATTAATTATAATAAATTACTTTGATAAAATTACTTATTGATCGCTTTTAACCATTTAATCAGTACATTGCATAATAATATAAGTTATTACATCATTAAGTTTTTTTACAGCTATGCATTTTATAAAAAGGAAAAAAAAATGTTCTCATGTGTCAATTAATGCTTTATCTTGTTTAGAAAAGCAATTTCTAAGGAAATCGTGAGGTTTTGAACGTTTTAAATTGCGTATTTTTGATAAAACTTTTCTTATGCGGTCCCGATCCACCACATAAAAGAAGTTTTTCTTACAATCTAGACCGAACCATACTTTTTATAGCTTATTTACGAAGTTTCCGAATAGTTTTTTTTTGTGCAATTATTTTATGCGATCCCTACCCACCGCACAAAAAGAGGTTTAGCTGTATGTTTAAAGAAATTAGTACATAAATTCATATGGTCTTATGTAATGCATAGCCTGCAGCTGTGAGGTACTGGGTAAATAAAAAAATATAGACTATGTAGCCTTATATTTATACAGCATGAGATATGGAGTACCTCCATTTAGTCGCTAATGTAAATACCTATACAATGATGTTAAAAAAATGGGAAATAACTAAAATTCATATCTGAGTAACGAAAACATACATGCTAGAAACTTATTTTTGATTAATATCTGTAAGCGTAGCCGCGGTAATGCGTAGGAAAGGTTACGTTCGAAAGATTACTGAAATTCTTCGATTCAAAAGATCACTCACTTGACTGCGGCAAAGTGAGACATCAATAACAACGCACATTTTGACATTTGATGAATTTATTGTTCACTTAGCTAAAACGATTTGCCAATAACTAGCTAGTCTTCAGTATTTAACAATTGTATTATTTACTTGATACAAAAAAATTGTTAAATACCGAAGACTGCGGTTAATCATTGGCAAATCGCTTAGCCACAATTTACTTGATTAACCAGCGGAGTGGCCGAGCGTACTTAGGCACTGGCACTAGCCCTCACATCACTTCCCTTGTCCTCCACCCACATCATAATGAAGTAAAATTTGTAACATGTAATTAAATGAATAAAGTTAGAAAAAAATGATGTGGATGGCGTCTGTTATAGGTTGTTGTCTGAAAATGGACGTTAAACTCTATTGTTATTGCTATTTACTTGATTGCGACAAAGTGAAATACCAATAACGACTCAGTATTATTATGAATTGAAGTAGGTAGGTACTCTTGCAGTAATTCAACCACTTTTAAATTCAAACTATGGTATGAACAGGATTGCCAACTGTCCCGATTTAATCGGGATGTCCCGATTTTAGGCCTATGGGTCCTGCGTCCCGACAACAGTAATGGCGGGACGCTAACTGTCCCGATTTTTAACATTCACAATTTTTTTACATTTTCAGTCTCGCCAGTCTCTTTATTGTTGTTTCTAAATTATCGCGCTTGCATGTCATGACGGCCAAGGAAGTAAGTATATTTGCTGTACATACTGATAAAGTGTACTCTGTCTACTGATTTATAACTTATACAGCCTACAGTATTGCCAGATTAGCTCATTAAAATTCCTCCAACATCCAAATTCCCCCAAAAAATGGGAGAAATTATTTGACGTATATTCCTCCCAAAATAATACAGTTGATAAACAAAAAAAAAAAAAAAAAATTAAAAAACAATTTAATATAATTTTTAATTTAATAAAATAAAGAAATATTATTGTAATATTATCTTCAAGAAATTGTTTTGTTTAAAGGTTTGTAACATCATGGTTTAAATATGTAGCTATTAGTAACAAATAATAAAAATAAAAAGAATATCTTTCCTACTGGCTGATTAAAAACTTTTTTTTTTTTTAACAGTCCCGATTTTACTTGTCCCGTCCCGATTTTTTTCCCATTAAATCCCGAAATATTCATTGGTAGAGTTGGCAACCCTAGGTATGAAACACCTACCAATCAAGTTACTTATCTGATTTCCTGTACTGTTTTTCGAATTATTAAAAAAAAATACGCTACCAATCGGGTGTAGCACACAGCTTCCTCGTACTCCTAACAGACTTACCTAATCTTTAAAGCGATTTTCCATAACAATGGAAATTTGGAAAGACTGACTGCATTAGTTTTTTTCTGTCAATCCGTAGAGAAAAACCAATATCTACACATAATTTGAAAATACTCTTAATATTTGAACGAAGTGGGATTAATAGTAGTAAAATATAGTTATAGACATTTAATGAAATTTCATGGTAGCGCCGTATATACCATTACTCCGATTGCGATGAAATTCTCTAAGGACCATCTAAGAACCAAACCGCATAATTTTTGAAAATTTCATCAAAAACAATCGAATACACAGTTTATGCCACTTGGTGGAATCTGGTGACATACTTGCTCTATGTGACATACAGATGAACGGACCGACAGACGGCACTGTTCAGGAAGCTTTAAAACGTAAAATGCGAGTAAAAATTCTCGCTTTCAAAAGTGATCACAGTACTTCAGCTACTTTAATAGTCTTGTAAGCAATAAAAATACCTACATGACTCACATAAGAGTGACAATGAGTTACCTCAAATAACTTCCATTTCATTAACTGAACTGATTACACTGATAAATGTATATGAACACCCAAATAACAATTGGTGATAACGAACCAAAGTAATTTCTTTATACTTTAGTTAACCGGAAACTTTTGTTTAAGGCTGTATATGTATAACCGTGAATGCTAGTGAATAATTTTGTTACATTTTTACATGCAATAAATAAATAAAAAATGTAACACTGTAGCCACTGTATCTAGGTCTTTCGATAGAGTTTCATTGGGTAAGTAGTAATTTCACCAAAAAGGATAAATATTCAAGTAAAACAAATAAAATCTAATCTATACTGATATCGTTTAATCTGTTTCAGACTTATATAAGTAACTACTTGTATAGAAACTTCATAAAAATGAAATAGTGGCTAGATATGACAGGAGATTAAATTTCAAAGAAATACTTCCAAAATTATGCGGTGCGTTTAGAAATACTAGCTTCATGAAAATATTTTAAAAACGGTATTTTTTGCCTTGGAAAAATGATTTGATAAACTTTCCGTAACAGTTTATATTACATTTTTCCCCACTTGGCCCTAATTTCTCACTTTACACCTATATACAATTCAATAAAAAACATTCTAGAATTAAAAAACATTCTCGACCATATTTACTTTATTCAAATTGTTGTAGTTAGAAAGAGACATCTGGTGAATGCAGTTGTAACAGCAACCTTCCCATCGACACCTATATGGTTGCCATCACTACCAAACCCAATCCTGCTTCCTCATTCCATTATCACCCGCCATGGTATTCATTACAGAACATTAAAAATATGAAAAATGTTTGACTTTATACAAAACTCGTTCGAGTAAAAGACATAAAAACTTAACAGCATTACAACAGACGTATAAGTACATACAAGTACCATGCATTAATGGAATGTATAATATCTGATTCTATGCATTTCCATGTATACACAGAAATACACAGAATCAAATAATTTTAAAATTAACCTAGATATTCCAACATCGTTCAGTAATTTCTTTCAAGAGCGGAAACTCAAAGTTCCAACTTTTTCTTTAACTGATTGAAAATTATCACAATCAGCATTAATGTTGCATTAAAAATATAAATTACTAGCACTTACCCGCAACATCGTCTACGCGGTGTTTTCGCAAAATTAACATCCAAATTGTAACCCCAACTACCCCTGTCTATTCCTGTGTAATTTGAGCAAATTGCATATCAATAGACAGCTCTTTAAAAAAGGAGTATTATGTTCTACAACATATTCAAAATTCATCAAAATCGATAAGTCCTGCCTCGGGACCTTCACTAGTACCTAAGCCTTACGTTCTATCAATTGTTTTGATTTTTTTAAATTTACGTTTTTTTTTACAATGAAATAACTGTTTCAAATATAGAACATAATACTCTTTATGTATTAAAAAAAAAAATTAAATTTAATTCTTTCAGTTACCCATGTTTTAAGTACTAAAAGATTCGTGAAAATACGATACCCAATTTCAAATAAAATTGAGCATGAGTCATCTTTAAAGAATTACATAATTCTTTTATTCGAAACAAATCAATCTTCTATTCTTTTGTAAAAATAAACTGCAAATTTAAAATTTGCGAAAGTGCAATAATGAAAGAGATAAAGCCAAGAAAACGGAAATTCTTTAAATTCATAAGTGACGAACCATGGTTAAAATTAAGTGAAATGGATTATACTAAAAGCAATTTGCCAAATGCGTGATGAATCCGCAAAATTTGGATTTCGCAATCGTTTCAAAGGCAATTATAAGAATGATAAAAACCTTATACAGTATATTTTATTCCAAGAATTGCGA
Organism: Brachynemurus nebulosus; assembly: GCA_035578155.1. Classification (NCBI taxonomy): domain Eukaryota; kingdom Metazoa; phylum Arthropoda; class Insecta; order Neuroptera; family Myrmeleontidae; genus Brachynemurus; species Brachynemurus nebulosus. The sequence continues at coordinate 163,960,215 of JAPWDM010000001.1, forward strand.
AAAACTGTAGCTATTGACTACGAAACGTTGGTATAATGCATGTTTACCATACACTTGGCCAAGTTTTCCTTCCCCTTAAAATACGAAACTCTTTTAATAAAATGTTTAGTAGCTCCTGGATTAGACGTTGTTAGCCAGTCGGTCGATTGTCTGATAAGATTTTTTTTCTTTTTCGTCGTTACCAAAAACATCATGTACAAAGGAATATACAGAAATTGAACCCGGTCACTTCAAAGATACAACATACACCCCAATGTTGCTGGATTTCACTTACAATTCAGAAAATACTGCATTGCACTGCATATCTACACAACGACTCAATCCATCGATACATGTAACATGTACGAGTTATACACTACCGTCCAAAAGTTTGGAAGCAAAGATATTTTTGCAGATTACAAAATTTTTTTTCCAGACATTCTAATAAAATAGTCTGTAATTAAAATAAATTAATTCGCACCACAATAACAACTAAAAATTTCAAAAGCTTTTACATCTTTTGTCGATAGTCTCCCGTATTGTTTTGATCAATCCACGTATTTTATTACCGTCACATCATTAATAACATAACAGACAAACTATTCTCTGAAAATAACTGCGTAGCTGGTGAAAAATCTTTCTCCATCTAATGTAGCACAGCTCTGGACATTATTAAAAGATCAATGAAAAATGAGATATGCACTTGAAATTTGAAGAAAGGATATTTTCAATTTTGATAAACTTCTAAACCGAATATCCAGAATTTATGAACAAGTCATTAAGAAAATAGGTGATTACTTTGATGAAGCCAGAATCTAATATTGAAGTTGCAAATTTGTTTTTTGTAATAACAATATTAGTACAATTTACTGATGATCGATATTAGAAAAACATCGATGTTGACATCGATGTTAATTAACATCAATTCAAGAGTATCGATATACGATATATATCGAAAGAAAGACATTTTTACACACATAAAGAAAGAAAGACACATATCGAAAGAAGATATATATCGAAAGAAAGACAGTTTCTGTAGCAAAATAAACAACCATTATAATCTATTATTTTATTTATTAAAAATTAACATTGCCAGTGTTTATTTGGTACACTTTGCAAAAAAAGTCACTTTGTTAGAAGTTTCCCTTTTAATATGTTCCTTTGTTGATACAAATGCTGCCCAGCAATTGAAAACAGTCTCTCTGAAGCTGTTGAAGTTACTGTGAAATACAAATATTTAATGGCAATTTTTTTCAAGTTTAGATAAGTGGATCCTAGAACTCGTAATGGATCTTCTTTTAAATCAGCGACAGAACTTTATAAATACTGGATAGGTTAGAGTAATATCGATCTTTCGATATTATTCTCATAACATCGATGTGTCGATGTTATCGAGGACATAACATCGATGTTTTTCCCTTAAACATCGATGTTTTTCTAACATCGATGAATATCGATCATCCCAAGTATAATTAAATATGATTAACATGTCCAAATAAAATTCATATTTTACACCAAATAAATATGACTGATGTCTATCCAGTGATGGTTTTATGGAATTTTTTTAATGCTTCCAAACTTTTGGACGATCGTGTATGTATGTATTTTTATTTGAAACTTGCAACAAAATACTACAACGTACGAAATAATATGAAGCTATTAGAAATACTTGCACTACATAGTGTAACAGTATGGCAAACATTTGTTGTTCTAATAAAGAAATTTAATTGACGATATAACATTCAAGAAAACATGCCCCTCGTAATTAAAAATCTCATTTACAAACACGATTTATTGATGGTATTAATTACACTACTTACTGCAATTCCCTTAAAATAAAAATATTGAAATCTACACTGGAAATAAACTACTTTGTAAATGGGGTGTTAAGTATTTTGCAATGAACAATGGTTTGCTACCGTCAAGGCGCCTTTTTCTACTACTTAGGAAAAATTATTGCTCTGATTAGGAATGAACTCAGATTGTAAGTTGCATATTACACACGAACGAACAATTCACATAAGAGCCACACAGCGGCAAGTTCGTAATACGCCTTACAACCGAATTATGTATGTACTATATTTTATCTGTGACTAATATGCAGTTCACAATAAAAAAATACGCTACCAATGGGGTGTAGCACACAGCTTCCTCATACTCGTAAAAGACTGTAAAACAGTATTCTACCAAATATATATATATATATATATATATATATATATATATATATATATATATATATATATATATATATATATATATATATATATATACCGTGGAATTATATTTTCGCCATAAAGTTCATAAAAAATTGTTGTAACTCAAAATACTTAAAGTCTAAATTATAAAATATTTTAGAAACTAACCCCCAAAATACTTTAAAAGTTTGAGCGAAGTGGGACTAGTAGTAAATAAGACATTGACATTTAATGGGATTTCATGGTAGCGCCGTGGATACTATTACTCTGAATGAAATGAAATTTGTGGAGGACCATCTAGGAACCAGACTGCATAATTTCTGACAATTTTATAAAATATAATTGAATAGTTCGAAGTTATGCCACTTGGTGCAATTTAGTATATTAATGGAATGACATGGTAGCGACATACACTGAGAAAAAATTACGGTAATTTTTACGGAGCTTTCTGGTAATGCGGGCATAAGTCACAGGCAACGGGAAAATTACGGAGCTGTATAGGAAAAATTCTTAAGCTTTTCTGTAATTTTTCCTGTACAGCTTAAGAATTTTTCCTATACAGCTCCGTAATTTTTCCTATACAGCTCCGTAATTTTCCCGTTGCCTGTCACTTATGCCCGCATTACCAGAAAGCTCCGTAAAAATTACCGTAATTTTTTCTCAGTGTAGCTACCGTTACTCCGATTTCGAGTAAATTCATAGGAGACCATCTAAGAATCAAACAGCATGATTTCTGAAAATTTCATTAAAAACAATCAAATAATTCAGAAGTTCTGCCATTTGGTGCGAACTGGCGACAGACAGACAGACGAATGGACAGACACCAAACCAAAATTGTCCAGGAAGCTTTAAAACGTAAAATGTACGTAAAAAATTTTATTTTGGAGGGAAAAAATTTTTTATTTTTCAAAAGTGATCACAATACTTCGGCTACTTTAGTTGTCTCGGAAGCAATATAAATCTAGTACAAATTAATACAATACATTAAAATTATATAAAAATTTCTAATGTATTAAAAACAAATATTTATTTTTTATTTGTTAGGTAAAAATTTTCCTATAGGTTTTAATTCAATATACAGTAGAAAAATTAACAAATTCTAGTAAGCTACGATTCTTTACACACAGTCGTATACATATAAAGTATAAAATTTCGCAGAGTCCAAGGATACTGTACATTAGACAGGTATAGCTATTTCTGAATTAGTCTATACATATATTAAAATTTTGCTGTTTTGGATTGGGCAGCTGTTAAGCTAAACATCTGAAAAATTTTTTGACTATTTTCCCAATTCATTAGAAGTACCTACCTACTAGAGTTAAAATTACTTAAAAACTCCCAGACTATATTTAAAAGAAGGATATGCATAATACTTAAAACAATTTTCTCTTTTAATTAATTATTCTTATGATCATAAATCTTACGTTTTATAAGAATTTTTAATTTTAAAATTTTCTGTTATTTTTTCCCTCTTTTAAATACAAGCCATAAAGAAAATTAAATATCCCAATGCACCAATAAATATTAAATAATTTTAAATATTTAAAAGTTACAATAATTACAGCTCGGTATTTTTAGCGAATTTCCAGAATGGAAACTCGCTATTCCAGCCTTGCTCATGGTGGAAGTTCAGCCCGCGACTATGGCAGAAATTTGTTTTGAGGCCCCTAGAACCCAAAAATAATATTCACTAAAATTTATATATATATATATATATATATATATATATATATATATATATATATATATATATATATATATATATATATATATGTATGTATGTATCGGTTTATGTATGTATATATGTATCAGCACGATAGCTCTTCAGGAAAAACTGCTAGCTTTACGAAATTTGGTGACAACGTTGAAAGTCCAAAAATCTTGGATGAGTTCTTCAGCCAAGCACGTCGGATGCCAGGAACATGGTTTTTGTTCTTGCAAAAAATTAGTTTTTTGCCAAAATTTGCTATAATTTAAAAGTTTTCGCCACATTTTTTTACACCATTGCAAAGACGGAAAAAAATCACATAAAAAAGGTTTTTGAACTATTATTCTAGGTTAGCTAGTTTTTGAGAAAATAAGAAAAGAAGTTCTGGACCCACCATCCACTACCGGGGCGGTTCTAGAAACCTCCGGCGGTGGGTGGAGACTCATATTTGTTTAAAATATTGCTTTTAAATAAAATGATTTTTTGAGTTTGTTGGTGCCAAATTGATTTATTCTGAAACTAAAACAAATCTTTAATATATATACGTTAATGACTTATTCTTTTCAATCATCAGTCATTGAGTGATAGATTGACTTTCCACTTATCATCAAAAATATAAAGCACTTCTAACAATCTTAGGTTGATGAAATTCGACAGAGTTGTAGAATTTGAAGCATAAATAAAGAGAAAAATCAAATAGCGAAAAATTTTATACTATACACTCTCAAATTTTGCATGTAAAAAATCGTGAAATGTAATAGTAGGAGAGCTACCCGCCACCTCGACTAAGGTACTCGCCATAAAGCTAGAATTTCTTATATAGCTTATTTGATAATAGTGAAGTATGAAAATCTACTTCTGCCGGGGTTGGCCCGGTTGCAAAAATACCCCCTCTACTTTTGAAATAGTAATTTTTTTTTCAAAAAAAAAAAAATATACTTTCACAAGTTTGCCGTTGGAATGAGTTGAAATTTGGCTCATTCCGATGCACAACAATTTTAATTTACATATAATTTATTTTTAAAAAATGTCAAACTGGGAATCTGTAATTCAAAAATGAAATCTTTTTCACGAAAAATGTCCAAAACACCGTAAACGTTTTCACGAAATTTCTTAAAAATAAGATGTTTCGTTCTTGAGTTATCGTGTGGACACATTTATATATATGTTTACTAAGTGTCCGCACGATAACTCAAGAACGAAACATCTTATTTTTAAGAAATTTCGTGAAAACGTTTACGGTGTTTTGGACATTTTTCGTGAAAAAGATTTGGCGGAATGAGGCGGAAAATTCACATAAAGAAGGTTTTTTTTATTTACAATTACTCTATATCAACTAGTTTCCGAGAAAAACGTACTTTTGTAAATGGAAATTCGCTATGTTATGAAGGATGCTGCGACAGGGGTATTTTTTAATTTATATTATTTATAGAAGTAATTTTTATAAAAATATACTCCTCAAAAAAAATTAAGAAATATCAAAAATTTTTCATTTTTTTTTAAGTAACTGTAATCTCAGTTAAAAATACTTCGACAGTAATTTCAAAGAAAGCATTTTAAAACTTGAACTGTCCACTGGCGTCAAACTTATCGTTCGACATCGAAATACGGTTTACTGTTCAACCGTCAAGAACTCCGTCTTAGAGTAATGATGGTAGAAAGGTTTTAAATAAAGAAATTAAAGTATAGGCTCTAAGAAAGTATGAGACAGACTTAACAGACGGGTTTTTTGTTCAACCGTCAAGAACTCCGTCTTGGAGTAATTAATGGTGGTAGGATAGGTTTTAAATAAAGAAATTAAAGTTGAAAGAGAATTTAAAAGAGGTACACTCTAAGAAAGTATGAGACAAACTTTATCCGAAAAATTTTTTATCGATACTTATCCTTTAAAAAAAGGATCCTACAAAAAAAATTTGAATTGCGGTGTCGAAAAGTAAACTGCTCTTTAAAATAACTGTCAGCAGTCTATTTTTGATTGAAATTACACCCTTTTGGAAAAAAGCAAAAAGTTTCAAAATTTTGGACGTTTCTTTAATTTTTTTGGGAGTATATTTTTGAACCAGTACACCTAACAGTAGATATATACAATTATTTACAATAATACAATTATACAACCTCTTTGGAAAAGCTGTAGGAGTTATGTTCTACACATAGGTTCTACACTAAAGACTCTACAGTAAGATGATTTTTCGCAATATATACTATTAAAGACATACTTAACAAAATAATTTTGAATCGTATTATCTTTCCAAAAGGCACTTATGGGCACAATTTTTTTGTAAATCAGCGGTTTCCAAACTGGGGGCGCCCCCTAGGGTGGCGTGCATATTTACAAGGGGGGCGCACGTTAATTGCAAATATCGTTGTCGTTTTGATAAAATCATCGTTTTAAGAATTCGCGCCCAAACATACTTATCAAATAATAGACATTTTATATTAAGGAGTTACATGGATCTCTTTTAGCAAGGGCGGGAGATTTTTAGGGGCGGTAAATTTTTAAAATAGGGCGGAAAAATGAGAGTAATTAACGTTTTTTTTTTTTGCTCGTCACTTATTTTTTTTAAGAGGTTTGTAAAAAAAGGTAGGAAAAGGGGCGGCAAACTTATAAAACAGGGCAGAAAAATTTGAGATTGACGTTTTTTTTTTCAAAATTTCCTTTTTTTCAAACAAGAGTTAGGGGCGGCATTTTTCAAGGTGCCTAGGGGCGGACTCAGAGTTAATCCGGCCCTGGGCAAAGTAACTCATGAAATTCTTACCTAAAACAAAAAACAAAATTTTTTATATTAGTAGACACTTATGGCTTGTATTTGAACGAAAAATTATTGTTTCTGTTCATTACATCTCATTTTACAAGTAGAAAATCAACGAAAAACACGAAAATTTTTACCAAAAATCAAAATTTTCGGTTTAAAACACTATCAAATATTGAAATTTCATTTTTTTTTAAATCTCTTAGTTCAAGTACATAAGCATTTACCAATAGAAAAAAATTGCCAAAAGTTGAAATAAGTTAGATTTTTTTGCTAAAAAAAAAGCCATATAACCCCTTACCACTGATTTTTCTGCTCGCTACTGTACGTAATATTTTAACAATAACAATTCTCAAGGGTATATTCTCAAGAATATGTGTCTGATAAACGGTTTTTTCTCAAGTGCCGTATAGACTTGTTGTTTGCCAAAAATATGAGCTTTTGCAGTAAAAAAATAATTTACGAATTGTTTATAAATTTTTTCAAGAGGAGGGGGAGGGGCAGAGGTAAGATTTTTTATAGGGAGGAGGCCGTTAGTGCACGAAGTTTAGAAACCGCTGTTGTAAATTGAAAAATAAAAAGAATACCAAAAGTGAAAAAGGGCTATTTAAAAATTTCTATTTTTAGATTAAGTTTTGGTACGCACATTTCTCTGTAGCACGACTAGAACAGTGGTATAGGAAATGCGGACTTGGGCACGTCACACAATTCTTTTTGAAATTTCCTAATCGACTCTACATTTCCAAGAATTCTACCATACAAAGCAGTATCAGGTATTAAGTAGCATTTAGTTTTATAAATAAGATACATGCATATCCTATTATTATTCAAAGCATTAACAAGCTACAATCAATGTTTTTACAAGTCTCGTTTGTTCATTGCTCAAGTCTATACCTATCATTACAAAAATAACAATCACATTACAATACGTATTAATAAATTACATATGTATTAATTTGTAATTTCAATATACACTACTATGCAAAAGTGTGGAAACATAAATGTGACTATGGCTCTTTTCAAGCATTTGGACATTTACTTGACAAAAAAGGTACACTCTAAGAAAAAAGGGTCAAAAACGTGTAAAATAACTTAAATTTAGAGCAAAATTACTCCTCGCTCTGAAAATATGCACTATTATTTGTGTAATATGAAAAAATTGGTGTATTTTTATATAATTTGTGTATAATTCCTGTTTTTTTTTAATATTACACAAATAAAGGTGTAACTTTGGATTTTTACAACGTTTTTGGTTTATTTTTACACCACTAAATAGCAAAACCCATGCGCGCGCAAATGAGTTTATGTATTTTAATATTATCTGTTATTGAATTGCTGTATTATTTATACGTACATAAGTAATACTCTTAAAGGTTAAAAGTTGTTTTCAAATTAGCTGAATTAAACAAAAGTATTTTTTGATAAGATATATAGTTAATATGATTATAACGTGTATGGTAAATTAATCTTTAAATATGCTACAAAAACAGTGTTATAGTGGTGTACTGGTGTTTTGTTTTTATATGCATTGTGCAAATGGCTTCTGGAGTAATGTGCAAAGAATACTGTAATATAAATTTGTTTGTTTCCAAAATGCTGTCCTGATGATACATTTAAAATATTTCAGGTAAGTTAATTTTTTTAATTTTGCTTCATACAAATAGTTATGTAATTTGATAAAAGTTTATTTTACAATTTGACTAATAATTTATTTTGGGAGGTTGTCAATTTCTGTGAAAATTAAAACATTATCTACAATTCAGATATCTTTTAACACACTGACAGGGGGTAATAATGTCACAATAGATCGTTCTGAAGTTAGACTATCGTATGTAAGGTTTTTATTAGGTTTCGTTATTTTAGGTTAGGTTATGTAATTTTCGGTATCGATAATTTTCGATAAGGAAAACTATAATATCCATTAAAAAACAAACCTAATGAAGACCTTACATATGATAGTCCAACTTCAGAACCACTTATTGTGACATTATTTTACCCACTATCAGTGTGTTAATAGCAAAAATTAGTGTATATAAACTAGTATGTAATTTAAGAGGGTGACTCACGCCCTCTCCAATGTTGCTCAAACTCAATTTTGAATTCGGGAATTTCATTTCTACGTTATTCTAATTGTCTTAAGCTATTTTCCATGAAGAACTCCTTGAAATACCCAAATTGTACGACTATTCGACAGAGTCACCCTCTAGTTAACTACCCCTAGACTTAATATTAGGGCATTGAGCAAAAATAGGTCAATTAGATTTTTTGACGTAGATTTCAAATCTGTAAACAAAATTTTTATATTGTTTATTTTTCACCCCCTTTTTGCAAAATTAACCTCCAAATTTTAACCCCCAACCACTCCTGTTGATGTAATATGAACAAATTGCATATCAATAGATAGCTCTTTAAAAAAGAGCAATATCGCCAATTTAAACTTTTGCTCTATCTCTTACTGTTTTCGAGATATTTGAAAAATTAAATTTTTACCCCAATTTTTGGAGGGCGATTTCACCCCTTCAAACCGTTTTTCCGCAGATAAAAAAAAATACGTGTCCCTTAGTTTTTAGTGTTCTACAATATATTTAAGTTTCATCGAAATCGATAGGTCCGGCCTCGGGACCTTTACTTGTTAGTGCGTGTCAAGAACACGCACTTAACGAATTTTTTTTTTTTCTTTACAGTAATATAAATTCATAACAGGTTTAAACTGAAACGACGCGACGTATGGAAATCGAGTTTTTTAAGTAATAATAACAATGGTAATAATAATAATGGAATTTAACGTTCGTTTTTTAGACAATGGTATGTAACGGACGTCACTCACATCATTATTTCTCAACTTTTTCATGATGATATGGGCGGAGAACAAGAAAAGCGGTATAAAGATTTGGCAGGTGTCCGTCTACAACCATCTTCTTAAGGACGATGTCGATATTCATCTGGAATTACGATGCGAAATAGGAGAAAACTTTCACCAGCATATAACCGGTTACGGAATTCAAACCCTCAGTCTACCAGTTCGGAAGTGCCAGTGCCTAAGCACGCCGGGTTACTTTGCTGGTGAGTTTTTTAATCGAAAATCTAATATCTGTACATTCATTAAAATAACCTAAAAGTAATTGTGTAGCAAAAACGAAATTTTCTTAATTTTAAATTGCTGTGAAATAGTTATTGAAAAAAGAAAAAATAAATAAGCAAAAATGGTTATAAAATTAAGTAACCCTTATTTTCTGATTTGTTTAGAAATCGAAATTGGTGAAGACATCTGTGAAACCGTAGCATACATTTTCCCTGAAGTTCTAGTAATTGCAAGAGTCAGCAGAATATTGGGCGGAGGACAGGAAAAGCGGTATAAGGATTTGGTAGGTGTCTATTTGCAACCATCTTTTTAAGGACGATGTCGATATTCATCTGGAATTGCGATGGGAAATAGCAGAAAACTTTCACCAGCATATAACCGGTAACGGAATTCAAACCCTCAGTCTACCAGTTCGGAAGTGCCAGTGCCTAAGCACGCCGGGTTACTTTGCTGGTGAGTTTTTTAATCGAAAATCTAATATCTGTACATTCATTAAAATAACCTAAAAGTAATTGTGTAGCAAAAACGAAATTTTCTTAATTTTAAATTGCTGTGAAATATTTATTGAAAAAAGATAAATAAAATAAATAAACAAAAATGGTTATAAAATTAAGTAATCCTTATTTTTCGATTTGTTTAGAAAAAGGAATTGGTGAAGACATATGTGAAACCGCAGCCTACATTTTCCCTGAAGTTCTAGTAATGGCAAGAGTCAGCAGAATATTGGGCGGAGGACAAGAAAAGCGGTATAAGGATTTGGTAGGTGTCTGTTTGCAACCATCTTCTTGAGGATAATGTCGATATTCATCTGGAATTATGATGGGAAATAGCAGAAAACTTTCGCCAGCATATAACCGGCTACGGAATTCAAACCCTCCGTCTACCAGTTCGGAAGTGCCAGTGCCATAAGCACGCCGGGTCACTTTGCTGGTGAGTTTTTTAATCAAAAATCTAATATCTGTACATTCATTAAAATAGCCTAGAAGTAATTTTGTAGCGAAAGCGAAATTTTCTTAATTTTAAAATGCTGTGAAATAGTTATTAAAAAAAGAAAAAAATAATAATCAAAAATGGTTATAAAATTAAGTAACCCTTATTTTCTGATTTGTTTAGAAACTGGAATTGGTGAAGACATCTATGAAAGCACAGCATGCATTTTCTGCGAAGTTCTAAGAATGGCAAGAGTCAGCAGAATATTGTTTTTCTTATATTTAAGTATTGTTTAGTTAATTTTCTTAAACTATATTTTTGATATGATGTAACTACAATTTTAATCCATAAGTTTTTAATATTATCATTGTAATCTAATTACAATTAAATTTTTTATAAGATATTGCTTAAATAATTGTGTCTGCAAAACGTAAGCATTGTAAAAAAAAGTCATATCTCAAAATTTTGACCAGTTTAATTGGCAGTTACACTGCAAAATAAAGATTACCTATGTTCATGAAAGCAAGTAAACGTTCATAATAAAACTTTTATAATCTTACTTTTTTGGAGTGTTTATTTTAAAATTTACCAAAAAAATTATTATTTTATCATACGACACACTTATATAGAAATTTAGACATAATAAGCAAAATATTTAACATCTTGAATCTTTTTGTATATAATTCCAAATTATTCTATACGTCATATTATTATAAATATTTATGTAAAAAAACCATCAATAATCTTTTTTGATTCGTTATTTTCAATTAAGTTGAATCAGTTTATTTTTTTCAGCACAATTGAATCACTTATACTGATTCAGTTGAATTGAATCAGAATGAGTGATTCAGTTGGATTAATATTACACTTTTCTGGGTGTAAACATTACTATATAAGTGTGTAAAATTACATTTTCAGGTGTACAGGCGTGGTTTAAAAATACATTAATATGATGTAATTTTACGTTTAACTGCGCACTATTGCGAACTGAATGTGTAAAATTACATCTTGTTGTGTAGTTAATACACAAATAAAACGTAATCTATTACACACCTGGACCGTAATTTTACGTACGACATGTGTAAAACTACACATATGAGTGAGTAATAATTACACCATGATGGTGTATTTTTCACCTTCGTACATTAAGGTTTGTAATGTTGCTGTCATTATAGAAGGCATTTAATTGCCTCCTATAATAGTAGTAAAACGGTACATTTTTTTCTTAGAGTGTAGATAAATCTTTGAGTTGACCCTGTTTTAAGAATTTAAACGTTGTAAGTTGTAAAAATATCAAACAAAATTACATTAGAGTCCACATAAACTCATGAATCGATATTTTTTGAACAAAATCATTGACTTGTCTACCTGTCTGTCAGAGCTGAATTTTTCAGAAACCATTTTAACATAAAAACCTTAAAATTTTAGTCTAGTTGACCAAAATCTTTTTAGTTCTTATCCCCAGGTTTCAAAAGCATTTTAAAATTGTTGATTTGTATCAATTTCGAAATAAAATAAAAGTCTGCTTTCAGTAACCACTTCTAAACTTAATATTTCGAATATGAATGAAAACAAGTCAACGGTTATTTTTTTTTTTAAAGATTTCACTTTTAGTCTAGGTTTTCATAACTTTCTAATCACCCTATCCATGCGAAATTGAGAAAATTCGACACGCTTAAAGAGAGAACTTTTAAAAACGGTTCTATAGCCTCAACTTATTTTTTTTTCACTTTCTTTGACCGTTTTTGAAACACAGGTCTCCCTCGAGATATCGCGCGTACTCTTTTTCAACCTCGTATATCAAAAACTGCATATTTTAGGACACGGAAAAAATATTAAATATTGTATTTATATTTATTACGCGCGATATACGATATTTGAATTAAACAATTTTCGAGTTACACTAATGAAAACTGTGGGATTCCCGTAAGTTATACGGTTTTATCATTATGTACCAAATCTGACTCTCGAGTGAGTAAAATCTGAAATAGCGTAAATATGGTTTGATCAATCAAAATATATGAAAACAACATCAAAAAAACAAGTTTACCTATTTTTTTTTATTTTTTATTTAACGTCGTAACATTATACAATTAAAAGTTCAATTCTTAATCTATAATCTTACATGTGCACTCTAAATTTTACCTATATATAATAATATCTTTAGAGATAACTATTTAAAGCGAAATTCGCTGTAATTATACTTCCCTAAAATTATTTTACAATGCTATTCGTATAAAATTAAGAGGCTTATATTAATTCTAAAAGCTCTAGTTAATATTAAAAATGATGGTTGAATTTTTCTAAACACAGGGCCGGTGCAGACAAAATTTAAATTAACAGCTATTAAACATACGATTGTTTTAAGGCTCGGAAAAAATACGCAAATATGTCAACTTATATAAATCCAGGGTCGTAGTTATCAAAAGGCCTCGGCAATGGATTTAATCTTGGATTTGAGTACGTCAATATAAAGAGCTTTAAAATTGAAGCGTTGTATCAATTCAATCTTTTTTTCTGACTGTTAGTGTTCCAAATAATTTGATAAAATTTAATTTTTATGGCTACTTTGAGGAGTCGAATTCACATCTCAAGTGGGATTTATGGCATATTAAAAAAAATATGTGTCTGTTATCTTTGTTTGTTTTACACTCCTACCAAGTCGGATATCACTTCAAGATTTTAATTGATAACCTCATACTTTCCGATCGTACAGTAGACATATAATTATAAACCATGAAAACAAGTATGTAAATATTCTTCTTCATTCATAAAACATCATTATCATTATCATTATCGTCATCATCGGCAGTAGCATCGTCATAAGCTCAACAGCGACGGCGAAAGAAGACGACATCCAACAAACTGACAGCAACAGGAACATGTTCAAAGTCTTCAAGGTGTTATTGTTATTATTGGTTGTGCTTACTTACTTATAACTTACAGACGCGAGCATAATACCTTTTTTCAAAAATGTAAATTTATATTTATGTATGTATTTGACGATTTCCTTTTACCATTCTTAACATCGTTCTATTTTTAGCAAACAGTCTACAATCAATGTTGATTTGACTACTGTATAGAATTAGTAATGTGTTTGCTTGGAAAAAATATATTATAGACATGCGCATTTATACATAACCATGCACTAGGTACCCCCTGCGTTTATGTAAATTACAAATGAGGGATTTACTGTACGTGCGTTTCAAATTAATGCATGTTAATTTTATTATGCACTCAAAGTATGTAATGTTCTTATTTCATTGACTAGAAAATGATCTAATGTAGGGTTGACCGGGGTAATTGTGAATGGATTTTCATGAATGAGATAAAAGCGTTGTTTTAAGTATTTTTTATTTTATACATATATCACATTATGGTTGATTTATTTTTAATTCTACATTATTCAGGATGCACCACACAAATTTTGAGCAAATTCGTATGACAAAAAAAAAATTTCAAGCCATTCACATTTCCCCGGTGCGGTTTTCCACATCCTATGAATTTCGGGGTAAAAGTGAATGCCATCAGAAAAATTATTTAGAATGGATTACAAGAGAAGTGTGGTATGTCAGAGTAAAGCCCAGGTCAAATTCTTCACATTTACTCCACTTTCAAATTTTTCATCATACTTTAGCGGTCACAATTTCTCTTTGTTTAATGCAAGTTATGCATACCTTAAATTTCTACAAAAAATCAAGGTTAAAGAAAAATAACAAAAATTGTAGGAACAAATTTATTACAAGCTAAAAATGATATTTTGATGATATTTTGTCATTTTATCATATAAAAAATCAAAAAATTACATGTATTCACACAAAAACAAGGAAAATAAGACTTTTTCAAGGAAATACATTTAGTTTACATGAATAAGAAACATTTTTTTTTGTATTGTTTGTACAACGGAAACTTGTACAATAAGGTCACCAGCACCTTCATCAACATTTTCAACTCTGAAAAGGACACTACTGAAATTTTTGACCGAATGGGGGCATTTGTGAATGGCGTTCACAATTACCCCACAATTTTAAAATCATGGGGTAATTGTGAATTGGTGATAAATTGTCCAATTTCTTCAGCAATTAATAAGGAACCCTCTCAGGGCTTAGACCACTTCTTTAAAAGTACTTTTAACCATTTATTACCTTTTAAAAAAAGAAAATGTATTTAAAAAAAAATTTTTTTTGAGGATTGTTCGAAGATACATAAAATTTTGCGAGGGTTTTTTCAAAATAAAAAAAAAAAGATACTAATACTTGGAGAATTGTTATGAAATTTTAATAGCATATTAAGAAAGGACAGAAAAACATATTAAGAGTTGATTTTTAACAATATTAATGTTATTTTAGAAATTATAGGCGCCGTTCACAATTGCCCCAATTCACAATTACCCCGGTCAACCCTTAATTATATGTACTCAAGTGTAAATTCTCTAAACTAATCCAATCTGATTCCCTCAAAAATGACTAATGTCTTGAAGTTCAAAATTTAAAACAGAGAGAAAATGGAGAGTAACACCGAAAAGTCAAACTCTTGATGCATCTTTAGAGTCGGCTCGCACTATTCCAAAACTTAACGAGTTTGCTGTCAACATCAAACTTTTATTTAAATCTATATTAATTGTCAGGTGTTATGAACCTTGCCTCCAAATAAAGCTTACAACACGAAAGTTTCTCTTATTACGAGAATTATAGATTCGGTTATGTTAGATCCGAGTTTCTCAAAATGGGGTACACATATCCCTGGCAGTACGTCAGCATGATGCAGGGTACACAAAACGAGGTTTAAGCAGTAGCGGATAAGTTAACCAGACAATTATTAATTACAACAGACAATAGATTTTAACATCATAAATGCGATTTCAATTTAACTTTCAAGTCGTATAAAAATTAATATTCAAGCGGAATTTTTTCGATTGACTTTTGAGCAGTAAATATGAAGTAAACTTCCGTAACCACATAAGGTTGTTAATTCTCTTTTATCACTTGCATGGAATAATCTTTGAAAAATGGACTCTCAAGTTTCTTCAATAAAAACAAATATAAAAATCTGATACTGTTCAAATGTAAAGAATAGGCATTTTAATTAGTTGTGTTATAAACTTTTTTGATTTGGTGTATTTTTACAATAGAGGGTGGAAACAGATTTATCGAATAGATTTTCTTAAGATTAATATGTTCTTTGATATTTTCTGATCCGTTTTTAAAACCGATTACCATTTAATATAAAATATTTTGATATTTGTCAAATTCAATTTAAAATTGCCAAGCAAATTCTATTAAAATATTGTATATCCACCGTAAGTAATACCTGCGATTTAAAAACAAAATGTTATTAATCAGAAAAAATCAGAGATCACATTGATCTTCAGCAAAAATTTCCACTGTATTCGCCCTGTGTTCGATAAATCTGTAGTTTACCTGCTTTTCCATTCAATATGACACTTCCGCTAACTTCTTGAAAGGTATTCTTCGACATTTTTTGTAGAAGAAGTCTTTCTTGTGTATGATTAAACAGGAGTACGCGAAGGAAAAAGATTGAGATTCCCTGCTAAATTCGAGAACTGTTATTTTTCTTTTATAGTTTAAGAAAAGTTCTTTTTAATTTAAAAGCTTGTTTTGTTGCTTCTTTAAACGAATTTTTTGTCTTGGTATAGTATAACCTAAGTGGGCAAACTAGAATCGGAATTCCAACATCTTTCAACGTCAACTGTACAAATTTTTAAAGTTATATATCTCCCTGTTCTTGTATAACAATTTATTTCACTCAATAAGCCTGCGGTAATTCTAAAAATTCAAATTGCACACTTGAAAGCCACATGAGAAATGTAGGATTGATGACACAAAATTTTGATAGATGAAATGTGCATACGAGTATGAAGTGTTGATAAAAAAGAAAAGTATGACAAACCTTATCTCTAAGCATATCACGAACTCTTGTTGCTTGGTTTCTGGACCGATGTAATTCCAGTTGCAATTCCAAACATCGCTCTTGCCAATTGACACCGGAATCAGTCCATGGTGAATTGTCACCATCAAGTAACATGTCGTGATGCGAGGAAGCGGCAGATGTTTGATGAGCAGGTGATACATGATGGTGAAGGTGCGGCTGATGATGGTAGCCGCCAGACGATGGAATTCCCGCCGTGACCGCGGACGAACTCGATTGCATCAAATTGTTTATATTAGCACGTGTAGATGGCGACACACTAGAACTACTACCACCAGCACCGAGCGTCTGATTGAGACGCGCACGTCGCGGCAACAAACGTGGACTTGACGGCGTCGAATGTGAGGTAACATGTCCTGCAGCCGTACGTAGCACTGCTGCTGGTGGCGGTGGCGATGATGGATGCGTGTATTCCGTTAAACGCGACAACGGATCAAAGATCTGCGAGAGTCGCCGGGCTGGCGAGCCACTGCGCGACAACTCCTCAGCCATACTACTTACTGCGTAGTTACGTTTGCTGGCGATTTATTTTTACTTCGATATTTTTTTGTGGTATATGTGTGTTTTGTTCACGAAATGACAGCCGGAACCATTTCTTTCAGCAGACTACATATGTTTGAAACACTGTTACAATTTTCTTTTTTTTAAACAATAAATAACAAACGGCGAACATGTCCGGCGAGAATTCGAATACGAATTTAATGAATTACTTCACCGCGATTTTATCAAACACTTACATTTGTTAACAACACTGACGTGGACACGAATTGACGTAACAACAACACAGTTCAACTTCAGCATTTTAATGAATTAAACAAAACGGAAAACAAACATCACTATCAAAATTCAAAAAAAAAAAAAAACTACAAAAATAAAAGTAAAAATCGAAAAAAAAAACTGAATATATGAACATTCCGCGGAACAACAAAATCAAATAAAATTACTACAAGATGTATGTATGTAAATGTTTTCGGTTCTTGACCTCTGTCAACAGAAATATTAAATAATAATAAAAACACAATTGATAATGCGCTGATAACCAGTGAGAATGAAAGGAGGCACCGAACCAAACAGATGATGAACAATAAAATAAATAAATAGATAGACTTTGATGATGAAACGAACGGATTTAACAACAATAACAAATAAACTTGAGACTCTGGTTGTGCATGGTTCAAAAAGTGACGAACGAGCGAACGAACGAACGTAGAGATTACAAAAATCAAAATAGAGAGACAAAAACGGAGGATATTTAAACGGTCTTTATTTAGAACTATTATAAAATACAATTATTTTTCTTTTATTCATTTACAAATTAGCACCAGAAACACTTTCTACTTTTAAAATCACAAAAACATCAGATTTAATAAAAAGGCATTAATTTTTCTTTTTTTTTTTGGAATAAATTTAACAACAGTAAATTTTTAACAATTTAATAAATTTTTTTCTATGCGAATTAAATTCTTTTTAAATAATTTTTTTTTAACATATTATTTTATTTTTATAATAGATTTGATGAATTTTGGCATATTATTTGTAATTGGCTTAGTAGATGAATACCACAACGAAGTTGAATACCAGCAGCAGCATTAGCGACAGTAGCGTTTAAAGGCGTTTCCATTTTGGCAATCTGAAAACAAAATTAAAAAAAAAAATATTAGAAAATAACTAAAATAGTTTTTTTTTGGGGGGGGGGGGAGTTTTTTTCATATAAATTAAGGACTTTAAGCTTTTTAAAAACTTTAATAAAGTACCTAGTATAATAAGTATGTTAAGCCAGTAGGCAAAGTTGATCTAAAATTTAACTTTATTAACTGTTCTTTAATTACTCAAGAACTTCCTTAATCCTTCAAACGTTAGTTTGTGTAAAGTAAAATGTAACGTAAGTTAAAGTTAACCGTTAACGTTAACTATCGTCAAATATTTTTAATATAGGTCTAGCATGATTATTCGGGTATAACGAAATGGTTCATCATAATTAATTCTTTGTACATTAAAAATATTTAATATTTTCTGAACTGTAAAGAAAATTCCTCATTGTAAAATGAACTGAACAAAAGTTAATTTCCTAGTTAATAGGTTAAGGTATGGACAAGAACAGAACTATTGTTTATCCCGTAAAGTATAATTATTTTTCTGGGGAAAATAGACGTTCAGGTGCAGCACTAGATGTAGCAAAAGTGAATAAACAGATTCAATAAACAGATTTTTTAAACAGAACACATAAGAACACAACATCTTTTAAGAAAAGTCATTTGAATTTGTCTCCAGCCAGATTTCCATCAAAGCATGGCTCTTATACTTCTCTTGCAAATAATTGACAGTATTAAGGAAAGTATTTTTTTCTTTCTTAATTATTATTACTTTCCTAACTATTTTCTAATTGGCCCACGTATCTTATTAACGGACTTAATATCAACGGAAGTTAATAAGACCGTTAACAGATTTCGAAATTAACTTAAAAGTTAATTTGTTAAACAACATGTTAATTAATGTTAATTAACGATTAATTAACAATGAATTAACAATGAATTAAATAATGCTCCCATACTCAGCTTGGCTGACTACAATGTACAGATTGTGACATAGAAACCTAAAATAAAAAAGACTTAAGACAAACGCAGTAGATCAAAGCTAATTGCTTGCTTCCAACAGCCAACTCTACGTCACTTAACTTGGTCCGAAAAATTTCGGTAACCTAAGCAAAAGTAAGAATATTTTCATGTGTCATAGTAAGTAAGTACTCCAGCGGTTTCCAAACTGGGGGGCGAGTAATGTTCACCAGGGAGGCGCAGGCTAATTGCAAAAATCGTTGTCGTTTTGATAAAATCATTACAATCAACACTATTTTTTTTCTTTTTACAAGAAAATATAATTTATTTCAACTTTATAATTTAAACAAATAATTTATCATTGGCAACTAGTTTTCGAAAATCGCTGATTTTTCGCCATAGGCAGAGTAACTTGTGAAATTCTTACCTAAAATAAAAAGCAAAATTTTTTTCTATTAGTAGATGCTTATGGCTTGTACTTGAACGAAAAATTAGCTACTGTTTCCGTTCATTACATCTCATTTTACAAGTAGAAAATCAACGAAAAACACGAAAATTTTTACCAAAAATCAAAATTTTATTTAAAACACTATCAAAATTTGTAATTTCATTTTTTTTAAATCCCTTTGTTCAAGTAGGGTAGAGCGGGGCTAGTTGAGCATAGGTGTAAGTTGGGCGATCGAAATATCTCAGAAACTATACATCGCCCACTAATATATTAAATGGCGAATAGAAGCGGGCAAGAGAGGGGAACCCATTGCGCGACTTCCAGTTGCAACCTGTCGATCGAGTGACATATGCGCACGCTTTATTTATTTTGCGTATAAAAAGTAGAAAACTATTGTTTGTGAATATTTCTTCTATACGAGGCAATTATTATCTATGTTAAATCAAATAAGTGTTAAACTTTTATAAAATTAATATATTTTTGATATCTTGAAAGGATTTGGTTCTAATTCAAACAGTTTTTTTCATAACCTCACTTTTGTATCAAAGTGTCTGAGTGGGGTAAGTAGAGCAATAGAACTGTCGTTTGCATTAATTGTAACAGTGACAATTATGATGAAGTTCTTAATATCTACTTAATGTTTCTCTTTTAATTTAAATACTTTTTGATTTATTACCTAAACGTTAAAGTCTGATATTAAGTAGAAAGACTGAGTATATTCCAAATATTAAGTTTAAGATTGTAGTTTAAATACTAAGTTGAAGTTGATTTTTTGTTAATTTTATTTTCTGTATTTAATATCCAAAGAAAATTACTTTTTGTTTAACTATTACTATGTCACTAAAGCATTATAAATAAAAGATTGACTGTCAAATAATCATTTTATTTTATTTCTGATAAACAACTAGAGCATGGTTTGGCTACATTTTCTAGCTGCTCAATTTACCCCATACATTTGCTCAACTTACCTCACCTATGGGGTAAGTTGAGCATGTCTGAGTTCCCTCACTTAAACAGCTGTATCTCTTAAATGTGAATTGTTAGAAAAATGTTACTATGGGGACTTTAGAAAAGGAAGAAATTACCTACACATCAGTATGCATAACAATAAATTTGGACTTACGGTTGAGGAGCTAAGACCGATTAAGTGGAAAGTCGCACAACTAGCCCCGCCCTACCCTACAAGCCATAAGCATTTACTAATAAAAAAAAATTGCCAAAAGTTGGAATAAATTAGGTTTTTGCCAAAAAAGCCATGTAACCCCTTACCACTGATTTTTCTGCTCGCAACTGTACGTAATATTTTAACAATAACAATTCTCAAGCGGTCAGAGTCAAGAGGTAAGATTTTTTATAGTGGGCGTTAGTATACAAAGTTTGGAAAACGCTGAAGTACTCTATCAATGAAAAGTTGTACTTTAAATATATTTTCACTTCAGAGCATGTTTAAAAATCTCTCAAGAGAGTGATTAACAAAATCAATATTCAAGTTTTAACAACGTACTGGTATTAATATGTTAGTTTAAAAGTTTATAACTACTGAAGCAATATATTCCCATGGCAAGATACTTTCTTAACTTTCCAGCCAGTACACATGTTTAAGAAAACATAGTAAGAAACAAAATGATATAAATTATTGAATATTGAATAATAAGAGATACATGAATACAGTGGTACTCCAGGAAGTGCAACAAAATATTCCCTTCCCCTGCTGAGTTGCAGTTCTTGAACTTCCTGTGACGGTCTAAAGAAAATGTATTTTAACGTTACATTTTATAAAAAAAAAAGTTAAAGATTACTACAAATCTGAATATTTGAATGAAATCAATAATTATAAATAATAAACAAATATTTTACTTCGTAAAAATACCACTTTTATTTTGCAACTGTGACAATCTTGTTTCGAACCGTCAGTTCATTTTCAAACAGAATTCTGTTTGAAAATGAACTGACGGTACGAAACAATATTGTCACAGTTTCAAAGTGGTATTTTTGCGAAGTAAAATATTTGTTTATTATTTACAAATATGGAATACCATAAGGTAACGCTCAAATCTATTAATGAAATCAATAATTTATTATCTTACACTACTTACTAAATAAAATTATATTTAACTCAACAAAAATTATAAAATAAGTTTTATAAACCTTATTTAAGTTTAAAAAAATAATAATAAGTAAGCTTAAATAAAAAAAATCTTCTGCGGTGTTTAAGAAACCTCTGTATTTAGAGGACTCATTCAGGTCAAGTCAAGCTAGACTTATTAATAAAATAATATTATTTGATTTTTCGGTGGATGTTTCTTTATTAATAGTTAGTTTGATTTGGAGTTTTTTCCACCAATGGTAATTAAAATTACTTTTTTTTCATAATGTTAAGAACGATATATATTTCTTCCATTTAAGGAATCATCAGGTACATAATTGTTATTTGAATTATACAATTTTTTATGGTGACTAGAATTTAAATTTAAAATTTAATTCAAGATTAATTGAATTGTTTATAATAATAATAATATTGGTATATTAGTTTACTTACAATTTCTAATTAGAAATATGTCATATAGATACAAAAATTTTTTTAAAAATTTATGTTGTCAAATTTGGATTTTAATTGATAATACTGTTAAATATGTGTGGGTATATTGAATCTTTTTTGCAGGATACATCTGTACACGGAGAGAAAAATCCTATAATTTTTGTAGAGAAAATTTCAGAAAAATTACCATGCTCCCCTATAATCTGTGCGCGATCGACGACCAAAATAAAAAATATGTGCTAGCATGGTAAAATTTAATGTGGTGCTAACACAACTTTTATCACACTCTTATGCATGTATATTATAGTTTAATTCTTGTTGTCGTACTCTTTCAGTTGCGCATCTGACTCGCGACCTTATATTGGTTGCACTGTACCTGTAAAAACATGTATACAAAAATGATTGCCAACAATATATTCTAATACATAATATACTAAAGATAGGTAAATAACAAAAAGATGAATTAAACGATGACATCATCCTAAGAGAGTGTAAAAGCAACTGACTACTAGCTGCATCAAGGTGCTTGGTGCGAGCTGTCTGACAAAGTTTCTTCCACAGTCCACACCTATGGCTCGCATGTAACACATGTAACTCGCTGATTGAGGTACATTTCATTACAGCGATCCCAACACAACCAACCTTCTTTCTGTTTTTTTTTTTCTTTCTATTATTAGCATGTTAGCATGGTAATTTTTTTTATAAACACAATTAAAAATTATTTTTTTGTCGGTAATGGAACTTTTTACTGTGCTGTTTTACAAATTTTACGGAGATAATATTACGAAAAGAACATTCCATCCTTTAAATTTTTTAAAAGATTAATTATAATCTTTATATTTTTACCTTACAGAATTTAATATGTTCGCCTTTTACACGTCGATTGTAGTGCTGAGCACAGTAATTTTTATAGGAATTTTCTCTCCGTGTATAAAGGAGAAATTTTTTTGTTAATGGTTTATATAAGTTTAATAATATTTAGTTGTATTGGTTATGTTACCTACTTACTATTATTTGTTGAATTTTATAAATTATTGTATTATTTATCCTTTATACGTTTGCATTTATATATTGTACATGTTCCACTTTCCCATGATTGCAAATAGTTTTTCTTTTTATTTTACATTGTTATAATTTATTTTATTTTAGTAATTATGTCTTATTATTTTACATGTGCTTTCTTATGTGGTTTGAACTTGTGTGTGAATGGACGCTGTGGAGTTGTTTTCATGTTCTATTTTGGCGCATGCGCTGTTTTTGGATAAAGTTGGCGGTATTTTTTGAATTTTATTTGTTTTAGATATGAGTAACTATTTGCAATGTATAAGGAAATGGGAACATGTTTACATGATTTTAGTGATGTATTTTTTATGTATGCCAAATGTTAAGAGTCTTTTCTTATGGTATTTATGGTTTGTGTGTAATATCTTTTTAAATTTGGGTTATTTTTTTCTGTTTGTTTATTACAATTTTGATTGATATTTATAAAGAAATTTTCAGATATTAGACGTTTTCTGTATGAATTCTCAAAATCTAAAATTTCTGGTTCTGTAAAATTACAAGAATTTAATAATGCCCATCCCAAACTTCACAACTTCACAAACAAGGGGAAGAGAGGGTAGCATTTTTACAAAATTGACGAGCAAAAAAAAAAGTCGCCGCTTGGGACGGAATTTTTTCTTCTTGCCCAGGGCGGCATAAACGCTAGATCGGGCGCTGTTTGCAATAGTTTTCGCCATTATCTGTAACAACATTAGGTTGTATAATATGAAATGTCGTTTTCTGACCACTTGGTCTGCCATGTAATTCAGAAAAATGTCAACACTCTCTTTAGTATTAGACAAATTTTAAAAGGCAATTCTCTAATTTTAAATAGAATTCTCGTAGCTTGGAGTCATTTCCGACATTAATTGGAATAATATACATATAAGATCGTGTAATATGAAATGTCGGTTTCCGATCACTTGATCTACCATGTAATTTAGATAGATGTCGACCCTAATTATAAAAATTTTTATAATTCGCACATCTTTCTGCGAGCCGGCGGTTTGGAAATACTGTTCTAAACTATCCACCTGTGTATCTAATCATTATTTTCATTTTTTTTTTTAAATTGTATATTTATAAAACAGTATATATGAATAGAATTTTTCTAAAAATGCAACCTCACGTTTTTTATTTATACCTTTCAAGCATACTTATAACGAAAATTACTATTTTTGAGCATTTCAAATATCAAAAGTGGCAAAATGAGCAATACTTAATCGAGAGCATCGATAAAATCATCACATAAATAATTGAATCGTTTTAAGGAAATTTCATTCGAAAAATATAATTTAAAAATATATTAGCAACGAAAGATAACCTGTGTTCACAATTTTATTTGAGAGAACATTGAAAAAAAAATATAATATAATAATGATTTATACGAAAATTTCATTTTGCAATGAGAGATATTTCAAAAAGGTAAACATAACCTCAACACATGAGACATGACACATACATGTAGGAAGGATACACATGTTCATATGTGCATGTTATATGTATACACATGCATATTTTTTAATGCTTATACGCGTTGACATACGTGAGCTTTATACATGTATGTTTATTTAATGTACTTATATACAGGGTGTAAGTGAACTAATCGACCACGGGTGTAGTGAATACTTATAAATACAAATTAGGCCCGATTTACATTATCACTCCACTCTCACTCGGATATCATTACGCTCCCGATTCGATATAATCTTGTTGTGTTCACATTACAGTGCTGATATCATGCTGGTACCCATTCGTTCTCTATTCACATTATAATGCCACTCTGGGTACACTCCCAGTTCGGTCTCAGTTCGATACAAATATCTTTTCATAACAACTGAATGCAAGCGGAGTGGAGTGGAATCAAAAAAAGTGTTTACACTATAGGTACAAGCCATAACAAGTGTGATATCGCTCCAATAAAATATTACCTGAGTGGTATTGATATTGGAGTGGCATTGAAATGGGAGCGAACCGCGACTGATATCGGACCGATATCAGCAAGGGACCATACTAGTAACCAAATTACACTGTTCCACTTGTCGCCAGTGGGTAACGTAAAATTTCCCCACTCTTTTGGTGTAGATACACACTATTTGCAGTGGTATTGGTTTAATGGTTGCGTCTGTGTGCGTATTTACAAACACTACTACAACACACGTATTATCAGAGAGAGAAATGTGTGCTGTTCAACTAACAATGTCTAACAATGTAATACAATGCACTGTGGGTTCGGTGACGGACAGCGACTGACTACATGACTAAAGCTGTGACAGGCCTACAAAGAGCTCCAAGCAAGCTACACTTCGTTGATATTAGTTGGCTTCTAGTGTTCTATGGATATCAGAGCGATGATGTGAATACACTCATTGTTTATTGTGTAAGTATATTTTATCGAACCTGGAGCGGAGTGATATCGGAGTGAGAGCAGAGCGTTAATGTAAATCGGACCTTAAAGATGCTTGTATAACAAAAGTTTCTTCATTATTAAGATATCTGTGAACATTATTCAGAGTGTATTCTTATATATAGAATAAGCTGACAAAACTTTAAGCCTACATGTACTTATATTCAGTTATTTAATTTACACCCTGTAAATACGTATAGAGGGTATTTGAATTCATTCGCGTGTCACATAAAATTTCAATGTTACTATATGCGTTCACGTTCATTGTATGGTTCATACACACTTATGTAATATACAATATACAATAAAGCATACATATATATGAATTTTTTTTTCTATTTATGTTTCATTTCAATTCATCTTTCCCAACAGAATAAAACTGTAATAACCTCACTCATCACTCACACTATTTCAATCACATGAGCGTATTTTCAGTGCCAATTATAGTTAGACATCCTCATAGTTAAAATACATATTACAGTGAAACCTAATAATACCTAACATTCGTATTTAAACGGCTGCGTAAAATTTCAATAAACTAACTCACGTATGTACCATCTAGAGAAAAAAAAAATTCTGGGACGTACCTATTAGCAAAAGCACTAGAAAATGATTTTATTACAAATATAAGAGCCAGCAGGGACGGGTAGGGTAATCGCACCAATCGCAAGCAAAAACCAATATTCGGTCTGTTCCCTCAATTAGTTACAGAAAAACGGTGGAAATAAGTAACTCCATTTGCACGCTAAAACCAAAAAAGTGATTTTACGCGGTTGTGAGTATGAAGGACAAAATGGAGCACATGTTTCAGCTGATCTCCATCTTGCCCCTCACCGTCAACGTGAATTTCAATTGGTTGGTTTTAAAAATTTGCTTAATGATTTGTTTACTGAAGAGATGCGGTTTTTGTACAAAATCGTTAGAAATCATTTATACTTTAATTACTGCCCTGAAGCATCGTCACCTTCATCATTCATTTCAAGATTAAATTAGGCTTATTTTACAAATATATTATTGGGATTTATCTTTTAAAGACTATATAGGCCCATTTTGATTGAAAGATGATGATGAAGCTTCAATTTTTTGTACCATAAAGTCAGCCAGAAAGTTGTTGTCTATTGAAAACAACTTAGCCACACCACATTTTATGTTAAAAAAAATTAAAAATTAATGACTCATAATGTCTGTACTAGCAAATTTTTTAGTGGCAGGGACATTTCTATTATTAGTATGTCAGTATACCTATAGTATTACACAGTGAAAAAATTTGTGTTCTGCATAAAAAAAAACTAGTGGTTAAAACTTTTTTGTTAAATAAGTAACCCAACCCTGTGTTAATGTAACATTTAGTGTTTGTGTTAAATGAAAATATGATATTAAGAAAAATTTTGATTTAACAGAATTAAAATGTTAATCCGTTTTGAATAACACACAAATAACATAATGTTTGTGTAAAATGCGAAAGAATGTCATAAATACACTTATTTGTGTATTTACAACACCAATAAACTGGTTTCGCTCGCATCTATTGCTTTAGTTATAAGAGCGGGGGTAGTGGTAACTGATACCATCGGTAGCATCATTGCCATAATCATTGCAGTATTGGACACTGTGCAACGTGCGTTCAACAAAAACATATCTATATATAGAAGCAGACGGAATATTTCAAAATCAAAAGCGTATTCCTAAGGTTAAATTGATTTTAATTATTTAGATATTAAATATTGGTAAGTTAATTAAAAATATTATAGATTGAATTTTTTTTCTTTGTTTGGAGAATTTACTTCAATTAATTAAAAAATTATCAAATATTCGGCGTTCCAGAACACATTCAAAGGGCAAAGAAGATCAGGTAAATAAGGAAGAGTAGTCGTTCCATTTTGCCTTCCACGTTCAGTTTGACAAGGATCTTCACAATTTTTGGGTATTGCTTCAACATTATTTTCATCAGAACACAACTTTGTAGAAATATTAAATAAAACAGTTTAAGTACTGAAAAATTATTTTTTACTATTTCCTTTCTTTTATATAATAAATAAATTAAAAAAATACTAACTTAAAAAAAAAATATACCAACACATTTACTGAGTAAACTTCTACTGTCTAAATCAGTTAATTTTACACATAATTGTAGTAAAATTATAACTAAGTAATACGGTACCTACTTGACTGTATTCAAAATTAGTTTTAAATGTTGAATAATTTTATGTATTATCCTTAAATATATTCAATTTTAGTAGTGACAGATAAAAATATTCTTTAGTTACTTAAAAATTCGATTTCGAAAATTATAAATTTTTAGCCTTCATTTAAATGGTTAAAAACGCAGTGATATTTGAAAATGACGTCATTTTTTAATAGCAGATCTTATTACTGTAGTTACGGTTTGTCTATGACAAATTGCATTTTCATTGTGACATTTTTACAATTCTAATTGACCAAGAGAAGTTGTTTTTCTTTGTAATTTATTTTGAACTTTTTGGTTTGCAATTAATTTTGCACTCAAAAAAGATTGATGGAAGGAATACATCGTCACTTAATACCTAAAATATCCTTATCAACTTGTTTTAAATATTATGTTAAAAATCCTTTTATTTTTTGCTATAATTTTAAAGTTACGTTTTCTTAAAGTGCATTTAATACTTGTAGGGCTTCATGAAAATCTTACGATGATGATAAATGAAGAAGATAACAAAGTAGAAAGTTGTAAATACCACTAAAACTGAGCATGATGACTGCTGAATATTGTGTACAAATTTGAAACCGTGTTGACAAGTGTTGATATGAATGAAAGCAACATCTGTTTAAGTTAAATCGTGACGTCATTGCATACGTCACTAGGCCAAATCGTTTTTCCCGTCAATTTGTTCATTTAAAATTGAACAATGGCTTTTTTGAAGATTTTTAAAAATTTAACAAAAATTAACTAATTTGTACGTAAGAACAAAGCATTTAGAATCATTTCTCAATTGCAGTCAAGTACCCTATTGTGTAAAATTAACACAACATGTATGTCCTTTTGTGTGTTAAATTATTGACACAAATCTTGTGTAAATATTTGACACATATGCTTTGTGTTAAAATAACACAAAAAATTGAGTGGATCGTTCTGGACATGTGAAATAAGTTAATTTTTCACTGTGTAACATAACATTAAATGTTATATAAACTTTTCTGGCATTGGCAGCACGCAATTTCTTTAAATTATTAATCTTTTCAATTTGCATTTTTTAACGAGACAGCAAACTTTAACGGGTATTTCAGAAACTATAAAACTAAGTATACATTTTTACCATACGCGTCTCATGAGTATATTCGTGCATAATCGAATAATTAATTTGAGCATTATTTAGGTACTGTATAACACTGTAATACACTCTGAAAAAAACATTACATTTTAACATTAATATGTCGCAACTAAACCAAAAGCCTGAAATTTCCAATTTACAATTTGATTATTATGTTACTGGTATCGTTCACACCTTAACCTAGTACTGTACTTTTTCTCCTTTTTTTTTTGATTAGCCATTTAAGTATTCGGAAAATTTATTTGTGAGTCAGACATCAAAGATTTTTATCATTTAATTTCATTGAAAACGTTAAATAGAACTAAATTAATTTCGCCTTTTTTTTAGGCAAATTTGAATGGGAAAACTTTAGGCAATTTTTAAGCAACTTTTAAGCGATTTTCAGTATTTTAAATTTTTAAGCATCACATAAACATTTTGCATCAATAAACTTACGATTTTTGGAAAACACTTTAAGTAAATGAATTTCAACAAGTCAGACTGTAAAACTGCCACACAAAAAACACATCAATATTGGGTTTTTATCCGGCCGTGTGTTGTTTAATAATGATATTTTCTCGGATGTATATGTTTGTTGCGTGTCTGCGACCTTACAATGTAACCAATGCACAACATAGAAAATATTTTTATTATTTAATTCAGATATTCACTAGAATTCAATAATTTTTTATTATTGCTTTTTTTTATTATGTATTTAATTACATAATATTTTTTAAATATGTAAATTATATACACGTAAACATCGGAGTGCATACAGTACTCAACAACAGGTATAATATTTGCATGGGCATACTTTTTTCTATCCATTATTATTATTATTTTTTTTTAATTAAATCTATTATTTCATAAATATCAATTTATTTGTATGTATACCTGAAGAGGACAATACGAATTGTTTAAATAATAATTAAGTGCATGCATTTTAGTTTCGGATAAAAACGGCAATTTTAATGTTAGAAATTAATGGTCATTTTATATAAAAAAAAAAACGTTTATAATAAATAAATCGCTTGATAACAGCAGTATTTGTATATTTTGTATGTTTGGATACTACAATCTAGACTAGATTCTTAAGATTAGGCAACAGATATGATCCAAGTGAATTATTTTTTTTTTTAGTAACATTAAAAATTGGGTTGTAATTATATTCAGTTTTCAAAAGGAAACTACATAAAACTACAAGTTAAAAAGAGCCAAAATGAAATGCTTAATAGCTTTTAAACAGGCCCGTCGAGAGGGTATGGTAACCGGGGTTGCTGAAAGACGAGGCTTCTAGCGATCGGTAGGGACCCGGAAAATACAAAAGAAGAGAAATTGTAAAGTAATCTTTTTTGGTTCATCATATTTTAAGAAATGTGCTTTGTTCTCGGCGCCCGCCATTTCTTCCCACGGCTCTGCTTTTAAACGGTGCAGTGAATCAAATTTTAACAGTGGATTAAATTTAAAAAAGGACACTATTTTCACAAATTTTTATAAGCCTATTACGATTTTAATTACCTTCATAATATACTTAAAAATGGTCAAAAAAAATAGTATATTGTGCAATAATTGCGGGAAATTGTCGATTGCCCACGAAAGCGAAGTTGAGCGCACGAACGTAGTGAGCGCCCTCATTCGTTTGAGTGGGCAATCGACAATCCTGCACGAGTTGCATATACTATTTTTTATTACGAATTTGACATATTTTGTTCTATTATTATCACTATTTTGGCATTTTTATTACTTTTTAAAATAATATTTTTAAGTGTTCGTCTTTTTTTTTTCTGAATTAATTAATTATTATTTAATTTACTTGATCGGTGGTTTCTATAGAAATTTATTAAATGAAAAATCAAGAGGCGGCTTTGCGTGCTTTGATTAAATTTTGCGTGTTTTATTGTCAATTTGCGTGTGGAAAGTAGCTTTCCGCACGCAAAAAAGTATGTAGGAAGAGTACAGTGGGCAAATAGCTATTTTGCGTACAGAAATGTGTGCGCCAAGTTAGTACTTTTCCCGCAGGAGTTATAAAAAATATTTATGGCGACTTTAATCGAATTATTAAACTGAAACATACTTTGACTTCTTATAGTTTCTGGTTTTAACATGATGGCGTTTTAAATCTTGAACTCGATTGGAAAATAATTTATTATCATTTGTTTTGGCATTTTTGTTACTGACTTGGCACATTCATCCATAATTGCCACTTTCTCAGTCAAATCCTATCTATAGAATAATACAGGTATTTATTTTACTTCAGTCGTGTTGTCATAAGCATACTCACAATTCCTTTAATGTTTTAAAGCAAATTAGATAACAAATATTACCGAGAATAACTGCAGGTTTTCTTTATTTTTATGGAAGTTTTTTGCAGTTTTTCCTTCTTAAGGGGATGGTAACGTTAATTTGGCATAAAAAAGGCCCATTTTTAAGAATTTTTTAAGACACTACAGATAATACAAATTTATACTTAATCGATCGTGACATTATAGTAGAACATATGAACAACATTTCCTTAATTTTTTAAAACAAAATAGAAATAATTGAGCCAACGGCAGCAAATCTTCGGAGGCGCCTCGAAAAAAAATTGTCTGTCGGTGAACAATATAACTCATGAGTGGATCATCCGAAATAAAAAAAATGAATGATATCATTAGATAACCGTTTTCCTAAGGTATTCTTGGGAGGAATTTTTTTCGATTTTTTAATTTTTGGTGACACTTAGAAGTGAAAACAGCGATTTTCGTCTAAAACATGGACCTATTTGTTATTATAAAATTAATAATTATAAAAAATAAAAAAAAGCTGCCAGGGATACCTAGTCATTTATGTAAGTTTGAAAACAATCGGTCGAGTAGATTCTGATTTAAACTGTTCACCGATTTCAAAAATGACAAGTGTCAGAAAATAGCTTTAAGGTTTTGTATACCTGAAAGTACAATATTAAACATGAAAAATTTTTTCATACCTACATCTTTCGTTTTAGTATACATTAGTATACTTACAAAAACTCATCGATAAATAAAAGAATTTAGGGATTGCGAGAGCACAAAGCCACGTACCCGCTGGGAGGGATACAAAAACGTATCGGAGCAACAAACGCTCAAAGTTCTATATCTTAGTTTTACTCCGATTTGTTTCAAATTTTGACACAACAATCTTAAGATGTTGTACAATCATATAAAACAATAACAAAAAACGTTACCATCCCCTTAAAGAGAGATGGCAACCCTGCTACTAAGAATTGACGACATGATCAACTTCTACTAGTATTATACAGTAATATCATCATACCTATTACAAAGACTACCTGGTTCCTATGGGGACATAACTTTTTTCTTTCTTCCAGAATGAAATTATTTAAAAACTGTAAGTATAGGCTTCAAATAAATGCAAAACGCTGTCAAACTTAATTTAGATGTGTTCCCAAACAAAATTTTATCTTTTCAACAAAATCAAATTTCCAAAAGTTGAAAAATACCTAACATTGGTTACTAAACTGGGAACATTTTCAAATATTTTGTCAAAACAAATTTAATACTTACTATCCTATTAATTAATGCGTTGCGTCCAGTAATGAGCAAAATTAGTCTTGGTCTTGCAGTCTTGTCTTGGTCTCGCATTTTTTTGCAAGACCAAGACCAAGACCAAGACTGTGTAAGTGCAAGATTTTTAGCAATACCAAGACCAAGACCAATACCAAAACTGCATTTTGCAATACCAAGACCAAGACCGAGACTCAAACTGCTCTGGCAAGACCAAGACCAAGATTCTTAAAGACCAAGACTGCCAAGTCTTGGTCTTGCATTAGCTCATCACTAGTTGCGTCTCCACCTATTTATACCCTCACCATAAAAAATACTCGTCCTTACTAGCAAGACCTAATATTTTCTCTCGTGCACTTCGGTTCAAATACGACAAAATTCTAGAAAAAATAAAATG
The DNA here is from genome assembly GCA_035578155.1 of Brachynemurus nebulosus. Lineage (NCBI taxonomy): Eukaryota > Metazoa > Arthropoda > Insecta > Neuroptera > Myrmeleontidae > Brachynemurus > Brachynemurus nebulosus. Next base: position 163,993,024 of record JAPWDM010000001.1, read on the forward strand.
GCAAAGCCTTATGGCACAACCCGATTTATACGTATACATATACCCGTAAAAATAATTTTCATAATTTTCTCAACATCCCACCATAAACAATAATTTAAATCGTAAATCCAAACGTTAATTTCAAATCATTTAAATCCTACATTAATTTTTTACATTATTTACCTATACCTACATTTGATTTCATTTCTATATCAAAAACGATAATTATTCCCGTACCTGTCCATGTTTTTTGTTTTGTTTTTATTCCTCAGATTGTCCACATTTGCCACCACTTTCCACACGAATAAATTAAGAAAACATTTTGTATAGAGAACTAAATCCATACTAAATCATTCAAACACAATAACATAAAATATTGTCCATAAAATTTCAATCGGATTCGAAAAAGAATAAAATTTTTTTATTCCACACGAAAAACCGTTTTGTTTCTTTTTTTACAAGATTGAAATTTTTCAAACAAAAACACTATTAATGTTAATTACACTGTATCCTTAGCCGCGTAATTGTTCGGCCCACCGGAGAACACAAAATTACGATAAAAGTTAAGATAAAAATTAATAAAGAAATTAATTAAATCTACACTAATTTTTTTTAAATGATTTATGTATTAATTAATAAAATTCACAACTATAATTGAATGTAATTATTTTTAAATTAACTTTAAGTAATAATAAATTAATTAACGTTCGAGTTTTTTTGCGGTTCAGTAAATTCTATATTTCACTTTCAGAACAAAAAACTGTTTTTATTTTTTCTAAACGCATCACGCATCGCAGATGACGATTTTCGAAATAAAAAAAACTACTTTAATCTCGGTGACGTGTCTGTCTCCTGAAAGCGACAGTCACTAGTAGCAAGCAGTGCCGTGTATATTGTGAGTAAAAATAAAAATTGTAGACAACAAAATAAATTAGATAAATTATGGTACAAAATATTTTTAAAACCAATGAGTATGTGTGTTATTTTAGAAAAAAAAAAAATTACTTCACATTCAGATATATAATTAAAAAATTAGTGTAATAATAACTTAAGTATTTGGTATTTTTAATTTTTTTTTACTTTGAAAATAATTGGATTTAAATTTAGCATCATTAATATTCTTAGTGAAGTTTTTTTTTTCGTTTTTAATGAATAGAAGGAATAGATATTTTTCTCTGTTGACTTTATAATAAACGGAAACTGTATATTGTTTTTAAAAATATAAGAAATTTATTTTGGCTCGTCTCTAATTTATAAAATGATGTCTTTGTTAATGTGTTTTGTTGGAAATGTGGCCGACAAGCTGCCACGGTCTGATGGAAATTGATAGATTACTAGCAATATATTATTTAATATTGAAATATCTTAGAAAACATTAAATTAAAAAAGTTTTTTTTCTATATTTTCCATTTTATCAATCGTACATTTATACATACATATAAGGTACCTAAGGCATTTAAGGCCCAGCGGGTAATAAGGCCCATTAGCTATATTTCTTACCAAGAAAAGTTCTCTAACTTATCAACAAGTTTAAAATGAACTTTCAATCATTTCAAAACCAGATACAAAAGTTGAGCTACTCAGAGTAACAAACTCATGTCATATTTTAACAAACAAATTTAGAGGTTACATTTTCGTTCGTTGATATAAAAATTGTGCACATTGTGAGTGTTATATTAATGATTTTTTAAAGGTATGTTTCTTTCAAATTGTTATCAAAATTGAAAAAAATTAATATTCTTTAAGTTTTACATCAATTAATTTAGTTTATTTCTAAAGTATTTATATAAAATGTATATAAGCATAAATATTGACATGTTGATAATAAGGCCCATGCAAATTTTGTTTGGGCTTTATTACCAACACAATTAAAATCAAACACTACAAAGTCAAATCAATTAAAACAGGTCTGAAGTCATTAACAAATGAAGCAAAATTAGCGCACAACTTAAATTATTATAGTTACTCTAATATAAAAATAACAAAAAGGAAAAAGGACAAAAAACTAAGTACCTTTAATTTTGATTTATTTGTTGCATTTGTTTAATGATGCGAGATCAGTTTTAGTTGGTTTGGTCGAATTTTTATTTTTATTCCTTAGTGTTTGGAAGTATGGCTGATAAAAAGAAGAGAGCGTTGTGGTCTGAGGAAGCACTGACATCAGCCTTAAGCTATGTCACTCGACATGGCAATCAGAGAGAGGTTGCAAGGATATTCGGAATTCTAAGAAGAACTCTTAGATTTAATATTTATTTATTTCGACTTAATATATTCAAACACCTAGTACTTGACTTATGCGAAAATAATGATAAAAAAATTAAAAATTAAAAATAATGACTTAGGTAATTTTTTTTATTGTTGTTTTCAATAAGAGTCACGCAGTCAAGCGGGATTCAAGGATTTTCGAAACTTTTTTGAACGTGTAAAAATAACAAAATATTTTGATATATAAGTTCAAGTTATTCTTAAAGTATTTTCAAGTTTAAGTTATTCTTAAAGTAATTAAAATCCCCCAATTAATTTAAAAAAAATAATAAATGTACTATTTCAGGCAGTTGTAATAGGTGGGCCTTATTTTCTACACCAGTCGGAAATAAGGCCCAATTGCAGACACTTTTTAGAATGAAATTTTTGACTTGTATAATTACAAATTCATTAATTTTTTTAGGAATTTTTATCAAAAAATAAGTAAATTTTTATAATTAAATACTACATTTTTGATATTTTATAAGATATATAAATAATAAGCATATTTTGCTTAGGTGGGCCTTATTTGCCTTAGGTACCTTATATCAAAAAGTTAAATACAGTAGAGCATCGATTATCCGAGCGTCTAATTGGAAGTTGGAACCGAAAGTGCTAAACTATTTTAAATAGGTACAGGTCTTAGATGAGATCCGCCAGTGCCCAAGATTTGGAAATTCGCTATGTTACGCAGATGCTGCGACAGGGGTATACTTAAAATAATATTGAAGTAACGAATGAACTGACTTTCCATAGAATTGTTTTTATTTATTATTGATGCAATTCTTTTTAAGAGGTCTGTCACTTTCGAATTCAAATGCCGTTTCTTCTCAATGTGGTCGAGCTTTAAACTGCCGTAATTGAAAAATGGCAAAGACTGTCCCTGGAAACTATAGATAACATCATGCTGAGTATACAAAAACGAATTGAAGCTTTGATAGGAGCACGGGAGAAACCAGGCGGGATTAAAACGCTGTGTTTTATTTTCTATTTGTTAAATAATCTTTAACTTAAATTATTCTTAGACGACATAAGATTCCAAAAATTTGCCATTTTATATGGTTACTTGTTTTGCTACCGAAAATAAAGGTATATCGACTTGTGAACATGTCATTTTAAGTGAATAATTAAATAAGATTAATATTTTCTTGAAATTAAATGGTTTGTTTGACTTTTACAGATTTTTTGTATGTTCCGCTAATTCCGCCGGTGTGTGTAGTATTTTCAGTGTGACCGAGAATTTTATTTGTATCATCTTTGACTTGAAAATTAATAATAATACACAATTCCCTGAAGAAAAACGTATTTTTTTATAACTATGAAAAAATTAAATTAAATTAATGAAAATATTTTTTCAAATCCTACCAACTTAGCTACATGATGTAAACAACTATCTCCCAATGCATGAAGACCAACAACCGAACATTTACATATCTATATTTGTTAAAATCTATTAAATTGGAATTGTAATTTTATCGGGATTTATTCTGGAAATTCATAGAGTTTTTTTGGATCGATCAGTGTGACTTAATCTCTTAATGCACGCTCTGACGTACAGAAAAATTCGTGACAATGACATTGTGATGAAGTGTTAACTGAAAATGAATCGTATAGTTAAATATTATGACAACGAGTTCATTTGGAAACTGTCAAAAAATACTACCACACAAAAACAGTATGGCGACAAGTTTTAATAAAGGTCAAATAAGTAACTTTACAATAAATACACTTTTCACTCGTTGTAAGTAACAATAAAAAAGATTGAAATAATAAATTTATACATCTTACTCTTTTTAGATAATAAAATTCACATATACGTAAAAAGAGTAAGACATATGATTCTATTTAAATTTTTCAGTTGCTTACAACGCGTCGAAAGTGTAATGTTAAATCAATAAATCAAAATGGGGAACTGTACATTTTCGAGAAACTAAAAACGTTTTTTAATCAATTTTTTTTTTTTCTGTATGTATATACATATTTATAAATTAGATTACAAAATCTTTTAATGTAAACTATAGGGTAGGGTCGTGTAAGATGACGCGATCGGTAAGAGTGCGAACTCATGTTTTCTCGAAACAGGAACGAGATTTGTAACCAACTTTAATCGTGTTTTGAAGTGTTCGGGTATCTGTAATTACTCACCAAAAAATTTTGGTTTACGACATAATCTCGATATTCTAGATAAGTTTAAAATTTTTAGTACGATTTGATATTATTTTTCTTGAATTTGAATGCGTTACTACGGTTTATGTCGAAACAAGTTAAAAGTTATAAATGTTCCTGTGGTTAGTAAAGTTAGTCACGAACTATAGCCTTGACCACTGTAATTCGTGTCAGTACGCGCGGATGGTTCCCACAGGATGTTTCTGTTGGCAGGCGTGTAAGATGGCGCAGGCATTCTTACACGACAGTTTCTTTTATTATGTTTTTCTTTAACTTTTCTAAGAAATTCTATACATCAAATATTCGTACAATATAAATTCGGTAACCTAAGTTCCTAAATCAAAAGTTTACTATTACGAAAAGCTACGAAAATTAATTTTTTAAAAATACGTTATTGCTGACCCAATCAATCGGACTAATGGAGCCTAATTTAACCAGTTATAATCAATTTATGATAAGTAATTCGGTATCGATAAGTTTTGATAATAACAAAAGTAGATTTTACCAATCGCAACACGTTTTACTAGAAAAGCTATGACAGTACGGCGGCACACTACGTCGTCAAAAGTATGGGGAACCCTGACCCAAGGTGTACCTACATTTTGACACGATAGTGTACCATAGCACTAAGTATAGTACGGCGTCAAAAGTGCGGGCACACCTTGGCTCAGGGTGTTCCCATACTTTTGACGACGTAGTGTGCCGCCGTATTGTCATAGCTCATCTACTCGTTTGGAATACCCATAACTTGTTTCACTTAAACCTTCAAAAATTTCATAATTTTTTTGCTACGACCCGCCATTACTTACGATCAAAGTTTAGAATAACGAAAAATATGAAGAAGTGTTGACATAAGAAATTCACCTGTTATATAGGTGCCGGGTTGTTTAAATGTGATTTGTGCTAAGTTCGAAGCTTTTTAATAAATGCGCCATCTTACCGACCTCAATACGGCATCTAACATGACCGGTCGTGTAAGAGTACGCATTTCTCATTTTGTGAATTTTTTTTAATAACTCGATCGGTATTGAGTTTATAATAAAAATTCTTTATTACAGCGTTAACTAATCATTAAGGTACTAGAATAAGTACAATTTACTTCTACAAAATTTTCCATTATTAGTCGAATTTTCTCCGAAAAATTAGACTTATACAGTCTATACGATAAGAGCTGCGAGAGGCGAGACCAGGGGCGCTATCCGTTTTCGGACCCGTAGAACACGATTATGTAAAAAAAAAAGATGTCTGATATATATATATATATATATATATATATATATATATATATATATATATATATATATATATATATATATATTTTCCCGCAACCTTTTAATATGTGTAGGGCCCCCCTATGGAAGTTAAGAGATGAAATTTGGTAAGTGGGGCTTATTCCGATGCACAACAATACTATCAAAGTGGGGTCAAATTTTGGGCAAATTTTTTTTCGGACCCGACCTTTAAGGGGGTGGTGGGGGCGGAAAAGCAATAAAACTTTTCCAAATCGGTTTTAAATAATGTTTCGGTCAATTATCTACAACATATCCAAAATTCAGCTTCCTAGGATGATATGGTGGGAGTAGAGGGGGGAAAAACGATTTTCGCTAGATCTAACAGGCCCCCAGCCCCCCAGAATTAACGTAGAGGGTTGAAATTTGGTGTGTTGATAAAGCTCGTACCTAGGTTGTGCTTTTTGGAGGTTTTAATATTTTACCCCCACCCCCCTCATTTTTAAGCTACAATTTCATGCATTTTCGACGTTTTCGAAGTTTGTACCACTCGCACAGGTCACCCGAATAAACCTAGAGGGCTGAAATTTTGTATTCGGATTGAGTTAGTATCAAGGGGGTGCCTTTTGGGGGTCTCGACTTTTAACCCCTACCCCCATCATTTTTATACCCAAAAGAACATGATTTTTCTTGTTTTTTAACAGTTTCGTTCGGGTCAAAATCTCCCCAAATAAACCTAGAGGGCTGAAATTTGGTGTACAGGTTAAGCTAATAGCCAGACACTGTTTTTTGGAGGTTTCAACTTTTAACCCTTACCCCCACGATTTTTACGCCAATATTTCCTTAATTTTTTTGCTTGTTTTCTAACACGTCTAGAGACTCCATAAGGAAACCTAGAGGGCTGAAATTTTGTACGTGTATTCAGTTAGTATCCAGCTAGTACCTTTTAGTGAGTCCACATTACTTTTCCCCCCACTACTTCCATTTTTACATCGGAATTGAATGCTATTGTTAAATGTGTTTTAAATGCATTACTTTTATTGTAAATACAAGTAGGCGAATAGTAATTTTAAAAAATTTAAAAAAAAGTGAATACAATTTTTTAACAAATGAAATACATACATATTAAGTAATTTGCAAATGTTATTAAAGTCACTGTTTATTTATTTATTTAATTATTATTTAGGAATTTTGGATTTTTATTATTTATAAAATAGAAATTTTGGATTTTTTTGGAAAGAAAAAATATCTTCATAAAAGCCTTCCAGTTTACTATTTAAGTTCCTTTTTTAATATTTAAAAGTAAAACACAAAGGCAATTGGCGGATAAGCATGGATAGAAATGCCCTCGTACGAATTGTGTTGGCTTTTTCCCTGTTAACTTCTATCGGCACAAAATTGAAATTTACTGAGATTCAGCCCTTAAAAACTTAAAATCTTTTTATAAAGCCCCGATCAACCGGACACTCATTATCAGTTTTGAAACCACCAAAATTACAAATCGCTTGTGGACTTTCAATTATATTTCGCTTGTAGACACTCAATACCGAAGAAATAATTTTTTATTTTTTTTATTTTTTATTTATTTTTTTTTTTTTTTTTGAAAGAAAAAATATCTTTATAAAGGCCTTCCAGTTTACTATTTAAGGTCCTTTTTTAATATTTAAAACTAAAACATAAAGGCAATTAGCGGATAAACATGGGCAGGAATGCCCTCGTACGAATTGTGTTGGTTTTTTTTCTGCTACCTGTTTTCGGCACAAAATTGAAATTTACTGAGATACAGCCCTTAAATACTTAAAACCTTTTTTTAAAGCCTCGATCAGCCGAACACTCATCACCAGTTTTGAAACCAACAAAATGACAATTCGGTTGTAGATTTTCAATCACATTTCGCTTGTAAACATTCAATACCGAAGATGAAGGGGAAAATTCGACTACCGTGATGGGGCCCCGCTGCTCACGGCGTTTTTTTTTTTATAGCCACCTAAATGTTAAGTGCGCCGTCTTACACGACACTACCCTACAATACGTTTATATAAAATAAATATAGGTACATATGTATGTATAAATTTTCAATATGACAGTGAATAAGCACAATAAATTTAATATCCTGTCGATTGGAATCATTTTCACGGATGCGATACGACATCTGATTCCATCAATGCAATAGTATTATAAATATCTAGTGCCATAATATATGTATACATAAGTACTCGGTAAATCGAATATGCTGAATGATACCACTTCTCTTGTCCAACAATATACTACCGTCATCTTTGACTACAATACTTATACAATAAAATGATAAAAATACTGAATATGTAATACGAATCATTATAATAAGTTAAGGCCCTATCCACACTATAGTGCGGACATCGGTACGCTCCCGCTCCGGTCTCGCTCCGATATAATCTTGTTGTGTTCATATTACAGTGCCGATACCATATGCTGGTACTTATTCGTTCTCCATTCACGTTATATGTAATGCCGCTCTCGGTACGGTCCTAGTTCGATCTCAGTTCGATACAAATATCTTTTCATAACAACTGAATGCAAACGGAACGGGGTGGAATCAAAAAAGTGTTCACACTATCGATATAGGTCGGATACGCTCCCAATAAAATATTATCTGAGTGGTATCGGTACTGGAGCAGTACTGGAGCGGGGGGAATGGACCGCGACTGATATCGGAGTGGTATCGGAGCATTGATGTGAATAGACTCATTGTTTCTTGTGTAACAATATTTTATCGAATCGGAAGCGTAGCGATATCATACCAAGAGCGGAGCGATAGAGTGGATCGGGCCTAAGCATACCATAAGTTTATTTAAATACAGAGCAATAAGTTTCATTGCTACATTTCTTTCCAGTAAAATCTAAACACTTTTAATTATTAAGGGGTTATATACAGTTGTAGCGGGCGAAATGACGACGTTTTTTCGATTTTAGGCATCACTTGCGGTGAACATGATAACTCGAGAACGGTTCATCGGAAATCAGAATTTCAAAGACCTATTCTTTTGCCCTAATTTTTTTTTATATCGTCGAACCTCGGCTTAATTCGACGATATAATAATTTTGTTGTGTGACCAAAGGAAGATTATTAACATTATTATTATTGTTATTATAGAAAAGTTCATTTACGTTTCTATGAAAATTTATTCTCACTTTGCTGGGGCTATTTTTAAAACAGAAAAAAAAACTATTAATGAAATTTTTTAACCAAAACAGATAGTTTGACATTCAAATAGTCGTACTATTATTAAATTTAAGGCTAACTTAACAACCAGAGACAAGAAAACACCCGAATAACATTAAAAAATTTCCCACGTCCCTGTGTACAAATATATGTATTATACTGATGTTGAAAGCGTAGTTTACACGATACAATAATTTTTTCTTACTGTCCCATAATTAGAAGATATCTTTAAATTTGATACTGAACAATATTAATTTCCTATAATAGCTTTGAGGACATTTAATAGCAAATTAAATATATTTTTTTATTCATTTTGCATGTTCAAAAGCTAATTTATTGGAATTTATAACTTAGTAAGTTGTAATTGACTATTAAGTGATGTGACATGTGACACATGTAAACTGAACTATACATATTTTGTTTTCAGAATAGCTAGTGTCATCTCTGTTCGAATTTATAAACTATAATACCGGCCATTTCAAAAGATTAACATAATTTTTTGTATTTTTTCAAATAAATTTATATTTTACAGTTAATTACGGGTAAATTGACTACACTGAGAGAAAAATGGCAACTTAAAAATAAATACGGTCATTATTATTTCAATAATGTCCAACTTAACAAAAAAATGATATTGGAAATCCTTATTTTATTTTATTTAATAATATTTTCTACTTTGAATTAATGTTGTTTTCATATACTTTGTGCACACGATATGAAATCAATATTGTTTTTACGTTGAACAGCATTATTTCAAGCTTTTTACAATATTAACTCGGAAGGTAAGTTTCCAGCATATTAAATCAATAAAAAACGTTATTAAATCAATAAGAAAGATTGTCAAATCAATATGGCGACATTTTAATCTGAAATGGAAACAATTTAAACACATCCATTCGCTATAGTCATACCTAAACAAACTGAATTTCACAGTTGGTAAGTTGTGTTCAGATACTAAATTTTTTGTGTGAAAAAATGTCGGGAATTAAAAGTGATTTATAATTAATGTTAATCGATGGTGTGATAGTGTGGTGAAATAGTTAATTTGTGGTGAAATCAGTTAAATGAAAAGGACGAAGACGCCGAAAAATTAACCAAGTGGTTACAGCAGTCTGGCTTGGAAAACATTTTGCCATATTTACAAAGTAAGTTTTCTTACTTCAATTTCTTATATGTGCCAAATATTATTTTTGGGGATACTACGATTAGTACGGCGCCAAGATTTGATGACACTTCCTTATATAACTTGACAAAATAAAACGAAAAACAAGAATAAAATTTTTCGAGATCTCGCTTCGTTGTCGAGATATCGATCGTTAAACTTGTATTTAAGGTTACCCTTTGCCCGAAAGTTAGGCTTGTTATGACAATAAACTTCGATTTTTGATATAAAAACTAAGTGGTGAGGTTAGTTAAGGTTACCCTTTGCCCGAAGGTTGGGCCAGTTTTGACAATAAACTTCGATTTTTGATATAAATATATTTCACCAATATTTCACCAAATACAATATATCCGAATTTCATGAAAACTTAAATACAAGTTTAACGATCGATGTCTCGAAAACTAAGGCGAATTTCAAAATTTTTTACTTTTTATTTTTTGCTTAGAATGCCAAAATCTATCAGATCCGCTTGTCAAATTTTGTCGCCTCGGATATCGTACTCGTGCCCACATCCCATACATAAAATATATTGGAATTCAAAAACAAGTTTAACTCGAAAACGAAGCGAGATCTCGAAAAATTTTATTCTTGTTTTTCGTTTTATTTTGTCAAGTTATATAAGGAAGTGTCATCAAATCTTGGCGCCGTACTTATCGTAGTCTTGCCTTATTTTTTATTTGATTTAAAATAAATCGTTAGAAAACTTCTGCTAATGCTAGAAACTAGAAATTAAGTTTGAGCGTCCATTGGAACAGATTGATAGCAATTACAACTAATTTTTTATATTTTATACAGTTTGAATCTGTTGATTGTTTTGCTAATGTTTGTTCCATAAGAGATGTGAGATCGTTGATGTGTTGGGAATAACTATTGATGTTTATCTTTCTTTTCTGTGCTTTTTCAGGAATACTACTTTATCCCACGGGAAGGTAAAAAAACACCTGTGGTAGGCTGTATCAAAAAGATGTGAACAGCAAAGTCAAGAAGAGGAAAACGAAGACGCTATCTCCAGTCGACTCAGTAGCAGAATCCACAGCGCAGTCAGCAGTAGATTCAGTTGAAGAAAACTCGGAAATAGATAGTTCTATTGCTTTAGCTCTTAAAGTGTCATTAGGCAGAGATACAGCGAATTGGAATGAAGTGTGTGACAAATGGCAAAAAACCTTTGTTATACGGCGAAAGGAATTGTCAACTTTAAGCAACATTGACTTTTTAAAGGCCTGGCCTATTTATGCCGATTCCAGAAGCTCAGATTTGGTAACTAAAATTCTATGTGAATTAAAATAAATTTTAATCAAAAAACGATTTATTTCAGATGAAAAAAGGCTTCAACCTCCTATATCCCAACAAAGAGCATATGTTGTATGCGAAATGGGACAAATTTAAGAAATAAATTCAAAGATTTTATGAGACAGAACCGCGGAATGATTATTGCAAGGAGCTTTGTACAATAGCTAAGTGCACCGCAAATAAAGGTAATAATGTAATTTAAGTAAAATTAAAAATGAATAACATTTGTTATTGTTTAGATTCCCAAGACTATATTTTTGCAACACTTCTCAACGGAATACTGCCTTGTTCAGCGAGATTTAAGGACAATTCTGGAAAATGCAGCAGAAAAGCCACTATTTCAGATGCAAAAGAAAGTTTTGCCGTTCGACTTTTGTGCATCAATGATTACGAGAAACAAATTGATGAGCTTGTCCCAAATTACTTTTCTTCTGGACAGTGAGACAGGAATATACAAATATCTCAAAAGCAAGCTAAGTGCGCTTCAAAACAAGTGTAATGTGATTAAAAATAAAAGTAAGCGACTTTGGCTTACGCCGATACGAAATGGCCCATTTCAAAGGTTTGCTGTAAAATTCTTTTAATTTTAATAATATATAGGTAACTATACCCGGTTATATACCCAGGTATTATATAACTATACCCGGTTATATAATACATAATAGCTATTATTTAAGAATATTTTTGTTTAAATTCTTGTTCCTTATCTTTTATTAGTAAGAGATATAAAATTTATTATAGGGATTCTATATAAATGTAGAGTCCCTATAATAAAAATAGAGTCGTGACATGTCAGCCATTTTCTATCCAAAACAGAGCGGGAAGCTTCAAAATTAATTATCACATATTTAAGTAAATGTTTTTGAATACATAATTATTGTAATAAGTTATGAATTTATGAACAATTAAAAAATTTTGATTTAATTATTCTTTCTAGGTTAAACTAAATGATTTTTGTCAATATTTAATTTATTTCCAATCTATTTTACGCAAACTTGGGACAAAAAATACCGGAACCAATCAGCGTTCCGCACACATGTCACGATTCTAATGCTCTAATGTAGAGTGCCTATAATAAATAGAGTGATGACATGTGTGCTGAACGCTGATTGATTCCGGCATATTCTATCCAAAGTTTGCGTAAAATACATTGGGAATAAATTAAATGTTAACAAAAACCATTTAGTTTAATTTAGAAAGAATAATTAAATTAAAAATTTTTAATTGTTCATTAATTCATAACTTATTATGGTTTATTTCACTTAAATTTAACCATGTTTCATCACCTTGAATTTAAATAATTTCCGTTTTCTTGGCTTTATCTCTTTCATTATTGCATTTACGTAAATTTTAGATTTGCAGTTTGTTTTTAGAAAAGAATAGAAGATTGATTTGCTTTGAATATAAGAATTATTTAATTTTTTAACGATAACTCATGATCAGTTGTATTTGAAATGAGGTATAACAATAATTATGTACTCAAAAATATTCACTCAAACATGTGATAATTAATTTTGAACCTTCCCGCTCTGTTTTGGATAGAACATGGACGACATGTCACGACTCTATTTATTATAGGGACTCTACTCTAATTTAGAGTCCCTATAATAAATAGAGTCGTGACATGTCTGCTGAACGCTGATTGGTTCTGGCATTTTGTATCCAAAGTTTTCGTAAAATATATTGGAAATAAATTAAATGTTAACAAAAACCATTTAGTTTAACATAGAAAGAATAATTAAATTAAAAATTTTTAATTGTTCATTAATTCATAATTTATTATCGATAATTATATACTCAAAAATATTCATCCAAATATGTGATAATTAATTTTGAAGCTTCCCGCTCTGTTTTGGATACAAAATGGATGACATGTCACGACTCTATTTATTATAGGGACTTTACTCTAATTTAGAGTCCCTATAATAAATAGAGTCGTGAAATGTCTGCTGAACGCTGATTGGTTCCGGCATTTTGTATCCAAAGTTTTCGTAAAATATATTGGAATTAAATTAAATGTTAACAAAAACCATTTAGTTTAACATAGAAAGAATAATTAAATTAAAAATTTTGAATTGTTCATTAATTCATAATTTATTATCAATAATTATATACTCAAAAATATTCACCCAAATATGTGATAATTAATTTTGAAGCTTCCCGCTCTGTTTTGGATACAAAATGGATGACATGTCACGACTCTATTTATTATAGGGACTTTACTCTAATTTAGAGTCCCTATAATAAATAGAGTCGTGAAATGTCTGCTGAACGCTGATTGGTTCCGGCATTTTGTATCCAAAGTTTTCGTAAAATATATTGGAATTAAATTAAATGTTAACAAAAACCATTTAGTTTAACATAGAAAGAATAATTAAATTAAAAATTTTGAATTGTTCATTAATTCATAATTTATTATCAATAATTATATACTCAAAAATATTCATCCAAATATGTGATAATTAATTTTGAAGCTTCCCGCTCTGTTTTGGATACAAAATGGATGACATGTCACGACTCTATTTATTATAGGGACTTTACTCTAATTTAGAGTCCCTATAATAAATAGAGTCGTGAAATGTCTGCTGAACGCTGATTGGTTCCGGCATTTTGTATCCAAAGTTTTCGTAAAATATATTGGAATTAAATTAAATGTTAACAAAAACCATTTAGTTTAACATAGAAAGAATAATTAAATTAAAAATTTTGAATTGTTCATTAATTCATAATTTATTATCAATAATTATATACTCAAAAATATTCACCCAAATATGTGATAATTAATTTTGAAGCTTCCCGCTCTGTTTTGGATACAAAATGGATGACATGTCACGACTCTATTTATTATAGGGACTCTACTCTAATTTAGAGTATGTGGATAAATAACCGCAACCAAATAACCGTGTACAAAATAACTGAATGACAAGATAAACTTAGACAAAATAACTGTGGACAAAATAACCGAACGATAAAATAACTGTACGACAAAATAACCGAACAATCAAATAAACATCGTTAATTATTCTTTTGAGTTAGGGTACATGCGGCTGTGATATGATTAAGATTTTTCTTGCTCCCAATATATAAAAGATGGCTAAATTGCAATAGACCTTAGATGTTGGTATTTAAACTATTGCATTTAAAACGAACGTTAATGGGTGAAAACTGTTGTATTTAAAAAGCTAGGCTTGGGAAAGATTAATTTGAAAAATCAAATAGTAGATGATATAATACCCCTGTCGCAGCATTCTGCATAACATAGCGAATTTCCGTTTATAGAATTAGTTTTTCTCGGAAACTAATTGACATAGAACAATAGTTTAAAGAGCTTTTTTATGTAATTTTTTCTCCTCTTTTAAATGGTGTAAAGAAATTTAGCAAAAATTTTTGAATAAGTGGAAATTTTGGCAAAAAACTAATTTTTTACAAGAACAAAAACCATGCTCCTGGCATCCGACGTGTCTGGCTGAAGAACTCATTCAAGGGTTTGGGACTTTCAATGTTTTCAACAAATTTCGTAAATATTAGATACTTCGTTCGAGAGTTATCGCGCGGACACATATATACATATCGCTCGTTTTCTGTCCCAATCTCTCAAGTTTTGGACACACAACATAAACGTATTTAAATCTGTGTTTTCATCACAATGAACTTAAGATTTATGCTAATTACTAATAAGATATAATATAAAAATCTCATGTCACAATGTTTGGCTAGGATAAGCTCTGAAACTACTGAACCGATTTTGATGTGAGACGATATTACTTAGTGCGTGTCAAACACGCACTTGACGAATTTTATTTAATTTAATATTCTTCAGTCAGCAACTACTTAGTTTTTATTGTATTTCAAAGTAAATTTTATTTATTTACTGAATGTTATAAAATACAAAGCTTTTTTATTTTAAATATATTTTATAATATCTCAAAGAATGAAAAAAAGGTAAAATCGAAGTGTAAACTTTGTGCAGCCATCACTCTATTAATATTCGATCTTTTACCAATTTTACTGGTATAACCTCCAATAAAATATATTATACATTTCATAAACAAAATTTTCAAATATTTATTTCTGGTCCGACGAGAGATTGGGGTAACCGAGGTTTTAGCCTCGGGGTATAGGCTGGAAGAGGGGGCTTATAGTTGTCAGTAAGGGACCCGAGAAAAATTAAAGAGCTTTTACTTGCTCGTCATTCTATTAGGGGGAAAATTTTTAAAAAATGTGATTTATTCCCGAAACCCGCCATTTCTCTTCACGGCGCACAGTGTTTCGTCTAGTACAAGCTAGCTGGACAAAAACAAAACTAAAATTTCTTGAAACCCTTAAGGAGGGTAGGTAGGCCATTAGTTGGTAATCATATCGACAGGTATTGTTTTGGTATCAGTCGTACGAAACATCGGTAATGAGAATAAGTATACAAGATAATTTGGTGAAAGGCATAAAATCATTCGAATTTTTGCTACTAACACGATTGCATCTCTCGAGGTTCTTTTATTAGTTATTGTGACTTTTTGTGGTTGATTCTACTACTAAGGATAAGTACTTTTTTTATTCACTATAATAATAAAATAATATTCATACTTTAAACAAAATAAGGGCTTCGTAAATCGGAAAATCAATTTTTTTAAACAAATTTTAAATTCAAAGGACCATAAGTAAAAATCCCCTCTTATTCCCGGTCTGTAATTTTGTCAGACAATAGACACAAGCTTCTAAATTAAAGTGAATAGTTTTTTTTCTTGTCCCGCTTTGCTCAATTGTTATTTATTTTGGTTTTTAATAAATTATTATTTATATTTAGTTATAATAAGTGCCATAATAGAATTATTAGTATTGTTTTTATCGATATTTCTATGTTTTTGTGTAGTAAACAACATTATTTTTCTAATTATTTCCCCTTTAACCCCCCTTAACCCCCCTTTTGGAAATTCCAAGTACTTTAAACAATAAAAACATTTATATTAGTATTCAACAGGGGACTTTGAAATCTGTATCAATTAAAAAATAATTTTGTCCAGTTAGCTCGTATTAGACAAAACACTGTGCGGCGCTGACTTTAGTTACAACCCACACTAATTGAAAGTCTTTTCCGAACAGTTACGTTATAACACATGCAACAAGCTTTCGTGGCATTATCTTTCGGGAAAAAAATTTTTTTTCGTACTCCAATACCTAGTAGTAAATATGGACAAAAATCCCAAGTATTTTATTTATGTTCGTACATAAAGCAAAAAAAAAAACATCATTTTTAGATCGCAAGATAAGAACCTCCCCTTGAGAAAGAGAAAATTCTGGGACACACTATATTTATCTAAAACAGTACGCTTTATCGTCACCATAAAATTTGCCCGTATACAAGAAAAAATTTAGCCAATATCGAACACACCAATTTCTTGTTCATGTTCAATTTTTCAAAAATTGTGTAAGTAAGCAATACATGAACGATTACCACTTATCTTCTTATTGGCATGTTTCTCTTTTTTATACTATTCATTTCAGTTCACTGAAGAAACAAATCTACACATTTTTGGTACAATATAGTCCGATATTCAAAGTCCGATTCTATTTTAAGAGAAAAAGAACCGTACTTACACAGGCTTAGCACTAACCATTAGTACTGGCCTACTCACACACATAATATTACAAAATTAGATATCCCTTCTACGATTTCGCTCTTTTTCACTGCATGTTGCTAGTGTTCATAGGTATAATCGCATAAATAATAGTATACCCCTGTCGCAGCATCCTGCGTAACATAGCGAATTTCCATTTACAAAAGTACGTTTTTCTCGGAAACTAGTTGATATAGAGTAATTGTAAATAAAATAAAAAAACCTTCTTTATGTGAATTTTCGGCCTCATTCCGCCAAATTTTTCACGAAAAATTTCATTTTACGAAAAAAATTTGGCGGAATGAGGCGGAAAAATCACATAAAGAAGGTTTTTTTATTTACAATTACTCTATATCAATTAGTTTCCGAGAAAAACGTACTTTTGTAAATGGAAATTCGCTATGTTACGCAGGATGCTGCGACAGGGGTATTTGAGGTATTCAGGCTTGAAAAGAATAAGTCATTAACGTATATAAATTGAAGATTTGTTTTAGTTTCAGAATAAATCAATTTGGCACCAACAAACTCAAAAAATCATTTTATTTAAAAGCAATATTTTAAACAAATATGAGTCTCCACCCACCACCGGAGGTTTCTAGAACCGCCCCGGTAGTGGATCGTGGGTCCAGAACTTGTTTTCTTATTTTCTCAAAAACTAGCTAACCTAGAATAATAGTTCAAAAACCTTTTTTATGTGATTTTTTTCCGTCTTTGCAATGGTGTAAAAAAATGTGGCGAAAACTTTTAAATTATAGCAAATTTTGGCAAAAAACTAATTTTTTGCAAGAACAAAAACCATGTTCCTGGCATCCGACGTGCTTGGCTGAAGAACTCATCCAAGATTTTTGGACTTTCAACGTTGTCACCAAATTTCGTAAAGCTAGCAGCTTTTCCTGAAGAGCTATCGTGCTGATACATATATACATACATAAACCGATACATACATACATATATATATATATATATATATATATATATATATATATATATATATATATATATATATATATATATATATATATATATATAAATTTTAGTGAATGTTATTTTTGGGTTCTAGGGGCCTCAAAACAAATTTCTGCCATAGTCACGGGCTGAACTTCCACCATGAGCAAGGCTGGAATAGCGAGTTTCCATTCTGGAAATTCGCTAATATTATTCAATAAGCCGGTAATGATAATTATTACTTACGAAGATGAAATTGCGATACGAGCCGAAGTTACGATGCGAATGTGGCAATTTATTTGAGCGAGCCATTGCATAGCCATTGTAAGCTGTGGAATACTATACTTTTTCTACGACTTTTTCACTTTTCAAATTTAAATAATAATGAATATAAACATTAAATTAACAGAATATAATTTTTAATTTATCTTTAGTTCTATTAAATGTTTTTTATATGTATCTATGGAAACGAACAAAATAAAATATAAATTTCCTTGTTTACTTACACGTTACTACGCAACATATATGAAATTAAAACTTGATAGATATGTTATTTACAAAACAATTGCAAGCCCATTGAAAAATGGTTAATACGGTGATTTCATTGGTCGAAAAGTATTGAGTAATGATCGTTCTTTTACATCTTTAAATAATGCATAACTTTCTCAGCAACTAGTGAATATATAATAAGTGCATTTTTCAACAGGAGTAGAAAAAAAATGTTTTTCTACTTAAAATTAGAAATATATTAAAAATTTGATTCTTTTAATTTAAAATTTATTTTCAATTTTATTTAAATCAAAAAGGAAAAGAGTCGTACAAAAATTATAGTATCCTACTCGCTTGCAATGGCTATTACTCACTCAGATGCATTACGACACTCGCCTCGTAAACTCGGCTGGTGTCACAATTTCATCTTCGTGGGTAACAGCTATCATTACCAGCTCGTTGAATAATATACTATTAAACTGTATTATGGTGACCACAGCTACAAAGCTATCGCTATCATAAAACATGCCTACATTACCAACCTTTAAGTTACTAAGCTTGGGTATTATTGTCAACGTTAGGAAAGTTGCGAATACTCTTACAAGGAAATGCACCCAGAGTGAAATTCGGGATTTTGATGAAACTTCGCTAGTGTGTAGAATAGGTAAAAATAAGTGACCCGTATTTTTTTTATCGGCCATCTTCCACGTTTAGGGGGTGAAACCAGCCCCTAAATTTGGGGGTTCAAATCGTATTTCTTAAAATATCTCGAAAACTATAAGAGATAAAGGAAAACTTTAAATTGACGAAATATTACTCTTTGAAAGAACTAGTCACCCGTGTAGGTTAAACCAGGGCCGGGTTAATAAGAGGGGCTGGAAGGGTGAAAATGGGGGTAAATTTTCTTGTACAGCCTGAACGGTTCAACGTATCAAATTTTTGACGTGATAAATAGAAAGAGCATAAAAAATTAGGGGTCACGTGTTTTTGCGTTTTTTCGAAATATGTGTGGTATCCAAGCCATATAAGGAAGAAAAAAATGGGGTAGATTATATTGCATTATTATTGATTGAAAATACGTTTTATATTTTTTAATTTTTATGTTGATTTACATCATGAAAATGTAAATTTTTACTTTCCGATAATGATTCATATATTTTTCAGTACTAACTTAATTGGTAATTTGCCATGTGTACATTTGGTTACTCAAAATCCCGAATTTCACTCTGGATGCATCTCCTTGTTAGTTACCGAAATCACAGATAAACACTGAACAAGAAATTCGCTTCGAAAACTATAACCTTTATTCATTCCACATCTAGTTATCTCTTAAATATATTTGATGTGAGTTAATATGAAAAACTGTAATAATAATTTTATATTAAAACTTAAAAGGTAACGAAGATTTTTCAGTAACTAAATCTTTACTTAAGCTTAAATCAATGATACAGACAATTTCAAATTTAATCAAATTAGAGTAATAACGATTCGAACGATAGTAGACACGGAAAAAAATTTTTCTACACAAAGTGGAATACAATTCTGAATTCACAGAAAAATCTTAAAAATAACTGCATATCAATAAGCTTTATTTAAGCTATGGTTTCAATTTCATCAGCTCTTCTCGAATAGGAAATTTTCCCACCAATTTCGGTTATAGGTGGTAAAAACAATTTACAATTTTTGTATAAAATATTTCATTTCGTTTATTACATATTTGCCACACTGTTGTACCTACCCTGAACCAATTTTTTTAAGGATATAATGTGATACAGAAGATATGCAGAAACTCAACAACCGCAACAACCATTGTAAATCACAATGCAATTTCCTACACATGCATTCGATGATATAAACGAGTGTCGTAAAGTAGGTATGTATCATCCGTATACCTACCCATTTTTACATTATTTCAAAGGCTGAAGTGGAAGAGTGATTTACAGATCTCACACATGTATGTCTGAAAATGGAGTCATTTTTCTTCAATTTAGTTAAAACGGATATATGTTAACATTCTGTGTAAGGAGGAAGATTTATTTATTTTGTATAAAAAATGTAATATCACAGAGCAATTAGGAACGACGTAACCCTAATTTTTAACAAAAAGTGACCACGGGCGTTCTGGCTGACTTTTTCTAATCGATTCAAATTTTAAAAAGAAATAAAAAATTTCAATACAATTTTTTTTTAAATTAAGTACGGTGTCCTTATGAACAGTAGAATTAATGACAATAATAGGTAAGGTACATGTATAAATTTGTTTTAGTAGTACTCAGTAAACACCATTAACATAATAATATATTATAAAAAAAATAGTATATTACGTGATTGAGGTTGTAAGTTGCATATTATACACAAGCGAAAAAGTTACAAGCAGGAGCCGTGCAGCTTTACAATCGAGTTACGTACTATACTTTATCTACGACTAACATGAAATTCTCAATAAATGATAAAAATTTGATACAAATACAATGCATTAAAATTATGTAGAATTTGAAAATTGAAAACAAAAGTAAACATTCAGTTGCTAGGTAAATTATGATATACAACATAATATATAATATAAGAATTAATAAAAGTGTTAGCTGTGGTATTTTATGCATACATGCATGTAAACAGGGGCGGATCTACTAATGGTCTTTTTGGGCTGCAGCCCAGGGCCCCGTGGATATAAGGGGCCCCCTTCATAAGAAGACTGACAATATTATTTAACATTAAAAAACATAATAAACCGCGTAGGAATTACCACTTTATATACCACAAATATAGTCAGTAATAGAGTTACGAATTTTGTTTCACTTACAATTAAGTAATTTCATTCACTAGAATTTGCTCACTTGAATGAACCGATTCATTTCATTCGCTCATTTCATTCAGTTGGACTTGAAAGAAAGTAAATAGAATGAATGATGAAAAACTGATGTTAATAAAAGATATATCGTCGGGGATAGTGCAAATCCGCGTATATACCATAGGTAAAGAGTGCATATCTACATTAGACCTGACCACATACGCGGGATCGCCACTTGACGGCAGTAGATCTGCGGTATTGATATTGGGTGATTTTTGGCTCTCCGTTAGTCGAACAAAGTATCTATCAAAGAGGTAGCTGCTAATCAGATTCCTGCGTTCACTGCCTACGAATTTTTCAATTGACTACATTTATCAGATGCGCGGAATTATCCAATACTAGTTACGCGCATTTGCACTATCCCCGACGATATGTATTATGTACATATTAGTGATAAGTGCAAACAAGTAAAAAAAGGGTAATTAAACAATTTCTAAAGGTTAAATAAATACTATTAAAACCGTGTGTAAGTTTAGGTATCCTGAAATTAACTAGTAATTCTCTATATCTTGAGACAGAAAATATACTCATCCTTTTTAAAGAAAATTTAATTTCTTAAAATAACCAACCCTGAATACAGTAATAGAAATGCAGAATTCAGCAATTAAAATTTAAATACTTACCGTTATCTAATTTTTAATAAATAAATTTCAGTTAGTAAAACCTGGCAAAATATTGTTGAAAAGTAAAACATGTCTGAAAAGGAAAAAACAAATGTACAAAAATTGAAACTTTTTTTTAAATCAGAACAAAAAAATGAGAATACAATAGTTATTATAAATCCATTAACAAGCGAAAGAAAACAGAACTTAGCTGAAAATAGTCTAGCCGAAGAGAGCGGAATATCGCAAGACCAAAAAAAATACCCGTGGTGAAGATGCACCAGATATAGACTGTCATCAACTCTCTGATCTCTCTGAGAAAGTTATTGTTCTTCACAGCAATACTGACGCGGACTCCACGCAGCAATACTGACAAATATTTACTTTCAGTTTGACTTTGAAAAATATGTTGACGTGGGTTGTGACCACTGACCAGTGTCGCTAAATAGTGATTTTATTAGCAGCATCCTCTCACATGAAATGACTGACTTTCAAAATAAAGATCCAAAAAAATATATATTCAGCTTCAACGAAGAAATCTAAAGAACAAAACAGGTCATTTTCAAATAGATATTTCACTAAGAAAATGAAAAATGGCCAATTGCTGGAACGATCTTAGTTATGTTATTCAACCAGTACTGGTAGTGTATTTTGTTTGGCTTGCAAACTTTTTTCAAAAACTCCTTCTCAATATACAACTGGATTTTCTGATTGGAAACACGTGGGAACGTGTTTAGAAAATCACGAAAATTCAAATGAACATAAAAGCTCAATGTTAGTGTGATTAACACGAAAAGAAAATAAGTCTGTTTTGGACAATTTTATAAGTTCACATTACAAACATGTTTACTTTTGCGACAATGTCTTAACAGTACTTGTTTGTGTACCTGTCATATAAATTAAATAAATACTTAATATTATATTATTTCTTTTTACTGTACCTTCCTATACATAATACGTTTTGGAAAACAATTATTTCATCAAATTGCAATTAATGTGTTTAATTGGGTGACCTTTCAAATTGGGGGCCCCCAAGTAGTGTTAGCCCACAGCCCCCCAAAGTCACGGTCCGCCCCTGCATGTAAAGAGCCATTTTTGTACAACTGTATGTAAAACATAGCTTACCTAGATAGTATTTTGTACAATAAACAAGCAATTTGATGGTAGTCGTAGATAAAATATTTTATAACATTTTTTTAAAGAGCCGGTAAACTATTTTAATATATTTTAGGATGAATACGTATACTTAAACCAAATATTTATAAGAATACTTGTCAAATTATTTATATTAATCAATTTTTAACATTGCAGCCGTGGTTTAATCAAAAAATAGTATTTGTATTTTTTATTTCATTTTAAATTCTGTATCGATTAAAAAAAACCATCAGCCACTAGAACGCTCGTGGCTACTTTTTCAATTTCTAAGCATTTTTTTAAAGGTAAGTCGCTCGCCTATTATTTTAATTTAACCCGTTTCCACCTAATGGACACATTATTGAATAATATCGTAAGAATGTCATTTTTCTAAGTGGTTTTATTAGAAAAATTCAAAATACAATTAAAACAGTTCAATCATATACAAATACTAAAAAGTAGTCCCAAAGATTGTCCCAAAATTTCTTGCCTTGTTCCGCATTCAAGAATTTAAGTAGCTTACTCCAGTAATAGACAATTATGGTAAAAATTCTTTAAACAAAAAACCATTGTTACAATAGACAAAAGTAGGTACCTAATTAAAAAAAAAAAAAAAAATCTTTAAAAAACGCGATTTAATATTTGGCAACTCTATAGCTCCAACTCTGGGTTGGATCTTAAATTTCAGGTAGAAAGTCGAATGATCTAAGTTTTTTTTTAAAAATAATTCCAACATTTACTGAAAAGTGTTCAACAGTAGCCAAATAAGGTTCCAAGAATGTGTAAACAATTTAAATAAACTGAATTCCAATTATGAATTATATCAGAAAATAACGCTCAAATTTAGTTACAAGAGACTACTTGTACATATCTCTTTAGAGTAAAAAAGCCTGGTGGATGTTCCTCTAAAATGGGAATTTTGTTCAAAAAATCTTGTAAATTATTAAAAAAAAAATGGTCATTATTAACTAGATATATTACAAGCTGTCTAATAAATTTAACAATAAAAAGCGAAACAGAACACCGGAATGCCAAAATTTATATTTGTCTTAATTTTTCCCATTACTTATGTTAAAATTAATAAATAAATAATTAACCTTAAGTTATTAGCGAATTTCCAAAACTGGAAATTCAGCTTTTACGCCAGGTGTCATGGTGCGACCTAAGCCCGAGACCATATCAGAAATATGTTTTGAGGTCCCTAGAATACGAAAATGATATTCACTAAAATTTATATATATATATATATATATATATATATATATATATATATATATATATATATATATATATATATATATATATATATGTATCCGCGCGATAACTCTCGAACGAAACGTTTAATGCTTATGAAATTTTGTGTGCGAATTCGATTTTCCAAATCGTTGGATGAGTTCGTTAGCCAGACACGTCGGATGCCCAGAAGTAGGTTTTCCGGGCGTTTTTTGTCAACAAAATGAGTTTTTTGCCAGAATTAAGCAATTTTTCAAATTTTTTTTTACACCAAGCCCTAGTAAAAGGTAAAATTCATAAAAAATGTTTTTATACCGTTGCTCTAAATTGCTTACTTTTCGAGAAAAACTAGGAAATATGTCGTTCTCCATTTCACTCGCACTCGCATTCTTTTTTTTTCTGTCTCATTTTTTACGAGCTAAATTCGAAAAAATCCGCTTTTTAAGTAGCATGTCATGATTTTTTTAATTCAATTTAACGATTCGGCTATATTCTTTTTCTTTGTCAGTTAAATGTTTTTATAATGTATCTCTATTCCATTTTTTTTTAGATAAAAGATCACGGCGCAGTTTTTTATGTGATATGATCAGAATTTAGATGATGTTTACACCTTCCTAAAATTAATAAGAGCTTGCTACAATCGCATAAAAATTACGTTAAATCATATTCAAACAATAATATTTTTACGTAATTTTCTATCCAAATGACAATACTACGTTATAATTATATGTATAAACCCATCATTTTAGTGGTAAATAAATTTGCACATTCAGTTTTTTTTTTCTTTTGACAACAAAACAAATAATTTTAAATTTTGACAAGTTGTATCATACATTTTTGAAAATATTAAATATTTATTTTTTTAAGGCAAAAATGTATTAAAGATCTGAAATTTGTTTAACAAAAACCATACATCTGCTCGTTTTACCTTAAAAATCTCGGAAAATAGAATATTTTTCAATAATTAACTCAGAAAAAGCATATATGAGGTAATTTTCATGATATTTTTTTGAAAATTTCCAAATAGTAGGGTTACAATGTTTTTTTTTTTTAATTATTTTGCAGAATTTGGTAAACACACATCGTAAAAAGTACTCGCCTTGAAAAAATCAAACAAGTATTTAAAAAAAAAATACTATTTCTTAAAGAAAATATTAAAATTATGTACAAATGCCGTCCTGACCAACTGATATATTGGAACCGATTTTGAGCAGCTGGATTTACTACAGGCAAAAGCTCATAGTGAATACACACATTTTTTAACATCCTTTTGAATTTTGTAATTCAATCATTACAAATAAAATCTAAATAAAAAAAAATCTCTATGACCTGTTTTTTCTCAATTTTCTAGCATCAAATCTAGCGATAATTAACTAGCGGGTGATTGTATTGACCACACATTTTAATGTAAAATATATTAATTTTAACCGGCTTCAAAATAACGTTTCGATTTTAACAATAAAAATATTTAAAAAAGTGTTTAAGTTCTGGCAAGATTGTCAAAAAGGGACTGAAATATTTAATGTGTTAAGTACTTACTAGACTTATAAACTTTCATTTTCGTATACGCTTTCGGTTTCGGATATTTAATTATTTCGGATATCGGTAGTTTTAGTTACGGTTACGAATATCCATAACATCCCTAATGTAAATGTTTGTCAATCCAACTTCATCGAGAGAAAGTTAATTAGGTATTTACGATTTTCGGAAGAACACGTATATAAATTTTATAAGTACGTATTATCATATAAACACATTTGGTTTGCAATTTTTTAATAATTAGTTTCTACGCTACTGAAATTATCTATCCATTTGAAAATTGGGATCCAGTGATGTACATTGACACTACAAAAGTGTGGGTGAAAAATTTCATTTTCACTTTTACTGAAATTATGTCATAAATTCATATTTTCAGAATTTATTCATTTGACAGAAAAATTCTAAATTATTAAAAAAGCCAAATAATTAATAACAATTAAAATAAAAAAAAAAAAAAAAAAACAGAAAACATTTATTTATATTTGCATTTTTATAAAAACATGTAGGTATTATATTTTATATGCACTTTAACTAAAATGTCAAATTTCACACCTTGTTAATTTTCAATTTCACTCATAATGTGCTTAAAAATCAAAACTTAAAGTTTATAACATTCACAATCCGTGTAGTGTCCATACGTCTTGGTTTTCCCGGATTTGTCACGGTTCTAGCTCCGTTGCTCCGGTGTCCCGACAGACTTTTTCAAGACGTCGGTCGATTTGTTTCGGTTTTTCAAACTACTAATTTTTCATCATCTAATAAGTACACAATTTTTCATTTTAAATAATGAATAGTTCAGTATCATATTAAAAGATCAACAGTAGATTCATTTACAACCAAACCTAAAAATATTTAAAAAAAATTAATTACTAATTAAATTTTCCAAGTTTTTTCGATTTTACCTTAAACACGAACTTCCAAAAAAACATTTTCTTTTCTTAACTTTCCATCATATATGTATCTACATAAATAAATTGTAATATTATTTTGCTTGCTTTTATGATACTGAAGGTACTGATTCCTGAACAATTAAAAATTAAAATGACTGGAATTTTATTCGAACTTTTAAATAAAGTAGTTAACTAACGCGCTAGATAGATAGCGCCAGAATACAGAAATTGCCAACATTTAAATGTTCATGTTTCACATTAATACAAAATAAAATACATTAATACAAAATAAAATTGTCTAAGAAGCTCACTTTCATAAGAAATTTTATAAAAATTTAAAAAATATATATTTCCTAGAACAGGGGGCGATTTATTTTAAAAAAAAATTAATATTTTAAATAAAGAGCCATTAATAGGTATTCTATACATATAATACAAATGTAACGAGACCGTTTCTGTATAGGGAATATTTTTTAAAAATTGTGCAGATACTGTAAATAGTTATCGATGTAGATATCAAAACAGCGATTTTTTAAATTTTTGTCTGTCTGTCTGTCTGTCTGTCTGTCTGTTCGTCTGTTCACGCATCACACAAAAACTACTGGATGGATTTTAATGAAATTTGGTGTGCCGACAACTTATTACCCGGATCAACATCTAAGATACTTTCTACTTCGAGAAAATGTCTCATTCCCACGGGAAAATGGAAAAACCATGTTGAGCATGTGCATACAGTACGCAAAAACTATTGAACGGATTTTGATGCAATTTGGTGTGATGATAACTTATTACCTGAGTCAGCATCTCAGATACTTTTTATTTCGGGAAAGTGGCTCATTCCCACAGGAAAGTAAAAAAACTTTTTGAGCATGTGCACATATTACGCGAAAACTATTGAACGGATTTTTATGAAATCTGGTGTAGTGATAACTTATTACCTGCGTCAACATTTAGGATACTTTTTATTACGGGAAAATATTTCCTTCCTTCAGGAAAATTCAAAAATTATTTTGCTTATGTGCATGTATACTTAAAACTATTGTTCTATGCGAATGCTTTATAATTACTATACTTATATACTTGTCATTTATTAAATTAAATTTACCATAATACAAAATTTCTGGAGACTAACTCTATTTTAAATTAATTTAGAAATTTCGAAAATTTAAGGGCCTATATATCCGAAAAATTCATTTTGGATGAAACTTGTTATATTTATAGGATAGATACTAGTTTGGGATGCAAATATAATAAAACAATAAAACGTTGGAAGTCCAAAAATTTTGTATGAGTTCTCCAGTCAGACACGTCCAATTCCAAAAACCTCAAAAAAATGAGTTTTTTGCAAACAATTTGCCAAAATTTAAAAGTTTTTCCAATTTTTTTTACATTGTGGAAAGAACCAAGAAAGACACAGAAAATACATTTTGAACCATTATTCTAGGTAAGCGGGTTTTCGAAAAAAAGTAACTTTTATGATTGGAAATTCGCTATGTTATGCAGATGCTGCGACAGGGGTATATTAAATATAAATGTGAAATCATTATTTTAAGTTACATAAAATATTTACATAATATGTATATAAAAATTAATTATAATTTAGTACAGGTGGACGATTTACACAAGGTACCTACCTATCCACGAATCCACCTACTCGTATACAGACTTTTTGTTTACATAAGCTTATAAATAAGTAAATACATAAATAAACAAAATGCTGCTACAGATCGTTTCAACGATTTGAATACATATTAAACGAATGAATAAAACAAGGAAGTAAGTATCTGAATAATTAGTTCCCTTTTTAAATTAAAACTTCTTTAGTAACGGTAATTCTGCGTGGAAGTGTAATGAAAATTGTAATGTGAGAGTGTAATAGTTATTTGTGTATTAAGAGCGCAAAATGGTTTGATATAAAATAAAAAAACGATTTGAGGCCAACGAAGCGAGACATTTCCAAAAAACTGATTTTCACCACCTTTGACCTTCAATATCTAAGGACGTTCACACGTGATCTTATGAGACTTTTTAGGAAACATTTAGGATGTCAAAATAAACGTGTATACAAAAACTCAGCTTATTCCGTTTCATTCCAAGACTGACACCCTTTTTTAACTAAAATTATTGGGCTATAGATTAATTTCTACTCCTATTAATTTCCGTTATTATTCCCTATTAATTTTATATGTATCCAAATTATTGGGAAGACCAGTACAAATATTATATGGGTACCTGTGCATTGTATTTATTTAAAAGCATACAATAATTAATTAAAAATATTGTGCGGAGTATAATAATGAACATGAAGTGACCACTACGTTACCTTTCCGTATATCTTATAATAAAAACGAACAATAAGTAACAACAGAGCAACAGTAGGTACCTATAGTAGCTACGTGAAAGCTTTTTCCATAATTAAAATCAACTAACAAACTTCACCGCTCATAGAAAAATATCAATTTCAACTTAATGCTCGTTACGGCCAGAGGCGATTCTAGGACTTTTATTTTGGGTTGGCTCGAAATGTTCTGTATTTTAAATCATGTAACTTGTAGGTATGTACCTATAAATTTTCTTTAAGGTGTAAAATTCTGATTGCATAAATTTAAACTGAACAAAATACAGTTTTAAGCAACATTTGCAAGACATACAGACATTACATTTCGGGTAATCACATAGGTACTACTTAGGAAAGTCTATATATTACTGAACGTGATTAAAATATTTAGTTAGGCTTGAGCAAATAAATTTAATGAAAAATCAATATAAATCTTAGTTACATGAAAATTTTAAGATAAAAGCTTTAGATACATATAAGAAAAAGTAGAGATACTTTTACAAAATGTCCCCTTGTATTTTAACCTGAGTATACCGAAGCTTTCTATATTTCTAAAAGATGAATACAGAATCAGAATTACATAAGTATTAACTTCTAGCTGTTTTCTTTTTATTATGGCGATGATTCCCAAGCTACTGAGTATTTATCTCAGTCGCATCTTAAATGCGATTTGATCTTTTCATAGTAAAGAAAAGTTTCGTTTAATAAAAAGCTGTACTTACAGATATTACCGATAAAATTAAGAGCTTGCAAAGTTTCGGAATTCGGAAAAATGGTTGATTTGAAAACATTCTTAATACTTTTTTACTAATTTTTCTTATTTATTCTTCAATTGCTTTTTTTTTAATTTTTGGATAGGCAGGGCCTACTCGACTACCCGTTAAAATCGCCACTGTCACTACCAACAACAGTAACAAACTAACAAATGTTGACTTCACTGTTATGTTTGCTTTTTCCTTTTTGTTTACAAGTATATTTTTTTAAACGGAAAAACGGTATAAAAATAAATATCTCTAAATACGTATACTTTCTTTTAAATATTACGGTTTTTACACAGAATAAAAAATAAATTAGAAAGCTAAAAAAATTTAGTTTACACTGTATTATTAAAATGACTATATTTGCCTATTCTGTTTACTGGACAAAACACAAACTGGAAAGATTTACTTTCTGAAAATTCATATTAGAAAATACGAAAATGTTTTACCACGAATTAAATAAATTATAATTATTGATGAGGTAATTCGAATTTGAAATAATCAATAATACAATTATTTTTAAATAATCGGTATAATCATATTATAATAAATTGTACAAAAATTATTAATCTACCCAACATTCATCAAGGACATACGAATAGGACATTGAGAATTATTTTCTTTACATGTGTCCCTGTCAGACTACTCCTGCAATATTTTCATACCAATTCTCATTTTTTCAATATCATACATAAATTATCTGTTTCAAAATTACTAACATTCCATGAACGAATATTTATAAAAAGAGAAAATTCACATCCCAATCATCAACAACAAACAAGTTTTTTTTTATCAATTTCAATTTAAAATGAAATTAACAACTTTACAAAATTTGTCAGGAAAATCAGACGTGTCAGATATCAATACTACAAATTGGTATACAAGATAATTTATAATCCCAAAAATTCATACATAAACATAAATCAAACAAATAATTTGTCACCTGCCTCTGAAAATTGCTTAACAACCCCCAGAACACTTATCTCCTCCTTTTTTGATGACTCCTGTGAATCTATTGTTCTCTACATAACATAGACATATATAAAAATAAAAAAAATGAAAGAGTGAATATCTAAGCCGGTTCTACACGATGCTACGAACGTTCGCTCCAATGTTCGATCGAACGTTTGAGGCAAGTAAGTTCGACAGTTGGTGCAGCGAATGTTCCTGCTACACAGTGAATCGAATGTCTGATTCAATACATATAAAAATAGTTTGATACAAACGTTTGTTGGATGGATGAGGATGTTATCTATCTGATATTAGCTTTAATATTGTACACTGATGTTATCTCTTTTCATAGGAACGAGCCGGTGAGTCGAACCAACAAACATTTTCCTTCAAACGTTGGAAGCATCCGTTTGACACGGTGTAAGAATACCGACATCGACCGGAATATGGCCAAATGCGAACTTCGACGCTTGCCATTGTACCATAGATATACAAGATACCAATTTTCTATTTCATAACTACCGTGACCGCTGTCGCCAGCAAATGACGTCACAACACCACCCCCATCAAACGATTATGATACATACAACACGTTACTACTCAAACACATCATTTGTATGTACACAAATAGGTGAATGTGTTTGTGCAATGTGGTGATGTATGACTGCACACCTTGCATATTTATAGTATATACCAAGGCTGCCCAACCTTTTTAACAGTTGGGCAAAACTGACGATTTAAAAATGACAGAGGGGCCACTGAGCACTGACAGTTCCTGTTTTTATTACTTTTGATAACAATTTAAATTAATTTATTTATTATGCAACAAAAGAAATGTAGCATTCAATATCGTCAGCTGAGTATTGGTTTGTAGTTTGTACCAAGTCAATTTTTAAAAAAAAATTTTCCGATAGTGGTTTCGGTTTCCTCAATGTCCAAAACTAACAAAACAACTATCTAGAAAAAATGTTTAAAAAGCTGACTTGGTACAAGTCAATACTCAACTGACGGTATGTTTTCATTTATTAAAATAATAAAATAATTAGCATCTTCTGCGAAAATAAAGAACAAAGGAATAAACCAAGAAAAATGTGATTTCTAAAATCGTTTCTGACTTAATAACTTTCCTATGTTAGGCGTCAGATCAGATGTTGACAATAACAACAAATCACAAATATGTTGTATGTGCGGTATTTATTTTTTATGTGTAAACTAAGATTTGAAAAATCTCTTCGCAAACAAATTATGTTGATCCAAAAGCCGAAACTATTTAAAAATTGAAAGGTAAGGTCAGTTATTCTATGAAAGTCTTTTTTTGGGACTAAGTTCGAGAAATCTACAAATTCCTCTGAAGAAGTTTATGCCTTTGAAGATATTATTTCTACAAAAAGATTTTTTAGTGCAAAATGATTTTGTACTTCAGTGAATTCCAACTGAATATTGGCAGGATAACCGATTCTTTCAGTCAAACTGAATATAAAAGGATTTATAAAAATTTGTAAAGATGCACTGTGTCACATAGTCTGTGTTTTTTAAATAAAAAACACTCCATTATATCAATACCTATACGGTCTATTTATTTAACGCTGTTAAATAAACTTGTTTCTGTGGCGCGCGACATTTTTAAACCTGGCGGGAATTTTTAAACTTGCTCACGCGGGTCATCTATAATTCGTTCGCGGACCACATTGTAGCCCGAAGGCTTACCGTTGGGCAGCCTTGGTATATGTATACTATCATGACCGACCTACGTGACTAACGACCAACAATTAAAAATATATTTATTTATTTTAAGAAAGATATCCCTTTATTTTGAAAATTTTTTTTGTTCAATAGAATTTTTACACTTAAATACGACACACTTCATATTTTTTTCTGTTCAAATTTCACGAGTTGATTAAAAAAACAATGATACTAAGAACAATGTGACTCTTATGACGAACAGTAACAGACTAAATCAGAAGCAGTGTAAATTGCGCAACATTGCACCTAAAAACGACAGATTTTTATATGTACACTTAATCTAATATATCTATGCATTGAACGCTCGTAGGTTCGAATAACGACCACGCGATGTAACGAACCATCAAACGTCCAATGTTGGAAGGTGTTAGTAGCACCGTGTAGAAGCGGCTTAAGTATAATATAATATATGGGATGTATTGTCATCTGAAATAGTATTATAATAAATGATTTCTGAAGAAGACAACGTAAACCGCGACGTGTGTATGTGCAAGTAAGATTATATGTACATACATCAGATCTTTCACTCTTCAACAATCAATGGACGGGGTCACTTTGTATTCATCCAACGAATGCATCACATTATTATGTGTGAATGGACGCATATATACTTACATATTTATATCCATATATCCACAACATTTTTACATCATCACTTACACTTTCAATACACCGGATGTTCAGTTTTAGCAATAAAATATTATGCGCGTCTAGGTGTATATATGTACCTATTGTTGATATCTCATACACCGTGAGTTCCTGTCACAAAGCATCTAATTCTGACAATGAATAAAAAATTTTCTGATATTCTAGTTTAACAGAGCAAATTTTTAATTAGTGCCTATTTCGCTACGCGATCAATTCTTAACACTAGTCAAACCGCAATTTTTATCAATTCTTATCAATTTTTATAAGCCAGTTTAATTACATATCTAAAAATAGTGTTCCGCGATAGGGGCTTTTACGTTAAATACTCTTATTTGAAAATTTTTATAACAAAATTTTTTAGTAACGTAAAAGCCCCTATACCGGAACGCGATCATATCTCTGAACCGTTTTGACATTTATATATTAATAAAGTTATTTCTGATATAGGTATACTAAACAATTTTTGTTGAATACAGTATTTTAATCCTTTATTTACGTCTGATACTTAAACCATTCCATGTTTCCTACTTTGACGTCTAGATGTCACTCTATGTGTCATGTTACTCATATTACACGTCTCTTTGTATATCGGTTCCCAACTCCTAGTGTCATTAATATTTCTTTGTTTGGATATAGATGTCGACATTTTGTAAACGAAAAACATTAATAAATAAAAATTTTTGGGTTGTATTTTTTTAAAAACATTCATTGGATTAAAAAAACTTTCTTTCATCCTTATTAAGAAAAAAATGGGTGTTTAATTTATTTATCAATTTTTATAAGCCAGTTTAATTACACACCTAAAATTAGTGGTCCGGCATAGGGGCTTTTACGTTATACTTATTTATTATTTTAAATTTTTTTAGGTACTTTTTCGTTTTAGGAGATGCGAACGAAAACTTTTCTTTCCACGTATTCTATCATGTGGGATATCGTTAGTTAGATTTATTAAAAAGAATTTCTCTCCGCCGCCCCTTTTAACTTTTCAACCGAAATATTTTGGAACCATCATCAAATGTAAACGCACTTTATTACACACTTAAACTATTATGTTTTGAACTGAAATATATACTTGTCCTATATGTGACAGGGGATTATTTTTGGTAAAATTAATCTTAGAAAATTCGCTATGTTATACAGGATGCTGCGACAAAGGTATATTTGTGATTTACAACCATGGCTAATTGACTAATAATCTTGATTTTTAATCAATTTTTAATTAAAACACAATTAGTAACAAATCAATTGACTTTTTTGTTCAAAATCGGAAATGCCAATCAATTTATTTAGCAAAATTCTTGTTGATTTTTATCTAATAGTACAGTTAGTTACACGATTGTTAAAATAAATTTGCTTGATTAAAAATTATGTTAATTTTTTTATTTAATTTTATAAAATTATTGTGTGAATAACCTCTTTTTCTCACAACAGATGTTCTCAAATTTTGATAGAATATTAATAACTTAATTATTATAATAACGGAATTAATTAAATATGGAAAATTTGTTAATTAAATAATAATTTCAACAATTTAATAACATACCGTCGTCAAAATATAAACAACAGTGTACAAGGTGTCCCATTTCCGGCAGTAGTGCAAGTAAAATCCATGAATGTATTAATACTGTATGGAATTATAAAACAAAAATAAAAAATCAAAAGGTAAAAAAGGGAATATGTGGAATTTCACATACACTTTGTCCTCAGAAAGTACCTACTCGATTAAAAATTTTTGAGACCTCAAAAATAATTTCCGTCAGAACTTCAGAACTCCGGACTCAAATCTCATCGTAAAACCTGTTGTAACTGTTAAATTTCCTATTGTAGTAATGGAAATTCGGTAAAAGCATGGTATTGCATTAATTAGAAAATTCGATTATATCTCATAAATTAAATCCAAGAAAATCTGACCATATTGCTGAGCTTTATGTTAAAATCGACACAACAGCATTTCCCAAACTATGTTCCGCTTGACACTGGTATTAATGAAACACATGTATTAGTTTCAGTAACAATTTTAACAATAAAAATAAATACGTGCATATTCCCTATTCAGCCCTCTTTACGTTTTCGTTTTTTTACAAACAAAAAATAAGTTTAATTTTAAGTGAGTTGAATGATCAAAAAATTTTTCTCTAGACTTATATAAAAGAGAAAAAATTCTAATTTAGGCATCTGGGTTGAATTTGCCTTTAGAAGGCCCCTGGATATTTTGCAAAGTTATAATCCATACGGAGAGAAAATTCCTATAAAAAAAATTACTGTGCTCATACTACAATCGACGTGTAACAGGCGAACATATCCAATTTTTGTACGGTAAAATTATAAAAATTACAATAATATAACTATAATTTTTATAATTTTACCGTACAAAATTGAATATGTTCGCCTGTTACACGTCGATTGTAGTATGAGCACAGTAATTTTTATAGGAATTTTCTCTCCGTGTAGGAAAAACTAATAAATGTATCACTAACTATTTAAAAATATTTTATATTTTTATTACAAAAAAAGTTTATAATTCAAGTTCTTGTTTTATGTTTCCGAAATATTACATTTTTTATAAATTCTAAAAAGGGATTACTATCGATCTAACAAGGAAAGTACACAGCCTTGGGGTCGGCGATTTAGCTGAAAATTTTTTGGTGATAGAGTCCATTTAATATGTTAGTTAATATACTGAAATATTCAAAAAACTGTTCAAAAAAACCTGTAAAAAAAAATAATTCAAAAATTTTAATGCAACTGGTGTACCTAATAAACTTAAAAAAGAGTGCTCTGTGTAACAGTTTCGGTGGTCTAGTGGTGTAGGTACTAGAATCACAATAGAAAGGTCTACGTTCGAGACGAAGTCTATTCAAGAAAACTTTTTATGTATTTTCTTTTTTTTTATTAACAAAAGTCTTATTTGTTTATAAAACATTTTATTTAAAATCATGTATTTGTAACAAATCTTTAAATATAAGTAAAAAATTTTATCAAACAGTTCCAAAATTGCACTGATTTACTAGAAGAAAATCGTGATATAAATTCTCACGAAGATTGCATAAAAGTACACTCTATAATGCATCACCAGCTGTCATCGCGCATATTTTCAGATATAATAAAATACGCCTGGTATGCCTCAAAATTATCTCATGAAAGGAACATTTTCATGAACGTGAATCAAGTATGTTTTTCACTGGATGTCTTACAGCATAAACACCCTGCAATAGGGAATATGCATGTATTTTAGAAAATTGTGAAACATTTTTTAGAATATTCTATACATGTCACAAATTCTTATGACAGTTCTTTTTGTTTGATTAATTTTAGTTTTCATAACGAAATTAATTTTTCCAAGGACCACCGAAACTGTTACACAGAGCACTCTTTTTAAAGTTTATTAAGTACACCAGCTACGTTAAAGTTTTTTAATTATTTTTTTTACAGGTTTTTCTGAGTAGTGGGCATTATTATTTCAGTATATTAACATATTAAGTGTATACTCTATCACCAAAAAAATTTTCAGCTAAATCGCCGATCGCAAGGCTGTGTAGGTACTCTCTTCGTAAATAAAATATTCTTTAACTCAACGTGTTCAGTTATGGGTGGAACGCAAGGGTTAATTGTTTGGGGGATTACTTTTATTTTAATTATTAGATATAAATTTTAAATACCTTGATTATCACTGACGTCATAAGACGTCAAGTGAAACCATAGTCGATACAACAAAGTATCATATATCAGCTGTCAAAATAGTGTACCGTTTTGTCATTATAGGTTATGATCGTCATGGTGTTTAGTTATAGAGGCTTCTATTATGTGAGTGCTCCTCACATAATATCAAACACTGTTACGAACAAATAAACTGCTTCAAGATCGAAAACCAAACACTGATATTAATATTTCGTTGATACCACTATTCTCTAAGGAGGACATACAAGCTCAGAGTATACCTGATGATCATATAATCAGAACCACTATTTAAAGCTTCACCAAAAGCCCCAATAAATACGCAAATCCAGATAACCTTTTTATACATTGTTGAAATAAACATATCCGTTGAAGACGCAACTTAAATAAAAAGAAAAAATACGAGAAACGGGTTACACGAAATATCAACGAAAAGATCAAAGTAAGCACATTATGTAGGTATAAAAAAAAAAGATAAGAAACTAAAAAGATAGAATAAACTACCAAACTGAATAAGAACCAAGAGATTTCAAAAAAAAAAAAAAAAATCATATTTTTACGACTAACAATGAAAACCTCTTTATATAGTACGTATGTATAGTTTACCTCCTTATACATTCCAACGAATTTTCTTTTCGAATAGAGATAAGCTTAAATAATCATTTCTGGTTAAGCTTTTTAGCGAACGGATATCTTAAAATAAATATATTCTGTATATTTGTGAGTGACTCTCTCAGTTACAAATCACTATCAAACTATTTTTCCACTAACAATAATAGAGAACAAAGATAAAGTAACATGATGGATATAAAGTGATCAGAATTGAAAACTAGCAGGGCATCCCTTTGTATAAGGACACAAAAGTGTACCATCAGGAGCAACATGTCATACATATACATGGCATACTGTCAGATAAAAATATTACCTATATTATTCGCTTATAAAAAAAAAAATACTTTGTCCGTGAAAATGTCTTCATTATTTATAAAAAAAAAAAAAAAATAATAATAATAATAATAAATCATCTGCGATAATTCGAAACTCTCTACAATTCAAAGGTATCACGAGTTCCCTACAAAATATGTATCTTTATATTTCGAACTAAAACAGTACGTTTTTATACACTTGGTAATTCGAACAAAAAAATCATTACTACGTAAGAAAACGACGCGTTGATTCGAACTCATCGAGGTCAAACACTTGACAATTCAAAGTTGCAGAGAGAAAGAGACAGAAAGATTGTAAGTACATTTTGAGACAAGTTCAAGTTCATTCATTGCAAATGCTTAAAAAATTAAAATTGTTACTTGCGATGATTCGAACCTGCCTATAATTCGTAATATTTTAAGTCCCTCGAGTTTCGAATTAACGAGAGTCGACTGTATTATTATTAGAGAGTTGTTTTTTTTTTACAAAATAAGATAAAACTACACAATAATGTTAATAGCTGAAATATAATTATTACGGATGATACGTATATCCGTAACCGGAACCGTATCCGAAATAAAGGTTTCGGATATTTTTCTGATAATTACAAACAATTACCGTTGGAAAGTAGGCGGTCTTTTTTTGTGCAACTTTTCTATGCGGTTTTAAAAAAAATGACCATTAAAGTGCATAATAATGTGAATCAAAAACAAGAGAAGGTAAGAAACACATTTATTATACACGGAGAGAAAATTCCTATAAAAATTACTGTGCTCAGCACTACAATCGACGTGTAAAAGGCGAACATATTCAATTCTGTAAAAATATAAAGATTATAATTAATCATAAAAAATTTAAAGGATGGAATGTTCTTTTCGTAATATTATCTCCGTAAAATTTGTAAAACAACACAGTAAAAAGTTCCATTACCGACAAAAAAATAATTTTTAATTGTTTTTATTAAAAAAATTACCATGCTAACATGCTAATAATAGAAAGAAAAAAAAAACAGAAAGAAGGTTGGTTGTGTTGGGAACGCTGTA
Source organism: Brachynemurus nebulosus (assembly GCA_035578155.1). NCBI lineage: Eukaryota > Metazoa > Arthropoda > Insecta > Neuroptera > Myrmeleontidae > Brachynemurus > Brachynemurus nebulosus. Next base: position 164,031,674 of record JAPWDM010000001.1, read on the forward strand.
ATGAAATGTACCTCAATCAGCGAGTTACATGCGAACCATAGGTGTGGACTGTGGAAGAAACTTTGTCAGACAGTTCGCACCAAGCACCTTTATTTATCAGACTGTGTTACAAGCAGCTAGCACAGCTAGTAGTCAGTTTCTTTTACACTCTCTTAGGATGATGTCATCTTTTAATTCATCTTTTTGTTATTTACCTATCTTTAGTATATGTATTAGAATATATTGTAGGCAATCATTTTTGTATACATGTTTTTACAGGTACAGTGCAACCAACATAAGGTCGCGAGTCAGATGCGCAAATGAAAGAGTACAACAAGAATTAAACTATAATATATATGCATAAGAGTGTGATAAAAGTTGTGTTAGCACCACATTAAATTTTACCATGCTAGCACATATTTTTTATTTTGGTCGTCGATCGCGCACGGATTATAGGGGAGCATGGTAATTTTTCTGAAATTTTCTCTACAAAAATTATAGGATTTTTCTCTCCGTGTAATAATAAGTATACTTTGATAAAATTACTTATTAATAATTTTTTATTACTCATGCGGGAGAAGTACTAACTTGGCGCACACATTTCTGTACGCAAAATAGCTATTTGTCCACTGTACTCTTCCCGCATACTTTTTTGCGTGCAGAAAGTAACTTTCCACACGCAAATTGACAATAAAACACGCAAAGCCGCCTCTTAATTTTTCATTTAATAAATATTTCATAATTATTTCTATAGAAACCACCAACAAAGTAATTTAAACGCTAATTAATTCAGAAAAAAAGAGGAACACTTAAAAATATTATTTTAAAAAGTAATAAAAATGTCAAAAATAGTGATAATAATAGAAAAAAGTATGTGAAATTCGTAACAAAAAATAGTATGTGCAACTCGTGCGGGATTGTCGATTGTCTCACTCAAGCGAATGAGCGCACTCACTACGTTCGTGCGCTCAACTTCACTTTCGTGGGCAATCGACAATTTCTCGCACTTATTGCACAATATACTATTTAAACATTTAATTAGTACACTGCATGAGAATATAGATTATTGCATCATTAAGTATTTTTTATAGATATACGAGTATTTATGACAATTATCATTCGTATAAAAATGAAGTAAAATGTTCTCATGCGTAAATTAATGGTTTATCTTATTTACAAACGCAATTCCTAAGGAAATCGTGAAGTTTTGAGCGTTTTGTGTTATGTATTTTCTATAAAAGTTTTTTTTTACAAACTGGAGCGAACTATACATTTTATAGCTATTTATGAAGTTTTTTAATATTTTTTTTGTGCAGTTTTTTTATGCAGTCCCTATACACCACATAAAAAAGGTTCAGCTGTACTCTTTGTACATGTGGTTTAGATTTTTAATATTAAAACTAGAAATATTTTATAAGGCTGTAGTTAAAAAGGAAGTATTTTATTTAAATTTTAATACAAAAGAATTTATTGTAACATAACAATACAATATAAACTAAAAAAAACGCCGTGAGCAGCGGGGCCCCATCACGGTAGTCGAATTTTCCCCTTCATCTTCGGTATTGAATGTCTACAAGCGAAATGTTATTGAAAGTCTACAACCGAATTGTCATTTTGTTGGTTTCAAAACTGGTGATGAGTGTTCGGCTGATCGAGGCTTTAAAAAAAGGTTTTAAGTATTTAAGGGCTGTATCTCAGTAAATTTCAATTTTGTGCCGAAAACAGGTAGCAGAAAAAAAGCCAACACAATTCGTACGAGGACATTCCTGCCCATGTTTATCCGCTAATTGCCTTTATGTTTTAGTTTTAAAAATTAAAAAAGGACCTTAAATAGTAAACTGGAAGGCCTTTATAAAGATATTTTTTCTTTCCAAAAAAATCCAAAATTTCTATTTTATAAATACTAAAAATCCAAAATTCCTAATTTATAAATAAACAGTGACTTTAATAACATTTTTAAATTACTTAATATGATTGTACTTCATTTGTCATAAAAGTAAGTTCACTTTTTTTTAAATTTTTTAAAATTACTATTCGCCTACTTGTATTTAGAATAAACATAATGCTTTTAAAACACATTTAACAATAGCTTTCAATTCCGATGTAAAAATGGGAGAAGTGGGGGGAAAAGTGATGCGGACTCCCTACAAGGTACTAGCTGGATACTAACTGAATACAGGTACAAAATTTCAGCCCTCTAGGTTTCCTTATGGAGTCTCTAGACGTGTTAGAAAACAAGCAAAAAAATTAAGGAAATATTGGCGTAAAAATCGTGGGGGTAAGGGTTAAAAGTTGAAACCTCCAAAAAACAGTGTCTGGCTATTAGCTTAACCTGTACACCAAATTTCAGCCCTCTAGGTTTATTTGGGGAGATTTTGACCCGAACGAAACTGTTAAAAAACAAGAAAAATCATGTTCTTTTGGGTATAAAAATGGTGGGGTTAGGGGTTAAAAGTCGAGACCCCCAAAAGGCACCCCCTTGATACTAACTCAATCCGAATACAAAATTTCAGCCCTCTAGGTTTATTCGGGTGACCTGTGCGAGTGGTACAAACTTCGAAAACGTCGAAAAAGCATGAAATTGTAGTTTAAAAATGAGGGGGGTGGGGGTAAATTATTAAAACGTCCAAAAAGCACAACCTAGGTATGAACTCTACCAACACACCAAATTTCAATCCTCTACGTTAATTCTGGGGGGCTGGGGGCGTGTTAGATCCAGCGAAAATCGTTTTCCACCTCTCTGCTCCCTCCAAATCACCCTAGGAAGCTGAATTTTGGATATGTTGTAGATAATTGATCGAAACATTATTTAAAACCTGTTTGGAAAGTTTCTATTGTTTTGTTGCCCCCCACCACCCCCTTAAAGGTCGGGTCCGAAAAAAAATTTGCCCAAAATTTGACCCCACTTTGATAGTATTGTTGTGCATCGGAATAAGCCCCACTTACCAAATTTCATCTCTTAACTTCCATAGGGGGGCCCTACACATATTAAAAGGTTGCGGGAAAATATATATATATATATATATATATATATATATATATATATATATATATATATATATATATATATATATATATATCAGACATCTTTTTTTTTACATAATCGTGTTCTACGGGTCCGAAAACGGATAGCGCCCCTGGTCTCGCCTCTCGCAGCTCTTATCGTATAGACTGTATAAGTCTAATTTTTCGGAGAAAATTCGACTAAAAAAAATAATTAAGTTGGCAATTAATCGTAATTAATTATGTAACTAAATATTTACAAGCAGTTCTTATGTATAATCTTCTTATAATCTTATATTAAAACAACCCATTCATTGTTTTCATACAACTATTTCCTACTACTACCAATGTTTCAATTTCTATTGATGTGACCTCTACCAAACTATATGTACTTTTTAATGTAAAACATTCTGATGAAATGGATTAGGAAATGTTTTTACATTTTGTTTGATATAACTGATTCAAAGTAAGTTACAATAAAAGTTTTTCGGATATTTTAAAAATTCGAAATATTATGAAGATTTGTATTCAAACGTATTACACCGATTAAAGAATGAACTTGGGCTGAAACAGCCTCACGACCTATATTTCATTCTAAAACTTGTGCCATTCGAATGGTAGTAAAAATATCGGAAAAATCACACTGAAAAGTTGTTTAATTCAAAGAAAAGACTTCTTTCATTAGCGCAAAAAAATTTTCATTTCTTAATGTAAATAGTATAACCGGACCTTTACAGGCCCGCTGACAACCGACTTTACACCCGAAATCAAAAGTTCCTTCCAGGGCCGTAGAGAGAAATGGCGGGCCCCAGGAATAGAGCACATCTCTTAAAAATATCCCCCCAAAAAATAAGCGACGAGCCAAAAGAAAGATTCTTACTTTTTCCCAGGCCCCATTTTTCTGCCCGGGCCCCGGGGCTACAACCGCGGCTATCCCACCCTCTCGTCGGGCCTGGTCCCTTCGTATATAATAAACTTCATTCAATGTAAAGAATCATTAGCCTTTAGTCTTTTTCTCTTTAAAAAGTTTTTAATTTGCCCTTTCTTTTAAATTAATTTTCTATTTAAGATAATTTCTTTAAAATCAAATCACTGAATAAAAAATTTATTTTTTGTTATTCATTAAATGTACATGCATTTTAATACTAAACTAAATAAAAAAATTCGAAATTTCAATATGTAAAATTTATTTTTGAACAAGCCGAACAAATACTAAAAATTATATAATTAAAAAAAAAATACAATAGGATTATATCAATATATTTAGATAAAAATTTCTTTTCAAAATCATACAATCGAATTAAATTTTCATTTTTCAATCTCTGTATATTTTGTATATTTTCCAAACAAGTGCAAAAATATCAATTGAGTTAAATAAATTTTCCAGTCCACTACACATTTATGCTCGCTATACTATTATTGTATTACGATCATTTCAATGTAAGAATATATATGTATATATATAACGGCGAGCAATAAAATGGCAAATCAGTTTTTCCGTAGGTACTATTCAGAAAAAGATAAAAATATATAAAGTAACTACACAATAGTAAATTTTTACACTAAGAAATATTCAAATATCAATTGACACTGAGAAAACATTTCCTCTTCTTCGTATTTTTCTATTTGAATAGAAAGAAAATAGCAAAAAATAAAATACAAACTTACTGTAGATGCAGACAATTCTGGAATAACTTCATTTCAAATTGTTCATTTCAAGTTACATCAGACAAGAGTTTCACACTATTCCTTAATCTCCCGACTAGAAATTTTTCCTTATTTGCAGGAAGTATCATCGGGTCCTTATCAGGTTTAGATAAGGTAATCCCTAATAGGGAAAACCTGATAAGGTCCTTATGGGGATGAGGTCAGAATAACCTTCTTTGAAAAAAAAAAATATTTTTCATCGGGTTAACCTGATGAGGAAATTATCAGGTTCATGTCAGGATAACCTCAGTTGTAAGAAACATATTTTTCAATAGATTATCCTGATCAGAACCTCATCAGGATCATATAAGGATAACCTTACGTAAAAAAACATAAATTTCCTATCGTGTTATCCTAGTCATAACATTATCAGGTCCATGTCAGGATAACCTTACTTGTAAGAAAAATATTTTTAACAGGTTATCATGATCAGCACCCTATCAGGATTATATCAGGATAACCTTTTGTAAAAAACATAAATTTCCGATCGGGTTATCCTACTCAGAACATTATCAGGTCCATGTCAGGATAACCTTACTTGTACTTACTGTATTATATAATACAATCTCAAGTAAGCTTACATGATTTTTTTGTAACTGAATCTGTAACAAAATAACCTTAAAATTTAAGGAAATTGTTTCATTTTTAAACGTTTAATAAAACTATATTCGTCAATAACTGAAAAAACTTATAATTTTTCGGTTTTGTTTAATAATAAGAACTACTCTCATCTTTTTTATTATATACATTTGGGTACATATATGTTCCAACGTAAGTAATAAGATACTTGTAGTTATGTTACATGTAGAAATGTTACATTTAACATTGAACTCATTTTACATTGAAGTATTAATACTGTATGTAAAATTTAACATTGAGCTAACACGATGAGGACAGCCTGATTTAGGATTCAATAACGTTTTCCTAATAAGGATCTGATAAGGTTATTCTGATCAGGATCTGATATGGTAGTCCTGATGAGGACCTGATAAGGTAGTCATATGGTAAGGACCCGATGACTGTTTTGCGTGACAAACCTGATAAGGACCTCATACGGTAATCCTGATCTGGACCTTATCACGCCTAATAAGGTCCCTGTCTCTGGACCTTATTAAAATTTCTAGTCGGGCTTATGCCATTGGTTTTGTACTACGTTACTGTGCTTGACATATTTTTGCTGATATTTGAACTACAACAACGTAATTTAAAAATAAAGGTTATAAATTTTGAAAGCAGTCTTTGAATTAGTAGAATTTTTTTTAGGAGCAATCTAAAAAGAGAATCTACATTCAAAAATTAAACAGATAAATGAAATGCCTTTCCCAATTTCCATAGAAGAAAAAGAAATTTAGTTTCATTATTTATTGCCTTTAATTCCAAATTATTTCCATAATTTTTATTTAACTTTGCCAATAGTAAGCGATATAGGCAACCGTCTAGGGCGTCAGAAATCGAGGGACGCCAAAAATCTGGGGACGTAAAAATTGTAAATTTTGCAAGCGCAGTATACGTATTTTTGTTAACTAAATTCACTTTTTAAACTATTTTAATATTTACGTATTTTTATGTCAAAAAGGTTGATCGGATACATTGTACCTAAAAAAATATATTAAGGAAGAGGTCAATCTTGCAGTCAATTATTGCAGTACATAATTTGTATAGGTACCTACGTATTTTGAAAATAAAACGAATACCACTTTTTTTCTTTCAAAATTTTACAGTTTCTTCTCAAAAAAGTTAAATTTTATTATCCATATTACATTTTGACAATGATTATTATTTGAAAATGTTACTACGGATACCACCGGTTATTGAATTGATTACTATATTACAGAATATAAGTCAATATATATATATATATATATATATATATATATATATATATATATATATATATATATATATATATATATATATATATATATATATATATATATATATATATATAATATGTTCTTTGGTCTGTGGTATCTACATTAGATGTTTTCGATATTCCTTGCGTATATATAATTTTAACACTCTATACACATTATGTATTTAAGAATATGCAGGAAATAAATTAAATACACACAATATACGATCAGGTTGTCCAAAAGTTCTATCCAAAATTTGCAGCAACATGTTTGAACTTGTTTTACGGCGATACCTTGCAAGATCGTTGCTATATGCGTTACGTTGTTTTGTTTGCAATGAAATAGTCAGTGCGTTTGTAATTTTTAAAGAGCGCACACCGCTCCCAATTTCTTTTTGCCAATAAAAGATGGAAGTAAAAAAAGAGCATATTCAACATATTATGCTTTACGAATGCAGCAAAGGAAAACATGCGAGCGAATCGGCTAGAAACATTCACAGTGTCTACAGAAATTATGTTGCGAGTGAACGGACGCCACATAGGGGTATTTTGCCAATCTAGCTGGCCAAAAGTCCATTTCAAAAATTTCAACCAGGTACAAAAAAACCAGTTACTAATCAAGTAAAATATACAGAGGACAATAAACAACCCTTTCCAGTCTCTCACCGTTCGTGCTTACTCCGTAGTTTTAGTCGGAACTCAACCATCGCGACAAGTGAACATATTATCTTTCTTTGCTTTGTAAGTGTGTCGTTCCATTTAAAGGGAAAGTAGTATATTGTGTGTTATTCTTCAAAAATACAAGTTATGGATCTAGAACAAGCAGGTAAGAACGCATAATTTTAAAGCAGTTATTGTTTTATTTGTTAATATATTAATTATATTTCGGCTGTTTGAAAAAGAAAACTTTAGAGTTTTCGAATTTTCACTCACATTTTAACAGATTGAATGTTTTTTTTTTTTTACTTCAGGGTGCGTCCCGGTAATTATTTTTATTAAAATTAAAATATAACAGTCTGATAAATATAACCGAACATTATTAATTAAGCCGGACTTAGCCGCACTTTCTCAGCTTATGGATCATCAATCATGATAATGAAAAAAATCCGAAAAATACTAAATCGCAATTTTGGATCTTGTTAACGTGGTATTTATGTTATTTCAGGATCACCCAGTAGCTCGGAAGTAAGAGTAGTCACCCGTAGATCGCTATATCAGAGAATGCAAAAGCAAAATTTACCTAGCTTTGAAGAAAAGTTGAATTATCTGGAAACTTATCTATTGTCGTGCGAAAACTACTCTAAGGATGAAATGAAAAAAATGAAGAAAACTTTTTTTTTTAAATATGTTGCAAAAACATTTTTTACTGCTTAGGTCAATTATAAAATCTGTTTAGAATAATAAAATCAGTAAAAATAATTTTGGCCAGCCAGATTGGCAAAATACCCCTATGTGGGACGTGTCGGAGATAGTCTGAAAAGTTTCAAAATGGTGACTTCAGCTTAAAAGATGATGAGCGTACCGGACGGCCTTTTGAGTTCGATAACCTTAAACTCTGGTGGAAAATAACCAATCCACAACAATACGAGACTTGCACAAAAACTGGGGGTAAGCCATATGACCGTCAATTGTCACATGCAAAAAAAAAATAGCAAAAAAATTTTCAAATTTTTCGGACAGAACTTATGTTACAACCTGATACTTTACCAAAGTACGAACTGCACTCTATACACTACCTAAATATATAATATATGTATGTATATTAAACTTGCATTTAGTAAGAAAGTAATTCAGTAGAACATATATATGTACCTACATACGAAAGAATTAATATGTTCTTCTATCGCTATAAATTATACGAATGTCTTTTTATTAATAATTAAATTGCTTCATTATGATATTTTGTAGCCATTTGCATATTCCTCAACAAATTTTATGACTGATTTTATGTGAATTACATCAACTCGACATTGCATTACACGACATATACAAACGAAATTACCATACTGAATTCAAAAAAGATCAAACGATATATTTTCTACAGAATTTACTTATCTGCATAGTATACAGCTTGTCATACAGGAACATAGGGAGAAGAAAGCACCTTAGAAAAACATGATGTCAAAAATTCGTTTATTTTTTATATTAAAAAAGAAAAAATACATAAAACCGTCAAGTTAAAAACACAAACAAACAAACAAACAAAGTTTAGAATAGTTGTATACAATAAAAGTAATCAAAATATTAATAAATTCAGAATTATTATACACTAGCTGTACTCGCGACGTCGTTCGCACGACGCATTGCTATATAAGTGTAATAATTATACAGAACTTACATAGAATAATTTTTGCGTAATGCATGCACATGTTCAAAAAGGGTTTTTTTATTTTCCCGTGGGAATGAGACATTTTCCTGGAATAAAAAGTATCTTATATAATGACCCAGGTAATAAGTTAACATCAGACCAAACTTCATCAAAATCCGTTCAATAGTTCTGCATAATGTGTGCACATGCTCAATTTTTTCCATTTTCTCGTGGGAATGAGACATTTAGTAGGAGTAAAAAGTATCTTAGATGTTGATCCAGGTAATAACTTATCATCACACCAAATGTCATGAAAATCCATCCAGTAGTTTCTGTGTGATCCGTGAATACACAGACAGACAGAAAAAAATTTTAAAAATCGCTGTTTTGATATCTATATCTACACCGATAACTATTTACAGTACCAGTACCTACAATTTTCAAAAAATATTCCATGTACAGAAATCGTCTCATTATAGTTTTGTTATATGTATAGATTAAAAAACAGTCTAAAAAAAAAGAAAGTATATATAGTTCAAGAAGAATGGACACTTATAATAGCACTTGTTCCCGGTGTGTTTGTTTTGCAAAAGTTTATTCTCAGTACTACTTCTATTCGGTGAGGTGTTAAACATATATGTAGGTACGTAATGAAACCATACGTCTGCGTATACTTCTGAACTATGCCCAGTGACTTTACGATTTGGTATTTTGGTGCAAACCAAACGCTGAGTGAGCTCACAGCAAATGCATCTAGTAAAACCCTGTAACCTTTTGAGGTAAGTTCGACAGCAAGTAAGGTTATACTTTCGAGCTTCTGCTGCCTGCCACCTCTACTCTAGTGTGTTCGAGCTCCACCAAATCAGGGCGAAGGTTACTTTGTATGTTGTACACTTGTGTATTGAATTTTAAAACCGCATACAGGAGTAAACGTACTGTGCGAATGTTAGGAAACAATCATTAAGCAAAAGACATTATCATATTTCTAAAGAAATCTACTTTTCAAGAACTGATTCCAAACTTTTAAGCTTTGATTGAAATACAATTTTGAAAAATTTCAAATTCTCTATCGCATCAACCTTCCTTGTTATAACAAGGTTAACTTCAGACTGGTTAACCAAAATCGATCTCGAATGAATTAGAATTACAAAAAAAAAATGGACTTGCATAACGGGATTGAATAGAATCCTTTAAACATTGTTACCCGTAATTGTTGTATCTTGAGATACATGAAATTCATGTGACACGGCAGTTTTGTGATATGTGTTAATAAATAAAGCCATTAACGAACAGTTAATGACTATGTAAGTCGAAATATGTCACAGAAGTTTTGCTGCCTGCAAAGTTACAACTGCGTCTTAATTTAACTTTTCAAATCATTACTACTTACAGAACATTTGGTACAATGAGTTTTTCACTAACTTTCAACAGAATCTGGGGCGTAGCTACCGCCGTATCAGCCGTATCAATGATACGGGGCCCCCGGGCTATAGAGGCCCCTAACGTGTGTAAGAAAAAATTAGTAAAATGTTATCCACAATGTCCCTTAATCTCGTGCTTCCCGGGAAAAAAACATATAAAAAAACTGTCATACGTGCCTATAATAGAGTTTTAACTTCAGAAATGACAAAAGTCAAAAAAGCGACCCCCTTTTTTTCCCGGGTTAAACGTGCGCCCAAAAGTTGGCAACATGGGTAACTTCAAAAATGAGACTTCGATGGGGCAGGAACAGCTATCAGACTTGTCACTAGTGTCTACAGAGGCAGAAATTTTAGAAAAACTGAAACCGTCTTCAGCTATAGATGATTTAATAAATCAATTTGTCGGAAAAAAGGCAAGAAAAGTGTATATTTAACTTGAATTGTTTGGCTAGGCTCAATTTCTAGGAGAAAGCGATAACTTATAATCAATAAATATTTATTTTAATTTAATGCAAGCATTTTTGTTTCTTTTGTGAGAAATCTTTACCCTTTATTTGGGCGCCCCAACTAATTTTGATACAGGGCCCCTCCAAGGCACGCTACGCCACTGAACAGAATCTTTAGTTTCCAAGAAAAAACCAAATAGTGATAAATAGAATGTTAGTAAGAAGCTACACAAAATTTTGAACCTGAATCTTTACCATCTGAACAAAAAACTGCTTTAACACATCGTTGTGCTATCTGTATTCTATCATCAATATACTTTTATATTTTCCATAAAAAAACATGAATAACATTAAACAAATCGATAACAGTTTTAACGAAAGATCGCCTTAAGATAAAGATATGAGAAAAAAACTTGAAACAGTAACCACACATAAGAAAAACAAAGATAATTACATTATAATAACGTTTTTAACGAACACATTCGAAAAATTCCCACAAGTACCGAATGTTTAAACATTACATATACATACATATGGTACATCCGCACCCTATTCTGCACATAATACATTAAAACCGCTGCTAGAGTAGCGAAACGTTTACTTCACTATTTTGTTTCAATAATTTATGCATAGATAGAACAAATTTATCTCACACAATGTTTTCTTTTTTTTCTATTTTCATTCTAAAACAGTTTCGACGCGATTTTTTTTTGCCTCAATTCCGTTCGGTTCTTATTCAGCGTGCGCTTTTAATGAACGTCGTTAAACATGAATAAATGTTTAAATTGTTCGAAGAAAACTTGTAAAGAACCAATGAATATAATTTGAATATGTAACTAACTATAAATATAGTATACAGGGTGTTATAACAAAACTCCGTGATTTATTTAAAAAAATCATGGAGATTGCTATAATATATACATAATCGTAAAATAATTATGATTAGGTCTTAAATCAATTTCGTAAAAAGGTTTTTTGGGTCGCGCAAGGATGTTATTTATGTGGAAGCGATTTTTGGATCTTACATTCACACCAAAAGGATATAAAAAAAGGATTAAAATCCGAGGTTCTACAGTACAGTATGTGATGATATTTATAGTTTAAAATGAAAACAAATCTATGGAATGTTTGATGACAGTTATAAATTTCACCACATGGAAACGAATTTATTTAAATAGTTGGGTTATGAAGGTTAAAATAAAAAAAAAGATTAAATAAATTGTGAAATATTTAAAGAAAGGGGCAGATAATGAATAAAAATGTGAGTAAGGATAGAATGAAGGTAAAATAAAAATGTAATATGATTGTGATTAAAAAAAAAAAATACTTATTGCTGTGTTTTCTTCAGATGATGAAAAGTTACGAATTTCGATTGTTTTAAAAGAAATAAAAAGATTACAAAATTAACGAAGAAAAAAGAAAAACTGCTTGTAACTAATCTAATTTAAAAATTTTATCTCGTTGAGTCAAAATGAATAAATACTTCTCAACTTTCTTTTCAAATAGGTAAGCAGAAATATAAAAAAAATTAAACAATATAAATTAATTTAATTTACGTTTATTTAGAAAACAATTAATACAATTATTTGAAGACTGTTTTCTTGAACGATACCGCGGAAAAAGAGGCCGAGTAGAATTCCAGGAACACCGTTTTCACCTCGTGTCGAATGGAAGTGACAAATACATATATGACGGGCAGCGCATGGTATTTTGACAACAACTGATGATGATCATGCCGTTATATAACAATTATGTAATATTGTTATAGTGTAAAGAAAATTGTGTTGAATTATTTAAAGACAGAAAAAAATGTTCGTATTATTCAGAGACACAGCTAGATCGGACACTGTTTATCTGTTGTTAATTTTGCATACAAGATCTATGGTGTCGTACAGGAATTTATTGTACTCACAAGTTTAAAGACGATTCTACAATTGACTTTTCTAGAAAGTTTTATAACTAACGATAAGTCGCTTACAATTCAATGTAATGAAAATCCATTATATAAAAAACTGAGAAAATTAATATTATTTATTACACTGATCACTATAAAGCATATTTACAAGCAGGAAAAGTAAAACTGCGTAAGTATGCTTGAAAAGATAGGAACCTAACAATATAGCTTTGTTTAGCTAAGTACAATTTATTGAATATATTATAAAATTCAAAACTGAAAGTTAAATACAATAATTTTAACAAATATAAAATTTTATCCACTTAACAGATTTTCGGTGAAAAGTTTGAAAACAACACTTTCCTTTCGAAAGTCCAAATGAAATTAAAAAAAATTTTGGAATTAAAGAAACTGGACTGTCATGAAAAAAAAAATGATGGAAACCGATTTAAAACTAACAACAAAACTGAACAGATTTTAAAATTTAAAAAATTTTCATTATGATTAAGAGATCAACTATGTTGAGAAAGAATTATATAACAAAATACGTACCTATACTCGTATGGAAAATAGGAATTTAATAAATTTGAACGTTACTTTATAGTATTCCATATTTAATAATCCACTTGTTTGCTAATAATCATATTGACCGAAACATGTCATAAGAGTTTCCAAAATAAAAGTGATCTTTTTAAAGTATTCGAGTGTTTTGCTTATTAATAGCAAAAATAGGAAATGTTTGTTATAGGTATTCTAATATAAAACGGTGCTAAAAATCTAAAATTTTGTGTGGTAAGTAGGTAAATTCGTTTAGACATGTGGACAATCTTGGAGTAAATAAAGGATATAAAATCTGACGTCTCAAAGTTGGGTATATAAAAATTTTCAAAAATTTTACATAAAAATTAGACTACTGTAGGGAGTGTACGACCGCGTATACTTTTAAAAAAAAGTTATAAAAAATTCAAGAGAACTCAAAAAAAAAGAAATTGAATCTTCTGTAGCTGTTATCTGAATTATCTTAACGACTACTATATGGCTCTTAAATAATTCAGCGCCCATTTTTTTAACACCCTGTATGCACACATACCCACAATATAATACATATAAGGAAAATTGATGAATATTAAAATACCTATAGAGGAAATATTCTCGCTAGTTGCACTCTAAACACTATTAGATACTAGAGGAAAATTTATTATGATTTATAGATGTCAGGATAGAGAAAATATCTTTAGTTTGTTCACTTACGTATATCCCGAGCTTGGGATCGTCGATTATAATTTGCTTACATCAACGAATATTGTTGTATCTATCCGTAACGCGAGCGAGAGTTAGTTTGAACGGCAATGTTATCTCGATCAAGCATTTTTGAAATATTAAATGTATAGAAAAAGGCTCATCGAATTCAGTATATTAAACAGATACTTTATTCTTATACCTAATAGGAGTATAACAACTATTTGGCTAAAGGAAACATATAAACGGTATTATCATTTTAGAACATATTTATAACTGTCTAGGTATAATAACGGGAAGTAATTTATGCTACTATAGCTACCGTTCAAGAAAGGATATTATGCTGAAAATAAATCTAAAAAGTTAACCTAATTTTTAAATATAAATATTTGAGTAAACTGTTTTTGTAGTAGTCTAAGAGCTGGCTACATGAAAAAGCTTGTTATCGCTACATGGCTGATTTCTTTTGTAAAAGGATGCTTTTTTATAGCCAAGTTCAAATAATCTTGTCTGCCAGCGCAATCCCGTGGCTTAACGCAGGAACGGCCGCTTAAATAGTTAAATTTCGATATTAAAAATTTTATAAGATATATGGGTTATAACTACGGAAACAGTTTTTATTTTCAAATTATTATTATTATTATTTTCAATTTATTATTTTTTATTAATTTTTTTCAATTTTATTCAACAGTTTTTTCGGTTTAAAAAGTAACTTACTCATACTCGGTCCGTAGGTTTATTTTTGTGGCCATGGATGCTTACAAATCCTCGGCTTTTAGCCTCGGATTCTCAAACTGCATCCGAGATCACAAAAATAACACTTCCGGTTCTTGTCAAGTAATATTTATAATTATATACTATTATTGCGTCTGAAAAGTACCTGATAAAGTTACAATATTGTCTGTTCGAGGATCTTTTTTTTATGATATTCATCAAAAAAAATTCAATATAACATTCAATCAATCGACATGCAAGTATGTGATGAATTTTTTATTTCACAATCTTACGCCACTTTCTCGTTGTCTGCCGACACTTTCATCACTAAAAAACTCTCTGCCAACAATTTTCCGCGTTTTCTAAGAATAAATTGAAAATAACAATACCTAATAATAATTTGAAAATAAAAACTGTTTTCATAGTTATAACACATGCATCTTATAAAATTTGTAATATCGAAATTTAACTATTTAAGCGGCCGTTCCTGCGTTAAGCCAAGGGGTTGCGCTGGCAGACAAGATTATTTGAACTTAGCTATAAAAAATGACCCTTTTATAAAAGAAATCAGCCATGTAGCGATAACAAGCTTTTTTATGTAGCCAGCTCTCAATCTATAGTTAAGGTGAATCAAAAGACAAGCAATAGGAGTAGTAGAAATATAAGAGAATGGGGCCCTCCTTCCCTCCTGCCGACTTTTTGAGTGACCTCGACAGGAGGCAAAACTACCGAGGCGGTTCTAGAAGCCTCCGGCGGTGGGTGGAGCAAAATTTTTTTCTAGCCTAGTGGAACTTGATCCAACCTAAGAGAACCTAAGGAAATTTGGTGTAACCTAACAGATTGTTTCTAACCTAAGAATTCCTTAATAGATGGCGCAGCCACCTTCGAGCCCTGTAAATTCCCTAATAGATGACGCAGTCACCTTTGATAGCGTTGCTGGTCTGGATTCCTGTGTGTAAGTTTGAAAAATTGTCAACAGGTGGCGCAGTCACCTTTGATAGCGTCGTTAGTCTGAACCACCACGAATTCTGTACCTAGATTCAAAATTCCATGAAAAGGTGGCGTTGCTTTCATAATTTTATAATATTTTTATCTGAAAACGGGTTTAAACTTGTATAAATTGTCAGCTGACGTCATTAGAAGGAATGCTGATATCAATAGCGGAGATTTCTGTCTAATATGCAAAAATGAATTTTATTTTATCATATGATTGTATATTTTTATCTGAAAACAGGTTTAAACTTGTATAAATTGTCAGCTGACGTCACTAAAGGTAAACTGTTATTAATAGCGGAGATTTCTATCTAATATGCAAAAAAATGAAGCAACAGGTTTTAACCTGCATGGCTACATAAAGTGTGATAAATGACGTCATCAAGCTATCTTTCTGCTAAAAAAGGGCGCGACAGAATTTCTTCAGTTACAATTTTGTTCGAAACTTTAGTGAAAAAATATTAAATCTTATTGTTGTGAATTTTCAATTGTTGTGTTAACAATTAATTATTGCCAACAATGGAATCCATTACTACTGGTGCTTCATCTGGAAACAGAAACTTAATTCAAAAAATGGCTGGAAATTTTGTGGATGAATTGAATCATCTTGGCGCTGTTAAACGATGGATTAAACTTTCTGATATGGAAATTGGAAAAGTATATAAAATAATGGGAGCCAGTCAACTACCATCGAAATTCGATTCATCGAAAATGAAGACAATATTGGAATTGGAAATTGGATACATTTCGTTACCAGCGAGATTTGACAATTTGAACGAGCAGATGCTGGCATGGTTGCAAAGCAATCCAAAACTTGGTATTATGAATAATGGACCCATTGGACTAACTCATAAATTGCAATTTAAAACGTTGGATCTTCTTGAAATCGTGGAGGATGCTGAATGGGGAATTTTGTAATTTATTCTCTTCAAAATGTATTATTTAATTGTACTATGTATTTTAAAAATTTCAATATTGTATCAATTTTTACATATATTTAATAAAAAATTATAAAAAAACAAAAAAAACAAAAAAAAAAACAAAACAAAAAAACAAAAAAAAATTTCGATTTTTTTTCAATACCCATCGCTAGACATTGATTTATATTCTAGTTTTGATTATGCCAGATTAATAAATAAACATTATTTGGTGTTTAATAAAAAATTTAAAAAATCGATTTTTCAATTCAGGTCTCGTCTCTAAATCACAATTTTTGAACTAAGTATAAATCAATAATACATATGAGTAATATTTGATATGCATCGTATTATTAGGTTTTATGGTGAATAATTATAAAACAAAAAAAGATTTAATATCCCCTGAAAACGAAAAATTTAATTTTTCACATGCTTAATAAAAATTATTTTTCAAGTTTAATAAAAATTATTCTTTATAAAATTGTCTATCAAATATTAGCCTTGCACATACATATAAGAAGTGCTGATTTGCTAAAATATAAATCTTGGAATGTGGATACATAATGTTATGTATAAGTCCAATACGTTCATACATATGTATATATGAATATTACATTGTAATACAGGTATTCGCTATATCTATATGAATCGTGTTTAAAAGCCAAATTTATTTTCCTGAATTTTTTAAAATATATATAGTAATATAATATTTCGCATATATACAGTACTCTGTTAAAAGTACGGGTTTCTACACCGTTAAAAACATATATTTTACAATATCAATATATTGTAAAAAATCATATTTCTTAATATTTTTAAAACTGAATATGTAATATCAAGAATTTAAAACAGTTTTGAAACATTAATTTCTCCTCATAATATTTTTTTAGTCTTAAATTAATAGCACAATGTTCCATATATTTTAAGAAAATTTTTCTTTTAATATTTTATAACTTATCTAAAAAATTTATAGCTATTTTTATCAAAAAAATTATTACTTGCTATTGTTAAAAAATTAGTTAAATATATCTATAGGTATTAAGTGACCCCTAGTTTTGTGAAAGACGGTAGTAATAGTAATTCATCTTAAATACGAAATTATTTTATCAATGCTAAATAAGCGTTTTTTTTCTCATATTATCATACTCCAATATATTGTATATTATTATAATTTATAAAAATGTGTTTTATTTATTAAAAAATTTAGCAAAATTTTAAATAATATCGCATCAAAATAATATTCAGAAGTCAATAAAAGACAATAGCAGTAAATTTATTAAGATAACTATAAATAAATATTAATCTAATGTTGAAATATTTATTAACAAATAGTACTGCTTAGTAGAAAATTAGGCACGTATTGTTTTGTTTTCAAATTTACCTTTTTTGCAATTAAAGAAAATTTTAGTAACTATCGATGCCTATATAAAACGATACCCATAAAAGACAAGCATGCTCTGATCTCAACAATTTTTTCCCATGTTAAATTTGTATGTTCTTACTTCGCTGAAACTTATTATGTTTATATATTCCCCGCAATATTTTCTACCATAAACAATAGTTATAGCAAGCTAGGTAGGTATTGAATAAGTATTTTTTGTTTGTTAATTTATTGATGATAGAGAAAAAAAATTTATGATTTTATAGACAGTGAAATACATTTAAACTATTTTTTTGCAGTTTAATTTTGTAAAAACACCTAAAAATTATCAGTCACAGACAAATATTTCTAATCAAACGAATTGAAAATGTAGTTTTATATCATAAGAATAAATGCGTATATATAGGGTGGACAGTAAATAACTCTCATAATTTTTAAAGAGCGGATGAAAACTTTAATTTTGGATTACGAAATTTTATTTTTTTTCCGGAGTTAAGCTGCATTCAATTAATTAACCCTTTCCTGCACAGCAGTTTTAGATCATTATTGTTCAACGATACTTTATTTTTTAACAAATCATTAATAATATGGGTGAATACTTATTGGCAAGAATTACATAGTTTACACATATGTTCTATCGCACCAGAATGTTAATAGGACAATGCGATTTAATTGCCTATATTCAGGAGCAAGCAAAAACATTACCTATTTTAATAGCTTAGAAAATACACATTACATAGTTCGTTGTAAGAACAATCATTTCGGTGATCTTTTTTAACGAATTACTAAAATTGCTTAAGGACTATGGTATGTAAGAAATAACAACACTCACATAATTTTAAAATAATTAACATATAGCTATTGGAAAAGTTACAAAGATTTTTTTTAACAACTTATTAAATGCCGATAGCTTATTTTAATATCTCCTATAGGGCCTTAAGTATAACCCTAAACCCGAATTTTTTTCATCACCATCGTTGGCGACTGTATTCTCGTCATCATCAGCTTCTCCTTCGCTCGCAGTATCTTCGCTATCGCTAGTAGATGTTTTTTCATCATCATTGAATACATATTTTAACACTGGTTCAATAATATCATGCTTTTCCAATTCCCTGGTTATTGAGATAATCCGCTTTCCAATGTCACTTTCCTTTAAATTATTAAAATGGCTTCGTTTTTTCTCGTTTTCGATATAATCCGCGAAGCTGGGATTTATAATATGACTCCTTTCCATTAAATTGCACACAGTATTAACCATTTCTTCTCCAATTTGCGTCTGAGTCGCTAAACTTCTTAGTTCATCAACTAAATGGTTCGGGTCATCAAAATATTCTTCTCCATCAACAGGTTTCGAATGGCCATTATGAAGGTTAGTATTTTCATCATCATATTTGAAACGTTTAGCTTCTCCATTTATTGAATTAGATGTTGAAGGTTGGTCCTTTTCTTCCGAATTTTTATCTTCTTGTTCTTCATCCTTTGCGCATGCGTTCTGAAGCTCTTTGACCATTAATATGTCTAGAGCAGTTTGTAAGAGACCAGCTATCTTTGGAGTAAAACTTGTTTCTTTGTAGTTATCAGGCGATGGTAAATGCTTTTGTTCATCAGATCGATTATCTTCGACATTTACCGATTGTAGAATATTATGCGAGTTTTTTAAAGCGTGGAATTTACTTCTGATTGCTTCTGCTGCAGCCATCATACTTTCATCAAAAGTATTCAAGTTTCTTTTAGATAGATCTGTATCATTTTCGTGTTGATTTTGAAATACTGGTGCTTTATCTTCCTTTTCTTCATTTCTTGCTTCAAAACTATATTCGGTTTCATTATCATCATTTTCATCATTAGATTTTGACGATTCACTTTGTCTCCTGTTCTCCGCGCTGTTCACTTGTGTCCCATTATTTACCGTGGTATATTCAAACTGATTATTTGCGATCTGGTCATTATTGTTTGTTTCATGTTCCTGAGTATGCACTCTTCTTTTCATATGACGTAAAAGAGAACTTCTCCGCGAAAATGTCTTGTCACAACGTATACAGTTAAACATTTTGATAGATGTGAAGAGTTCGATTTATAACATAACACTGATTAGTTTTTATATCGACATGATCTTATATAGTACAACCAGAGCAGAATTGACGTAAAGTAATGACACCAAAATGCACCAAAGGTGCACCAAATGACACCAAACTGCACCAAAGGTGCACCAAATGACACCAAACTGCACCAAATGACACCAAACTGCACCAAAGGTGCACCAAATGACACCAAACTGCACCAAAGGTGCACCAAATGACACCAAACTGCACCAAAGGTGCACCAAATGACACCAAACTGCACCAAAGTTGCTCCAAATGACACCAAACTGCACCAAAGTTGCACCAAATGACACCAAACTGCACCAAAGGTGCACCAAATGACACCAAACTGCACCAAAGTTGCACCAAATGACACCAAACTGCTCCAAAGGTGCACCAAAATTCACCAAAAGTGCACCAAATGACACCAAACTGCACCAAAGTTGCACCAAATGACACCAAACTGCACCAAAGTTGCACCAAACTGCACCTTTGGTGCAGTTTGGTGTCATTTGGTGCAACTTTGGTGCAGTTTGGTGTCATTTGGTGCACTTTTGGTGAATTTTGGTGCACCTTTGGAGCAGTTTGGTGTCATTTGGTGCAACTTTGGTGCAGTTTGGTGTCATTTGGTGCACCTTTGGTGCAGTTTGGTGTCATTTGGTGCAACTTTGGTGCAGTTTGGTGTCATTTGGAGCAACTTTGGTGCAGTTTGGTGTCATTTGGTGCACCTTTGGTGCAGTTTGGTGTCATTTGGTGCACCTTTGGTGCAGTTTGGTGTCATTTGGTGCACCTTTGGTGCAGTTTGGTGTCATTTGGTGCAGTTTGGTGTCATTTGGTGCACCTTTGGTGCAGTTTGGTGTCATTTGGTGCACCTTTGGTGCATTTTGGTGTCATTACTTTACGTCAATTCTGCTCTGGTTGTACTATATAAGATCATGTCGATATAAAAACTAATCAGTGTTATGTTATAAATCGAACTCTTCACATCTATCAAAATGTTTAACTGTATACGTTGTGACAAGACATTTTCGCGGAGAAGTTCTCTTTTACGTCATATGAAAAGAAGAGTGCATACTCAGGAACATGAAACAAACAATAATGACCAGATCGCAAATAATCAGTTTGAATATACCACGGTAAATAATGGGACACAAGTGAACAGCGCGGAGAACAGGAGACAAAGTGAATCGTCAAAATCTAATGATGAAAATGATGATAATGAAACCGAATATAGTTTTGAAGCAAGAAATGAAGAAAAGGAAGATAAAGCACCAGTATTTCAAAATCAACACGAAAATGATACAGATCTATCTAAAAGAAACTTGAATACTTTTGATGAAAGTATGATGGCTGCAGCAGAAGCAATCAGAAGTAAATTCCACGCTTTAAAAAACTCGCATAATATTCTACAATCGGTAAATGTCGAAGATAATCGATCTGATGAACAAAAGCATTTACCATCGCCTGATAACTACAAAGAAACAAGTTTTACTCCAAAGATAGCTGGTCTCTTACAAACTGCTCTAGACATATTAATGGTCAAAGAGCTTCAGAACGCATGCGCAAAGGATGAAGAACAAGAAGATAAAAATTCGGAAGAAAAGGACCAACCTTCAACATCTAATTCAATAAATGGAGAAGCTAAACGTTTCAAATATGATGATGAAAATACTAACCTTCATAATGGCCATTCGAAACCTGTTGATGGAGAAGAATATTTTGATGACCCGAACCATTTAGTTGATGAACTAAGAAGTTTAGCGACTCAGACGCAAATTGGAGAAGAAATGGTTAATACTGTGTGCAATTTAATGGAAAGGAGTCATATTATAAATCCCAGCTTCGCGGATTATATCGAAAACGAGAAAAAACGAAGCCATTTTAATAATTTAAAGGAAAGTGACATTGGAAAGCGGATTATCTCAATAACCAGGGAATTGGAAAAGCATGATATTATTGAACCAGTGTTAAAATATGTATTCAATGATGATGAAAAAACATCTACTAGCGATAGCGAAGATACTGCGAGCGAAGGAGAAGCTGATGATGACGAGAATACAGTCGCCAACGATGGTGATGAAAAAAATTCGGGTTTAGGGTTATACTTAAGGCCCTATAGGAGATATTAAAATAAGCTATCGGCATTTAATAAGTTGTTAAAAAAAATCTTTGTAACTTTTCCAATAGCTATATGTTAATTATTTTAAAATTATGTGAGTGTTGTTATTTCTTACATACCACAGTCCTTAAGCAATTTTAGTAATTCGTTAAAAAAGATCACCGAAATGATTGTTCTTACAACGAACTATGTAATGTGTATTTTCTAAGCTATTAAAATAGGTAATGTTTTTGCTTGCTCCTGAATATAGGCAATTAAATCGCATTGTCCTATTAACATTCTGGTGCGATAGAACATATGTGTAAACTATGTAATTCTTGCCAATAAGTATTCACCCATATTATTAATGATTTGTTAAAAAATAAAGTATCGTTGAACAATAATGATCTAAAACTGCTGTGCAGGAAAGGGTTAATTAATTGAATGCAGCTTAACTCCGGAAAAAAAATAAAATTTCGTAATCCAAAATTAAAGTTTTCATCCGCTCTTTAAAAATTATGAGAGTTATTTACTGTCCACCCTATATATACGCATTTATTCTTATGATATAAAACTACATTTTCAATTCGTTTGATTAGAAATATTTGTCTGTGACTGATAATTTTTAGGTGTTTTTACAAAATTAAACTGCAAAAAAATAGTTTAAATGTATTTCACTGTCTATAAAATCATAAATTTTTTTTCTCTATCATCAATAAATTAACAAACAAAAAATACTTATTCAATACCTACCTAGCTTGCTATAACTATTGTTTATGGTAGAAAATATTGCGGGGAATATATAAACATAATAAGTTTCAGCGAAGTAAGAACATACAAATTTAACATGGGAAAAAATTGTTGAGATCAGAGCATGCTTGTCTTTTATGGGTATCGTTTTATATAGGCATCGATAGTTACTAAAATTTTCTTTAATTGCAAAAAAGGTAAATTTGAAAACAAAACAATACGTGCCTAATTTTCTACTAAGCAGTACTATTTGTTAATAAATATTTCAACATTAGATTAATATTTATTTATAGTTATCTTAATAAATTTACTGCTATTGTCTTTTATTGACTTCTGAATATTATTTTGATGCGATATTATTTAAAATTTTGCTAAATTTTTTAATAAATAAAACACATTTTTATAAATTATAATAATATACAATATATTGGAGTATGATAATATGAGAAAAAAAACGCTTATTTAGCATTGATAAAATAATTTCGTATTTAAGATGAATTGCTATTACTACCGTCTTTCACAAAACTAGGGGTCACTTAATACCTATAGATATATTTAACTAATTTTTTAACAATAGCAAGTAATAATTTTTTTGATAAAAATAGCTATAAATTTTTTAGATAAGTTATAAAATATTAAAAGAAAAATTTTCTTAAAATATATGGAACATTGTGCTATTAATTTAAGACTAAAAAAATATTATGAGGAGAAATTAATGTTTCAAAACTGTTTTAAATTCTTGATATTACATATTCAGTTTTAAAAATATTAAGAAATATGATTTTTTACAATATATTGATATTGTAAAATATATGTTTTTAACGGTGTAGAAACCCGTACTTTTAACAGAGTACTGTATATATGCGAAATATTATATTACTATATATATTTTAAAAAATTCAGGAAAATAAATTTGGCTTTTAAACACGATTCATATAGATATAGCGAATACCTGTATTACAATGTAATATTCATATATACATATGTATGAACGTATTGGACTTATACATAACATTATGTATCCACATTCCAAGATTTATATTTTAGCAAATCAGCACTTCTTATATGTATGTGCAAGGCTAATATTTGATAGACAATTTTATAAAGAATAATTTTTATTAAACTTGAAAAATAATTTTTATTAAGCATGTGAAAAATTAAATTTTTCGTTTTCAGGGGATATTAAATCTTTTTTTGTTTTATAATTATTCACCATAAAACCTAATAATACGATGCATATCAAATATTACTCATATGTATTATTGATTTATACTTAGTTCAAAAATTGTGATTTAGAGACGAGACCTGAATTGAAAAATCGATTTTTTAAATTTTTTATTAAACACCAAATAATGTTTATTTATTAATCTGGCATAATCAAAACTAGAATATAAATCAATGTCTAGCGATGGGTATTGAAAAAAAATCGAAATTTTTTTTTGTTTTTTTGTTTTGTTTTTTTTTTTTGTTTTTTTTGTTTTTTTATAATTTTTTATTAAATATATGTAAAAATTGATACAATATTGAAATTTTTAAAATACATAGTACAATTAAATAATACATTTTGAAGAGAATAAATTACAAAATTCCCCATTCAGCATCCTCCACGATTTCAAGAAGATCCAACGTTTTAAATTGCAATTTATGAGTTAGTCCAATGGGTCCATTATTCATAATACCAAGTTTTGGATTGCTTTGCAACCATGCCAGCATCTGCTCGTTCAAATTGTCAAATCTCGCTGGTAACGAAATGTATCCAATTTCCAATTCCAATATTGTCTTCATTTTCGATGAATCGAATTTCGATGGTAGTTGACTGGCTCCCATTATTTTATATACTTTTCCAATTTCCATATCAGAAAGTTTAATCCATCGTTTAACAGCGCCAAGATGATTCAATTCATCCACAAAATTTCCAGCCATTTTTTGAATTAAGTTTCTGTTTCCAGATGAAGCACCAGTAGTAATGGATTCCATTGTTGGCGATAATTAATTGTTAACACAACAATTGAAAATTCACAACAATAAGATTTAATATTTTTTCACTAAAGTTTCGAACAAAATTGTAACTGAAGAAATTCTGTCGCGCCCTTTTTTAGCAGAAAGATAGCTTGATGACGTCATTTATCACACTTTATGTAGCCATGCAGGTTAAAACCTGTTGCTTCATTTTTTTGCATATTAGATAGAAATCTCCGCTATTAATAACAGTTTACCTTTAGTGACGTCAGCTGACAATTTATACAAGTTTAAACCTGTTTTCAGATAAAAATATACAATCATATGATAAAATAAAATTCATTTTTGCATATTAGACAGAAATCTCCGCTATTGATATCAGCATTCCTTCTAATGACGTCAGCTGACAATTTATACAAGTTTAAACCCGTTTTCAGATAAAAATATTATAAAATTATGAAAGCAACGCCACCTTTTCATGGAATTTTGAATCTAGGTACAGAATTCGTGGTGGTTCAGACTAACGACGCTATCAAAGGTGACTGCGCCACCTGTTGACAATTTTTCAAACTTACACACAGGAATCCAGACCAGCAACGCTATCAAAGGTGACTGCGTCATCTATTAGGGAATTTACAGGGCTCGAAGGTGGCTGCGCCATCTATTAAGGAATTCTTAGGTTAGAAACAATCTGTTAGGTTACACCAAATTTCCTTAGGTTCTCTTAGGTTGGATCAAGTTCCACTAGGCTAGAAAAAAATTTTGCTCCACCCACCGCCGGAGGCTTCTAGAACCGCCTCGGTAGTTTTGCCTCCTGTCGAGGTCACTCAAAAAGTCGGCAGGAGGGAAGGAGGGCCCCATTCTCTTATATTTCTACTACTAATAGGTAATACGAATTAATTAAAATGTATAAAATTCAATATATTATAATTCAATATATGGTAAACTATAGCCAGGCTTTAGTGTGATGTTTCCCAAGTTAACACTTAAATAGCCGCACGTTTACGCAATTAAACAACGCCGAGGGGTGGTATATATTTTTAAAAATTTTTGCAAGAAAAAAAAAGAGAAGAAATTTAAGACTTAAAAATTATAGGTACCATCCGTTTATAACGTTTAGAGAAATCAGCACACAGAGAGTGTGTTACCAGTCAATATATGTTGTATGAGCGGCCGTTAAGGTATTAATTCCTGAGTAAGGAGTACTAAAGGATCTATGGCAAATTAAAAAAGATCAGGGGGTTTGCGAAGAGTTTAATAATTGTAACCTACTTGTTAGGGTGAATGCGGGAGAGATGTGTATTTAATTGATTTGAAATTTGGTACACGATAAATGGAAACATTGTTCTTTAAAACTGTTTATAAATAATTTTAAATTTTGAGTCATTAAGGATTCATAATTAACATTTTCGTAGAGCCTACAAAGCGGCGTCTCTCCCACACCTATGGGAGAGATGCCG
Source organism: Brachynemurus nebulosus (assembly GCA_035578155.1). Taxonomy (NCBI): domain Eukaryota; kingdom Metazoa; phylum Arthropoda; class Insecta; order Neuroptera; family Myrmeleontidae; genus Brachynemurus; species Brachynemurus nebulosus. Next base: position 164,057,876 of record JAPWDM010000001.1, read on the forward strand.
CATAGTTCATATTAAAAATTTTTTATTTTTTTTGGCGCAGCGCCCCTCTTGAACATATATTACACACATCTCCATACATGATGCATGCCATATGTAACCATTTTTGGCACTTTATACATCTTAACCAGTCAACATTTTTTTTGGTTTCTGAGTACTTTTCAAAACATTCAATACACAAGCAATCATCATTATTTTCGTTATCTTCACTAATATGAGAGCTCTTCCTGATCCATTAATGGATCTTTCATATTTACGTGGCATAATTTACAGTCCAAAAAAAAAAAAAAAATTGTATAATTAAGGTATAAGTCTATGTTTTTAATAATTCATGTCTATGTAATATGATGCGGCATCTATACCAACTTTAAATGCGGCATCTCTCCTTTTTGTTGGGATAGATGCCGCATGTAGCTATAGTAAGCATAGTGCGGAATTCTAACCTAAAATTTTATACAGTACTTTTAAAATATACCTAAATTAATAACAAAACTCATTTTCATTAAAACAATGAAATATACATTCTTAAATTCTAATGAATTAAATGCTTGATAAAATATTATGTTAAAAAACTTACCTTTTAAACTTTTTAACTTACTTTTAAAATATACCTAAATTAATTACAAAACTCATTTTCATTAAAACAATGAAATATACATTCTTAAATTCTAAGGAAATAAATGCTTGATAAAATATATAACTTACTTTTTAATAATAAAAAGTTGGATAATTACTAAACTGATAGATTAATCATAAATGTTACCATATACAGTTTACATAAGTAACTTATATTAAACATATAATCCATTAATAGCGCTATCTATCAATCAACGGAAGAACTATGGCTACTGCGGCATCTCTCCCGCACTTACCCTACTTAATAATAGAATAATATATTTTAGTGTTTTTAATTTTAAAACAAAAATTATAACTCTATACTTACAACAAATTAATATCCGAATATCTTTTTTATGTTTTATTTTTATTTCATGATCCATCGTTTCAAACATCACAATTAAATTTGCAATTTGACTGTTATGTACTTGTGTAAACTTGTAGAGTTATTGTACTCGAGAGGTTTCCACCGGTTTGGTCTGAGAGCTCAATGGTTAGGACGCATTGCGCTGGACTGACTATACGCTTGAAAAGCATTTGAGTAAAAAATTTAAGTTTGCATCCATGCGTAAATGACTTTGATGGTAAAATTTAACCGTAGAATACTACAGTGATTTTTGCGACATTTTTACTACACAAGATATTGGAAGAGAAAATTGAATTTTATAAATAACAAACGACAGAAGGACAACATCACAACTAGTACTGAAGATGCATACAAGAAAACTTAGCAACAACTCTCCGCAACCCCTCTTAAATTTCAAAAATATAACCCATAGGTGTTTTTTCACCCTTTGTAGTACTCTACGGTTAAATATCTTCAGCGCTCACACCTTTATTTGCTTAAAATTTACGAATTGAACAAACAAGTTGAATGAAGTGCGAGCCTTACGTGTGTGTAGAACTGACTAAATATTTACTATTATATTTAATTTTTTTGACTTTAGACTCGACTTGCAAACTTCGCAGATAAGATAGGGGAAATTCTATTTTCACCCAGCGTCATTAAAAATTTACAAAAAATTTTTTTGAAATATGTAAGCTAAGATTTTTCATAAATATGATATCCCACAGAGACATTATTTTTATGAATTTTACTATACTACACAAACGCCTTCTGCAACTATGCCAAATCTCAAGTCGCCAGTGGCAGTGGCACGGACAGACGGACGGACGAACATTAAAGTTTCGTCATAAGAGTTACCTATTTACCTTTACAGAAATAGCAAATTTCAGATCAGTCCATAAGTTCGTACGTATTAATAGCATGCATTGAATTCACTATGACTCATTTACTAAACCAACAGTACAGTTTTGAACCTGTCGAAACTTGTCATCGTGTGACTAACATATTATTCAGTTCATCACCAACTTTCGTAAATATCGAACGCATTTTAGTACCCATAGAAGATGAATATAGATAATCAGTACAGACGTGCTGTGCTACATTTCTTATTTTCGTGTGGTGAAATCTAATGGTAAACATACTATTAGTGTAAGAACTGCCCAGAAATGGTTTAAAAAGTTTAAAGTTGGAGAAAGCAGCATTTATAATGAACCTCGTTTAGGACATCCTGTTAACTATGATGATGATATTTTTCGAAATCTTGTGAAGTCAGACCCACAGTTAACAGTGGATCAGATCGCAGAAAGGATGAATAATAAAGGTTTTTTATATTATTTAAGAATTTACCAAAAAAATATGGACGAATTTTTTGACTGACTAATACATACTACAAAAAAAATACCAAAAAAATATCATGTAACAACTTATTATAGAATAACATTTTGCAAATAACTTTTGTAACGGAACAAAATTGTCGTTAATTGTCGTTAGATGAGATCAAAAATAGGTGAACTGGCATGACGACCACGCGTTCATCCGTATATATCTACATAAATATCTGATATGAAGGAAACAATCTGTATTCCACTTATGTGAAGATGAAAAGAAATAAAGTGTTTGTCAATATGTAAGTAGGTAGGTAGGTACGGGAAGTAGAGTAGGGTGTCCTGCAGGTGTTATACGTCTCATCGTCATCCCATACATACGCTGAATACGCTCGCTTGCTCGTCACACGGCAACAACATACACGTCACGACGTTATGATTATTAACTTCCATCATTCACGGTGACCTACATGATCACCACCAGGGAGAGAGGTGGGCGTCTGTTGAATACCTTCATCATTATCAAACATATATAATAAAAAAAATAGAAACAATTTTCACTTACATTTCAACATCCTGTAAGTGAATAGGTTATGTTCTGATTCAATGTCCATGATACAATTTTCAAAATCTTATTGATTTAAAATCGGTATTTTATTTTTTTCCCATTGTAGTTAAATATCTGGCATTTAGTTTTAAGCGAATTTCCATTTTAGGAATTCACTTATTACAACGAATGTCACAGAAAGACTTGAGCCCGGGACTATGACAGAAAATTGAATTGAAACAAAATTTTGACCATTTTTCGCCATTTTTAGTGGTCTTTTGCAAAAATTGGCCAGATTTCAAATGTAATACGGCAAGACAATTTAACGAATAACATAAATTAGTGTAATTCATATTATTATTAATACATTGTTACCATGGTTGTGAAATCAGTTAAATTTACCAATACGAATTTTTGTTTGATTTTTATCGTGTTTACCTATTCGGATCTGTCTTATGGGTGGAGTTTCAAAAAAATGGCTGACAAAAAAGTGCATAGTAGTAGGTTTTGGACAGTTTGGGAACCACCTTCCCACCTGCCGACTTTTTGAGCGACCTCGGCAGGAGGCAAAACTACCGAGGCGGTTCTAGAAGCCTCCGGCGGTGGGTGGAGCAAAACTTGGTCTCCAACCTAACGATATCTAGTGAAATTTTTTTCTAACCTAACAGAACCCAATGGAACTTGACCTAACCTAACGAAACCTAAGCGAACTTAGCTTAACCTAACAAAATTTTTTTCTAACCTAAGAACTGAAAAATTCCCTAACAGATGGCGCAGCCACCTTCGAGCCCTGTGAATTCGCTACTAGATGGCGTTGCTAGTCTGGATTCCTGTGTGTAAGTTTGAAAAATTGTCAACAGATGGCATCGAAAACCTTTTTTTTGATAGTTAAACTAGCCATTAAAAGATGGCCTTGCTTTCATAATTTTATCATATTTTCATCTGAAAACAGGTTTAAAGTTGTATAAATTGTCAGCTGACGTCACTAAAGGTAAACTGATATCAAACAGCGAAGATTTCTGTCTAATATGCGAAAATGAAGCAGCAGGTTTTAACCTGTATGGCTACATAAAGTGTGACAGCTGACGTCACCATACTATTTTTTCTGCTATAAAAAGGGCGCGACAGAATTTCATCAGTTACAATTTTGTTCGAAACTTTAGTGAAAAAAACATTAAACCTTATTGTTGTGAATTTTCAATTGTTGTGTGTTAAGAGTTAATTGTCGCCAACAATGGAATCCATTACTGCTGGTGCTTCATCTGGAAACAGAGACTTAATTCAAAAAATGGCTGGAAATTTTGTGGATGAATTGAATCATCTTGGCGCTGTTAAACGATGGATTAAACTTTCTGATATGGAAATTGGAAAAGTATATAAAATAATGGGAGCCAGTCAACTACCATCGAAATTCGATTCATCGAAAATGAAGACAATATTGGAATTGGAAATTGGATACATTTCGTTACCAGCGAGATTTGACAATTTGAACGAGCAGATGCTGGCATGGCTGCAAAGCAATCCAAAATTGGGTATCATAAATAATGGACCAATCGGACTAACTCATAAACTGGAATTCAGAAAAACGTTGGATCTTCTTGAAATCGCAATTCAAAACGTTGGATCTTCTTGAAATTTGTAAATTTTCAATTGTTGTGTTAACAATTAATTATTGCCAACAATGGAATCCATGTATTGTGGAAATCGTTCGTATTCATCACATAGCATTTCAGAGTTGTCGATAATTTGTTTAATAATTTCCTCTCGACGCTTCGCTTTACTTAGTTCTCTTAGTTCTGCGTTAGAACATTGAAGAAGATTGATGTAATGGTCCGTAAATTACATACAACAGAAATATTCCGATATTTCAATATTTCCAATATTTCGTCTATAATTGAACTTGAAAAGTCTACAAACCACCTCTATAAATTCAATGGTGTTTGTTGAATAATTTTTTACTATTTTAATACACAAGTCGACCAATTGGTGATCTTTGATTCCTCACAGAACACTTTCTTGCATATGCACAAATTTTTAATATATATAATTATAAATTTTACAAGTTAAAAAAGTGATCATTGTGTACCTATTTTTGTTTAAAACAATACTTAATAAAATAAATTTAAAGAAAAAAACCGATCTTTTGATTTACACCGATCCCCTAAAAAGAAATCAAACTAATTTTTGATATTATACCTTAAACTTGATGTATATATAAAAATTCCATTTACAATTATGGTACACCATATATACTCGTAAATTTTACAAAAATGTATCACTCTGTACATTTTTTTTTTAAATCTGTGTGCATATTCTTTGATGTTATTTAATCAGCTAAATCTTTAATCAACTAAATCAGCTAAAATTGTTACATACTTACGTTATAAATATCTAAGTGTGTATTTTTCTTTTAAATATATAACTTATAAATACTCATGATTACTTTATTATAACTGTGATCACGCGATATCATGTTATAAAATACATAAGAATTTACTCATTTAATGTAAAAATATTTGGTCATCAACAATTAAATAAAAACGAATTTTTTTTAAATATATATAGTAATATAATATTTCGCATATATACAGTACTCTGTTAAAAGTATGGGTTTCTACACCGTTAAAAACATATATTTTACAATATCAATATATTGTAAAAAATCATATTTCTTAATATTTTTAAAACTGAATATGTAATATCAAGAATTTAAAACAGTTTTGAAACATTAATTTCTCCTCATAATATTTTTTTAGTCTTAAATTAATAGCACAATGTTCCATATATTTTAAGAAAATTTTTCTTTTAATATTTTATAACTTATCTAAAAATTTATAGCTATTTTTATCAAAAATTTATTACTTGCTATTGTTAAAAAATTAGTTAAATATATCTATAGGTATTAAGTGACCCCTAGTTTTGTGAAAGACGGTAGTAATAGCAATTCATCTTAAATACGAAATTATTTTATCAATGCTAAATAAGCGTTTTTTTTCTCATATTATTATACTCCAATATATTGTATATTATTATAATTTATAAAAATGTGTTTTATTTATTAAAAAATTTAGCAAAATTTTAAATAATATCGCGTCAAAATAATATTCAGAAGTCAATAAAAGACAATAGCAGTAAATTTATTAAGATAACTATAAATAAATATTAATCTAATGTTGAAATATTTATTAACAAATAGTACTGCTTAGTAGAAAATTAGGCACCTATTGTTTTGTTTTCAAATTTACCTTTTTTGCAATTAAAGAAAATTTTAGTAACTATCGATGCCTATATAAAACGATACCCATAAAAGACAAGCATGCTCTGATCTCAACAATTTTTTCCCATGTTAAATTTGTATGTTCTTACTTCGCTGAAACTTATTATGTTTATATATTCCCCGCAATATTTTCTACCATAAACAATAGTTATAGCAAGCTAGGTAGGTATTGAATAAGTATTTTTTGTTTGTTAATTTATTGATGATAGAGAAAAAAAAAATTTATGTTTTTATAGACAGTGAAATACTTTTAAACTATTTTTTGCAGTTTAATTTTGTAAAAACACCTAAAAATTATCAGTCACAGACAAATATTTCTAAGCAAACGAATTGAAAATGTAGTTTTATATCATAAGAATAAATGCGTATATATAGGGTGGACAGTAAATAACTCTCATAATTTTTAAAGAGCGGATGAAAACTTTAATTTTGGATTATGAAATTTTATTTTTTTTCCGGAGTTAAGCTGCATTCAATTAATTAACCCTTTCCTGCACAGCAGTTTTAGATCATTACTGTGCAAACGATACTTCAAATTAGCAAATCATTAATAATATGGGTGAATACTTATTGGCAAGAATTACATAGTTTACACATATGTTCTATCGCACCAGAATGTTAATAGGACAATGCGATTTAATTGCCTATATTCAGGAGCAAGCAAAAACATTACCTATTTTAATAGCTTAGAAAATACACATTACATAGTTCGTTGTAAGAACAATCATTTCGGCGATCTTTTTTAACGAATTACTAAAATTGCTTAAGGACTGTGGTATGTAAGAAATAACAACACTCACATAATTTTAAAATAATTAACATATAGCTATTGGAAAAGTTACAAAGATTTTTTTTTTTTTTAACAACTTATTAAATGCCGATAGCTTATTTTAATATCTCCTATAGGGCCTTAAGTATAACCCTTCACCCGAAATTTTTTCATCACCATCGTTGGCGACTGTATTCTCGTCATCATCAGCTTCTCCTTCGCTCGCAGTATCTTCGCCATCGCTAGCAGATGTTTTTTCATCATTTGATATATACTTTAACACTGGCTCAATAATATCATGCTTTTCCAATTCCCTAGTTATTGAGATAATCCGCTTTCCAATGTCACTTTCCTTTAAATTATTAAAATGACTTCGTTTTTTCTCGTTTTCGATATAATCCGCGAAGCTGGGATTTATAATATGACCCCTTTCCATTAAATTGCACACAGTATTAACCATTTCTTCTCCAATTTGCGTCTGAGTCGCTAAACTTCTTAGTTCATCAACTAAATGGTTCGGGTCATCAAAATATTCTTCTTCTTCATCAACAGGTTTCGAATGGCCATTATGAAGGCTAGCATTTTCATCATCATATTTGAAACGTTTAGCTCCGCCATTTGTTGAGTTAGATGTCGAAGGTTGTTCCTTTTCTCCTGAATTTTTATTTTCTTGCTCTTCATCCTTTGCGCATGCGTTCTGAAGCTCTTTGACCATTAATATGTCTAGAGCAGTTTGTAAGAGACCAGCCATCTTTGGAGTAAAACTTGTTTCTTTGTAGTTATCAGGCGATGGTAAATGCTTTTGTTCATCAGATCGATTATCTTCATCATTCGCCGATTGTAGAATATTATGCGAGTTTTTTAAAGCGTGAAATTTACGTCTGATTGCTTCTGCTGCAGCCATCATACTTTGATTAAAAGTATTCAAGTTTCTTGTAGATAGATCTGTATCATCTTCCTGCTGATTTTGAAATACTGGTGCTTTATCTTCCTTTTCTTCATTTCTTGCTTCAAATGTTAAATATTAAAATTAGTTTGTAAAATTTTGTATATATCTAAGTAATCTTGTAAGTTTGTCGACGGCCACGCTCCCGTATCCGGGCCACTTTCCCAGCCCAGGAGTGCTGATTGATTGGTTTCACCTTTTTCAATGTTGTGTGTGATCCACTTCAACCATTCGGCGTCTCCTTCTACACACTTTGGACTGAAATATAATCGTGGAACGCCATATTCTTCCACAAGCTTCAATATATGCTGCAGCAGTTTCGGACGAGCATACTCTATCGCTTTCCGCATCCACAACGTAAGAAAGTATGTCAGCGTGTCGAATCCATCTAGGCGGTCTTCTCCAATATCAGATTCGTTGAAGGTAAGTGTGAATAGAAGATCAAAAGTTTCCACAGACGAACCCCATTCTATAGCTGATGTTATTTTTTCAGGAAAAAAAAAATGTCACGATCTCTTGATGCTATGGATCGGATCATCTCCAAATCAGATAACCGAATGGCTTTATTCAACATCTTCTTCAGCAATCGAGTTCTAGCCATGGATTCCTCCACTATTATAAGGTGTTGAAGACTTTCACTCATTGTTGTGTTTTCACTGGATATTGCTTCGCCGAAAAAATGAAACTGCTCCGGCTCACCATCATCATCATCATTATATGCTGCTCCATGTTGGTGGGGGATACTGCAACTGCTCCGGTCCATCATGCGTATTCGCTGCTCCATGTTGGTGGGGGATACTGCGACTGCTCCGGTCCACCATACGTATTCGCTGCTCCATGTGGATGGGGATATCATACCAAGTCTTTGCTATCAATCCAGCTCTTGACACTACTTGGGAAGCTGAGTTTAAACACCAAAAATACACCAAATTTACACCAAAATGCATCAAATGACACCAAAGTGCATCAAAATGACACCAAATGACATCAAAGAGCCACTCTCAAAAAAGAGCCACTCCCAAAAAAAGAGTCACTCCCAAAAAAGAGTCACTCCCAAAAAAAGAGTCACTCCCAAAAAAGTCACTCCCAAAAAAAGAGTCACTCCCAAAAAAAGAGTCACTCCTAAAAAAGAGTCACTCCCAAAAAAGAATCACTCCCAAAAAAGAGTCACTCCCAAAAAAGAGTCACTCCCAAAAAAGAGTCACTCCCAAAAAAAGAGTCACTCCCAAAAAAAGAGTCACTCCCAAAAAAGAGTCACTCCCAAAAAAAGAGTCACTCCCAAAAAAAGAGTCACTCCCAAAAAAAGAGTCACTCCCAAAAAAGAGTCACTCCCAAAAAAGAGTCACTCCCAAAAAAGGGTCACTCCCAAAAAAGAGTCACTCCCAAAAAAAAGAGTCACTCCCAAAAAAAGAGTCACTCCCAAAAAAGAGTCACTCCCAAAAAAAGAGTCACTCCCAAAAAAAGAGTCACTCCCAAAAAAGAGTCACTCCCAAAAAAGAGTCACTCCCAAAAAAAGAGTCACTCCCAAAAAAAAGAGTCACTCCCAAAAAAGAGTCACTCCCAAAAAAGAGTCACTCCAAAAAAGATTCACTCCCAAAAAAGAGTCACTCCCAAAAAAAAGAGTCACTCCCAAAAAAAGAGTCACTCCCAAAAAAGAGTCACTCCCAAAAATAGAGTCACTCCCAAAAAAAGAGTCACTCCCAAAAAAGAGTCACTCCCAAAAAAGAGTCACTCCCAAAAAAAAAAGAGTCACTCCTAAAAAAAGAGTCACTCCCAAAAAAAAGAGTCACTCCCAAAAAAAGAGTCACTCCAAAAAAAGAGTCACTCCCGAAAGAGTCACTTCAAAAAAAGTCACTCCTAAAAAAGAGTCACTCCCAAAAAAGAATCACTTCATAGGTATATAAGGCTCAACCCGCGGAATCTTTAGTCAGTCGAGTTCAGTTCAGCTATTCGTAAACACGTTGCAATCGTAATACTGTTAAGCTATGCATAGTTGTGAATTTTGTGGTAAGAAATTTTCGCGGAAGTTTAATCTCTCGCGTCATTTAAGAACTAAACATAATTCGTCTGAGAATGATAAAAAAAATGATGACAATGGAAAAAGTCAATTTGAAAATTCCACGAACCGGTCAGTAAATAATGGGACATACGTGAACAGAGCGGAGAAGAGGAGACTTTCAATACAAAGTGAATCGTCAAAATCGAATGATGAAGATGATGATGATGATGGTGAAACCAATTATAGCTTTGAAGCAAGAAATGAAGAAAAGGAAGATAAAGCACCAGTATTTCAAAATCAGCAGGAAGATGATACAGATCTATCTACAAGAAACTTGAATACTTTTAATCAAAGTATGATGGCTGCAGCAGAAGCAATCAGACGTAAATTCCACGCTTTAAAAAACTCGCATAATATTCTACAATCGGCGAATGATGAAGATAATCGATCTGATGAACAAAAGCATTTACCATCGCCTGATAACTACAAAGAAACAAGTTTTACTCCAAAGATGGCTGGTCTCTTACAAACTGCTCTAGACATATTAATGGTCAAAGAGCTTCAGAACGCATGCGCAAAGGATGAAGAGCAAGAAAATAAAAATTCAGGAGAAAAGGAACAACCTTCGACATCTAACTCAACAAATGGCGGAGCTAAACGTTTCAAATATGATGATGAAAATGCTAGCCTTCATAATGGCCATTCGAAACCTGTTGATGAAGAAGAAGAATATTTTGATGACCCGAACCATTTAGTTGATGAACTAAGAAGTTTAGCGACTCAGACGCAAATTGGGGAAGAAATGGTTAATACTGTGTGCAATTTAATGGAAAGGGGTCATATTATAAATCCCAGCTTCGCGGATTATATCGAAAACGAGAAAAAACGAAGTCATTTTAATAATTTAAAGGAAAGTGACATTGGAAAGCGGATTATCTCAATAACTAGGGAATTGGAAAAGCATGATATTATTGAGCCAGTGTTAAAGTATATATCAAATGATGAAAAAACATCTGCTAGCGATGGCGAAGATACTGCGAGCGAAGGAGAAGCTGATGATGACGAGAATACAGTCGCCAACGATGGTGATGAAAAAATTTCGGGTGAAGGGTTATACTTAAGGCCCTATAGGAGATATTAAAATAAGCTATCGGCATTTAATAAGTTGTTAAAAAAAAAAAAAAATCTTTGTAACTTTTCCAATAGCTATATGTTAATTATTTTAAAATTATGTGAGTGTTGTTATTTCTTACATACCACAGTCCTTAAGCAATTTTAGTAATTCGTTAAAAAAGATCGCCGAAATGATTGTTCTTACAACGAACTATGTAATGTGTATTTTCTAAGCTATTAAAATAGGTAATGTTTTTGCTTGCTCCTGAATATAGGCAATTAAATCGCATTGTCCTATTAACATTCTGGTGCGATAGAACATATGTGTAAACTATGTAATTCTTGCCAATAAGTATTCACCCATATTATTAATGATTTGCTAATTTGAAGTATCGTTTGCACAGTAATGATCTAAAACTGCTGTGCAGGAAAGGGTTAATTAATTGAATGCAGCTTAACTCCGGAAAAAAAATAAAATTTCATAATCCAAAATTAAAGTTTTCATCCGCTCTTTAAAAATTATGAGAGTTATTTACTGTCCACCCTATATATACGCATTTATTCTTATGATATAAAACTACATTTTCAATTCGTTTGCTTAGAAATATTTGTCTGTGACTGATAATTTTTAGGTGTTTTTACAAAATTAAACTGCAAAAAATAGTTTAAAAGTATTTCACTGTCTATAAAAACATAAATTTTTTTTTTTCTCTATCATCAATAAATTAACAAACAAAAAATACTTATTCAATACCTACCTAGCTTGCTATAACTATTGTTTATGGTAGAAAATATTGCGGGGAATATATAAACATAATAAGTTTCAGCGAAGTAAGAACATACAAATTTAACATGGGAAAAAATTGTTGAGATCAGAGCATGCTTGTCTTTTATGGGTATCGTTTTATATAGGCATCGATAGTTACTAAAATTTTCTTTAATTGCAAAAAAGGTAAATTTGAAAACAAAACAATAGGTGCCTAATTTTCTACTAAGCAGTACTATTTGTTAATAAATATTTCAACATTATATTAATATTTATTTATAGTTATCTTAATAAATTTACTGCTATTGTCTTTTATTGACTTCTGAATATTATTTTGACGCGATATTATTTAAAATTTTGCTAAATTTTTTAATAAATAAAACACATTTTTATAAATTATAATAATATACAATATATTGGAGTATGATAATATGAGAAAAAAAACGCTTATTTAGCATTGATAAAATAATTTCGTATTTAAGATGAATTACTATTACTACCGTCTTTCACAAAACTAGGGGTCACTTAATACCTATAGATATATTTAACTAATTTTTTAACAATAGCAAGTAATAAATTTTTGATAAAAATAGCTATAAATTTTTAGATAAGTTATAAAATATTAAAAGAAAAATTTTCTTAAAATATATGGAACATTGTGCTATTAATTTAAGACTAAAAAAATATTATGAGGAGAAATTAATGTTTCAAAACTGTTTTAAATTCTTGATATTACATATTCAGTTTTAAAAATATTAAGAAATATGATTTTTTACAATATATTGATATTGTAAAATATATGTTTTTAACGGTGTAGAAACCCATACTTTTAACAGAGTACTGTATATATGCGAAATATTATATTACTATATATATTTAAAAAAAATTCGTTTTTATTTAATTGTTGATGACCAAATATTTTTACATTAAATGAGTAAATTCTTATGTATTTTATAACATGATATCGCGTGATCACAGTTATAATAAAGTAATCATGAGTATTTATAAGTTATATATTTAAAAGAAAAATACACACTTAGATATTTATAACGTAAGTATGTAACAATTTTAGCTGATTTAGTTGATTAAAGATTTAGCTGATTAAATAACATCAAAGAATATGCACACAGATTTAAAAAAAAATGTACAGAGTGATACATTTTTGTAAAATTTACGAGTATATATGGTGTACCATAATTGTAAATGGAATTTTTATATATACATCAAGTTTAAGGTATAATATCAAAAATTAGTTTGATTTCTTTTTAGGGGATCGGTGTAAATCAAAAGATCGGTTTTTTTCTTTAAATTTATTTTATTAAGTATAGTTTTAAACAAAAATAGGTACACAATGATCACTTTTTTAACTTGTAAAATTTATAATTATATATATTAAAAATTTGTGCATATGCAAGAAAGTGTTCTGTGAGGAATCAAAGATCACCAATTGGTCGACTTGTGTATTAAAATAGTAAAAAATTATTCAACAAACACCATTGAATTTATAGAGGTGGTTTGTAGACTTTTCAAGTTCAATTATAGACGAAATATTGGAAATATTGAAATATCGGAATATTTCTGTTGTATGTAATTTACGGACCATTACATCAATCTTCTTCAATGTTCTAACGCAGAATTAAGAGAACTAAGTAAAGCGAAGCGTCGAGAGGAAATTATTAAACAAATTATCGACAACTCTGAAATGCTATGTGATGAATACGAACGATTTCCACAATACATGGATTCCATTGTTGGCAATAATTAATTGTTAACACAACAATTGAAAATTTACAAATTTCAAGAAGATCCAACGTTTTGAATTGCGATTTCAAGAAGATCCAACGTTTTTCTGAATTCCAGTTTATGAGTTAGTCCGATTGGTCCATTATTTATGATACCCAATTTTGGACTGCTTTGCAGCCATGCCAGCATCTGCTCGTTCAAATTGTCAAATCTCGCTGGTAACGAAATGTATCCAATTTCCAATTCCAATATTGTCTTCATTTTCGATGAATCGAATTTCGATGGTAGTTGACTGGCTCCCATTATTTTATATACTTTTCCAATTTCCATATCAGAAAGTTTAATCCATCGTTTAACAGCGCCAAGATGATTCAATTCATCCACAAAATTTCCAGCCATTTTTTGAATTAAGTCTCTGTTTCCAGATGAAGCACCAGCAGTAATGGATTCCATTGTTGGCGACAATTAACTCTTAACACACAACAATTGAAAATTCACAACAATAAGGTTTAATGTTTTTTTCACTAAAGTTTCGAACAAAATTGTAACTGATGAAATTCTGTCGCGCCCTTTTTATAGCAGAAAAAATAGTATGGTGACGTCAGCTGTCACACTTTATGTAGCCATACAGGTTAAAACCTGCTGCTTCATTTTCGCATATTAGACAGAAATCTTCGCTGTTTGATATCAGTTTACCTTTAGTGACGTCAGCTGACAATTTATACAACTTTAAACCTGTTTTCAGATGAAAATATGATAAAATTATGAAAGCAAGGCCATCTTTTAATGGCTAGTTTAACTATCAAAAAAAAGGTTTTCGATGCCATCTGTTGACAATTTTTCAAACTTACACACAGGAATCCAGACTAGCAACGCCATCTAGTAGCGAATTCACAGGGCTCGAAGGTGGCTGCGCCATCTGTTAGGGAATTTTTCAGTTCTTAGGTTAGAAAAAAATTTTGTTAGGTTAAGCTAAGTTCGCTTAGGTTTCGTTAGGTTAGGTCAAGTTCCATTGGGTTCTGTTAGGTTAGAAAAAAATTTCACTAGATATCGTTAGGTTGGAGACCAAGTTTTGCTCCACCCACCGCCGGAGGCTTCTAGAACCGCCTCGGTAGTTTTGCCTCCTGCCGAGGTCGCTCAAAAAGTCGGCAGGTGGGAAGGTGGGCCCCAAAGCCCCATATTCCTACTACTGTGCATTAACATCAGTTTTATATATAGTAATCAGTGCTATATTAAGAAAAAATGGTAAATGTTAGAACTTTTTGTATTTGGGTTGACATAAGTCCGAAGCAAAGGAATTTTGTTGAAGAAGAGACAATTTTACATCTGTAAAACAATTAAAATGTGGTTAAAATATGAAAAAATGCGTGAATGAGTTAACGAATATTACAATTTAGAGTATACAAACGTCAAATTTAAATAGCAAACGTCATAAAATAACTGGAGAACTGTAAATGAATGGAAAAATTAAATCAATTGTATGTATTTTCAGATTTACAAAATTCAGCTCATAAATGACATTTGAGAAAATGCACTTTAAGAATAGTCTGATTTTTCAACACCAGATGTCATACCGTCATTCGACAGATCCCAATAGTGAAATGACCAATGAAATGTTTTTTACTATTTTTTCGCTGTAAAAATCTGTCCTAACTTTTCTTCCTTGGTAAAAGTGAAAAAACTATAATATTCTTATGGGACTTGATACACACGAGTTAAATTTTTACCGTTAAAAATTTAAATTATATTAAATGGATATATACTATACTGGTCAGAGAGTTAAATTATTTTAGATGAGTACAGATTTTAGGTGAGATCTGCCAATAGTAAATCGTTGAACAGTAATCCTATCATATTCAAAACAATGACTGAAACGATCACAATTGAAAATCAAGTAATCGAATATTTGTCATTCACCCGGTAATAACAATTACTACTGCCATTTTAAGCAAGCAACAAACAGAATATACATAAGTAGAAGTTTTAAACTTAAAGATTCATAACTTGACTCGTGAAGATGATATTTCGCTATATCACTGAATTTACAACACTCTATCTAACTATTCAAGGAGATCAAAGAGATCAACAAAGATAAACCAGCAATTTGAATTCAAATCGTTTGAAGTTTAATCTCAGTATCTGAGTCTGTAAAATATTTTACTTAACATGACTGTAACTATCATACACAGAATGAATGCATAACTTATTTACATTTACATATATATGAACATATTTAAGAATATAATAAAATTTGTTGCATTCGGGAAACTTTCTAAAACAGTTCATTCTCAACAGTTTAGTTTGTAAAATAGTTATGACAAGTTAAAATTTACTTCAACTAGAGGGAGAATAGCGAGTGTAATAGCGTCGATTCTGTAATTCTATGTTCATTTTATATACTTGGTTGCTTGCATTCATACCAACTTGTTTGTTACCACTCATATGTTAGCATCATCACAGACACATATGAATCGTAAATTATTTAATATCCGAAGTGTTTTTGTATGTAAATGTTCAAATTCACTTTGGGATTAATTTAGAAAATTCCAATTAAATTCACACACTAAAGTTTATTGTGGTTGTACCAACCATGTTTAGTCAATGTTTTATATGCATTTGTACTGGTAGCCAACGAAAAACTAAAAGACAACCAGTGTTGTCTAATCAAGACTACAACGATACATGTTATGTTTGTATTTATATTTTATATAACGTTTCGTTGAAAATTCTACAGCGCCAAAATGACTTGGATTGGTTCCTATATTATACTAGAAACGAGTTCGTCAAATTCCTTACATTTATGATTCCACTTTTAAAATGGATTAGGGTCGGCCTGAGGGCGATGCAAACGGTGCATCATACTAGACCGCACATTTCTTAAGGCGCCACAGACTGATTTTGTAAAATCAAAAACTTAAAAGTGACTTTTGAAAGACAATATTGATTTATTAAATGAAATCAAAATTTGTCGTAGAGTTTTGTGTTCCAGAATCACAATTTTACAAATATTCTATATTTCAGTATTTATTTACAAATATTTAATACTAGCCGTACGCCCGATGGGATTTCCCATCGACACCATCTTTTTATTTAGGTACTCACTTTTTCCTCACTTTAAAGCTTTTTAAAAGGCTAAATCAATATCCACGTTTCTAACTTCAGAAATGATGAACTTCCCACATGAACTTTCATTTTCTGTTTTAACGCCTTAGGGAATAAATTTCCAAAAACAGCTGACTTTTATTTATAAATAGAAGTCTCAACGCCAATTTCCATAACTCCTGTGCTTAATTTCGTCGTTCTAAACTCAACAGTTGAGATTGTGCGTTGTCTGTCAGTCAAAGTTAAAGATTCATTAAAATAAGATATTATTTATTTTAATAACCATAGTAACATATTTTTATATAGTTACCACTAACTTCAAAAAGAACGACAATTTCCCAAATTAAGTGCCGACGAAATTTTGTAGTTTTTTTTCTGTTTTTCTTGATTGATTTGCAAGTAAAACAAGTAAAAAAATAGATAAAAGTTGGATCTACCTTTAGTCTAAATCGGTTTACCTCTTCAACAATGTTATCCATAAAACTTCTGCACCAATGGTAGGGAGGTGACAGTAGTTCTATACCAAAAGTAGCAAGGTTACAGCGCTTTTATAACAAAAGTAGTAAAGTCATAGTAATTCTATACCAAAAGTAGCAAGGTTACAGCGGTTCTATACTAAAAGTAGTAAGATCACAGCAATACTGCTCTAAAAGTAGTAAGATAACAGCAGCTCTATACCAAAAGAAATAAGATCACTGCACCAAAAGTACTGCATCAAAAGTAACAATGTTACAGCAGTTCTATACCAAAAGTAGCAAGGTTACAGCGCTGTTATAACAAAAGTAGTAGGGTCATAGTAATTCGATACCAACAGTAGTAATGTTACAGCGGTTCTATATCAAAAGTAGTAAGATCACAGCAATACTGCTCTAAAAGTAGTAAATTAACAGCAGCTCTATACCAAAAGAAATAAGATCACTGCATCAAAAGTAGTAAGATCACAATCAAAAGTAGCAAGGTCACAGCAGTTATATACCAAATTCAAGAAGGTTACAGCCGTTCTATATTAAAAGTAGTAAAGTTACGACGATTCTATTTAACAAAAGTAGTAAGGATACAGCAGCGCTTCTGTACCAAAAGTAGTAAAGCCACACACAGCAATTCTATACCAGAAATAGTAAAATCACGTAGCTGTCAAAAATAGCAAGTACGTTTTCGATTAATTTTATTATTTTTTATTCATTTCTTGTCAGTTTATTTATCATACATCGGCTGAAAAAATAACTTACTCATTCTTCATCTGTAAGTTTATTTTTGTGATCGGGGATGCTTAAAAATCCCCAGCATCCAGTCTCCAATTCTCAAACTGCATCCGAAGCCACAAAAATAACACGTAGGTACGGTCCTCGCTCAGTAATATACTATTACAGTGCAGAAATTTATAAAACTTTCAACGATTCTTACTGTATTTGTTTTTGTTACGTATCTATTTATACTACATACACATGTACACATATATTCAAAAGCGATTTGTCGTGTGGATGTTCTTTTATACAAGCACATGTTGAGCCGGCTGACTGACAAAGTTTCTCATAATCTAAAATAGTTTATATGACTTATTGTTATTATTTTACTAGTTATTATTTTGCAAGTTTTACGTTCACATAAATGTCGCTTGGCTCCAGTGCCAACTCTACAGCTCCAGCTTCAGCTCACAATTCACTATTAGTGTATCTAGTCGCTCGCTGACTGTTCAACTCAAGTGAATACGGTAAACATCATTCAAAGGAGCTATATAAGCCGAACGCTTTGTTTATTTTGTATTTAGCGGTTGTATGTGTGTGTGTATGCATATGAAGCAGATAGATAAAGTTTACATCCTCGGGATATATATGTCTGCAGCTTGCACAACCTCCCAGGGTATGACTGACTTGTTCATGATGCATCTTCATCAAAACAAGTAGTAGCTAACATGAGCTGTTACATGAGTAGTAGCAGATGAACACTTGCACTTGAGTATAGTTACAGTAGCTCAACTTTTGATAAATATTAAACTTGAACGTATGAACTTTACTGTAAGTGCCTATACCACCTCCTTACGTAAACGCCACGGAATGTAAACATCTGTGTTATTTTTGAAAATATATCAATTATAAAAAGTACAATTTTGTGCCAATAGTTAGTAAGGTATATTTATTCTATTAAAAATATTTGACTGTAAGAAATTATTTAATATAACAAAAAGATTATTTCAAAAACCAGGATCTTAAGAAACTGAAATTTCTTTTGCCTCACTCCCTAGAACTTTTTGACCGTAGTCAATCCAATCAAACCACAAAATTTGTATCGTAGGTCTATATCATAAAGAGGTGTATTAATTTCCTAATTTTTTACTCAGCCCCTTTTAATATGTTCAACTTTAAATATAGCCCAAATACGGTTTTAGCCATTTTTGAAAAATCATATAAAAAAAGCACAAAGTTCTCAAGCTTGAAACTTCTTCAGCCAGCAGTCCCATAATAAGTCTAGACAAGAAAAAAAAATTGAAGGTGAGTCTTTCATTCTTTCAGTAATTTTGCAGATTTCAAAGTTCCGTTACTTTTTGTTACTTTTTTACATTAATAATATGGCTAGTTCATTTCTACTGGATTGACCCAGATACTAGTTTTTGTTAAGAACACTCAATCAACACTCAACACATAAAAAATTATTTTGGCTAACATTCCAATGACTTTCAGAGGCATAGATAAACGAATTTTTGAAAATTCAAAAATAAATATGAAGGTGAGTCTTTCATCGATCGGCAGTATGGTCGCTGGTAAATGAAGTTTCACATCGTACTATACTCTGATATTAGAAAACGTCTCCCAAAAATTCAGGCCCAAATCTTCAAGAAAGGTGCTGGAAAATGTTTAAAATATTCATTTTTCGTAACTGTCGAATTATTCGACCAGGAATAATTCTACATACCCTGTCATATAGAATATCGTTAAAAAGATCTTTCAAAATAAAGTGAAGGTTCTTTTACATTTTTAAGCTTTGTTTGCAAAATACAGCCGACTCTCATTATGAGTCCGCTCGTTATGAGCCCGCCGATTTATATTTCTATTGTAAACATTCCCCTTCCATGATCGAGAAAGATTCATTTCAGTCTCTCGTTATAAGACCGGAACATTGGTGTTGACATTTAATAGTGCAACTCATAAATCATCCTGTCAGAATCTTTTTACTCACTAAAATAATTTTTTTATAGGTCCGTGTTTACATAATACATGATTGTGTAGTAGATCAAAACAAGTTTTCTTCGTTCATCGCGCGGATTATATTACAAACTTTGTTTGACTAACAGTATTATTTACAATTTCTACAAAAGATTTTAAAAAATTTTTTAAAGAAAATATGTGTTGACAGTATTGTTCAAATTCCTGTCACACAAACTAAAGAACACATTTAGAAAATATTAGTAAATGTATTTTATTAAAAATAGGTAGATTTTGTGCCGCTTCTAGCGAATGATAATGCTACACTAAACGTCCGGGCTATTTGATTATAAATAAGTACACACTCACACGCTTGAAAAGTAAGAGAAATGCGAGTTACGCCGGTCGACTACTAAGCATAAGTGGGGGGGGGGGGTTGTACAGAAACTGTTAGAGTTATATTCTCCTACAACCCCGTAAGCGGACTCATAACAAAAGTCGGCTATATTAAACTTAAAAGTACATGTATTACTCCGAAATATAAACGAAATTAATTTATCGTGTAATTTTTTATCTCGAAAACTGTGAAAAACTCTAACCACAAAGGAACCCTGACTTGATCTGTGTCCAACATACATTTGGCGAATTTTTTTTTCATTAAATTAAAAGTATCCAGTAACAACGACCATAAAGCTCAATAGACATTAACGTCAATGTTGCAAACAATTATTCTTACAAATATTTTCACATTAAAAACACAAAGTTATAGAGCGTAGTAATAAATCGTCAAAACAATATAAAAATGTGTATCTACGCTAATAAGTCCGTAATAAGTCAACTTTGACAAAACTCATATTTTCAAATATTTATTTTTCCATTTACCATCAGAACAGTAGTAAAGTAAAAGTTGAACTATTTGTTTTTGTGTGATCGAGAATGTGGAACCATTCGTTTTAAGTTATGGACAAACGTGATTTTGATATCCTATTCATATGTGTGTACATATTGGTATACGTTTAACTACAACTTAACTTCGTCGAACAATTTGTGGATGTTTGTTTGAGATGTAAACAATATGTGGAAAAATAAAAGTTATGATTAGAGTTTGATAAATATGAGAAAACGACGAATATCAAATGTATATACCAACCCACCCACTCACTCACTTACTCGCTATTAACGGACGACGCCGGAGCAGGACAAACAGACAAATGCACGGACAGGCGACTTTCTTTTGTTCTATGTGCTCACGTACGCTAACAAACTACTATACTCTGTATTTCCGAATACTTAAGAACATGAATTTCCACATAAAGAAACTTTCGAATAGTTCCAGAGTAATTTACTTTTTGAAATGAATACATCACCAAATTGCGTATTCGATGAGTATTCGAAAAGTAGAAAACTGAGGATTGCAGTAATGATAACCTTCAGCATAAAAAATCAAAATTTTTAATGTATAGGCCATAACATCTTCCGCACCATTTGCTATGGTGCAGGCCCGGATCTAAAGGGAGGCAAACCGGGGCCCCTACCCCGGGCGTCAAAATCATACTAGGTCGGTCTATATCAAATGGTCTAAAAAAAAAGTTCGTTGCTCGGCCATTTTAGAAAAAATTAATATTCTCGCAGTTGTTTCTATTACATTTATTTTGAAGTATTGAGAACAATTCTTAAAAAAAAATATCATGAACCGTTTAAGCGTGGTAGTCATTTTTGTTTTCCAATTTGCGCTGATTTTTGTGTTTGCAGCCATTTATGACAATGCACATATTTCATAAACCGTTCATCCTAAAAGGTTGGAATAAAACCATTTTAAAGGTAATAAATGTTTCTTTATTTTAGGTGATGTCCTAAATATTGATGATGATGATGATTTAACCTATTTTCGTCCTTTCCATAAGAAAACATTTTTTTTCCTATAGAAGGAATGTTTTAAATCTCGCTTAGTATTTTGATGAGAATAGACATATTCGGGTATAGGTACAACTACCCATTGCGAAACAAATACACACTATTTCAATTGTGAAACTTGTATCCTTTAATTTTTACAAATTTTCGAAACTGACTTTTTTCCAAATTTTGGAATTTTGCGCCCTATAACTCTGATGGGGCTGGTGATAAAAATTTGAAATTTGCATGACTTGTAGTGTTTTCGGAGTAGATTTATTAACCCGGCGTGTGTACACTATATTTTCAAGAACACGGTATGTACACTGGATCTTTCAGGGAACGGTCGTGTTTTCAAAATTTTCTAGGCTTCCAAAAAATCTCTAAAAATTCTGAGTTACTTTTTGGAGTGCCTACTGCATGACCCAGCAGTTTCCAGAGTCAAAAGTTTAAAACTGTTATTAATAAAAATCGACCAGTAGTCCAAAATGCATGAAAAATAAAATTTTGTAAAAAAATTCCTAACCCTACAATGAAGGAATATTAAAACAAATAGTTTTAGGCTTCTGTAGCTTATACTATGAGCTTTCAAATGAATATAATTTTTTTGGCATTGGCTCCAAAAAGTTGAATTATTCAAGAACCTGAAAATGGGGAATATTTACAGGCAAGTCATAATAAACGGAACAGTAATTATTTGGCACAAAATGAGTTTTTATTATTGAAAATATAAAAGAAATTAAATAATAATAGAAAAAACAGAAAGTAAAGAAAAAAAATGGAGCAAAATTTTGTTTTATATAAAAAAATAAAAAAAAATGAAAAAATAAAGTCGCGATTCCACTGCTGTGCACGTTATCCATGTCATCTAAGGTAGATCCATCAATGAATTATAACGGTATACAGTATTTATTTTAGGTTTAAAAAAACTGAAAAACTACGACAAAGATAAAAATAACACCATTCACTTACCTTCGAAAATACTGACGCCGTGTGTACACTGACCCTTTTAGGGAACGGATGAAACTTTCTCTCGCTCGCATCAGCAAGTCAATCGCCAGAGCTGGGCATCCATTGGACCTTGAGTCCCCACTACTAACTAGATTTTTTACGGAGGGTAGCCAAAGCCCGCGCTTTATTCATGAGAGAGAAATTTGAGTCTTAAATTTCGACTGTTCCTTTAAAGACCCAGTGTACACACGCCGGGTTAAAATAAAAAATTAACTTGTATCGATCCTTTACAAAACCCACAATTTTTATCGTTGCCGCAACGGGAAAAATTGGAGTTTTATAAAGGATTTTATATACTCCAACTATTACTTATGAGTTTTTTTGACAATTTATATCAAATTTGGAGAAGGGGGCGCCATTTTCAAGTTTCTACCCCGGTTCTACAAAATCGTAGATCCGGGGCTGCTATGGTGTTAAAAGCGCTTGAATTCGAAAATAGAAGTATGCAGTCGCAGTGTTTACCTAAATCAGTATATCGTACTGATTCGAATATATTAAGAAAATGAATTTATACTTTCTGTAAATTTACAAAGTAGTGAAGCACTGAAAGTGGAAATGTTTGAGTAAATGCAAAAATTTTTTTTAACGAAAACCAACCAAAATATAGACCAAAAGAGAGAAGAATGCGAAAAAGTGGTGTCTGAAGAACAAACATATCAGAAGAGTAGAACCAACAAGAAAAGAGGTATCAAGGGTTGCAATTCCGTGACCTGGAAAAGAGAGCTCGGATGTGTTTGTAAGAGGCTCAAGTAAAAATAAGAAAGGTTTCAAAAATGATTTTTGCTCGACACTTATATTTTCGGGGGAAAATTTTTAAGAAATTTGATCTATCCCGGGACCTGCAATTTCTCTCCACGGCCCTGGATACATATTGTTTTAGTTTTGTCCAAAATAGCTACTTATTTATGCAACAAGTATACACAGAATATTTAATGTGTAGCACACTAAAGTGATCACAGATTAAATATTCTAAAATTATTGTTGAGTCACATAGTAAAGATTAGAGTGCAAGCACTAATAAATAAATAAATTATTATTTTTTTAGTGCTGGCACTCTAATCTTTACTGTGCAAGTCAACAATAATTTTAAAATATTTAGTTTGTGATCAGATCACTTTAATGTGCTACACACTAAATATTCGATTTTTTTTTCTCTCCGTACATAATGAAGACGAATTCATAAAGTCAAATTATGTGCAAGTTGCATACTAAAGCTTTATTAACTTTGACTGCTAAAACTCCAAAATATCTATAAAAATTGAATTTATAGATCTGATATCTATATTTTAGAATTCAGTTGGAATTAGAGGCGGGTATACATAAGGCCGCAAAATTAATGATAAGAGTCCCTCAAAACGGGAGTAGAATAGGAACGATAGGCATTTATTTTGCATCAACTGTATTTTTCTGGAAAGGTAAATTTGCCACTGGTAAATATACCTACGGCATACAAATAATAAAGTTTGCATAACTTCTGTTTATTGTAAAATTAAAATTAAAATTTATCAAGTTGGCCATTCTTTATGACACTAGTGCTTTTTGCTTTTCATTATGCAACTAGTGCCATAATGTACTACTTTTCACATTTCTAACAGTGTAATCAACTTCTATATCTATTAAACCTCTATAATTCAGTCGTACATAAAATCTGGTGTGTTCTTAGTAACTTGACACACCACGTACAGTGTCTGTTTGCATTCCTACTACAACTTGGTAGCCGGCGAAAGGGTGGACGGCGTCGCTGTAGCTGTAGTGCAACATCGATGATGCGCCTCCATAGATCTCGACGTTTTTCTATTATTATTGTTATTGTATGCAACTTAATGTGTTCGAAAGCGTCATGATTTATATATAAAGTTTTTCTTTAGGTACCCGTTTTTTTCCCCTATCCTCCAGTCAGTCCCGGCTCATGTGTCGTTTTGTTTTTCTATCTCGTATCATTATTGAAATTAAACAACTACTGTGTCTGCTGTCATTTTTATTTTTCATAAATTTTATTTACACTCTCAAATTTCAAAAATGAAAATAAAAAATACAACTGCAACAAACAATATTTAAAAATTCTACTGACATTACTAAACGTGATGTGTGAAATATATTTTAGTATGTTCGGGTAAGATAACTTTTTCAGTTATTGCATTGCATTTAATAAACTGAAAAAATTACAGGAAATTACAAATTTTAACTTTGCACACTTTAGATAAAACTCACTGTCTCTTATTCGGTCGCCTTGTAGTAGCACCAACAAATAAATAAAGAATCTTTTTGCAATTCTGAATTAAAAAATTAACTTTATAGTTGCCTATGATAGTGTCAAAATGGCTTACTTTTTTTCACACGTGAAAAAGAGTATCTACTTTTTTTCAAGTCATAGTTAGTTATTCATGAACTATTTAAAAGAAATATTTTGAATTTTTTTTTTAATAAATATATCAAATTTTTAATAAACTGAGATCGTATTTCCATTTTTTATTGAATTTTTATTTATTATAAATATTAACACTATGAGGCCCGAGCACTTTCATAGCAAACTTCCCCGGAAGCCGGCAGTATTTACAAAAAACTTTATATAAACAAATACATAAAATAAAATTATTCAAACACTGAATAGATTCAACAGAGTTCAACATGTATGTGTAAAACTGTAAACATACGTACGTGATACGTACACACTACATATACACTGACATTCAAATCAATTTTATTTAATTATATTTTTTATGTATTTTTTGTTTATCTTAAAATTTTTTATACATAAAAACCAAAAGAGTAGTGTTTGTTGGTATGTATTTGTGTGAGTAGGAACACATCCGTGTGATGAATGATGATAAACATCGCACATATAACGCGTAACCAACTAATCAATTAATCATTGATCGCGGTCGGCCTCTGGAGATGTTTTATTTGGTTTCGGATGCCGAAGCCATGGGACTGAAAGTGTTAATAATACAATTTTTTACTTTACTAAAATTTACAGGGGTCAGGTGAGAATTTTCTTTACTTATCTCTTTTAGTATCGCCGTATATTCCAATATTTTAGATAAAAAATTTAATATCTCTATAATTGCAAGTTTGATAGGTTTTGCTTAATTTATTTACAATATGACCGCTCTTTACTATACAGCCTCCAGTTACCGATATAAGACAATGCACACGCGTCAGTTGAATTTTTTCTAAAAATCTGTATGACGAGCGCAGCTCGTCATTAGTCCTAAAGGGGTTATATTTGTAATTTCCTGCACATTTGAAGATGTTTCTAAAGAATCTTTTGTTCTTCCTAATATTTTAATTGAAATTTCTTTCTTATTTTCAATTGAATTTTCTACGTAGCCCTCTGCAACAATACTAGATTTCCACCCGCCATGGCGCTTAAGTATCAATATATCTACGCCAGTGTCGGCTAATAGTGAAGCAGATGATCGTCTAAAACAGTGGCCAGTATATTGGTCACAATTAGGTAAATTTAGAAACTGTGCAATTTTTTTTGGAAATTCTGCAATTGTGTTTATTCCCACTGGCTGCGAAATACATTTTTCATGTCTGTAGGTTAGAAAAAAACGAGAAAGTGTCGTACTTTGTGGTCGCAGGTTCATATATTTTCTAAAAAATATCAAGCATATTTATTTTTGGCGCATTTCCCTTAGTTATAATAAATTCTCTTGAAGTTTTTGTTTTTGTATCCGGCACAGAAATTTTTATACAGTCACCCATATCTTCAATATCTGAAATTATTATTTTGATAAGTTCGTCCCGATGGCAAGCACCGGCAATACCCACTATTAATGCCACCTATAAAGTTAAAAATATATTAATAAATAATTGAAAATAAAATATGCATACATGTAAATTTTTACCTTCATTAATAAATAATTTTTGTCATCTGCTGACTGCAGAAATTTAGCGATTTGTTCTTTAGTGAAAATTTTAGATTTTTTTGCTTTATAGCCTTCTGATTTCCTTTTTAAAAATGCTATTAATGTAGTAAATTTACCAATATCTATGTTTCTTTTCATTCTAAGTGTATCCTTTAACATTGAATAGTGGCTCCCGATAGTTGAAGCTTTTTGGTTTTCCATTTTTTGTGAAAAATAGGCAAGCAATATTTTTTCGTCTACTATTTCAATTTTTTTCTCATTGCACCACTCACTGAATATCTTGTAGGCAATTTCGTACAAATTCTTTGATTTTGTTGGTAGTAACGCCGATATTGCAGCTTCTGCAGCTATTTCTACATCCATTGGTGTGTTATTTATTAGTTCACACATTTTATGAATAAAAATATTACTTTTTAGAGAAACGCGTCTTTCTTTGAAGGCAGTCAACAAATAAACAATTCAACATTTGTAAATAACCTGCTTACTAGATTTGAATGATATTTAGTTAATAAATATAAATTTTTTGGTTTATGATACGTTTCTGCAGCAACGTTATAATAGTGAATATAGTTACCCATGAATTATTATAACAAATATGATAAATAAATACATATAACGTAGGTTTATACATAATTAAAATAATACTATTATTATTAAAATTTTACTATTTTAAATCAGAATTGCAAAAAATATTGTATACAACACGTACAAAATGAGTGTTTTTTTCACTCGTTTCAATTGTCCAACTCGGCCCGCGGGCCTCATTTATAGATAATTAAAATAATACTATTATTAATAAAATTTTACGATTTTAAATCAGAATTACAAAAAATATTGTATGCAACACGTACAAAATGAGTGTTTTTTTCACTCGTGTCAATTGTCCAACTCGGCCCGCGGGCCTCGTTGGACAAACTTACGACTCGTGAAAAAAAACACCTTCATTTTGTAACTTGTTGCATAAATAACTATTGTCACATTATTATTTTGTCATTTTGTCATTCTTATTCTTACCTAACGATACACAATTATTCGAATTTGATCGGACAATTTTCATTAAATTTAATATGTCTTGCAAATTATGAAATGTAAAGGGGTCATGCTCCAGCGCTACAGTTTCGTGTTCGTACAGAGAACGTAATTATCGTGGTTTTTCAGAAAAAGCCATAAAACCATACACAATAAAAGTAAACCGGTCAGGTATACTTATTTATCAATGTAAATACTTATCGCTTTTTAGGGTTCCAAAGTAATAAATTTTGTAATCTTTATGATTTTATAGTAACTTGTAAACTACTGATCGAGAAAATCTAAAAAAATTACAGGTAGTATTTTTGTATCATTGTATCGGTATTTTCTATAAAATTAAAAGACAGAAAAAAATCTATAATCCAAAAAATCTGAAAAGGTTACAAGTGGAGTATTCTTTTGTATATGAATTGTCAATTAAAACTATTTCTGAAAATTTTTATCTACAACTTTAGAAGTTTCTGGCATTCAAATTTTATATCTGTCTAGTTTAAATACGTAAAATATACTTACGGCGAAATCACTTGAAACAGCTTAAAAGCTGTGGTCTACTCTAGTAAATTAGCATTTATGAGTTCAATTTCTAATTAATTTCATTTACAATTTTTCTGTTGTCACCAATTAATTAACAATTAAGAAGTTAATTCGCAAAAAACTAATTTCTTTCACGAAAAATGCCCAAAAAACCATGTTCCGGGCATCGGATGTGCTTGGCTGAAGAACTCATTCAAGATTTTTGGACTTTAAACTTTCCATTTTTCGGAAAAAAATTATTTTTTGCCATAAGAGTAGAAAAATCATACAAAAAAGGTTTTTGAACTATTATTCTATGTAAACTGGTTTCCGAGAAAAACAAATTTTTGTAGACGGAAATTCGCTATGTTATGCAGGATAATGTGACAACGGTATATTTTTTATTCGTGAAAAACTATTACAAAAATATACTATTTCAAAGATAGTGTAAAACACTGCAGTGACCTCGACATGTACTAAAAATTTTCATTTCGATTTTCGGACGCATTACAATAAGTTCTCTAAACTAACAAGTTATTTAAAAAAAAAATACATAAAAAGAAAATACTTCAAACTTTAAAGTCAGAGTCAGAAACAATTCAACTCTTATGGAAAAATATTAATGTTTCAAAGCATAGAAAACAAAAACAGAAAAAGGAAAACTGTAAGAAAAAATCACAGACATGGATACAAGTAAGAAAGAGTAAGAACGAACTAGCTATGTGAAGAAACTCAGTCAGTAGAAGAACGGCTATAAACATTTTCAGAAAGTTTCATCAACCAAGTAAAACTAAACAACTAAATAAATGAATACGACGTGCTGTGCTCCCAACTTCACTGGATGTGTTTGTAAATAAGAAAAAAAAAGTCAACAGGTGCAAGTTGTACTTGCAAAAACAGTGTTCCGTACTAGCAGTTGCTATTATAGCTTTTATGTAGTAGTACCTATATGAAGGTAGACAAAATATTCTTTCCGATGAGTAAATTTTGTTCATGAAGTAAACTATAATTCTCAATTTCAAAACGATTGTACCTTTATCTTGATCTATTTACGCTTACTGGAAAGAAACACGGATATTTACTGAATGTACCAACGCACAACGCCTGTCTTTTTTGACTTATTATTACACGAGAGGTTTGTATTTTTTCGAATAAATTTGGGTTTATCAAACGAAAATTTGTTGTCTAGCAATTTAACGAGAAGAATTGTCAACTAACAAAAACGCAATAGCGAAGCTGAAACGTTTTTAGGTTGACAGTTCTTCGAGTTGAATTGCTTTTAGGCACGAAATTTGAGTTTTAGAAAAGGCAGATTTATTCAGAAAAAATATAAAACTCAAGTGTAATACGGTAGGATAATTTAACGAATAAAATAAATTAGTATAATTTATATTATTATTTAATACATTGTTACTATGGTTCTGAAATCAGTTAAATTTACCAATACGAATTTTTGTTTTGTTTTTATCGTATTTATCTACAATTAAATGATCAATGAAATGTTCTTGTACCATTTTTTTCGCTGTAAAAATCTGTCCTAACTTTTTTCCCATGGTAAAAGTGAAAAAACTACAATATTCTTATGACACATATGAATTAAATTGTTAATAAATATTAAACAGTATTTATTACATAGCACGTATTAATAGAAAACATTTTGAGTCACAAAGATACTTAAAAGTTCTTTAAATCCAACACGTGTCGATTTATCAATTATTCTTTCATTTAATTTCTATAAAGAACTCATTTTCTAAAAATTTCACAAAAATACCTTTTTAACAATTCATTCCATGCACCCACCGTTAACATATTTTACGTTTGCCCATGCGCAGTAATTATCATTACTCTAATTGTATTTAAACTTGTACAGGGTGTCCCAAAAGTCAACGATATCCCCTGGAGGGATGCTAGACCAGCTCATGCCTGACCAGAGTTGTCCGGTAAAATATCGCTGATTTTCAAGATATTGATACTTTTATGAATTTCGGGAAAATCGACAATTTTTAACAGATTTTCGAATACCACAGCTGCAAGACTAGATTTTTTGAATTCTAATTTTTATTACGCAACCCTGAAGAGTCCCTTTGTAGATTAAAATCCAACGTAATGGTGATATATCTATAATCTTGGAAAAAATAAATCTTTTTTACCGATTTTTTATGAGCTAAGTTTGACTCTTCATGCTGTAAAAGAAATGTACCACCTTACCCGGGCAAGTTATGTTAAAAAATTGCTCATTTATTGTAGTTTTTAAAATGGTCTAAAATTTGCTTCGCTTTACTTTAGAAAAAAGAGATATTGCTATTTTACTGCAAAAAAATGTCATCTTGAAATTATTTCAATAATTACTTTCAAATTATTTCAGTTACTTGCAGACACTTTTATGCCTGCGTAAAACGAAGATATTAATTACCGATGATGACCGAAAACAGAAAGCGGATAAGTAGTAGATTTACATTGATTAGAGTGAGATAGATATTGACAATTGAAAAAAAATAGGAATTCAAATGAAAATATTTATTAAATTAAAGTAGATACGGATATTTATTTGAAATTAAACATAACATTTGAAACCAACGAATGTGTTCAAATTGTCTACCGCCAAGTCGAATGTGGGCGCGGTATCTTTTTGGAAAAGATATTTTTTGTCTTGCACATTTTGCAACATTTAGTTATTGTGCACATTCATTAATGCGATGTCTTAACTCATTTAAATTATTTACTGGTTTTGCATAGACTTTCTTCTTTAAGCAATCCCAGTAATAAAAAGTTTCTTTAAATACGGAAATGGATTAAAAAAAATTTTAATTCACGTACATAACGAGCTGGACAGCCATCATTTTGAAACCACCTTTCTCCGCGTGTGGCCAAAGGAACATTTTCTAAAAGATTAGGGAGTTAATTTTCTAAAAAATTGTGATAAATTTCTCCAGATTTCCAGCCCATTTAAAAGGACCTATTATTTCGCTGTTTCCGATTCACAAATTTATCTTAAAGTGATACTGTGACCCTTCTTCCCGTAATTGAATCTGGGTTTTCGATCGCATAGCTATGAAGATTTTGAATCTATGAATCCATCCTTTTTGAATGTGCCTTCATTCGACCATAAAATTTTATCTAAGAATTCTGGGTTTTCTCTGTGTTTTTGTAACATACTTCGGCAAAATTTGATATGATTAACGTAGTCACGAGGAAGCAGCATTTGCACACCAATGTAAAATATACTACACGGAGAGAAAATTCCTATAAAAATTACTGTGCTCATACTACAATCGACGTGTAACAGGCGAACATATCCAATTTTTGTACGGTAAAATTGAATATGTTCACCTGTTACACGTCGATTGTAGTATGAGCACAGTAATTTTTATAGGAATTTTCTCTCCGTGTACGTGTCCACTTTCTGTCTTCGGTCATCATTTATTTTCGGTTTACGCAGGCATAAAAGTGTCTGCAAGTATAATTGAAATAATTTGAAAGTAATTATGGAAATAATTTCAAGATGACATTCTTTTTTTCTAAAATAAAGCGAATACCTCCTGAAATTATCCCTCCAGAAACGAAATCCAACTTCACATATATAACTGGACCATCGGACTTTGTGCTAAATTTCAATTTTCCCACGTCGAGCAGTCTCAGAGAAAATCACCTGTAACGGACGAATGAACACCGACATGATTTCATAGGTGTTCCATTTTGCCAATTTTTCGTGCGGAACACTAAAAACGGTAAAATGGAAATTATTACCATTTTCAAGTTGGTAATGCTGATACAGTATAAGATAAAAACACTAAAATATGTAGGTGCACGCCATTACGTACGTACGGGGCAGGACAAATGCTGCTGGAAAATTCTACTGTGGAAATAGCACTATAATACAAATAGGTAAATGTAATTATTGAAAAAGAAAATTTATGTTTCTATTACTACAGAGAAGAGAAAAAAAACATGGAAAAGAAAGATTTTCTTAACACTTTTTCTCATCTAAAAATCTTTTGTGTTTTTTCACAAGAAAAATATTTTCTATAGAAAAAAGAAGCAAGTTCACAGCAAAAAAATACGGTGATTAAAATCACAAATAATGGAAGACTTTAAAACCTATTCCTAAATTGCTAAATTTTCACCGGCAAATCTGAAAGAGCTAGTTTGAAAGCAAAAATGTATATTTGGATCATAATTATGTAAATTCATAATTTTAGTATGAGAAACTTAATAATTATGTGGGCTTAGACACAAAAAATCTAACTAAAATTAATGTTTTACAGCAAGAGTAGGCAAAATACTTTTTAATTCTTAATTTTCGACTTGCGGTTCTTTTCTTGCGATTTATCTGTTATTCGCGGGAAATAGATTTTTTTATTTTTGAGTCGGTCCATATCAAATGGTCACAAAAAAAAATAAAGTTGCTTGCTCGACCATTTTAGGAAAAATTAATATTCTCTCATTTATACAACTACCCAAAAAAATTTCAATTGTGAAACTTGTATCCTTTAATTTTTACAAACTTCCAAAAATTGACTTTTTCTAAATTTTGAAACATTGAGCCCCAATATCTCTGATGGGGCTATTGATAAAAATCTGAAATTTGCGCAACTTTAAGTATTTTTGGAGTAGATTTATTAAAATATAAAATCAACTTATATATTGGTCCTTTACAAAACCCTCAATTTTTAGCATTGTCGTAATGCGAGAAATAGGAGTTTTGTAAAAGACTAATATACAAGTTAATTTTATATTTTTTTAATAAACCTACACCAAAAACACCACAAATTGTGCTTTCAGATTTTTATCACCAGCCCCATCAGAGATACAAGGGCTTAAAGCTTCGAAATTTGAAAAAAAGTAAATTTTTGAAGGTTTGTAAAAATTAAAGGGTACACAGTAAAGGGTCGGGGAAACTGCCTATAAACTGGTTTTACGCTTTTCCTAGTAGTAAAATAGTGTTCGTTGGTCTATGATTTTAACAAAACCAAGCCTAGGTACTAATAAGCCTAAAGACAAAGCAAAAAAATCTAATAATAACTCATATATACATTTTTATTACAACAAGATGAAAGAACTTAATTAAAAATAATTACATTTACGATTTTACACACAACCATCTGATTTTTTTTTTCATTTATAAATTGTATCAAATAAGCACATGCAAACATGTGCATATGTACACTATCGCTCAAAAGTACTTAGCCACTCGCAAAAAAGGCATTTGGTAAAAGTTTGAATAAATGAAACACGACTTCGTAATAATTGTATTTATTAGCAATAATTTGAACTTATAAATACACCCCGTCTTTGTAAATTAGGGGCTCAGAACTATAGTGGTGTAAGTCAATGTTTTTAAGATTGGAGATATTGTGAAATTATTGTTATTTTACCCGATCTTTATTCAGTGTCAAAACGACAAAGTCATTACTGATACAATAAAGCCGGTAGGGACCATTCTTTTATTATAGTTCCATATACTTACTATGCTTCACTCAAACTTTAACGTTAAATAACTTAAAACAACATATTTTGACTTACACCACTATAGTTCTGAGTCCCTCAAATATAAATACAAACAACGACACTAATGAAATGGTTTTAATCACAGATGAGACAGAACAAGCCTATACATGTACAAAAGTGTGGTCCGAAAGTTGCAATAAGCTGCATTTGATACTGCTTACTGATTAGTTGTCCATCGACTCTACAAGAGTACACATGCATTGTCAGATAGTGGCTCTTGATTGTTAGATCGTCTTACTAGAAGGTACATATATATAGTTGTTCTGTAGTATGTATCCACTCCCACCTCGTACCTCGACCACATACATACCGAATATCACACACACTAACTTCCATTATACTACACATATAAACACAAACTCCATATATATATATATATAGCCATAGAGAGTGGGGACGCTTCGCTGCCCTGTTTGATAACGTAAAATACTGACGACAGCCGGAATGCTAACTATCATATAAAAGTTTGGCCCCTTGATTTTAATAGATGTATTGTTTACGATATAAAGAAATATGAAAGTGACCAAATACTTTTGAGCGGTAGTGTATAATTATACAGATGTTAAATATTACATAAGAACAACACATTACAAACAAGTAAACAAATAATACCAAGTCATCAAACAATGCGGTGGGTCGCTTGCTGTCCATAACAAGTAATCAACCAGTTACAAGTTCTTAAACAACCATATGTTCTAATTTTTTTTTTTTTTTTCATATAAAATTGTATTTTTTACATATTGCAAATTTTTTTAAACAAAAATAGCTGGCGGCAATTCTTTCAATTTAAAATCAATATTAGGTTGAATATTAATGAATGAAATGTGAGTGTTTGTAAGAATATTTTAATACAATCCTAACTGTATGTACGGCTTGTTTGTATCTGTTTATGTACTCTATAGCTATTTTAATTTCAAAAATGATTTGACATTTTACATTAATAAAATGTAATTCTGTCTATTCGTTTGAATATCAACATTTATTTCTTCTGTGAAAAAAATGAAATGTAAAAACGACAAACGTAATTTACACATTTATTCACCATATTCTTATCTTTTTTGTTACCGTAATAAAATGAAATGAATTGGATCAAAGTTATTAATAGATCTGGCTTAAAAATACTAGATGTAAACACGCACATAATTATTGTTTTAGGTAGTAATAGTGACTATAAGTAAGCTTAAAGTTGGATAATAGCATATTTACGTAATTGAGGTTGTAAGTTGCATATATTACATACAAGCAAATAAGTTAGACGGGTAACTTGTGTAATTGGGCGAGTGTGTAATGTATCTTGCATCCGAGTTACATACTGTACTTTATCCACGACTAATAGGAAATTTACAATAAAATAATACTCTTCTCATCGAATTTTAGGAAGTAGAGAGAGATTATAGTGCCAAACTGTCTTTGTAACATTTATAATGATTTTGGAATGGTCTTCCACATTTTAGCGAATTTCCAGAATGGAAGTCAGCCATTACAGCCACTTTCATAACGCGACCTGAGCCCGGGACCATGGCAGAAAGTTGTTTTAAGGTCCCTAGAAACCGAAAATAATTTTCGCTAAAAATATATATATATATATATATATATATATATATATATATATATATATATATATATATATATATATATTTGTGTGTGTGTGTGTGTGTGTCCGCACGATAACTCTCGAACGGAATGTCCTAGGTTTACGAAATTTGGTGAAAATATTGGAAGTCCCAAACCGTTGGACGAGTTCGTTAACCAGGCACGTCGGCTGCCAGGAACATGGTTTTTGTCCTTGCAAAAAATTAGTTTTTTGCCAAAATTTCCACTTAATCAACAATTTTTGCGAAATTTTTTTACACCATTTAAAAGAGAAGAAAAAATTACATAAAAAAGGTCTTTAAACTATGGTTTTATGTCAACTAGTTTCCGAGAAAAACTAACTTTTATAAAGGGAAATTCCCTATGTTATGCAGGATGCTGTGACAGGGGTATTTAATTTATTAAATGTACCATATGTTTTGAAACATTAAAACTCAAATATTTAAAACAAATTTATAAACAAGTTCGTTATTAAATTTTATCCGATCTGTAACACCTTTGTAAATTTACTATCTTTGTCAGCCGACTATAAAATCTATTATAATATCCCGATTTTTGATAATTTTGAACGCTACACTACACCTACCTATGGTATTATCAACAAGATTTATTAATTTCAAAAATTTTCAATCACTAAAATCCCGAAAGGCACTATCATCATCATTCTGACATGTCACAAATAGTATGGTCCATTTCACTTCAATTTAACCATGCTTCATCACTTATGAATTTAAATAATCTCCGTTTTCTTAGATTTAACTCTTTCATTATTGCATTTACGTAAATTTTAAATTTTCAGTTTGTTTTTTGGAAAAGAATCGAAGATTGATTTGTTTCGAATATAAGAATTATTTAATTTTTTAACGATGACTCATGATCAATTGTATTTGAAACAGGGTATAACTACGCTATCCGTTTTTAAATGAAAATAATAATTCACATTGAACACGACAACTATTGTGTGATTGTGTCTGTCTGTATACTTTAAATTTTCACTGTCCAGATAAAAAAAAATTTATTGAAAAAAGCTTAAAATTTTACTGTCGTTTATTTTTTTTTCTCAATATAAATGGTAATACAAAAAACGGTTTTTATATCCAATGTCATTTTGCATACATATACACACATACGCATCTAAAATAAGTATGTGTATATAGGCTAGGGAATATCGGAGATATAACGCATGTACACAAACATTAAAAAGTTTACACCACTGGCAAACTGCTTTACTGATACAATTTTTTTTTAATTTTTTTATTTTAACTTCCTACTATCTAGCCAAATTAATATAATATTCTTTCTTCCCACAAAAAACAAAAAGTTATCGTTTAAGGCAGGGGTGGCCAACCCGCGGCCCGCCTTGAACTTTTTTTGGCCCACGAGATTCATTACACTTTTACAAAATATATTTACTTTATATAATGACCAAGATAGTGAAAACCAATGTATAAAAAAATACATAATATATGAGAACATATAATTTTATATGCGGCTCGCGGAGTTATGATGCGCTTCCAAAGAGGCCCGCAAAATCATTTTGGTTGGCCACCCCTGGTTGAAGAATAACAACTGGTCGATTGACACATGTTAAATTCCTATGGACATAAGCGAAAAGTAAAAAAATAAGTGGTCACAGTTTTTGAATTTGTACTGACTCAAATTTTATTAGTGTCTTTTTTTTATTATGCTGACTTTTCTACTCAAATTTTGTTATTTTTGTCATCATGCGCAATAAATTTGTAAAAAATTGGGGTTTATTTTTAATATAAGAAATTGGAAACAATATATAAATACATAATGTGTTTTCCTCGTTTACACCATTAAAAGGATTCAAAATTAACCCATCACTGAACTGGATGTATTTCACACTTTTGTATGACCTATATAATTTAAAAAAATAAAAAAATTAGAAAAATGATTTAGTATAAAAATGTAAAAATATCTTGTGTGATCATAGCAGAAATGGGAAAGATACTGATTCAGTGGAACTAGCAGAAGAACAGTATGACTTATGCAGCTCCGTTAAAAAAAGAAAGCACTCCCTTCCCTTAGATGTGTTAAATTACGTAAGTGAATATGATTTACCACCAAACGTAGAAATGGCTTTGAGAATTTTTTTAAATTTACAAGCAAGGAAGCAAGTTTCGAAGTCAAAATACCTTGGTCGTCAGTATGTTGACTTACCAACTTGGCAACCATTTCTACTGAACATGAATTTGGCGTAAAAATTTTCAGAGAAATTGTTAAAGAATTTGCCGCCTAAGTTTTTTTTTTCAATTTATAACACTTTGTTATATAAATATGTATTTTATTTTGATTGCAATAGTACTTATTTTAAATTTTTCAAAGTAGTTTCAAAGCCTATTTATTTGCTGACGAATATATATATATATATATATATATATATATATATATATATATATATATATATATATATATATATATATATATATATATATATATATATATACACATATATATATATATATATATATATATATATATATATATATATATATATATATATATATATATATATGTATATAGTTTCCCACAAACTTTTCTGTATATAGTTTCCTACTTTAATTAGGAAGCCAGAGGCGTTAAGTTTATATTTTGCCCAAAGTGACAAAAAGTCTAGCGCCAGCCCTGATTGAGCAACATATTATTCTTCGGTTTTGTAAATTTTTAACGGTAGGGTATACCAGTTATAGTGTAAATAATGCACATATCTTTATACATATATTTATGTACATGAAACAGGGAACAGTATTATATGCGGGTATGTACAGACATAGGTATAGCTTATTCATATGTACTTGTTGGCTGATGTTCAATATGCAGTATGTCATACGATACGTCATATCCGCCCCCGCGTTCACATGCATACTTCCGGTGGTCCAGGAGAATTACACCACTTCGCCACTATCAACATATAAAATACCTATATAGTGGTATTAAAAAACTACACTATCATACCATTTATGAAACCACGGACCGTATACAGTCAAGCCTCCTATAACGCGATTAACTAGTACTGCGTTATATGAAAACCGTGTTATCAGAAATTCAGATTAACTAATATCTGTAATGCGTTGTATGGAAACCGTGTTATAAGAAACAGAAATAAGAAAAATCAGATTAATTTATACCGCGTTATATTGTGGAAACCGCGTTATAAGAAACTTTAATACAAATTAAATGAATCGTACCGTTTTATACGCAATCTTAGAAATACGCTACCAATGAGGTGTGATACACAGCTTCCTTGTACTCGTAACAAACTTTTATACAATCTTTAAAGTGATTTTATGCTTAAACTGTTTCTTGTCTTAAATTTCGTGCCCTATCATATTATTAAAGTGATGTTTAACACAGGAGATACTTTAAGATACAAAATTTTCAAGTTTTCCATCAAATACATATATATATATATATATATATATATATATATATATATATATATATATATATATATATATATATATATATATATATATATAGGGTGCTTCAAGCACCTAAGAACATATAAATTTTAACATAGGGAAAATCTGTTATGATCAAGGAGGGCTTTATTTTATTATTATTAAATATTTATCAAAACTTTAAATAATATCGCGTTAAAATAATGTTTAAAAGTAATTAAAAGACAATAGCAGTAAATTTATTGAAATAACTATAAATAAATCTTAATCTAATGTTAAAATATTTATTAACAAATAATACTGCTTAGTAGAAAATTGGGCACCTGTTGTTTTGTTTTCAAATTTATTTTTTTGCAATTAAAGAAAATTTTAATAACTATAGATACCTATATAAAAATGATACCCATTTGTTTTCAAATTTATTTTTTTGCAATTAAAGAAAATTTTAATAACTATAGATACCTATATAAAAATGATACCCATAAAAAACAAGCATACTCTGATCTCAACAATTTTTTCGCATGTTAAATTCTGTATGTTCTTACTTCGTTGAAGCAGACTGTATAATATATATCCTGAAATTATATTTTCGTCGTACAGATCATTAAAATTTGTTGAGTTTTTAATTTGAAAATATTTAAAAACTAAATTATAAAATTATAGTAAAATATAAGTTATAGACTGATTCCCAAATACTATCAAAACCTGAGAGAAGTAAGACTAGTAGAAAGTAAGATATCGACATTTAATGGGATATCATGTTAGCGCCGTCGCTACCATTACTTCGATTGCAATGAAATTTTTATTAGGGGACCAACTAGAAACCAAATCGCATAATTTCTGAAAATTTCATCAAAAATAATC
Organism: Brachynemurus nebulosus; assembly: GCA_035578155.1. Classification (NCBI taxonomy): domain Eukaryota; kingdom Metazoa; phylum Arthropoda; class Insecta; order Neuroptera; family Myrmeleontidae; genus Brachynemurus; species Brachynemurus nebulosus. The sequence continues at coordinate 164,097,269 of JAPWDM010000001.1, forward strand.
AAATATTTCAAAAGTTATGCTACTTCGTACGACCGTTACTTAATGGAATGTCACAGTACCGCTGTGTAGCCTACTCTGATTTCGATTGCGATAAAATTAGTAGGCGTAATAGTTTATAAAAAAAAAAAAAAAAAAAAAAAAAAAAAAAAAAAAAAATACTGATATGTTTAACTGACACAGAATTATCAATCGCAAGGCTAATCTTAGGCATGCTTTCTATAAATAACACTTTCTATAAATGCATTCAATAATGTTTCAATTTTACGAAATTTTCTATAAATATTCTGATCTGAATATGATTCACTCAAAAAAATGCAATAAAGATCTAATTTATTTTAAAATACCCCTCTCTCAGCATCTGCATAACACAGTGAATTTCCAAAGACTGGACACTGGCGGATCTCATATAACAATCTGTATCCATTAGTATCCAAATAGTTTAGCTCTCTAACAGTGAAAAAGTTTTCAAAATCAGTTCAGTAGTTAATTTTTGGCGAAATCTCATATAGTATAGCATATATGTATTTAAATATAGGACCCTAGCGGATCTCAGATAGTATAGCATATATGCATAAATGAAATTAAATTTTTAAGGGTGAAAAAATTTTCACAATCGGTTGGATGGTTTTATTTTTGGCACTTTGGCCCCTCGGACCTTGGCAGACCCCATACAGCATAACTTATATCCATTTAAAATAGTTCATCTTTCTAACAGTAAACAAATTCTAAAAATTAGTGATGACGCGTTCTTGAAAAGTTAGTTAATTTTTATTTTGAAAAATAAAAAAACCACTAAAATTGGCTAAAATTGTCGAAAATTCTGGCTTCCAAAAATCGGAAATTTCGTAACAATTGGAGGCTTCCTTCGAGAGTTATCGCGCAGAAACATATATATATATATATATATATATATATATATATATATATATATATATATATATATATATATATATATATATATACACAACTCTCGAAGGAAGCTTCCAATTATTACGAAATTTGGTGTGTAGGTCAAAGGTCCCAATAGCTTGGATAAGTTCGTCAGCTAGATACATCCGATTTTTTGAAGCCAAAATTTTCGACAGTTTTCGCCAATTTTAGTGGTTTTTTGCAAACTTTGGCCAGAATTCAAAAATTTTTTTGGTTTCTTATTATACCATCGAAAAGAGCGTAAAAAATTACATAAGACAAGCTTTTAAAACATTGTTCTAAATGAATTAGATTTTGAGAAAAATTAAGAAATTTGCTGAATTTCTATACAATAAATGCTTTATTGATTTTATCATAATAACAATATATATATATATATATATATATATATATATATATATATATATATATATATATATATATATATATATATATGTCGTGACCGAAACTTTAATGAAACTTATTAAACCCGGACGACACCGGAGATCCCGTTTGGAATGTTGAGGATCGCCACTTTGTTTTATCGAAAACGAAAGAAACGGAGCTTTGGCTTGAATTAAAGTCCTTATTGATTTACTTGTTCACTTTATTTAAATTTTATTTATTTTTATTAAGTTTTATTTACTTCAAAGATTTTATTTATTTATTTTTCGTTAACTTATAATTGTCTTGTTTGATGTGATTTGGTATTGATTAATAAAACGAAGTTCAAATTAAATTAATTTTATTAAAGTAAAATTATTATTACAACAATTAAAATAATTAAATAAAAAGATCTGAACATAACGACGAAAAGACTATCAAAATTTATTAAAATGGCCAAAACTGAAAATAATGAATTTACATCGAATTTATAATAATTTTTATGTTTAGTTAGCAAAACTTATTTAACAAAGATAGAATTTATTTTTATATTCAAATACATTGTATGAAATAGAAAATATATTTTATTTTAATATGTCTAGGGAACATCCGGTAGTTGGCTCGTGGATTATGCTGTTTTCTGCATTTTCACATCCTGTGTGTAGTTATGTTGCGTTGATCTCACGGTGATAGATTTTGTTGAAATTTGCAAATTTTATGTGTTGTGCATGGCACCACACTCCTCCCCCATTAGAAAGGTTCCTGCGGGACCTTAGAATTTGACTGGGCGAATGGGACGGCGTCCAGATACACATGATGCTGAAGTTTGGATTCTTCGGTCCTTCAAAAGTACTGTTTGGCTGCTGGGCTCGAAGACCACTTCGTGATTGTACGGCTGGACTTGATTCCTCCGGTTCTCCCCGAATAGACAATTGTAAAAATTAAATGTGTTGCCTCCCGATTTGGTGCATGGGCATAGGCATTTGAATAATCTTGCTAGTAACGTCGCTATTACTTTGAATATTCCATATTTATAAAAGTAGTAAAGTAGTAGTACAGCTATGATTCCCGTACCAATGTAGCATAACCAGTTGTAAATGACGTTTTCGTACTTGATTATAAATGGTTTGTTTAACTGGCTTTGAAGATTTTCGTCCATCTTCTCCAATTGATGTTGAGTGTATTTGACTTCGTTGAGGTCCAGATTTGTTAATTTTATAGGCTTTAAGTATTATGGTTTTAGGGCCTCTTCTTTATGTAAATATTTGCAGCAATCATCTTCCAGGATGTCGACTGCTGGAATGTGTATGTAGACGGATAGGTTTTTGATTGACATTTCGGGCTGTAGTCCGACGTTGTGTGTCATGAAGCGGCAGTTGTTTGGAATTTTGAGAAGTCCGATTCCATGTAGGCTTCTTTCTTCATCTGGATACTGTGTGCAGAGTACGGTTCCCTTTGTCGGTTTTGATAAGATGAACAACCATTGATTTTGGGATATTTGTTTCCAGACTTCGGACTGTGCGTATATGGTGGTTTTCTTGCATGACCTGGGAATGGATGCTTCTTGAAGGTCGAACATTTCTAATTCGCAAATGTTGTCGGTTCTTCTTTGTAGTGTGTCGATATTTTTACAGATGTACACATCATTGACTAGTGTACATGGATCGAGCTGTTTTAAAGTAGCGAATTGTGACTTTCCTCTGCTGGATATTATGTAGGGAAAATCTATGGTAATATAGGATACTTGTGAGGAATTTTGTAATGGTGTTGGAAGTGGAAATGCTTGATATAAACTGTATTCAGTAATTTGCGCTATTGGAACTTTTAATAAAATTACTAAAATGTTATCAGTCATAAAAGCTTTGACTTCCATTAATTTATAATAATTTTCAATAGTCTCTGTGTTAACTTTAATTGGTAATTCAAGAGAAGAAATTTGACTTAATTCATTCATAAGATTTGTAGGAGTAATTATGTTGTAATCAATTATCCCGTGTCTTATTAATGTTAGTGTCATACTATAAGATTATAATTGCTTTAGATTTAAATCATTTATTTGTTTTATTAGCAATAAATGGTCTAAAAGCTCGATTTCAAGTGAATTGCGATTAATTATGCTAGAAGAATTAGATATGTATTGATTAAAGGTTTTAATATTAATATTTAATTCTTGTTCCGCGTCTTGAATAGTATTTAACGTTTTATTTAAAGTATTCATTGTTTCTGATAGAATTTTTATTTGATCTTTCATTAATAGATGTGTTGTTTTCCTATCATTAATAATAGAATTTATCGAATTCGTATAGAATGTTGCGTCATCAGAATCCGGTGATCCGATAAGCCACTTTAATATTTTAGAACCTACATTTAAAAGTCCTCTTCGTCTACGTACATGATGAGCTTGAATAGTTTTGATTAAAGTTTTTATTTCTTCCATTTGCTGTACTAATAATTTTTGTTGTAATTTACAAGTCCCGGCGTTGGAGTGATTACTTGGTATCATTTTGCAGAAAATGTATGATTTGTGGTAGTATTCTTGAGCCTTTTCTAAATTTTCTTCGAATGTAGTTGTATTGATGTAGTGCATTAGTGTGAATTTTTGATTACATATTTTCGCGTCCCCTAGTTTCTTGAATAAAATTCCCGGCGAGGTGTTAATTTGTTCCACCTGTATTTCTGCCGTCGTTTGGTGTATAAGCAGTAGTATTGGTAACAACGTTGATAACTTCGCCATCTGAAACGTAAGGTTTCAGGTTATTTTCGTGGAATGTTTTATTTGTATTTCTATATCTAACTTTAACTGTGTGGGTATCAGGATGGACAGATATGATTTTAAATGGACCTTTGTAGCGACAGGATAATTTCCCTGGAGCGGATTGGCCTTCTTTTACTAGGACGTATTCTCCTACTTGGAAATTTCTTACTTTTGTTTGCTTGTCGTATTGAGCTTTATTTTTGATTTTGCTTTGTTTTAAATTTTCTCTTGCAGCTAATCGTAATTTCTTGATTTTTTCTTGCACTTCTTGTGATAATTCTTGGTATGTTTTTGCATTTGTGTTTCTTTCAAACGATGTTGGAATATTCGGATCGATTCCAAATACAAGTTTGTATGGTGTTTCGTCAGTGGAGCGATTTTTGTGGGTGTTGAACGAAAATGTAGCTAAATATAGCATTTCATCCCAGTCGTTCATTTCAGTGTTGATATATGATCTTAAATAATTTTCAATGTACGAATGTGTTCTTTCTAGCGAACCATTTGTTTGAGGATGATATGGAGATGTGGTCTTCTGTTTGATGTTGAATAATTTATTGACTTCTTTGATGACGGAGCTGGTAAAAACAGGATCTTGATCCGTTAGAATGGATTTCGGAAAACCAAATGTGCTTGCATATTTCAGGAAATAGATTGCTGTTGTTTCTGCTTTTCTATCCTGAAGTGGATAAACTTGAAGGTGCTTTGTCAGATTATCCTGGATCGTAAGGATGAACTTATTTTGATTCCTTGTTACCGGAAGTGGGCCTATAAAATCCATTGAGATTTCGTCATTGAAGTTCTTTGCTGTCGTGGTGATTACCATTGGTGCTTTTCCAATACGAGTTGTTTTTGTTTTTTGACATATGGGACAATTCTTGATGTATTTTTCGACGTATGTTTTCATACCTTTCCAAAAGTATTTTTGTCGAAGTTCGCTGTATGTGCGAGCAATGCCTGGGTGACCTCTTAATGGCGAATCATGGTATTCGCGTAGTAACTGTTGTTTTTCCGCTTCTGTTCTGACGATGATAGTTTCCACTGTTTCTTCATTATTTGTTTCTTGATTATTTATTTCTTCGTTAGTTGTTTCTTCATTTATAATTTCTTCATTAACAATTTCTTCGTCATTTGTTTCTTCATCTATTGGTATCGTTTCGATTGCGTTATTCATACCTGAGGTGCTTGGTATTGGTCCTTCATTTTCTTCTTGATTGTTAGTTTCGTTGTCCATACCTTCTTGTTGAATTTCGTTCAATTCTTTTTCTAATATTTCTTGTATTTCTTCTTCTGTTAAATCTTCTTCAATTGTATTACTGCTTACACCTAATTCTTTTTCTAATGCTTCTTGGATTTCCTCTTCAGTTAATAGTGAAGAAAAACCAATATTATTTATATCGATTATTTCGATGTCATCATTGAAATGATATGATAGTAAATTATTTATGTATTTTTCACTTATTGTTTTATCGATATGTTTTAAATTAATAATTGTATTATTTTCGGATGTTAAAGATATTTCTTCTAATGCTTGATATAATATTTTAAGATTTAATTTATCTTTTATTTTTTGTTTTAATATTAATAAAATTATGCTTTGATTATTTTTATCTTTTCGTATTATTTGACCTATATTAGCATTTGTAATATCATTTTTATTAAAATTATTTAGAATAAATGTTTTTAATTCTTCTTTTATTTGAAGATCTTTTGTAATAGGTATTATTAGTGATTTAATATTATTTATGTCATTACCTCGATTAATTTTTATATTGGGGTTACATGTTTTATTAAATCTTTGGAAATTTTCAAATGATTTTTCTTTATTTAGCATAGCTACTAATATTGGACGACTTAAAGTATCCGCGGTGTAGTTGGTTTTGCCTGGGATGTATTGAATTTTATATTGATAATTAAGTAACTTTAGCCTCCAGCGTACCAATCTACTCGTCGGATCCTTTACAGAATTTAGCCATACCAAAGGACGATGATCAGTCTTTATTAAAAATTCACGACCGTATAAGAAATGGTGAAAATTTTTAATTGTTTTAATAATCGCAAGACACTCGCGTTCAATTGCAGGGTAGTTCCTCTCAGCCTGATTTAATGTACTGGAGTAATATGCAATTGGCATATCAATCCCGTCATATTCCTGTGTAAGGACGCCTCCTACGCAATCGTTCGATGCGTCCGTAGTAATTGAAAACATTTTATTTTCATCAGGATATTTTAAGATTGGTGTTGAAGTTATTTTATTTTTCAAAGTTTCGAATGCTTGTTTGCAATTATTATCAAAATTGAACTTTTGATCTTTCTTTAATAAATTAGTTAATGGTTTGGCTATTTGTCCATAATTTTTAATAAATTTTCTATAGTACCCGGTGATACCTAAAAAGCTTTGTAATTGTTTAATGTTTTTTGGTTCGTTTAATTTTAATATTTTATCTATTTTTTCAACCTGCGGCTTGATTCCTTCTAAGGAAATTACATGGCCTAGGTATTTTAATTCCTGTTTAAGGAATTCGCATTTATCCATATTAATTTTTAGATTGTTTTCTTTTAATATACTAAATATTTCAGAGAGATATTGTATGTGTTCATCTAAATTTTTACCTAATACAATTACATCATCCAGGTAACACATGCATTTATTTTCTAAGATTTGTTTATGAAATATTTCGTTCATAAGGGTTTGAAAAGTAGCAGGACTGTTGATTAATCCGAATGGCATTTTTAGGAATTCGAAATGGCCGTTTCCTACAGTGAAACCTGTCTTGGGAATGTCTTCTTCTTTTACAGGAATTTGGTGGAAACCACTTGCCAAATCAAGTGCACTGAAATATTTGTTTCCGCCTAAGTTTGTTAGAATATCATCGATACGTGGAATAGGGTAGCTATTGGGGATGGTTTTTTCATTTAACTTCCTATAATCAATAACCATTCGATACTTTTGGATACCTGAAGAATCTAATTTTTATCGACTATCCAGACGGGTGAATTATAAGGACTTTTACTTTTACGAATAATACCATTTTTTAATAATTCATCTACTTGTCGTTGTGCTTCGTCCCTTAATTTTTTTGGAAGAGTGTAAATTTTATTTTTAATTGGTACATTGTCAATTAATTTAATTTCGTGCTCGATTTTTTGTGTACAACCTGGTGGGTCGTCATCTAATTTCACAATAGTATGAAATTGTAAAATAGTGTTTTCTAATTTTTGTTTTTCAATTTCTGTAAGACCGTCTGTTCTTAAAATTTTAATAATTTCTTGTTTTCGTACAGGATCAATATTAATTTGGAAAACATTAAGTATTGGATCGAGAGAAATTAAATTATTTTTATAATCAATAACTGCGTTATGTTTTGCCAAAAAATCAGAACCAATTATTCCATGAAATGGAACTTTGTCGCTATCTACTAAATGAAAATAATGATGAAAGTTAAAATTATTTTTAGTCAAAAAGATTGAAACAAGTCCGTAAGGTTGTATTACGCCGTCTGTTATACCGCTAATATTTGGTTTAATACTTGTATCTATTTCAGTATTATAATTTGGATTTATGTTATCCAATTTTATCAGACTGACACTTGCACCAGTATCGATCAAGAAGATAAATTCGTTAGTTTTTGAATGTGGGGAATTAAAAATTAATTTTTTATCAATTAAGCCATTTGGAATTTTTGTGAAGCCGATTCTACTTGTTTGCTCGTTGTTGCGGCTTCTGTTAACCCGAGCGTTTTTAAGTTTAAATTATCATTTGCATGTGCTACTTTTGGATTAGGGTTATTTAATCTTTCGTTATATTGTTTTTTTCTACACTCTTCAATAGTATGACCCTTAAAATTGCAATATGTGCATTGTTTAATTACTGATCGATTATTATCCGATCGATTTGGAGGATTGTTATACGATGGGTAATTTGATTTACTCCTACAATCCTTTGTATTATGATTTGAACGTTTACATATTTTACAATATTTACGAGGTTGAGAATTACTAACGTTAAGATTTTTAAATTGATTTTGAACGTTTAGAAATGCTTCTTCTTCGCTTGCTATGCATAAAGCTTCATTCATCGAAGAATAAGTTTTATGGCGTAAAATATTTGATATTTCGGGTTTACAATGGTGTGTAAACCGTCGTAATGCCATCTCTTCGATGAGTGCTAGCTTTCCTAATAATAATGATTCTGAAATATTATTTTCTTTTACCTTTTGAATAATTTTTGAATTTAAACTTTCAATTCTTAAATAAAATTCTTTTATAGATTCATTTGGTTTTTGCCTACACGTTTCTAATTGTTCTTGCAAATATGTGACACTTTCTGTTATTTGATAAATTTGTTTTAATTTTATTTTTAAATCATAGAATGATAAAATATTTGTAGCATTTAATTTATTTTTAACGTCTGAAGAGACTTTTGAAAATATAAGTGCCGTTAGCGCTCTTTGTTGTGAATCAGTTGCTAAATTGAGGGCATTTTCGGCGTTTTGTATGAAATTATGTAGTTCGGAAGGGTTTCCGTTGAATGGGGTTACCATTTGCGCAAGGAATGAAATAGGAATGTGTTCCACTGGAACATCGTTATCTTCGGAGACTTCTGGAGATTGTGATCGGGATGGATTTTGTGAATCAGGATTCATGATTGGAAAAATAACTTAAAAGCAGAGAGAAAAATCAACAATCCACCTACCTTTGTACAAGCTCGGCTATTTTGTTGCAGCGTCTTGACCTGTCTCTGTAGTTGGGTTTTTCTGTTGTTTTTCCAGTTGTTGTACACCGTCGTGACCTGGTTCGACTCCAAGCTGGTAGCGCACAATGTTTGGTTGCTCGTTATTTTCCTTTTGTACACCGTCTTGACCTGGGCTGGTTCCACAAGCTGGTAGTGCACAGTAAATTCACAGTCTGTATTCACAATGTCCCGTTTTTCACTTAATGTCCTTTTTGTCGACCGAAGGATAACTATCCTGGCAGGATCGCCAGATTTGTCGTGACCGAAACTTTAATGAAACTTATTAAACCCGGACGACACCGGAGATCCCGTTTGGAATGTTGAGGATCGCCACTTTGTTTTATCGAAAACGAAAGAAACGGAGCTTTGGCTTGAATTAAAGTCCTTATTGATTTACTTGTTCACTTTATTTAAATTTTATTTATTTTTATTAAGTTTTATTTACTTCAAAGATTTTATTTATTTATTTTTCGTTAACTTATAATTGTCTTGTTTGATGTGATTTGGTATTGATTAATAAAACGAAGTTCAAATTAAATTAATTTTATTAAAGTAAAATTATTATTACAACAATTAAAATAATTAAATAAAAAGATCTGAACATAACGACGAAAAGACTATCAAAATTTATTAAAATGGCCAAAACTGAAAATAATGAATTTACATCGAATTTATAATAATTTTTATGTTTAGTTAGCAAAACTTATTTAACAAAGATAGAATTTATTTTTATATTCAAATACATTGTATGAAATAGAAAATATATTTTATTTTAATATGTCTAGGGAACATCCGGTAGTTGGCTCGTGGATTATGCTGTTTTCTGCATTTTCACATCCTGCGTGTAGTTATGTTGCGTTGATCTCACGGTGATAGATTTTGTTGAAATTTGCAAATTTTATGTGTTGTGCATGGCAACACATATATATATATATATATATATATATATATATATATATATATATATATATATATATATATATACAAATTTTAGTGAACCTGATTTTCGGTTTCTCTAGGCTTCAAAACGGATTTCTGCCATAGTCCCGGGCTCATGTCTTTTCATGGCACCCACTGTAATAAGTGAATTTTTTCCAAAATGGAAATTCGCTTAAAAAATAGTATTTAGACAATTTGAACATCAACTTGGAAATTTACCGAAAAATCCTTTCGGTTTAATCCACAAAAGTATTTGTCGCCAACCGATTTTGACAAAATGAGCTGTTAAGATTAGTTCTGACATTCTTTATAACTCTGTGAGATTAATTAAAAACAAATACCCAACCAAATAATCAACATCCAATCTAATTTTGCACAATGATAAAATTTTATTTATTCTTTGCAATACACCCACATAAAATGGAAATACGATCATTTTTCGTACATTTACGAGTATAGCAAGTTCAAGTGATGAAAATTGAAAATCATAATATTATCTACTACCAACAAAAGATACCACAAGTACATAAAATGTGCACACACATTACCAAACGATACTATTGAATTCAATAAATAATTTTTCTAATTACGTTAATACGAACAATATTCCAAGTAAATAAGATATCACGAACCGATCGTACATAATACATACAATATACAGGGCAGTCAGTGGTGGATTAATACGTTCAAGAACTAACTAGATTTTCAACCATGCTTTTTACGAGCTTTATGGTAATTGAATAGATCGGTTGTCTAGATTATTATGTTATATTATAAACTCTATGTGTATAAATGTCGTAGGAGAAACCGATGTATGTAAGTACACTGTGTTCCAGTATAAATCCAACCCGAATATCTAAGAGATTGAATATAAGAGATATGTACATGACATTTTCACAACAGGAATAGAAGCATAAAGAAGAAACGTAGGAGAAACATAATATGCTTGGCAAGAGCGACTTGCCACTAGCGACTGGATAATCTAATCCACAGGGAACTTAAGCCCTGAATTGGACTACGAAAAAGCTACATTTTGTTGACCGGTGTTATTTAAACAAATACGAAAATTCATCTCATCGACTATACTGCACGATCTTATGGTATAAAATTTCCTACTGAGAAGTGCTTCATGTTTATTACTTCATTATAAGTTTCTGCTGCTGCTATTTTCATTTTATCGGTGTGTTGAGCCCATATTTTTAATAAACAAAATCAAAGTAAATCGACAAAAAAATTACAAATTAAAAAAAAAATATATAAAAACAAATAGGAATAACCATGAGTTTCCTCAGTTTACAAATAATACAATTTCATTTCCGTTGTTTCAACAAAATCCTCATATTGAAAACTAGCTATATCCAGGACGTCGTTCTCGCGACACATGGGTATAAATTCAATGAGAAGTATATAAGTATAATAATTATTAAGAGCTTCCACAGAACAATAGCTTCTGCATAATGTGTGTACATACTCAAAATGGTTTTTACCGAACTTCCAGAATGGAATTCAGCCACTACAGCCACTATTATGACGCGACTTGAGCCCGGGACTATGGCAGAAATTTGTTTTGAGGTTCCTAGAAACCGAAAATAATATTCACTAAAATTTATATATGTGTGTCCGCGCGATATCTCTCGAACGAAATGTCTTACGTTTATGAAATTTGATGAAAATATTGGAAGTCCTAAACCGTTGGATGAGTTCGTTAACCAGACACGTCTGATGTCCGGATCATGGAGTTTTTGGCAATTTTCGTGAAAAAAATTAGGTTTTTGCCAAAATTTCCTCTTATTCAAAATTTTTTGTGAAATTTTTTTACACAATTGGAAAAAGGAGAAAACATGACATAAAAAAGGGTCTTTAAACTATTATTCTATGTCAACTAGTTTCCAAGAAAAACTAACTTTTATAAACGGAAAATCGCTATGTTATGCAGGATGCTACGACAGGGGTATTTAATTTTCCCGAGGGAAATTTTTCCGCAAGAAAAAGGACCTTATATTTTGACCGAGGTAATAAGTTAACGCCAGACTAAATTTCATCAAAATCCGTTCAATAGCTATGGCGTAACGCGTGCACATCCTGAAAACAATTTTTAAATTTTCCCAAGGAAATGAACCATTTTCCCGCAATAAAAAGTATAGTATATGTTGACCCAAGTAATAAGTTGTCACGACACCAAATTACATCAAAATCCGTCCAGTAGTTTTTGCGTGATGCGTGAACAGACAAACAAAAAATTTAAAAATCGCTGTTTTGATATCTACATTGATAAGTGTTTACAGTACCAGGTACAATTTTCAAAAAATATTCCATGTACAGACACAATCTCGTTAGTTTTATTATATGTATAGATATTAAATGGGACACGCGGTGCATTGTTGGATGTGCTTCTCACTCACTCACTGACAAAGGTAGATAGTGTCGTGAGACAGTTAGTCGATGATAGTGCCACTACTCTACTAGTGACTGCTACTACGATACGATGTGATGTAGTGATATCAAATGTGAAATCTACTTCTGGTGGTGCATCCTCTCACTTCCCAAACATTCCATTCCCCCGTGTACACCGACCGCCCTCATTCCCGTTAGTAATGCACAAATACATACATACATAGAACTTTTAATTAAAAATGATTCTGAGGGAAAATCTAAATGATGTGAGGAAAAAAAGCATTCGTAAAGTAAAACAATTTATTTGCCTATGTTTCCTATTTATACGTACGACACAACTATGCATATTATACTGTACTTCCAGGCTATGTGTATGTGTAAATTTGTGCGGACGGGTAAATGTAACCATACATAATGTAGATTTGTTTTTCTTTTTTATTTTACAAAAATATTTTTAGATTTTTTTTCTTACTTCGCGCTCATCACAAAAAACAACGCACTGAAATCATTTCCGTTTCTATTTGTTTTATATATCAACAAAAATTTTAATTAAATAAACGTTTAAAAGCATTACAAAAAATAAAAAATAAGGAATATCGTCTATCCGTTTTTAGTTCTAAACGTATTTTCTATTTTAAACATTTTTTACGTTAAGGAGACTAAGACGGTACGGTATAACCCAAATCCGGAAAATCGTAACTAGTGTATACCGTATGACTGCAAACAAAATTCCCAAAATAAACGAGTATCCCTGTTATTAAGGAACGACGTACAGGTTCTATAAAATTACATAAATTCGTTTTCTTTTTATGTCATCGAAGATGACATATTAATATCGTTTTGTGTCTGAATAATTATTGAGTTGTACATCCATATTGAATAAACGCAAGAGGGCTGTAGAGCTCTGAACAACTATAGAGTTAACAAAAAATCATAAATTAACATTTCACTGAGATGACATTACTTAGTGCGAGTCAAAAACCCGTATTTGACGAATTCTTTTTATTTTTGAAAAGTCTCTTAAAATATTGCCGTCTCCGGCACTTATTATCAAAAGGATCGCTCAAAAAAATCGGAAAAAGTTCATGATCATTACGAATGATATGTAGATTGAACGAAAATTATCAGGACGTAATTTCCTTGCTATATAAAAAGAGAACTTGATGACAAGTTTTACTTTGATCAAGATGTTGTTAGACAATTATCTATTGTATGTTACATTAAGCGGATGTTTTGATAACTTTTTTACAAAATAAGTTCTAGAAATTAAAGAAGAAGGAATAATTGATAAATATACACACGAAAAATTTACTACAATTTCTACACCTGAATGTTATTTAATATCTGTAAAGTATTGTTAACGTATTTATGGAAATTATAGATTCAAAATATTCATAGAAATTAATAATAATATTTAAATAATTTCTTGATTTAAAATTATTGAAAGAAAAACAAGTAGCGACCGTTGATACGTTCAGTAAATATCTCTTTCTTTCTGGTAAGCGATAACAGACCAAATAGAGAAAAAAATTTATGCATCAGAAAAAATAATTTCTCTACTTTCATATGCTACATATTACAACATTAAATCCATAAAAACCATTGATTGTACCGAACACTATTTGCGCAAGTACAAGTTGTACTTTACGACTTGTTTTACTTCAAAAACATTTTTACAGTTTCTAAAATATGCTTTATAATAATACTAGTTGTATCCACGACATAGGACTGAAACATTTTCCTCTAGTAAAAAGTTAACCCAGATAATAAGCAGACTCCAAATTGTTTTTGTATTATCCCATAGGAATAAAACATTTTCCCCTAATAAAAAGTACCCTAAGTCTGTCTTGACCCAAGTAATAAATTATCACCACACCAAATTTTTCAAAATCAGTTCAATAATTTTTGCATAGTGCGTGCACATGCTTAAAACGGTTTTTGAATTTTCCCGAGGGGATAAGACATTTTCCCGCAATAAAAAGTATCGTATATGTTGACCCAGGTAATTAGTTATCACCACACTAAATTTCATTAAAACCCGTTCCGTGTAATGAGTGAACAGACAAAAATTTTAAAAATCTCTGTTTTGATAATATATCTAAATCGATAACTATCTATAGTATCGGTACAATTTTCAAAAAATATTCCACGTACAGACACGGTCTCGTTACAGTGACATTATATGTATAGTATAGATAATCAATTCTTTACAAGAAATTAAAAAAACATTATCTACTTAACTTACTTAGTTTTCTATTAAGGTGGACCATGGGAGGCCATGCTCCTTAGAAGTCCAACTATTAAAAAGTCGTAGTTATTGACATGTAAAGACATATTCCTTCTACATACACTAAGATCCATCAAACTCAAGACCACAGACGTGGCAGCGAGTCACTCGCGCCGCTATTGCGACAGTGCGATCTCACGCTTCGTAGAGTTCGGTCGTCAATGTTACTACATAAGTTTGTGATAATTACAGTACTCAGTCTGTAGTGTCTATTATTTTATTATAATTGATGAATTCTTAGGAATATTGTGGCCTTACAGAACAGACCCATAAGAAGGCCATTTTAGGTGAAAGAAAAAGTTTTTGATTTCATTATAAAACGCGTTGACAAGTTATTTAATATCAATATAATGCTCATTACTACTATTTTTAAATAATTTCCATTAATATATTCTTAGTTATACGATAGTGTTCAAGTACTGTTCGTTAAGTTTTTTTATAGATGATAAAAATATATTGAGCATTTAATATTTTATGCAAATGAAAGAGCTTATTATGTAGTTTTAGTAAAAGCGGATATATTAATTGTTACAACTCTATTTTTAAGTTGAACGACTGATGTATAATATTGGCCTTGTTTGGAGCCGTGTTCCTTGCAGGGCCATTTGGAAGAGCTTAAGAAAACTTAAGTTTAATAAATAGTGATTAAAGCTAGGTTAAAAAAACGTGATTTATATGGTATACAATAAAACAAAGTATTACTTAATAATTTGTTTCCTTCATTTATCCAGTAAATTAACGAATAAAAAATGTTTACTCGTTAGAGTGGCCTTCCATGGTCCACCACCTTATTTTAAGAATTCAGCTGTATTGTCTTGTGAACCATTCATATTATTACTTAATAGTATTGCGTTCGTAGTTTAAACGCGATAAAAAACAGTTATGACTGTACCTACTAAAATATTAAACACTTGATAACACGCATTATTAATTTAATTTAAAACCCAATACTGTTGTCGAAGAGTATGAAAACTCATTAATTTCAAACAATACACACAATACCAATGTGGATTACATTCCGAATAATATCTACGTGTAATAAAGAGAGATATTCATTTCAAAAATTTAATGAAAAATATTCATTCAGCTCTGCCCCGGCTATAAAATATTTCAACAACATGTTCCATGCAAATTTACACCAAGTGATTTCATTACACATAAAGACATTTTCAATTATTTCGGTATTTGTAGTGCGGTAACGCAACAACCTCCAACCAACCTAGTTCAAGAACAACATTGAGCACTAGTGAGACACGAGAGGGGATTATTATTATTATTGGTTATGATGATAAAGGGAAACAACAAAACAAACCGTACACGGCAGCTTGTAAATAATACATAGAGTGTACCCTTGAGAAGATGATGAAGACGATAGCGCAAAACGGCGGTGCATGAAGTTGGCGATAAACAGGTAGAAGAAATCATCTTCAATGCACGACAACGCAACGTACCATCATTGTTTTGTTTTGACATTGCGGTGGACGGGACGAAAGAAAAATATGTACAAAAACGAAATAGATTTGCACGAGTGACGCGCGCGGTTTTAAACTAAAATAAACAAGAAGTTGGTGGGTTAACAAGCATCAAAATGGATGTTTATTCATCCGCGTGCACCCTTCTAAATATAAATTTTGAAAGGAATTATTATAAGTGTCGTAAATATACGTACAAATTTTTCAAGACGTATTAAAGCAATTTTTTTGAAGGTTATTAAATTTTGTGGAAAAATGTCAACGTACAAAGCATTTTCTACCTCTTTCAATTTACTGGGTAAAAGGAAAAATTTAAAAAATAAATAAAATAATATCAAGTCATATCTACCAAAGTCTTTTTAGTGTTAAAATTCGTATAATTAATCTCCCGTCACTTGTATTTTCACTCTAACTGACCCTATAAGAAGGAAAAATACGAAAACCAATTCAATTTTGGCATATGCCGTACAATTGGACCTAAGGAACCAAGAGAATAGAAAAATCGAATGAAAATTTTCGAATGTTAATGTATGTACCTATATGCCGGCATCTGAATTAAATTAACGGATATTTCCAGGTCTCTACAAGTATGAAGACGCGAAGCCAGGTTCAAAATAATTTTATAATATACGAAGAATTAAAAAGAGTGACTGGTCACATTCTGTCCAGTGATTCTGGAGTTATCGCTATTTCTTACATCTGGGTCGAAAAATTTTGGTTTTTGTTCAATTTTCTCCAGATTTCATATATAAAAATTGATAAAAATTGATGGAACTGACACCTTTCCTTAACAAATGGTCTTTTTCGTTAAGATTTTTTTGACTATTATTCATAAATGATGCTATACCAACCCCTTATCAATTATTAATCTCAAGCTCAATTACTATTTCGCAGCAGGTTTCAAATAAAAATATGACGAAAAAATCCTGCAATTATGCTGTCTTTTTCTTATCCTTACAAAAAAATTATTCTAATTTTTTTTTTAAAATACTGAATACATAAACCAAGTTCCCCATCTTAAACCTAAAAAGCATCTAAAGTACTAGCCAATCAATTTTGAAAATTTTTTCACTATTAGACCACTAAACTATTCCATATTAACACAAATTATATTATATAAGATTATACTATGAAATCCCGCAAAGTCCTGGGGACTCAAAAATCATCTAAAATAAACTTCAACCCATTTTAAAAAATTTTTCACTATTAGAAAGTTAAACTATTCCAGATTGACATATAGGCTATGTAGCTATGTCATATGAGATTATGAAGCCTCCTGGAGGTTTTTAGGGACTCAAAAGGCATCTAAAGTGAACTACTCAATCGACCTTAATAAATTTGTCACTGTTACAAAGTTAAACTGACATTGGATATGTTGTGTAAGGTCAGCCAGGGTCTTGAGGACCTCAAAAGCTTCAAAATTAACTACCCAACCGATTTTGAAAATTTTTTTACTGTTGGAAAGCTAGACAATTCCGGACTGCCATAGGCTATATTATACTAGATTGTCCAAAATTCTGGATAAATTTCATTTCAAATACTATTGCATTATCAGGGAATTAACGTGAAGTCGAAATTGCCCATCAGGGTATTAAAGAAGCAAAAAGAGCTTAAAGTAAACAGCTTAACAGAATTTGAGTAGTAAGGTCATAGTGATTATGAATCGCTGGGTAGCAAGGTCACAGTGATTGTGAATGACTGAGTAGTAAGATTACAGTGATTATGGGCCACTGGGTAGTATGGTTATAGTGATTATGAGCCACTGAGCAAGAGGTTATAGTAATTATGGACTACTAATTATAGCACGATCATAGTAATTATGAACCACTGGGTAGTAAGATTATGGACTACTGGGTAGTAAAGTCATAGTGGTTAAGGAGGACTATGTACCATAAAACACTACGAAATCAAGGTGAAGTGTGTTCCGTGTGACTTTGTACGATAAAGTCACCAGAGTATGGAATCATCGATGTTCTTGCTCGCTTTTGATGATGTTGGTTTGCCACGCGGTTTATTTGTCATATTTAAAAGTTAGATCGGGAAAAAAGCAACTCGCATATTGCACAATAAATAAAGAAGAAATCACTGATCATTTTAAGTATTAATTTTAATGAATCATTTCCAGGAGTTAATAATACATTTTGTCGTTGTGTAAGGGTAGAATATGTATTAAATGGTTACAAATGTACATTTCAAATGCGTTTAAACATTGTATTCACTAAGGAGCATTTAATTCTTTTTACGTCGAATTTTTGAAAGATAACAACATATTATATTTGAACCAATGTTCACAATTTACACTAGTTGCACTTTAAGAAAATAATTCATTTATAAAATTAATAATACATTTTACATTTAATTATATTGTGTTTTATATCGCGACATTTTTGTTAACCATCGGTGTATCGTATCCGTAGGGCACTGAGCAATGTGGCTCATTGACATCTCATTCTTAATATTGGTGAATTTCTTCAGAATTTTATAAGGGACCCTTCTAGTGATAACAAAAACAGCAATTATTAAGGAGTTCTTCCAAAAAAAGTTATAAAGTTAAAATCCAGTAGTTTCTGAGAAAGTCGCCGGTGATAGACAGACGGATACCGAAGTGATTCGTTCCATTTTACCAATTTCGATACGAAACATTAAAAATACAATTTTTCAGAAAAATTCTTAGGTTTCCGAATCGAATACAAGAATTTAATGTTGATTCTGACTGAAATGTTTTTAAGCACTATAAACACCCACTTACGCTAAACTAAATTATCGTAAAATTTAAAAATGTTGCAACCATAACACAAACACACATCCGACCTCTACGTAACGTCGCTTATAGAAGACAAAAAAATTTTAATTTGCTTCCACTAAAAAATTTTATATTTGACAATTTTACCATTTGACAAAAATTGATCTAATTAAAAAGAAAAAAAATATCATCCACATTACAAGCCCCGAAAAAGTACAAAAAAGGGATCAAAGCAATAAAACCTGAAATGGAAAGAAACAAAAAAACAAACTAACCACCTAATAAAAATTATTCTAATTAAACATTTTCAACGTTCGTTCAGTTTAAAACTTTTTATGTTCTTGCGTCTCTTTATTTACGTACCTAGCTACAAAAAATTCTTTTTTTTCCAAGGTAGGTATGTACATCAAAAGTAAAAACCACATGAAATGTTAAAAATTAACAAGTGGAACATTCCTGCCACAAAAACAATGCAAACCAGAGAAAAAGGAGAGTTTACCTGCCTTCATCGTTCAGTTTGAACGCGGTAGCCGGCGATAGCGACTCCTGAGAGCAGAGAGCGATACGACGTACAATAAAAATAAATAAAAATGAAAAAAAAACGCCAGGATGTAATTATCTGTAGAATGAATTTCATTAAAACTATGTAATTGTATTAGAAGTTATGTTATCTGCAACTGAGTAAGTACGCAATGAATAAAAATTTTCACCTGTAAATCAGTGGTTACCAACATTTTAATACTGAATTATTTTCAAAAAATAGAAAAAGATTCATTACTCTAAAATCAGAATTTCCAATTTGAATTTTCAAAAAACAAATCCAATTTCCTACCTGACAAATTCAACATCATCTATCACTTCTGATGAGAAGTACGAAGTCTTTTTGTTCAATTTTGATTCCCATTGAAATGATTTAACAAAACTGATTTTAAATTTTTAAAACATAACATCTTTTTAAATGGAATTTTAATTTTTTTCTTGATTTTGTTATTTTAGGAAGAATTTCGCCATAATATAATAAAATTATAAAGTTAGGCACTAAAAACTTATTGTAAAAGATTAGTATTTTCACACTTTGCTCAAGTTCGTGCCTTAAAAGGAAATGCTCAATGTACAAAAACTAATTGGTATGTAATCTTAAGAGTAGATTAAGGACTATACTAACAATAAGACTAAAATACGTCCAAATTTCAGCTTTTAATATTAATTAGAATGGATCAATACAATTTTTCTCCCTTTTTTGCGTTTGGCAACTTTTTTTTTTACAATCCCAGTGACCTTTGACCTTTATGTTTATTTGCTGAAAATAGGTTTTTCGCGACGATCACAGTTTTATTTTGAGCTTATTCTATCCCACCAGAAATATTCTAAGGTCTAGATTACTTAAAGAAAACATTTGGACTTTAAAATCATCCTTCAAGATGCGTCTTAGCTTATAAAAATGTACTGCTTGTTTAGCTTGTTAGTCTTCTGTAACCAACCAAATTTAAAAATTTGTATAATTACTAATATCAGATGGGTATCTGATTCGCTACAGAAAAGTAACAAGCTAAACAAGCAGTGTAATTTTGTAAGCTACTAATTCTCTCGGACTACAACTAACAACAAAATTGTAGCTCCTAACAGTGTTTCTTGTACTTATTTAAAAAAGTGTAACTTGCCAAAGAAATTTTCGTAGAAATAACCGAATCAGTGCAAGTCAAATGCGTGAATAAGACTCTATAATTAACTCTTTTATTTTAAGCATAGAGAAAATTTTTTTTGTCTCAAAATGCCGGACCTTTTACTGCCAGTGACAAGTACCTACCTACAATAGATATGGTTACAAAAAAAAGAAAGAAAATCGAAAATGCCAGCATCAAAAAATGATACCCTAGGAATTTGCAAAATAGAACTTATACTAAGCTGTGTTGGTGAAATTGAACATTACTTACAACTGTACCGTATTTCGACAAATCTGACAGCTCTCAAAGCATTCTGAGTCGTCATATTGCATGACGAGTTAATCCGTCTTAATCATCTAAAGAGTTAGTTAGTCCATCAAACAATTTTTTACATAGCTTCAAATTAACTACCTCGTTGAAGAATTAACCTACACTGAGAAAAAAATACAGTAATTTTTACTGAAATTTCTGGTAAAAAATTACTGAGCTCTCTGATAATGCGGACATAAGTGACAGGCTAAGTAAAAACTACGATAATTTATAGTAAAATTTTAAATTACGCTACAGCTCAGTAAAAATTACCGTATTATTTATAAATAAGGTTTTTCTTTATTTATTAATAAATAATTGAATTAAAATAGTTTAAAAGGATATTGATAGAAGGGTAAGCATTAAAATCAAATTATTAATATAGAAAAAATTTTTTGTGGTTTTTTATTATTTGTGGAAAAAAATACATAAATTCTTTATTTGAAATATTACATGATAAAAATTTTTAACAATAAGCACATTATAATAATTTGTATAAAAACATATTTCAATTAACATATCAAATACTTAAATAATAATTTATTATAAAAAAAAAAAAAAAAAAAAAAAAAAAAAAAAGAAAACACTTTATAAACATCCAATCACTATCATTGCTATTGGCCAACTGACGAACCAACGGTTGCCACGGTTGCTGCGTCTGTAAGTCGTGTATTGTCTAACACGCATGCTCTCTGGGCCTCAAGGTTGTGTGGTGGTTGCGTGCTTGTTTTGTTTATTCTGTTCTATGCGTTCTATGTAATACTTGGTATGCAGTGGTGCTGAAATACACACCGACTCAGTAAAAATTATTCTATGTCCAGTATAATTTTACAAAAAATTAAGTAAATTTTCCCGGTGTCCACTTGAAATTTTACTACCCCATCGAATTTTACGCAGCTGTATAGGAAAAATTACGCAGCTGTATAGGAAAAATTCTTAAGGTGTACAGGAGAAATTTTCAAATGAATCGTAAAAAATAATGTTTGAAACGCATTTTTTATATTTTTGCTTAATAATTTCCTACGGACTGGTCACTTAAGACTCGTTTACCGGAGGCAGCTCAGTAATTTTTACTGGAATTTTTGCTCTGTGTATTCAATGTAATACTACTGGTTTATAAAAAAATAAAAAATAAAAAAAAATTATAATCCAGTCGAAAAAGTAAGGTAGATAAATACGGATAGGTAAATGAACAAACAGCTTGAAATATAAGAAATAAAGTACAAAAAATATTTGTATGTTCTTATGTTGTCACTAAATAGCAAAGGTAAACAAACCAACAAACCAGTGAAACAAAAACCCTACAGTATAAATGTACTGGTACAGGTAAGACAGAAGTATACGATATGTAAATACTTATATAGAAGTAAACACGAAACAGTAGATTAAACAGGATCGTTTCGTATTCCAATTCTAGATTATAAAACAATTTAATTTTAAATTATTTTCGAAATATCAACCTCATCAGTGCAACCTAATGTGGGGGAAAACTTACTAAACATCGAAAAAAATCGGAAAATGAGAAAATAAAATAAACTTTATGTGTAAAGTTAAAATTACCTTATTTTTACTTAGAATATGGTAATTTCAAAAGAGTGAGTTAAAATTAAAATATATCGAACAATGAAACCAATAAAAAGCATAAAGTTTTCTGTTTACGTGAAAATTACAATTTTGGGTTTTTTGTTTTTGATTTCAACGTTCTTCTTCTCGAATATTATAATTAAAAATTTCAAACAATTTATAAGGTTTACGAAGCCTTATGTTTCTTATGTTTTTTATACTATATAGACATGTATACACCTTCAATACTAGACTAACACAGCATACCAGTCTGGCACTTTATAAATCAAGTTACAGTTTGTTGTTTAATTGTTATAAGCAGTATTGGCATTTGTAACATAATTATTATCGTACGTTTGATAATAATTTTATGAATTTTACTATGCAACATATAATTTTGATTATGTTACGCAAAAGTACTAGGGTTGACCGGGGTAATTGTGAATGGATTTTCATGAACTGAGATAAAAGCGTTGTTTTAAGTATTTATTATTTCATACATCACATTATGGTTGATTTGTTTTTAATTCTACATTATTCAGGATGCACCACACAAATTTTGAGCAAATTCGTATGAAAAATAAAATTTTATAAGACATTCACATTTCCCCGGTGCGGTTTTGCAAATCTTATCAATTTTGGGGAAAAAGTGAATGCCATCAGAAAAATTATGCAGATTGGATTACAAGAGAATTGAGGTACATTAGAGTAAAGCCCAACTCAAATTCTTCACATTTACCCCATTTTCAAATTTTTCATCGTACTTTAGCGGTCACAATTTCTCTTTGTTTGATGCAAGTTACGCATACTTCAAATTTCTACAAAAAATTAAGGTTAAATAAAAATAACAAAAATTGTAGGAACAAATTTATTACAAGCTAAAAATGATATCTTGGTGATATTTTGTCATTTTATCATATAAAAAATCAAAAAATTACATGAATTTCACACAAAAACAAGGAAAATGAGACTTTTTTAAGGAAATACAGTTACCTCACATGAATAAAAAACAACAATCTATTAGGCTTAATACTGTAAACGAAAAAAAAAATGGTTTTGTATTAATCCTATTGCCCTTGGACACTCACAGAGACATTGAAAACAAGTAGTTTTTCTGTTTTTGTGAGTTGTTATTGGGTAAGGGAGCACAGCAATGATTTCGTAGATTGATACACAAAACATCGCTTTTTACACAATTTTTTTTTTTTTTTTTTGTATTGTTTGTACAACGGAAACTTGTACAATAATGTCACCACCACCTTCATCAACATTTTCAACTCCGAAAAGAACACTACTGAAATTTTTGACCGAATGGGGGCATTTGTGAATGACGTTCACAACTACCCAACAATTTTAAAATCATGGGGTAATTATGAATTGGTAATAAATTGTCCAATTTCTTTAGCAGTTAATAAGGAACCCTCTCAGAGTTTAGACCACTTCTTTAGAAGTACTTTTAACCATTTCTTACCTTTTAGAAAAAGAAAATGTATTTTTGAGATTATATAAATTTTATTAAATTCGTCTCACTCACTGATGATCATCAAAATTATAAAGTACTTCACGAAGTTTTAGAAAATTGAAATTTGGTCTCACACAATTAACAAGAAAATTAACAAATCTGTGATTTTCCGTTTTTAGTTTCTTATAAATAATAAAACATATTGTAGATATACTTACGGATAAATAAGAAAAATTAAAAAATCAAATCAAATGGCTCTTGGCTTATTTTTGTATTTGTAACTAGGAAAAAATTATTTACTTTTCTTGTTACTATGAGAAAAATTTGTAAATTTTAAAAATCTTTGAAAATATTTGACACTTTAAAACGTCAAAAAATGTCTTTTCGATTATTCGCTAATGACGGCAATTAAAGGTACTTACGGCTAATTTTCGATAGGCAACCCGGGAGCAGTCTATTACATTTCCATTAAGGATTCATTTAAATTAAGTTTCATTAAAAAAACAGATACCTGTAGAAATCAGCTGCGGGATCTTAGACTATTATTATTTAGAGTATAACAAAATTACCGCGACTGGTCTCCAAAAAATCTTCAAACAAAGAAAAAAGTATCTATCCAGTTATCTTTCTAATTTAGCTTAATCAAACGAATGCCATCATTTAGCCTCTCCTGCCTGGTCTTTCCTACCTAATACCTACATCTCGAGCCTGGCTGGTTACCCAGCAGTCAAAGACTCGAGGACAATCTAGAAGTATCCGAGGGCCTACAATCCTACTGAGGTATAGAGTTTAAAGGTGGTCATGAACTCCCGAAATTCATCTCGTGTGACCAAAATGTACCGGGCGTTCTGACGATGCCGCTAAAGTGTCCGTATGAAATTTGCAAGCCGAAATGATGTTCAAATTTTACACAAAGGCGCTATGCATATTGTCAAAAAATTCAATTATCAAAGCGACTAAACGTACTGAATATGAACCTAGGTTCAATTGTCATTTTCGTCTTTCTTTAGAAGCGCTTAACTGAAATACTATCTTAGATTAAATTTGTTCAACAATTTGGTGTCCAAACTAAATATAGTCCGATCAACATTTTTTTCGAGAAAAGGACTATTATTTCATAAAATGAAACGTCCGGATGTGCTTTAACAAGACAACTAGTCAACTAGTGTAACTCGGAAATGAAATCCACACTGAGAAAAAATTACAGTAAAAATTACGGAGCTGCCTCCGGTAAACCGGGCTCAAGTGACCAGTCGGTAGGAAATTATCAAGCAAATATATAAGAAATGCCTTTCAAACATTATTTTTTAAGATTCATTTGAAAATTTTTCCTGTACAGCTTAAGAATTTTTCCTATACAGCTCCGTAAAATTCGATGGACTAGTAAAATTTCAATTGGATACCAGGAAAATTTACTTAATTTTTGTTTAAACGGTATTTTTTTATCTCTATTTTCTCTTTGAGATCTGTCTTCAAGCATCTCTCTCACACAAGTATCACTTGAATCATCACACAATGTCATTTTGAATAACTCACCAGCAGTAGCTATGATAGCAACGTCAATCGGTACCCTGTTCGAGCACCGCACCACTTGTTCAGTTGTACACAAGATATCGCGAACACAACAGTCGGTCGCAACAGTCCAATAATACCGCCAAGTCAACGGTCATACAACAAAACAGCATACATTCATTTTTTCATATTAATACATGTGCTTTTTGTACTTTCATAATTACAAACATTATAATTTTAACTTCAAATAAACAATTTATTTTGTTATCAAATAATAAATACATCATTGTGTTTTTCCTACATTCATTTCAAATATTGAAAAAATGTTCTGTGGTTTTTTATTATTTTATTTTAACATCAATCATAGTAGTAAAACCGACAAAATCACAACATAATTTTGGTGACCAGAACGTAATTGAACATAATTTTGGTGACCAGGACGTGATTCAACAATGTTTTTCCACAAATAATAAAAAACCACAGAACATTTTTTCAGTATTAATAATTTGATTTTAATCCTTACCCATCTATCAATATCTTTTTAAACTATTTTAATTCAATTATTTATTAATAAATAAAAAAAAAAAAAAAAAAAAAAACTTTATAAATAATACGGTAAGAGAGTAGAATTTTTTCTGTACAGCGCCGAAATTTTTACGGAGGCATAGGGTAATTTTTAATACACTCATCGTACTTTTTCCTTTGCCTGTCACTTATGCCCGCATTACCAGAGAGCTCCGTAATTTTTTACTAGAAATTTCCGTAAAAATTACCGTATTTTTTTCTCAGTGCACTTTAGTGAAGTATACTATAATGACCTATTATGACCCGCACTACAGAAAGAACAATATATAACATCTTCGAGTTAGTATGGACTATTTCATAAATTTACAACATGCATGTTTCATATTTTTATTTTTATTTTATTTTCGCTTAAACTGAATTTACAAATACTAGTCAAAATTAATTTCACTAAATTTCGGACTGTAATAGTATAATACATCGCATTATTTTACGTATCTACCGTACAAATTACATTTAAACAAATACCACGTTTAATTTCACGAATACACAAATCAGACTAAGGTATTAAAGATGACAAATAAGATACTGATAATTTCAATGTAAACTGAACATACCTATACGAATACCTAACCACCACTTAAATGGTCTCAATTTATCATCTTTATAGCTCCTTATTACAGGTCATACATATACCGACTAATATACACACACACTTATACCGGCATACCAGCACACTAGCACGCTAGCACGACGCTAAACAAACTAACATGGCGGCCTAACTAACTAACTACCAAACAAACATAAGTAGATATCATGTATCATCTAACAATCTCTAAATATTAGCTCTTCTATTTAGTTATCCTATAAATGATATTACAGTTACAAAGATATACTAATGATAGTCGCTAGCTGGTAGCTAGTACGGCCTACAATAGGCTGTAGAGAGAGTTATTAGTTTATTTACGAGATAAACACTGCACAGTGTAGTTAATTGCTTAATTAAAACATTACTATCTGTATCAATTAAAATAATTTACAAATCAAATTTCTCATTAGATTTTGCTACAATATGTAAGTTACAGTAGAACCACAATTTCCGATAGGTAAGCTAATCTCCTTCCATCAAAATGACTAGGTGTGTAGACAAAAACTTTGCTTACTATTACCTAAAAAGCTTTATAGTGTTCGATTGCCTTTCTATATAAAATAGTTAACCTGAATTAGGGTAGAATCACACTACAGTGCCGATCACAATTCGTTGCCAATCCGATCACGGTCTGGTAAAATATATGGACCAAATCTGTGTATTTATACTACCCGTGTCAGTAACGTATCAATCAAGTTGGTACGGATAGTAAGAACACACGCATTTGTTTCTTAACCCTATAATAATATTTTACCAGACCGTGACCGGAATGAGAACGAACTACGATCGGCACTGTAGTGTGGATCGACCCTTATTTGTTATACGGATACTAATAATTACTCATTGAAACTCCTATGTCGAAACGTTCAAAATAACTTACCTTAACCTTTGCTTTCCTAATGACATCTATCAACATCGCCATCTAGCTGAAACAAACGAAAATTATATTAATATCTAGTTCGCATCAAAAATACCATAGTTTCCCTAATTGAAACGGTTATTGCAGAAAGGCCACATGTTACATTTTCGAATATCTGAGACAGAAGTAATAAAAACCTTCCCTGTGACAAAATATGTAGCTGAAAAGAATTGCAATTTTTACCAGTAAGACTTTGTACACCTTTAATATTTTTGCTTTAGTTTTAGCCTCTAAGTTAGTAAGTTTCCAACTCCAAAGTAGTGGGTTTTGGTGCGTTCTAAGCCAGATCCTTGCAGGATCCGTACGTATAGCATACCCTTCGTGTATACGTACATATATATATATATATAGCATACTCTTTGAGAGGTGTTACATACAGAGTACATACACCTAACTTTCATCAGAATGAGTGATGCAGTCTGTTGAGTTTTCCCTGAGATCAAGTTACAAAAAGGGTTAATTATAGTAAAAGTTGTCAATTTCAGTTAGTGAATCGCTCAAAAAATCGGGAGGTGGGGAGGTGGCCCCGAAATGCTCATATTGCTACTACTTCGATTCCAAAGGACGCGAGATGTTACGGTGCATTAGTACGTATATATGTGTTATTAAAATATTTTATTTGTTCTAATGTAAGCAGACTAAATGTCCTTGGCCGCGAAATGTTGTGGATTGATAATCATATGTTAGCACAGTAATAGAATTTTACGTTCAATGTATTACATATGGCAATACAGTCGCAAGACATATTTTTTAATTACATATGTTATAATTTTATGCAATGGTAGGTATAGTATTCTCTTTAACGAAAAAAATTCCAACGTACTTGTTTATGCAGGCTCAGCAATTTCTATATGAGAATATCATTTTATTTCCTCCGATCTTTATATAGCGAACTAATTTATATACTGATTTCGGTTTTTTCAACTTAATCATTTTTTACAAGATTTTGTATCGACCTAGTCGTATGTTAATATTTAGTATAGTTTTAAATATTTTTTGTATTAACTGCATAGGTTAGTTTTTTTAATTATTATTTTGAATTATTTTAGTATTGTTATATAGTATTACTCAATCAGAAAATAATATTAGCCTGTAAAGAATTAATAAAAAATAGATACTACTTTATTTGGTGGTAAGTAGAATTCAGCTAATATAAATTTTTTTTTTGACTGAAAATAATGTTATAAAATCTTTTCAGGTAGCACTAAAATGAACGTTAACGATTTAAGTGATAACGACTCCATCGATTCCGAGGATTCCTTTGAATCAATTTATTCCTTTTCCAGCGCTATCGAAAATATATATATAGACAGCAGATTAGATGTGAGTATTACGATGCAAAGACGTATATGGCATGAATATTATGATCGTGAACTTACAATCGAGCAATTAAGGCGTCGATATACTGACGCTGATTTAGTGATAATATTGTATTTACGTCGAAGGTGGGAGGAAATTGATAGAGATGAAGACTCTATAAGTGAAAGTGAAAGTGATTTAGGATTTGTGAGTGGTGAGGATGAAAACAGCAGTAACTCAGGGTTTATAAGTGACGAGAGTGAAATTAATGGTAATAATTTAGGACCTAATGAAGAGTAACAAATTCAATCTTCGAAATTCTATATTAATAACTCAAAGACAAATACAACTGACAACAAACGACAGCAATATGTTATAAACTTTATTTGATATGTTCAGTAAATTTTGTATTTATTATATTTTGTATTTTCTGTTTCTAAAATTAAATAACAAAAAATTCAGTATTTTCGTAAAAAATCATGTTTACATAATAAAAAGTGATTATTGTATTTCGCCAGTTAATAAATTTTTAATAATGTACCTGTTTTTTTCTTTTTTTTTAATCTATACTTAATAAAACATTTTTTAAAAGAAAAACCGATCTTTTTATTCACACCCATCCCTACATAAAAAATAAATCAAATTAATTTTTAATATTATACCTTAAACAGTAGAAAAAGTTAGTTTGTATTCATAGGTAGATTTTTGCTAGCTTGTAATTTTTAGAAAAATGTATTATTCTGTAGATGTATTTTTATTTTAATTTGTGTATGATAAAATGA
The DNA here is from genome assembly GCA_035578155.1 of Brachynemurus nebulosus. NCBI lineage: Eukaryota > Metazoa > Arthropoda > Insecta > Neuroptera > Myrmeleontidae > Brachynemurus > Brachynemurus nebulosus. The sequence goes on from JAPWDM010000001.1 coordinate 164,126,565, forward strand.
TAATACACAATTAGTTACATTTATACGGTCAATATCAATATATTGTAAAAAAAATAATATTTCTTAATATTTTTAAAACTGAATATGTAATATCAAGAATTTAAAACAGTTTTGAAACATTAATTTCTCCTCATAATATTTTTTAGTCTTAAATTAATAGCACAATGTTCCATATATTTTAAGAAAATTTTTCTTTTAATATTTTATAACTTATCTAAAAAATTTATAGCTATTTTTATCAAAAAATTTATTACTTGCTATTGTTTAAAAAATTAGTTAAATATATCTATAGGTATTAAGTGACCCCTAGTTTTTGTGAAAGACGGTAGTAATAGCAATTCATCTTAAATACGAAATTATTTTATCAATGCTAAATAAGCGTTTTTTTTCTCATATTATCATACTCCAATATATTGTATATTATTATTATAGTCCGGATAAAATAATTTTTCACAGGACCGGCTTAACGATTTCAGTGTAATACTGTTAAACTGCTTGTATTTATGTATGAGTCTGCTAGAGCAAATAATGTTCCTTTAGATACATACATACATAAACTGATTAAATTAAATCGAATTAACATATGTTTTAGAAAATATTACTAATTTTTCCTTAAAAAATGTTCATACAAAACTAGTATATCTTGCCAACAAACTATACACAAATAAAAGTATACATATTAAGAAAAGAAGATGTAACGTTAATCATGTGTTATCTAATAATTAATAAAATATTATAGAGGTATTTATTTCATTTTTGCTAACTAATATTTTTTTTTTTGTATATACTTTTGAGCATTGAATAAATAGTGGGAATACACTTATATACACAATCTATATTATGAAAATGAAAAGTGACTGAAGTGTTGACGAATATGGATGGTTAAACAAGAGGGGATATAAAATTTTTCTAGATTAACTGATGTTATATTTGTTAGTATAAATATTTTTAGAACATTTATTAATAAATACTCTCAAATTACAACAAAAATCACATAAAAATTAAAAAATATTCATTACCATCGATAGTTTGTAGGTATTCTGTGTTTGTAGATTATAAAAAGGTGTTAATCAATATGACGATTTTGCTTCAAAAAAATAATATCTAAAAAAAAATTGTATGGTCCATACAAATATTCTAATATCAATAGTATCTGTGGTTAAAAATACAAATAATACATACGTACATATTTATACGTACAACACGTACGATGTCATCAAAATGATGTTTTGTTTATGGGTTTGAATGAAATGTACAACTAGATTAAATATTGCTTGATTTACATTGCATGTGTATGTACCTATGAAGAAAACTAAAAATTTTAAAAAATTGTAAACAAGGTACATATATAAAATTTTAAAAAGTTAAAAAGAGATAAGGAGTTTGTTTATCAATTGATGCTGAAAGACAGCCGCAAGACAATAAATTTTGTTTTATATGTACCTGCCAGCTAGTTAGACAAATAAATATTGCAAAACTTTAATTCAACAAAATTTGGGGCCCCATTTTATTTTTGATATAAATCTCACATAATAAAATTTTTCTAAAAAGTTTTTGCTTCTCTATGTTGAATTTCAGTAAATTTTCAGAATTCTGTTATATCTGTTGTAGCAGACTCATACATAAATACAAACAGTCTAACAGTATTACACTGAAATCGTTAAGCCGGTCCTGTGAAAAATTATTTCATCCGGTCTATAATTATTATAATTTATAAAAATGTGTTTTATTTATTAAAAAATTTAGCAAAATTTTAAATAATATCGCGTCAAAATAATATTCAGAAGTCAATAAAAGACAATAGCAGTAAATTTATTAAGATAACTATAAATAAATATTAATCTAATGTTGAAATATTTATTAACAAATAGTACTGCTTAGTAGAAAATTAGGTACCTATTGTTTTGTTTTCAAATTTACCTTTTTGCAATTAAAGAAAATTTTAGTAACTATCGATGCCTATATAAAACGATACCCATAAAAGACAAGCATGCTCTGATCTCAACAATTTTTTCCCATGTTAAATTTGTATGTTCTTACTTCGCTGAAACTTATTATGTTTATATATTTCCCGCAATATTTTCTACCATAAACAATAGTTATAGCAAGCTAGGTAGGTATTGAATAAGTATTTTTTGTTTGTTAATTTATTGATGATAGAGAAAAAAAATTTATGATTTTATAGACAGTGAAATACATTTAAACTATTTTTTTGCAGTTTAATTTTGTAAAAACACCTAAAAATTATCAGTCACAGACAAATATTTCTAAGCAAACGAATTGAAAATGTAGTTTTATATCATAAGAATAAATGCGTATATATAGGGTGGACAGTAAATAACTCTCATAATTTTTAAAGAGCGGATGAAAACTTTAATTTTGGATTACGAAATTTTATTTTTTTTTTCCGGAGTTAAGCTGCATTCAATTAATTAACCCTTTCCTGCTCAGCAGTTTTACATCATTACTGTTCAAACGATACTTTATTTTTTAACAAATCATTAATAATATGGGTGAATACTTATTGGCAAGAATTACATAGTTTGCACATACGTTCTATTGTGTCAGAACGTCAATGGAGCAATGCGATTTAATTGCCTATATTCAGGAGCAAGCAAAAACATTACCTATTTTAATAGCTTAGAAAATACACATTACATAGTTCGTTGTAAGAACAATCATTTCGGTGATCTTTTTTAACGAATTACTAAAATTGCTTAAGGACTATGGTATGTAAGAAATAACAACACTCACATAATTTTAAAATAATTAACGTACAGCTATTGGAAAAGTTACAAAGATTTTTTTAACAACTTATTAAATGTTGATAGCTTATTTTAATATCTTCTATAGGGTCGTAAGTATAACCCTAAACCCGAAATTTTTTCATTACCATCGTTGACGACCATATTCTCGTCATCATCAGCTTCTCCTTCGCTCGCAGTATCTTCGTTGTCGCTAGCAGATGTTTTTTCATCGCTGTCTTCGTCATCATTTGATATATACTTTAGCACTGGTTCAATAATATCATGCTTTTCCAATTCCCTGGTTATTGAGATAATCCGCTTTCCAATGTCACTTTCCTTTAAATTATTAAAATGGCTTCGTTTTTTCTCGTTTTCGATATAATCCGCAAAGCTGGGATTTATAATATGACTCCTTTCCATTAAATTACATATAGTATTAACCATTTCTTCTCCAATTTGCGTCTGAGTCGCTAAACTTCTTAGTTCATCAACTAAATGGTTCGGGTCATCAAAATATTCTTCATCATCAACAGGTTTCGAATAGCCATTATGAAGGTTAGTATTTTCATCATCATATTTGAAACGTTTAGCTTCTCCATTTATTGAATTAGATGTTGAAGGTTGGTCCTTTTCTTCCGAATTTTTATCTTCTTGTTCTTCATCCTTTGCGCATGCGTTCTGAAGCTCTTTGACCATTAATATGTCTAGAGCAGTTTGTAAGAGACCAGCTATCTTTGGAGTAAAACTTGTTTCTTTGTAGTTATCAGGCGATGGTAAATGCTTTTGTTCATCAGATCCATTATCTTCGACATTTACCGATTGTAGAATATTATGCGAGTTTTTTAAAGCGTGGAATTTACTTCTGATTGCTTCTGCTGCAGCCATCATACTTTCATCAAAAGTATTCAAGTTTCTTTTAGATAGATCTGTATCATTTTCGTGTTGATTTTGAAATACTGGTGCTTTATCTTCCTTTTCTTCATTTCTTGCTTCAAAACTATATTCGGTTTCATTATCATCATTTTCATCATTAGATTTTGACGATTCACTTTGTCTCCGGTTCTCCGCGCTGTTCACTTGTGTCCCATTATTTACCGTGGTATATTCAAACTGATTATTTGCGATCTGGTCATTATTGTTTGTTTGATGTTCCTGAGCATGCACTCTTCTTTTCATATGACGTAAAAGAGAACTTCTCCGCGAAAATGTCTTGTCACAACGTATACAATTAAACATTTTGATAGATGTGAATAGTTCGATTTATAACATAACACTGATTAGTTTTTTTATATCGACATGATCTTATATAATACAACCAGAGCAGAATTGACGTAAAGTAATGACACCAAAATGCACCAAAGGTGCACCAAATGACACCAAACTGCCCCAAAGGTGCACCAAATGACACCAAACTGCACCAAAGGTGCACCAAATGACACCAAACTGCACCAAAGGTGAACCAAATGACACCAAACTGCACCAAAGGTGCACCAAATGACACCAAACTGCACCAAAGGTGCACCAAAATGCACCAAAGGTGCACCAAATGACACCAAACTGCACCAAATGACACCAAACTGCACCAAATGACACCAAACTGCACCAAATGACACCAAAATGCACCAAAGGTGCACCAAATGACACCAAACTGCACCAAAGGTGCACCAAAATGCACCAAAGGGTGTCATTTGGTGCACCTTTGGTGCAGTTTGGTGTCATTTGGTGCACCTTTGGTGCATTTTGGTGCACCTTTGGTGCATTTTGGTGCACCTTTGGTGCAGTTTGGTGCATTTTGGTGCACCTTTGGTGCATTTTGGTGCACCTTTGGTGCAGGTTGGTGTCATTTGGTGCACCTTTGGTGCATTTTGGTGTCATTTGGTTCACCTTTGGTGCAGTTTGGTGTCATTTGGTGCACCTTTGGTGCAGTTTGGTGTCATTTGGTGCACCTTTGGGGCAGTTTGGTGTCATTTGGTGCACCTTTGGTGCAGTTTGGTGTCATTTGGTGCACCTTTGGGGCAGTTTGGTGTCATTTGGTGCACCTTTGGTGCATTTTGGTGCACCTTTGGTGCAGTTTGGTGTCATTTGGTGCACCTTTGGTGCAGTTTGGTGTCATTTGGTTCACCTTTGGTGCAGTTTGGTGTCATTTGGTGCACCTTTGGTGCAGTTTGGTGTCATTTGGTGCACCTTTGGGGCAGTTTGGTGTCATTTGGTGCACCTTTGGTGCATTTTGGTGTCATTACTTTACGTCAATTCTGCTCTGGTTGTATTATATAAGATCATGTCGATATAAAAAAACTAATCAGTGTTATGTTATAAATCGAACTATTCACATCTATCAAAATGTTTAATTGTATACGTTGTGACAAGACATTTTCGCGGAGAAGTTCTCTTTTACGTCATATGAAAAGAAGAGTGCATGCTCAGGAACATCAAACAAACAATAATGACCAGATCGCAAATAATCAGTTTGAATATACCACGGTAAATAATGGGACACAAGTGAACAGCGCGGAGAACCGGAGACAAAGTGAATCGTCAAAATCTAATGATGAAAATGATGATAATGAAACCGAATATAGTTTTGAAGCAAGAAATGAAGAAAAGGAAGATAAAGCACCAGTATTTCAAAATCAACACGAAAATGATACAGATCTATCTAAAAGAAACTTGAATACTTTTGATGAAAGTATGATGGCTGCAGCAGAAGCAATCAGAAGTAAATTCCACGCTTTAAAAAACTCGCATAATATTCTACAATCGGTAAATGTCGAAGATAATGGATCTGATGAACAAAAGCATTTACCATCGCCTGATAACTACAAAGAAACAAGTTTTACTCCAAAGATAGCTGGTCTCTTACAAACTGCTCTAGACATATTAATGGTCAAAGAGCTTCAGAACGCATGCGCAAAGGATGAAGAACAAGAAGATAAAAATTCGGAAGAAAAGGACCAACCTTCAACATCTAATTCAATAAATGGAGAAGCTAAACGTTTCAAATATGATGATGAAAATACTAACCTTCATAATGGCTATTCGAAACCTGTTGATGATGAAGAATATTTTGATGACCCGAACCATTTAGTTGATGAACTAAGAAGTTTAGCGACTCAGACGCAAATTGGAGAAGAAATGGTTAATACTATATGTAATTTAATGGAAAGGAGTCATATTATAAATCCCAGCTTTGCGGATTATATCGAAAACGAGAAAAAACGAAGCCATTTTAATAATTTAAAGGAAAGTGACATTGGAAAGCGGATTATCTCAATAACCAGGGAATTGGAAAAGCATGATATTATTGAACCAGTGCTAAAGTATATATCAAATGATGACGAAGACAGCGATGAAAAAACATCTGCTAGCGACAACGAAGATACTGCGAGCGAAGGAGAAGCTGATGATGACGAGAATATGGTCGTCAACGATGGTAATGAAAAAATTTCGGGTTTAGGGTTATACTTACGACCCTATAGAAGATATTAAAATAAGCTATCAACATTTAATAAGTTGTTAAAAAAATCTTTGTAACTTTTCCAATAGCTGTACGTTAATTATTTTAAAATTATGTGAGTGTTGTTATTTCTTACATACCATAGTCCTTAAGCAATTTTAGTAATTCGTTAAAAAAGATCACCGAAATGATTGTTCTTACAACGAACTATGTAATGTGTATTTTCTAAGCTATTAAAATAGGTAATGTTTTTGCTTGCTCCTGAATATAGGCAATTAAATCGCATTGCTCCATTGACGTTCTGACACAATAGAACGTATGTGCAAACTATGTAATTCTTGCCAATAAGTATTCACCCATATTATTAATGATTTGTTAAAAAATAAAGTATCGTTTGAACAGTAATGATGTAAAACTGCTGAGCAGGAAAGGGTTAATTAATTGAATGCAGCTTAACTCCGGAAAAAAAAAATAAAATTTCGTAATCCAAAATTAAAGTTTTCATCCGCTCTTTAAAAATTATGAGAGTTATTTACTGTCCACCCTATATATACGCATTTATTCTTATGATATAAAACTACATTTTCAATTCGTTTGCTTAGAAATATTTGTCTGTGACTGATAATTTTTAGGTGTTTTTACAAAATTAAACTGCAAAAAAATAGTTTAAATGTATTTCACTGTCTATAAAATCATAAATTTTTTTTCTCTATCATCAATAAATTAACAAACAAAAAATACTTATTCAATACCTACCTAGCTTGCTATAACTATTGTTTATGGTAGAAAATATTGCGGGAAATATATAAACATAATAAGTTTCAGCGAAGTAAGAACATACAAATTTAACATGGGAAAAAATTGTTGAGATCAGAGCATGCTTGTCTTTTATGGGTATCGTTTTATATAGGCATCGATAGTTACTAAAATTTTCTTTAATTGCAAAAAGGTAAATTTGAAAACAAAACAATAGGTACCTAATTTTCTACTAAGCAGTACTATTTGTTAATAAATATTTCAACATTAGATTAATATTTATTTATAGTTATCTTAATAAATTTACTGCTATTGTCTTTTATTGACTTCTGAATATTATTTTGACGCGATATTATTTAAAATTTTGCTAAATTTTTTAATAAATAAAACACATTTTTATAAATTATAATAATATACAATATATTGGAGTATGATAATATGAGAAAAAAAATGCTTATTTAGCATTGATAAAATAATTTCGTATTTAAGATGAATTGCTATTACTACCGTTATTTACAAAACTAGAGGTCATTTAATACCTATAGATATATTTAACTAATTTTTTAACAATAGCAAGTAATAATTTTTTGATAAAAATAGCTATAAATTTTTTAGATAAGTTATAAAATATTAAAAGAAAAATTTTCTTAAAATATATGGAACATTGTGCTATTAATTTAAGACTAAAAAATATTATGAGGAGAAATTAATGTTTCAAAACTGTTTTAAATTCTTGATATTACATATTCAGTTTTAAAAATATTAAGAAATATGATTTTTTTACAATATATTGATATTGTAAAAAAATATGTTTTTTAACGGTGTAGGAACCCGTACTTTTAACAGAGTACTGTATAGATCATACAAGTTTTATATATCGATTTTTTATTTTTGTACCGTATAAATGTAACTAATTGTGTATTATCATTTTATCATACACAAATTAAAATAAAAATACATCTACAGAATAATACATTTTTCTAAAAATTACAAGCTAGCAAAAATCTACCTATGAATACAAACTAACTTTTTCTACTGTTTAAGGTATAATATTAAAAATTAATTTGATTTATTTTTTATGTAGGGATGGGTGTGAATAAAAAGATCGGTTTTTCTTTTAAAAAATGTTTTATTAAGTATAGATTAAAAAAAAAGAAAAAAACAGGTACATTATTAAAAATTTATTAACTGGCGAAATACAATAATCACTTTTTATTATGTAAACATGATTTTTTACGAAAATACTGAATTTTTTGTTATTTAATTTTAGAAACAGAAAATACAAAATATAATAAATACAAAATTTACTGAACATATCAAATAAAGTTTATAACATATTGCTGTCGTTTGTTGTCAGTTGTATTTGTCTTTGAGTTATTAATATAGAATTTCGAAGATTGAATTTGTTACTCTTCATTAGGTCCTAAATTATTACCATTAATTTCACTCTCGTCACTTATAAACCCTGAGTTACTGCTGTTTTCATCCTCACCACTCACAAATCCTAAATCACTTTCACTTTCACTTATAGAGTCTTCATCTCTATCAATTTCCTCCCACCTTCGACGTAAATACAATATTATCACTAAATCAGCGTCAGTATATCGACGCCTTAATTGCTCGATTGTAAGTTCACGATCATAATATTCATGCCATATACGTCTTTGCATCGTAATACTCACATCTAATCTGCTGTCTATATATATATTTTCGATAGCGCTGGAAAAGGAATAAATTGATTCAAAGGAATCCTCGGAATCGATGGAGTCGTTATCACTTAAATCGTTAACGTTCATTTTAGTGCTACCTGAAAAGATTTTTATAACATTATTTTCAGTCAAAAAAAAAATTTATATTAGCTGAATTCTACTTACCACCAAATAAAGTAGTATCTATTTTTTATTAATTCTTTACAGGCTAATATTATTTTCTGATTGAGTAATACTATATAACAATACTAAAATAATTCAAAATAATAATTAAAAAAACTAACCTATGCAGTTAATACAAAAAATATTTAAAACTATACTAAATATTAACATACGACTAGGTCGATACAAAATCTTGTAAAAAATGATTAAGTTGAAAAAACCGAAATCAGTATATAAATTAGTTCGCTATATAAAGATCGGAGGAAATAAAATGATATTCTCATATAGAAATTGCTGAGCCTGCATAAACAAGTACGTTGGAATTTTTTTCGTTAAAGAGAATACTATACCTACCATTGCATAAAATTATAACATATGTAATTAAAAAATATGTCTTGCGACTGTATTGCCATATGTAATACATTGAACGTAAAATTCTATTACTGTGCTAACATATGATTATCAATCCACAACATTTCGCGGCCAAGGACATTTAGTCTGCTTACATTAGAACAAATAAAATATTTTAATAACACATATATACGTACTAATGCACCGTAACATCTCGCGTCCTTTGGAATCGAAGTAGTAGCAATATGAGCATTTCGGGGCCACCTCCCCACCTCCCGATTTTTTGAGCGATTCACTAACTGAAATTGACAACTTTTACTATAATTAACCCTTCTTGTAACTTGATCTCAGGGAAAACTCAACAGACTGCATCACTCATTCTGATGAAAGTTAGGTGTATGTACTCTGTATGTAACACCTCTCAAAGAGTATGCTATATATATATATGTACGTATACACGAAGGGTATGCTATACGTACGGATCCTGCAAGGATCTGGCTTAGAACGCACCAAAACCCACTACTCTCCAAGCTATTTATTATGGCTGAAATAATTAACGTAGTTGCTGTGAGATAGTCAGGTACAAAAGTATATCTCAAAAAAAATTTTTCTTTTATCAAAAATTAAATAATGTATTAATATTCTTCAGTGATTATATTTGTATACCACTTGTTTCTTTTTAACTTCCGCGCGCTTATGTTGTAGCAATATAAGAGCATTGTTGGAAAAGCGTTGTAAAAACGTTGTAAAATGATGCTTATAAATTATATTTCAAAAACGGCGTGGTGAATAATTTTTATTTCTTATTAATATGGTTTGTAACTTTGTATTTTATAACATATTAAAATTTTATCAAATTCCTTTGACACGTTTTCAATTTATTCAAAAAAAAATAAATAAATAGAGTTTTCCCATAAGAGCCCGTGTTAAAATCACAAAACTTTGAAATCGTTTTTCTCAAAACTGGGGTGGTTAATTTTTTTTCGGTAAGGACTCGTATTATTAGTACTGAATTAAATAAATGTGTACAGAAGTTTCTTTAAAATCCTTTAAAAAAATCGTTTTATCGACCAACTACCTTAAATAGAAAAGCACACATGTGCCCTTTCTGAAATAACCGATTTAATTGTAAGAAGCGTTAACACTCATTTAATCTACTATATGGTCTAAAATTTGCAGAATTAAAATTTGTTTTTCTTATACTTTAAAAAAAAAAAAATTAATTTTATACATGCAGATATAATCAATAAGATCAACTTGTAAATAATAGACAGACTTCACAAATTAAGCAAACAAGGTTAACAGTGTTAAAAAGAAATATCTATGTGGCTATGTACTTTATATCTAATCTTACAACTTAAAATTTGTCGATTATCTTTATTTTTTTATATAGGCTATAATATAAAATATAGGATGTATATATATATATATATATATATATATATATATATATATATATATATGTATTGAGAATAAAATTAATTAATTTCTTAATAATAATATAATAATTAATCTATTATATTTTTAAATTTTTATTTTAATTGTATCATATTCCCTATTTCCTATCTTTTCAAATAATATATTTATACGTTAATAAATCAATGCTGCAACGTTGAATTAATAACACATAATAAAAATCAATCATCTCAGATATTTAATACTGTCTAAGATAATTAAGATCATCTGATATTCTATTCAAATCAAGTTTTCTCAAAACTATCATTTCTGAGATACGTGAGATTGGTGTGACACGGTAAAGCACACTTTGCAAAATATGTTCTTAAATTATGTAATATACACATACGAGTATATTAATTTGGTAGCTGTTCCATTGCTTCTTTTCAAATTGTAAGCTCTTAACAATAGCAAATCAGCTGGCAATCACAGGATTGCCAAGTGAAACTTTTCACATATCATACATAATATGGCTGTAAGTACCAACTAATTATGTTTTTTATATTACTAATTAAGATCACGATTTTTAAAATTGTGTTACTTTTTCTACCAAACGGTGACCATAAATTTTAACAAAATAATAATAATAAAATAAAAACGTTAGTTCTAGAATATTTTGTCTGTTAGGTACATGGAAAATTTTCAAAAATTTATTTTTTATTTCACTATTCGCTAGTAGGTACCTTCTTAGAAAATCATCTCATTAAATTAATAATTAATTAGTAACATTTGTTAAAGTAATATTTTAAAATTTATTTATCTACTTCAGATGTAATAATTCTACGAAAACATCCTTTTTGTCTGTCAGTTTTACAAAAACCCAAAAATAAAAAACTAAAAAAATAAAAATTTTAAAGTTTACACATTTATTTCCCAAGTATTACCTTAACAATAAAACAACACGCAGTTATCTTTCATCACATCTGTAATAACAAACACGACGCACAGCAGCAAGCACAACGACGCTAAGCGACGCAACGCACAACACAATACAGCCGTCGGTCGTTATTATCAACTAACAAACAACATAAATTCAGCCGAGTGACGCTCTCTCAACTTAATGTCTCTGATAGAGTTTGTTTTCATTTTGTATATACATATACTTACACACATGTTATAGAGGAGCACAAAACATAATTTGTTAAATAAAGCCAGAAATTTACATTTTACAATATCTACATTTCATCTCAAACATTAAGTTCATCTCACTGGCGTGACTCAACAATTTGAAAATTTATATACCTATAAAGAAAAGTAGTCAATTTTCACAATTTTTGTCGGATGGATAGGATGGGGGAATGGGGATGAATTTTTTTTACGATTAATACCTTTAGCGGCTATCCCGAGCACAGCTCGTCATATGAATTATACAACTTGAATGACCCTCCCGATCTGAACTCGCCTCGTGTTGGTAACTGTAAGATGCTGTCATCTGCTATCGTAAAAGCATTACTAAAGCAAAAATTATCAAATGGGTACACCATATAATTATGCAATTAAATTAAGTATTTTCAAAGATCATTTTATTTGGTTAGTTTTACATGAGCCGCTATAGGCTACAGTAAAACTCATTTTGTTTATATAAAAATTTTTGTGATATTTTTCCATGTAAGTAATTGCATGTTTTGGACAATTATTTGTTTGTTTACTAACAATTTTACAATTATGCATTGTAGGTACTTTTATATTTTTATTTTTAATTAAAGGAATCGCCAGAAGACGGAAGCATATGCTCTTCCGAAACCGGTAGCGTATAATTGTTAAATTAATCTTCTCTTTCATTTTATTTTCCTGATGACTTATAACTTCTAATGTTTCCTTTATTTTATTTTATATATTTTTCCTTTCTTGGAATGTATGCAACCCGCTTTAAGATACTTCTTTTGAAAGTGTTCCACTATCCTAAAAAGGTTGCCGACCCCTAATGTATAGTATTCTGTCTCCCTCGCCATTATTAAAAATCATACTTTGTGCATGCCAACTTTATTAAAACTTCTAAACGATAAAAGTCAACTATAACAAACTGTTGAAATGTTCTGTCCAAAGTAAAATTAAAACGGGTAATGTTAAAAACAGTTAAGAATATCATTCACATGTGACGGAGGAGCAAATATTCCTTTTTGCTCGAGCATTACTGACGATGAAGTATCATCATAAAATGCGGCAAAAAGAGAACAGTACCTAAATAAAATTTATACGTTTGTACATGACAGTATGACAGACAGAAATGATACACCAAACGAACTACATATAATAACTGCACTCCATTGTCTGTGCACCGAGTAAGTACCTAAGTAATACATACTATCTCGTGCAGTACTTCATCAAATACTTTAATGTTTTCAAAGTATTAAAACATCAAAACGCTATGCAAAGACCAACAATTCAACAATTCAAGACAAAGTTCAACAAATTAATACAAGCATATCAAAACAGTTGCTACACTGAAATATATATTCACCTAGACACATACATAAAATGCTAGTACATAAGTAATGGATATTAAATTTAATGTAAAAACTTAAAAAGACAACATAGTTTCTTCTCAAGTACAGAATATAAGGTGTTTCCTTAAGAACAAGACTTGCTTGATAGCTTCGTTAATAACAATATTCCGCTCTAGAAAGTATTTATATTAGAAAGTAAATAAAGAGAGACCTCAAGTTACATCGTTTCGAAATTCGACCTCGAATAATTTAATAGAAACGGCAGTCCAATTTTGGAAAACGTGTTGGATTTAATAACAAAATTGGAAAAACAGGAAAAAAACCGTGAGCAGCAGAGCTTCAATCATTACTCGAGTCGAATTTTACCCTAATCTTCAATATTCTTAAGATAGGTACCTAAGTGAAACTGAAAGGAGGGGTTTCGATAAGGCACTTTATCGGCCGCTTTGAATGAAATTTTTTTTAAGTTTATGATCGAGTTCATTTTTATTTTTTTTGGAAAATCTGGAAGGTATCGATAACAAGTAATCAAACCCATACCGGTATGTTGTACAAAAGCGCCACCTTTGAAGAATTAAAGAAAAAAAAGCGAATTCATGCGACAGATGTACCTGATCGCTTTTCTGAAGTTTAAATAAGTTTTAAAGTAGGAAGTTCATCTCTAGAAGTAGGAATTTTTAACGAAATAATCATTAATGATAGTCAAACAAACCTAGAGTACAGTATAGCACCGATAATGGAAACATCAGTTTTGGAAATTTTTTGAGAGCATCATATTGGTCAACATCACTTTTGGAAAGTTGCATCAAAAATTTCAAGTGCATAAATATTAAATCCATGAGCAATAGACCATGACGCATGATTTTATCAAAAGAAACAAATAAATATACCGCTAATAGTAATGACAAACAACAACAGACCTCAAAGCGTGGGAATGTTGATTTTAATTATTGTACATAGAATGTTTATCTATATGTATTCTGTTCTGTAGCGGTTTTTATCATACGTAAAATGTAAACAAAATTATTAGAATCCAACTGCAGGTAAAATGAATAATGAAAAAATTAAATTTTATATGCAGGCTGTCGCTAAAAAAATTTTTTCATTGTAAACAAAATTATTTCAAAACAGATTAATAAAACGAGAAATGAAAAAATATTTTCCGAGATAAATAATTTTTAATTCTTCACTTCTTTTTTTCTTTTATTAATATTTAAGAAAACATAATTTTAATTCAAAACATAATCTTACGATATTTGTGAATCGCCCCTGGTCAAAAAGCATCACTTTTGTCAAGCACCACTTATGGAGACTACTTTTTCTTGACAAAACTGGTGCTCTACTGTATTACTTTTATAAATATTATCTATTATCTGTTATCTAGATACCGATTAAATTATTATTTATTATCTTTATCAAGATATTTTAAATTAGGTTATCTATTATTATCTGTTATCTAAATAATCAAATTCGATATTTTGGCCAATAATGGTGGTAATACCGTGTGTTAAATTATTTAACACGAATACAGTCATAATATATTTACCTAATAACACAACATGTAGCATTTCCGTCATTATTACAATTTATAATTCAAACCGTAAAGTTTTGTGTTATTTCAAAGAAAATCATAAGTAGTAGGTTTTGGAGAGTTCTGGAGCCTCCATCCCTCCATCCGACTTTTTGAGCGACCTCGGATGGAGGCAAAACTACCGAGGCGGTTCTAGAAGCCTCCGGCGGTGGGTGGAGCAAAATTTTTGTTCAACCTAAGTGAACCCAGCGGAACTTGATCCAACCTAACGACATCTAGTGAATTTTTTTCCAACCTAAGTGAACCCAGCGGAACTTGATCCAACCTAACAGAACCTAAGGAAACTTGGTGTAACCTAACAAATATTTTCTAACCTAAGAATTCCCTAATAGATGGCGCAGCCACCTTCGAGCCCTGTAAATTCCCTAATAGATGGCGCAGCCACTTTTGAGATTTGTAAATTCACAGCTAGATGGCGCTCGTAGTCTGGATTCCTGTGTGTAAGTTTGAAAAATTGTCAATAGATTGCATCGAAAACCTTTTTTTTGATAGTTAAACTAGCCATTAAAAGATGGCCTTGCTTTCATAATTTTATAATATTTTTATCTGAAAACAGGCTTAAACTGTCAGCTGACGTCACTAAAGGTAAACTGATATCAAACAGCGAAGATTTCTCTCTAATATGCAAAAATGAATTTTATCATATGATTGTATATTTTTATCTGAAAACAGGTTTAAACTTGTATAAATTGCCAGCTGACGTCACTAAAGGTAAACTGATATCAAATAGCGAAGATTTCTGTCTAATATGCGAAAATGAAGCAGCAGGTTTTAACCTGTATGGCTACATAAAGTGTGACAGCTGACGTCACCATACTATTTTTTCTGCTATAAAAAGGGCGCGACAGAATTTCATCAGTTACAATTTTGTTCGAAACTTTAGTGAAAAAAAACATTAAACCTCATTGTTGTGAATTTTCAATTGTTGTGTGTTAAGAGTTAATTGTTGCCAACAATGGAATCCATTACTGCTGGTGCTTCATCTGGAAACAGAGACTTAATTCAAAAAATGGCTGGAAATTTTGTGGATGAATTGAATCATCTTGGCGCTGTTAAACGATGGATTAAACTTTCTGATATGGAAATTGGAAAAGTATATAAAATAATGGGGGCCAATCAGTTGCCGTCAAAATTCGATTCATCAAAAATGAAGACAATATTGGAATTAGAAATTGGATACATTTCGTTACCAGCGAGATTTGACAATTTGAACGAGCAGATGCTGGCATGGTTGCAAAGCAATCCAAAATTGGGTATCATAAATAATGGACCAATCGGACTAACTCATAAACTGGAATTCAGAAAAACGTTGGATCTTCTTGAAATCGCAATTCAAAACGTTGGATCTTCTTGAAATTTGTAAATTTTCAATTGTTGTGTTAACAATTAATTATTGCCAACAATGGAATCCATGTATTGTGGAAATCGTTCGTATTCATCACATAGCATTTCAGAGTTGTCGATAATTTGTTTAATAATTTCCTCTCGACGCTTCGCTTTACTTAGTTCTCTTAATTCTGCATTGAAGAAAACTGCATTGAAGAACATTGAAGAAAATTGATGTAATGATCCGTAAATTCCATACAACAGAAATATTCCGATATTTCAATATTCCCAATATTTCGTCTATAATTGCGCTTGAAAAGTCTACAAACCACCTCTATAAATTCAATGGTGTTTGTTGAATAATTTTTTACTATTTTAATACACAAGTCGACCAATTGGTGATCTTTGATTCCTCACAGAACACTTTCTTGCATATGCACAAATTTTTAATATAATTATAAATTTTACAAGTTAAAAAAGTGATCATTGTGTACCTATTTTTGTTTAAAACTATACTTAATAAAATAAATTTAAAGAAAAAAACCGATCTTTTGATTTACACCGATCCCCTAAAAAGAAATCAAACTAATTTTTGATATTATACCTTAAACTAGATGTATATATAAAAATTCCATTTACAATTATGGTACACCATATATACTCGTAAATTTTACAAAAATGTATCACTCTGTACATTTTTTTTAAATCTGTGTGCATATTCTTTGATGTTATTTAATCAGCTAAATCTTTAATCAACTAAATCAGCTAAAATTTTTACATACTTACGTTATAAATATCTAAGTGTGTATTTTTCTTTTAAATATATAACTTATAAATACTCATGATTACTTTATTATAACTGTAATCACGCGATATCATGTTATAAAATACATAAGAATTTACTCATTTAATGTAAAAATATTTGGTCATCAACAATTAAATAAAAACGAATTTTTTTAAAATATATATAGTAATATAATATTTCGCATATATACAGTACTCTGTTAAAAGTATGGGTTTCTACACCGTTAAAAACATATATTTTACAATATCAATATATTGTAAAAAATCATATTTCTTAATATTTTTAAAACTGAATATGTAATATCAAGAATTTAAAACAGTTTTGAAACATTAATTTCTCCTCATAATATTTTTCTAGTCCAAAATTAATAGCACAATGTTCCATATATTTTAAGAAAATTTTTCTTTTAATATTTTATAACTTATCTAAAAAAATTTATAGCTATTTTTATCAAAAAATTATTACTTGCTATTGTTAAAAAATTAGTTAAATATATCTATAGGTATTAAATGACCTCTAGTTTTGTAAATAACGGTAGTAATAGCAATTCATCTTAAATACGAAATTATTTTATCAATGCTAAATAAGCATTTTTTTTCTCATATTATCATACTCCAATATATTGTATATTATTATAATTTATAAAAATGTGTTTTATTTATTAAAAAAATTAGCAAAATTTTAAATAATATCGCGTCAAAATAATATTCAGAAGTCAATAAAAGACAATAGCAGTAAATTTATTAAGATAACTATAAATAAATATTAATCTAATGTTGAAATATTTATTAACAAATAGTACTGCTTAGTAGAAAATTAGGCACCTATTGTTTTGTTTTCAAATTTACCTTTTTTGCAATTAAAGAAAATTTTAGTAACTATCGATGCCTATATAAAACGATACCCATAAAAGACAAGCATGCTCTGATCTCAACAATTTTTTCCCATGTTAAATTTGTATGTTCTTACTTCGCTGAAACTTATTATGTTTATATATTCCCCGCAATATTTTCTACCATAAACAATAGTTATAGCAAGCTAGGTAGGTATTGAATAAGTATTTTTTGTTTGTTAATTTATTGATGATAGAGAAAAAAAATTTATGATTTTATAGACAGTGAAATACATTTAAACTATTTTTTTGCAGTTTAATTTTGTAAAAACACCTAAAAATTATCAGTCACAGACAAATATTTCTAAGCAAACGAATTGAAAATGTAGTTTTATATCATAAGAATAAATGCGTATATATAGGGTGGACAGTAAATAACTCTCATAATTTTTAAAGAGCGGATGAAAACTTTAATTTTGGATTACGAAATTTTATTTTTTTTCCGGAGTTAAGCTGCATTCAATTAATTAACCCTTTCCTGCACAGCAGTTTTAGATCATTACTGTGCAAACGATACTTCAAATTAGCAAATCATTAATAATATGGGTGAATACTTATTGGCAAGAATTACATAGTTTACACATATGTTCTATCGCATCAGAATGTTAATAGGACAATGCGATTTAATTGCCTATATTCAGGAGCAAGCAAAAACATTACCTATTTTAATAGCTTAGAAAATACACATTACACAGTTCGTTGTAAGAACAATCATTTCGGTGATCTTTTTAACGAATTACTAGAATTAAGGACTGTGGTATGTAAGAAATAACAACACTCACATAATTTTACAATAATTAACATATAGCTATGCTTTGCTATCAATCGAGCTATTGGCGCTACTTGGGAAGCTGAGTTTAAACACCAAAAATACACCAAATTTACACCAAAATGCATCAAATGACACCAAAGTGCATCAAAATGACACCAAATGACATCAAAGAGCCACTCTCAAAAAAGAGCCACTCCCAAAAAAAAAAGAGTCACTCCTAAAAAAGAGCCACTTCCAAAAAAAAGAGTCACTCCCAAGAAAGAGTCACTCCCAAAAAAGAGTCACTCCCAAAAAAAGAGTCACTCCCAAAAAAAGAGTCACTCCAAAAAAAGAGTCACTCCAAAAAAAAAGAGTCACTCCCAAAAAAAGAGTCACTCCCAAAAAAGAGTCCTAAAAAAGAGTCATTCCAAAAAAAAAGAGTCACTCCCAAAAAAAAGAGTCACTCCCAAAAAATGTCACTCCAAAAAAAGAGTCACTCCCAAAAAAAGAGTCACTCCCAAAAAAGAGTCACTCCCAAAAAAAGAGTCACTCCCAAAAAAGAGTCACTCCCAAAAAAGAGTCACTCCCAAAAAAGAGTCACTCCCAAAAAAAGGCACTCCCAAAAAAAAAAGAGTCGCTCCCAAAAAAAAGAGTCACTCCCAAAAAAAGAGTCACTCCCAAAAAAGAGTCACTCCCAAAAAAAGAGTCACTCCCAAAAAAGAATCACTCCATAGGTATATAAGGCTCAACCCGCGGAATCTTTAGTCAGTCGAGTTCAGTTCAGCTATTCGTAAACACGTTGCAATCGTAATACTGTTAAGCTATGCATAGTTGTGAATTTTGTGGTAAGAAATTTTCGCGGAAGTTTAATCTCTCGCGTCATTTAAGAACTAAACATAATTCGTCTGAGAATGATAAAAAAAATGATGAAAATGGAATAAGTCAATTTGAAAATTCCACGAATCGGTCAGTAAATAATGGGACACACGTGAACAGAGCGGAGAAGAGGAGACTTTCAATACAAAGTGAATCGTCAAAATCGAATGATGAAGATGATGATGATGGTGAAACCAATTATAGCTTTGAAGCAAGAAATGAAGAAAAGGAAGATAAAGCACCAGTATTTCAAAATCAGCAGGAAGATGATACAGATCTATCTACAAGAAACTTGAATACTTTTAATCAAAGTATGATGGCTGCAGCAGAAGCAATCAGACGTAAATTCCACGCTTTAAAAAACTCGCATAATATTCTACAATCGGCGAATGATGAAGATAATCGATCTGATGAACAAAAGCATTTACCATCGCCTGATAGCTACAAAGAAACAAGTTTTACTCCAAAGATGGCTGGTCTCTTACAAACTGCTCTAGACATATTAATGGTCAAAGAGCTTCAGAACGCATGCGCAAAGGATGAAGAACAAGAAAATAAAAATTCAGGAGAAAAGGAACAACCTTCGACATCTAACTCAACAAATGGCGGAGCTAAACGTTTTAAATATGATGATGAAAATGCTAACCTTCATAATGGCCATTCGAAACCTGTTGATGAAGAAGAAGAAGAATATTTTGATGATCCGAACCATTTAGTTGATGAACTAAGAAGTTTAGCGACTCAGACGCAAATTGGAGAAGAAATGGTTAATACTGTGTGCAATTTAATGGAAAGGAGTCATATTATAAATCCCAGCTTCGCGGATTATATCGAAAACGAGAAAAAACGAAGTCATTTTAATAATTTAAAGGAAAGTGACATTGGAAAGCGGATTATCTCAATAACTAGGGAATTGGAAAAGCATGATATTATTGAGCCAGTGTTAAAGTATATATCAAATGATGAAAAAACATTTGCTAGCGATAGCGAAGATACTGCGAGCGAAGGAGAATCTGATGATGACAAGAATACAGTCGCCAACGATGGTGATGAAAAAATTTCGGGTGAAGGGTTATACTTAAGGCCCTATAGGAGATATTAAAATAAGCTATCGGCATTTAATAAGTTGTTAAAAAAAATCTTTGTAACTTTTCCAATAGCTATATGTTAATTATTTTAAAATTATGTGAGTGTTGTTATTTCTTACATACCACAGTCCTTAAGCAATTTTAGTAATTCGTTAAAAAAGATCACCGAAATGATTGTTCTTACAACGAACTATGTAATGTGTATTTTCTAAGCTATTAAAATAGGTAATGTTTTTGCTTGCTCCTGAATATAGGCAATTAAATCGCATTGTCCTATTAACATTCTGATGCGATAGAACATATGTGTAAACTATGTAATTCTTGCCAATAAGTATTCACCCATATTATTAATGATTTGCTAATTTGAAGTATCGTTTGCACAGTAATGATCTAAAACTGCTGTGCAGGAAAGGGTTAATTAATTGAATGCAGCTTAACTCCGGAAAAAAAATAAAATTTCGTAATCCAAAATTAAAGTTTTCATCCGCTCTTTAAAAATTATGAGAGTTATTTACTGTCCACCCTATATATACGCATTTATTCTTATGATATAAAACTACATTTTCAATTCGTTTGCTTAGAAATATTTGTCTGTGACTGATAATTTTTAGGTGTTTTTACAAAATTAAACTGCAAAAAAATAGTTTAAATGTATTTCACTGTCTATAAAATCATAAATTTTTTTTCTCTATCATCAATAAATTAACAAACAAAAAATACTTATTCAATACCTACCTAGCTTGCTATAACTATTGTTTATGGTAGAAAATATTGCGGGGAATATATAAACATAATAAGTTTCAGCGAAGTAAGAACATACAAATTTAACATGGGAAAAAATTGTTGAGATCAGAGCATGCTTGTCTTTTGTGGGTATCGTTTTATATAGGCATCGATAGTTACTAAAATTTTCTTTAATTGCAAAAAAGGTAAATTTGAAAACAAAACAATAGGTGCCTAATTTTCTACTAAGCAGTACTATTTGTTAATAAATATTTCAACATTAGATTAATATTTATTTATAGTTATCTTAATAAATTTACTGCTATTGTCTTTTATTGACTTCTGAATATTATTTTGACGCGATATTATTTAAAATTTTGCTAATTTTTTTAATAAATAAAACACATTTTTATAAATTATAATAATATACAATATATTGGAGTATGATAATATGAGAAAAAAAATGCTTATTTAGCATTGATAAAATAATTTCGTATTTAAGATGAATTGCTATTACTACCGTTATTTACAAAACTAGAGGTCATTTAATACCTATAGATATATTTAACTAATTTTTTAACAATAGCAAGTAATAATTTTTTGATAAAAATAGCTATAAATTTTTTTAGATAAGTTATAAAATATTAAAAGAAAAATTTTCTTAAAATATATGGAACATTGTGCTATTAATTTTGGACTAGAAAAATATTATGAGGAGAAATTAATGTTTCAAAACTGTTTTAAATTCTTGATATTACATATTCAGTTTTAAAAATATTAAGAAATATGATTTTTTACAATATATTGATATTGTAAAATATATGTTTTTAACGGTGTAGAAACCCATACTTTTAACAGAGTACTGTATATATGCGAAATATTATATTACTATATATATTTTAAAAAAATTCGTTTTTATTTAATTGTTGATGACCAAATATTTTTACATTAAATGAGTAAATTCTTATGTATTTTATAACATGATATCGCGTGATTACAGTTATAATAAAGTAATCATGAGTATTTATAAGTTATATATTTAAAAGAAAAATACACACTTAGATATTTATAACGTAAGTATGTAAAAATTTTAGCTGATTTAGTTGATTAAAGATTTAGCTGATTAAATAACATCAAAGAATATGCACACAGATTTAAAAAAAATGTACAGAGTGATACATTTTTGTAAAATTTACGAGTATATATGGTGTACCATAATTGTAAATGGAATTTTTATATATACATCTAGTTTAAGGTATAATATCAAAAATTAGTTTGATTTCTTTTTAGGGGATCGGTGTAAATCAAAAGATCGGTTTTTTTCTTTAAATTTATTTTATT
The DNA here is from genome assembly GCA_035578155.1 of Brachynemurus nebulosus. Lineage (NCBI taxonomy): Eukaryota > Metazoa > Arthropoda > Insecta > Neuroptera > Myrmeleontidae > Brachynemurus > Brachynemurus nebulosus. Next base: position 164,149,039 of record JAPWDM010000001.1, read on the forward strand.
AAGTATAGTTTTAAACAAAAATAGGTACACAATGATCACTTTTTTAACTTGTAAAATTTATAATTATATTAAAAATTTGTGCATATGCAAGAAAGTGTTCTGTGAGGAATCAAAGATCACCAATTGGTCGACTTGTGTATTAAAATAGTAAAAAATTATTCAACAAACACCATTGAATTTATAGAGGTGGTTTGTAGACTTTTCAAGCGCAATTATAGACGAAATATTGGGAATATTGAAATATCGGAATATTTCTGTTGTATGGAATTTACGGATCATTACATCAATTTTCTTCAATGTTCTTCAATGCAGTTTTCTTCAATGCAGAATTAAGAGAACTAAGTAAAGCGAAGCGTCGAGAGGAAATTATTAAACAAATTATCGACAACTCTGAAATGCTATGTGATGAATACGAACGATTTCCACAATACATGGATTCCATTGTTGGCAATAATTAATTGTTAACACAACAATTGAAAATTTACAAATTTCAAGAAGATCCAACGTTTTGAATTGCGATTTCAAGAAGATCCAACGTTTTTCTGAATTCCAGTTTATGAGTTAGTCCGATTGGTCCATTATTTATGATACCCAATTTTGGATTGCTTTGCAACCATGCCAGCATCTGCTCGTTCAAATTGTCAAATCTCGCTGGTAACGAAATGTATCCAATTTCTAATTCCAATATTGTCTTCATTTTTGATGAATCGAATTTTGACGGCAACTGATTGGCCCCCATTATTTTATATACTTTTCCAATTTCCATATCAGAAAGTTTAATCCATCGTTTAACAGCGCCAAGATGATTCAATTCATCCACAAAATTTCCAGCCATTTTTTGAATTAAGTCTCTGTTTCCAGATGAAGCACCAGCAGTAATGGATTCCATTGTTGGCAACAATTAACTCTTAACACACAACAATTGAAAATTCACAACAATGAGGTTTAATGTTTTTTTTCACTAAAGTTTCGAACAAAATTGTAACTGATGAAATTCTGTCGCGCCCTTTTTATAGCAGAAAAAATAGTATGGTGACGTCAGCTGTCACACTTTATGTAGCCATACAGGTTAAAACCTGCTGCTTCATTTTCGCATATTAGACAGAAATCTTCGCTATTTGATATCAGTTTACCTTTAGTGACGTCAGCTGGCAATTTATACAAGTTTAAACCTGTTTTCAGATAAAAATATACAATCATATGATAAAATTCATTTTTGCATATTAGAGAGAAATCTTCGCTGTTTGATATCAGTTTACCTTTAGTGACGTCAGCTGACAGTTTAAGCTTGTTTTCAGATAAAAATATTATAAAATTATGAAAGCAAGGCCATCTTTTAATGGCTAGTTTAACTATCAAAAAAAAGGTTTTCGATGCAATCTATTGACAATTTTTCAAACTTACACACAGGAATCCAGACTACGAGCGCCATCTAGCTGTGAATTTACAAATCTCAAAAGTGGCTGCGCCATCTATTAGGGAATTTACAGGGCTCGAAGGTGGCTGCGCCATCTATTAGGGAATTCTTAGGTTAGAAAATATTTGTTAGGTTACACCAAGTTTCCTTAGGTTCTGTTAGGTTGGATCAAGTTCCGCTGGGTTCACTTAGGTTGGAAAAAAATTCACTAGATGTCGTTAGGTTGGATCAAGTTCCGCTGGGTTCACTTAGGTTGAACAAAAATTTTGCTCCACCCACCGCCGGAGGCTTCTAGAACCGCCTCGGTAGTTTTGCCTCCATCCGAGGTCGCTCAAAAAGTCGGATGGAGGGATGGAGGCTCCAGAACTCTCCAAAACCTACTACTATCATAATTTTTATTATGCGAAACGTGGATCATAGAACACACACAACATTTTCATATAATATGTCATTCGTTTAGTGTAGTAATAAAATAAATAAAAACGCCTAGGTAATGCATCGGTAGGTATATAATAAACAAATTATTATACATTCAAATTTTTGTAAATTTAACTATAAACATGAAGACAGGGTAGAAATTATAAAAGTAGTAATGATTTATTAACCGACTTCAAAAATGAGGAGGTTCTCAATTTAATCCGTATGTTTTTTTGTTTTGTTTTTTTTTCTGTATGTTCACTGATTTCTCCCACATTTCTGGGCCAATTTACGCCATTACTTTTTTGGTTAGTAGATAATTGGTTGGGTAATTTTTTAATCATCTTCAATAATATGAATAATTATGGCAATTTTAAAAAGCGAACAAAATATTTACAAAAATTGGATTTGGAAAAATTTTTTAATATAAATATTTATTAATTTTTTTAATTTTTTTATCAAAGCAAATTTTTATTATAAAAATTAAAAAATAGGTAAATACATCAACTGTATCATAAGACAAGTCTTTCAAATAATTAATTTATGAACTATTATGAGTCGGTGGACATTTGTGACTTTACAGAATGTGAAATTTCTCGGTCACAAATATTCCCGTAGATATATATTTATTTCCTGATTAGACACATTTGTAAATTTCCTAAAATTTGTTAGTAATTTTTCGAATAAGACCTCAAAAAATAATAAAATTAAATTATTTTCCACAAAATAAATTGTTAATCTTTTATTAAGTCACTTGAAACGCATTCTTTGGTTTTCGATTCAATATATTAAAACTTCAATATTATGTCGTCTCTATAAGTCAGACAGCTGTAATCACCTTTCATATTATCATTATCATTGAAAAAATTAATCATAACATCCATATCTTTAATAAATTTTAGAAAAATTAGGAAAACTTTTATATGTGAAGTACAAAATTTAAAAAAAAAAACATCGGTTAATCATACATCGTCGTCCTTTTGACGCACACTATTTCAATACAAACAAAACGACAGCAACTATAAACAAAATTTATACATTTACTGTGTTATAATAACAAATAAATTAGATAACAGAAGTTTCGCAGCAAGCAGGCAACGACACGTTGTAGTATTGGAGCAGGTAGAGAAGTTCGTTCGTCATTTTGACGAGTACGTATGATTCTAGGGTTAATATTCAAAATTCCCGAAAAACGAACAAAACATTCCACCAGAATTACATAAAAAGTTTTTATATTTTTAATTTTAAATTCACCTAACGCATAAAATGTGAATAATTTTTGTCAAACCATGAAAAAAATAAATCATTCCCAGCAGACATAAAAAATTCAAAATATAATCCACAACGATTGTTAATTGTCCAAAGACTTCAATTCAAAGACAACAGTATATTAAAAACAATATTGTTTATACGCACCTAAAAACATGGTATAATAATCAGACAAAATACAACGAACTGACTACTAAAATCTATATTTATGCATCTATCGTTTTTCATATCCGGCGTCTTCGTCACACAATAACAAAGCGTATAAATAATAAACCATTCGTAAATATATCATTAAAACGATGAGACGACACTCTCACTCAAAATGAAATGATATTTATACAATATTCAATTCAATTCATTTTAGCATCAAGTGAAATACATGTACATATGTATGTTATATTCAATGAGAAAATTTCGTTATTTACATTAGGAGTTTGTTAAATGAAAACAAAACCTGTACATATACATAACTCGTAAACCATTTGCAAAATTGTGGGATTATCAATTAATTTAAATATAAGCTTCATACTGATAATAATGAGAGTTGTTATTTAAGGGAAGATTCACTAAAGAAAAAAAAATCAAAATCGACCTTTTTTTATTCTTTTTTTTTTATTCAAATAAGTATTTTATTAAAATACCCAGGTTGCAGCATCTGCATAACATAGCGAATTTCCAAATATTGGGCACTGACGGATCTCATCTAAGACCTGTACCCATTTAAAAGAGTTTTTCAAAGAGTAAAAGAATTTCTAAAATCGGCTGGGTAATTACCCCTTATATATATAATCGACCACCCTTTTATATATATATATATATATATATATATATATATATATATATATATATATATATATATATATATATATATATATAGGATATTTTACCTTTCTAACAGTAAAAGTATTTTCAAAACCCGTTGTGTAGCATCCTACGCGACCCTATCTGTCCTTTAGCTACGTAAAATTGATGCGGTTCAATTTAGGAGTCGGTCCAATATAGCAGACTCTCCCCTATACATAGTTATGGTACTAACTAGAATCTAAGAAAAAAAATTTAAAAAATCAGCGAGAAATCGCATTTTCAAAATAAATTTTCAAAAGTCATCGCTTTTTCTCGACTATAAACACCCGCTATTTTGAAAATATATTACGGAACCAAAAGATCCTAGAGTTCCTACCAAAATGACGGTATCGAGGAATAATATGAACTTTGATTTATGTCGATATCTCAAATACTTTTTGAGATGCATGAGGAACCATGTCGGAAAACGTACTTTGACGAAAAAAGAGTTTTTTATTTAAATTGAATTATAGTAAAGTGCGTGCACTTAAATGCCCACAACTTTTTTATTTTTCCTTTTTTTAAATAAACTTTTAGGAGGATATTTTTAACACCTTAAGGGACATTTATTCAATTTCAAATATTATCGAGTGTTTGTGAAACATTACTACGTATGACAAACTTTTGTTTGCATTTAAACACACGCAGTATTCAAATGTTCACTTATCGTTCGGCTAATGCCACTGCTACACGATGCTACGAACACCTTCCAACATTCGACGTTGGATGGTTCATAGCATCGTGTAGCCGTTGTTCGAACCTACGAGTGTCCAATGTCGAGCGTCAAACATTCGCATTTGGTCGTGTCCCGTTCGATGTCGGTATTCTTGCACCGAGTCAAAGGGATGCTTCGAACGTTTGAAGGTCAATGTTGGTTGTGTTCGTTGGTTGCGCACGACTCGTTCATGTGAAGAGAGACAACATCAGTGTATAACATTAGAGATAACATCAGACAGATAACATCTTCGTCACGTTTGTCCCAACACATTATACAAGAGAGACAACATCAGTGTATAACATTAGAGATAACATCAGACAGATGACATCGTCCCCCACTGAGTACCAACACATCATCATTCGTATTGGATCAAACATTCGACTCACCGTGTAGCAGATACATTCGTCGCACCAACTATCGAACTTAATTGCTTCAAACGTTCGATCGAATGTTGGAAGGAACGTTCGTAGCATCGTGTAGAAGCCGCTTAAACTGAAACTTTAAGCACTCGATTTCTTTAAAGAACATAATTATGAAGAAAAAAATCGATTTATTTTTTTTTTAGCGAATCTCCCCTAAAATGAAAAAGTTCACACTGTAAATTCTGTAAATGTTACAGCAAAGAAACGTGATAATTTCATACAAAAAAGACTAGCGTCCACAAATAAGTAATTAAAAAAATGCATTCAAAACAATAACAAGAACATTTTTAATAAAATAAATACTAAAGAACTGAAGCCAAAACATTTTAAGACAATTGCAACTGGTACTTGGTTAATACTGTTAGACCATCAATTATCATACTGATAGTCAGGGCCGGCGAGAGAAATGACGGGTTCCGACTTCCCTTTTTGATAGCCAGTGAACTGGTGGCAATTTCGGTATATGATTTCTTCGTTATTTATACTATTATTGTGCTAGTTTACTACTGTGCATTAATTTTGAAAATTTAAAAAAAAATAAAGCTCCCTTAAGTTATATCATCGTGTCTGACATTGATATATTGTGTTAAGGGCGGTAAGTATATAATAAATTTAGGTAGAAGGTAGACATCCACATTGCTGCATTTTCGATTTAAACAATTAAAAATTTATTTCAAATAAAAAAAAAAAACTTTAGTCTTATGGTATATATATTATTTTTTTGCAATTCCGGATAATTTAAAATTATTAAAATTAAGAAAGAAATTGTATTTAAATGTCATTCAAATTGTATGTAGGTATGTAATAATATTACATCAAGTAGACTTTTGATAAATCGACCAAATTCTCCAACACAATATAACTATTTGTCTTCATCTACAAGCTTGAATTTGTTTATTATTTCAATTACTTAGCAACGGTATTTAATTTAAGTTAAATTTCTGTCAATTGTGCTTGCTAATTGGTTTAAAAGCGGTAGCAAAATAATTCTTTAGTCCCTTGGGACTAAAAGTGGCACTTTACTCCCTATTATGAGGGACTAAATCATGTCTTTTGGTCCCGGTATTTCAAAAAATTATATATTATGTTATCCGTCTATACATTTAGAGAAACCATTACAACAATAGTGTTACCCATATTATCGTCCAATACCCGTTCACGGTAGTATCACACACACTGATAGCAACCAGCCTCTCTCAACAGTTTTTCTGGCTATAACACACATGTTGTGTCATCAAGCTGTAAAGTGTTAATATGGACTAACATGAAAATCCTAGTTATCTTTTGACACCTAACAAACCTGAAAAATGTCATACAGAAGTAATTTCAGTCAGACATTGTAATTTACAGATTTTCGCTTATTCTTCCGTTTTATTACCGTCTATATTAGAGATGTCGATTCTCCAAAAAAAAGATCGATTTTTGGATCGATTTAAATCGAAATAAAAAAAAATCGATTAAAAAAAAATCGGCTAAAAAAATCGATTCTGTGAGATCGATTTAAAAAATCGAAATTTTGAAAAGTTTAATAAAATTAGCTGATAATTTTTGTTAGTACATAGGTAATATAGGTAATATCGTGTAAAAACGCCTTACATTATATTTGTAAAGGCGATGAATGAGTTAACTTTTCAATTATAATTATAGAAAATAAGGCAATTGAATATGTAGGACGAATACCACGAATTGAACCAAGTTTATTCAAAAATGTCAAACAAATTGACAAAAAAATGTTTTCTAAATAAGTCGCTTTTGTGGGGAAAGGGATCGTCGTTTGCACAGATAGGTGGTCTCTTCCTTCCTTTTGTATTAATAGTCTGACTTATATAGAGCCATAGGAGGGGTTCGTTGATATAACGAGTAAAAAGTGGCAATTAACAATAGAGTTTTTGGTGTTTCATTTTAACACATGTTTCTTTATAGAATTACTATTAAAATGAAGTTATTTTTGGAAAAAATCGGTTATCAATCTCTTACTTTTAATAATCAATTCATGAATCGATTCAAATGAAAAATATCGAAAAAAGAATCGATTTTTTAAGCTTCGATTAATCGATTTAAAATCGACATCTCTAGTCTATATATACCCACACTTTTTAAAAGTAGTATACAAAAATCTTATACACATAAATGTAGTAGATATGTACATGATTCACCTGCTGTTTCTTCAACACATTCAATTGGTACGGTAGTAAAATTCAAATGTCCAATTAGATTCAATCTATTTGAAAAGTAAGTCATCTTATTTTATAACTAGGATTTCCCTATGAATACGCCAGCCAACTAACTAACTAAATAACATACATACAAACGACGATAGTGTACGAACGTCGGAATTGTGCACGAAGCAGTCGGGGCAAACACTGATGATGAAGATGATTTATGTAACTTTTATTTTAATATGCGACTCGCTCCGTGTGTTTAATTGGTGAGAAACAACATACATACATACATACATACATACAAGCAGCAGTAGCAGCAACACTGAGTGAAGTCGTCTTTTTATAAACATAACAAAATACATAAAATAAAATCCATCATCACAGTAGTGAATTAAATTGACTTGAGAATGAGAGTAAAGAAACAAAGAAGAATTAAGAACGGAAATTAAATGATTCATGTACTACTGTATGAAAATTTATGTAAGTATATTATACGAAATGTTAAAGAAGTAAATTAATAAAAAAAACAATCAGGATAATCGTGAATATCATATCCGTTTCAAAACAATATCCTCCCTATCCACAGGTGTGAACGCACCCATTTCATATTTTAAAAGAAAAAAAATCTATTGATGAAATTATTCACATAGATGTGTGCGATGTTACCATAAACGGGTATAGATCCGTAACAAACACACTCTCTAGGTGAAGATTTCTGTAAACATTTATAGACGGATACACATAAAAATATAGTTTTATATTATCATTTATTTTTTTTTTTTTTTGTAATTGTATTGAAATGTGTACCTAAATATAATTGTAATAAGTATTTAATTAACTGTTTGTGTTTTTTGTATATTTTTTTTTTCAGTTTATTAGTTATTGATTGTATTTCTTGTTATTGTTTTTTTATTAAAAATGTGTATATTTACACGCTGAATTTATTCGTGAATTTACTTATATAAAGTTTTTTTTTTTAATTTTATTAGTTCCTTAAAAATATCGCCGGCCCCTGGGCAAGTTAACTGTGTAGATGCGCGGACCGTATAGTGTTGAGTCGAATATTAATTAAAACCAAAACCCAGTAATAAAACGACTCAGAATGGGTGGGAACAATTCACTTTCGGCATCTTTTAACCTTTATCAAATGTTACCAGTCTATATGCAAAATTAATGTAACTTTATATTTTTATTATTATTTTTTTACTGTTTAATTTTGTTTATAAAAGTTCATTGATAAAGGCATAAAAGATACTCAAATATATTTGGAAAAATAAAGTTTTGAAATTGGATCTCTAGAATCTGAATTGTTCCCATCCATACTGAATCATTTCATTATTGAATTTTGGTTTAAATTAACTCTGAATTCTTAAAAACTTTCTTTTTTAAATTTTACATCCTTAAAAACTTTGAGTCCCTAAATTCAAAATGATGAAAACTAGTTTAAACCAACAAAATCGGATAAATTTCAGAATAAAAAAATTTCTTTTTTCATCATGGAAAAAAAACGCCGTGAGCAGCGGGGCCCCATCACGGTAGTCGAATTTCCCCCTTCATCTTCGGTATTGAATGTCTACAAGCGAAATGTGATTGAAAGTCTACAACCGAATTGTCATTTTGTTGGTTTCAAAACTGGTGATGAGTGTTCGGCTGATCGAGGCTTTAAAAAAAGGTTTTAAGTATTTAAGGGCTGTATCTCAGTAAATTTCAATTTTGTGCCGAAAACAGGTAGCAGAAAAAAAGCCAACACAATTCGTACGAGGACATTCCTGCCCATTTTTATCCGCTAATTGCCTTTATGTTTTAGTTTTAAAAGTTAAAAAAGGACCTTAAATAGTAAACTGGAAGGCCTTTATAAAGATATTTTTTCTTTCCAAAAAAAAATCCAAAATTTCTATTTTATAAATACTAAAAATCCAAAATTCCTAATTTATAAATAAACAGTGACTTTAATAACATTTTTAAATTACTTAATATGTATGTATTTCATTTGTCATAAAAGTAAGTTCACTTTTTTTTAAATTTTTTAAAATTACTATTCGCCTACTTGTATTTAGAATAAACATAATGCTTTTAAAACACATTTAACAATAGCATTCAATTCCGATGTAAAAATGGGAGAAGTGGGGGGAAAAGTGATGCGGACTCCCTACAAGGTACTAGCTGGATACTAACTGAATACACGTACAAAATTTCAGCCCTCTAGGTTTCCTTATGGAGTCTCTAGACGTGTTAGAAAACAAGCAAAAAAATTAAGGAAATATTGGCGTAAAAATCGTGGGGGTAAGGGTTAAAAGTTGAAACCTCCAAAAAACAGTGTCTGGCTATTAGCTTAACCTGTACACCAAATTTCAGCCCTCTAGGTTTATTTGGGGAGATTTTGACCCGAACGAAACTGTTAAAAAACAAGAAAAATCATGTTCTTTTGGGTATAAAAATGGTGGGAGTAGGGGTTAAAAGTCGAGACCCCCAAAAGGCACCCCCTTGATACTAACTCAATCCGAATACAAAATTTCAGCCCTCTAGGTTTATTCGGGTGACCTGTGCGAGAGGTACAAACTTCGAAAACGTCGAAAATGCATGAAATTGTAGCTTAAAAATGAGGGGGGTGGGGATAAAATATTAAAACCTCCAAAAAGCACAACCTAGGTACGAACTTTATCAACACACCAAATTTCAACCCTCTACGTTAATTCTGGGGGGCTGGGGGCCTGTTAGATCCAGCGAAAATCGTTTTTCCCCCCTCTACTCCCACCATATCATCCTAGGAAGCTGAATTTTGGATATGTTGTAGATAATTGACCGAAACATTATTTAAAACCGGTTTGGGAAAGTTTTATTGCTTTTCCGCCCCCCACCAACCCCTTAAAGGTCGGGTCAGAAAAAAAAATTTGCCCAAAATTTGACCCCACTTTGATAGTATGAGGTGCCTCGAAAATGAGCCCCATTTACCAAATTTCATCTCTTAACTTCCATAGGGGGGCCCTACACAAATTAAAAGGTGGCGGGAAAATATATATATATATATATATATATATATATATATATATATATATATATATATATATATATATATATATATATATATATATATATATATCAGACATTTTTTTTTCTACATATTCGTGTTCTACGGGTCCGAAAACGGATAGCGCCCCTACTCTCGCCTCTCGCAGCTCTTATCGTATAGACTGTATAAGTCTAATTTTTCGGAGAAAATTCGACTAAAAATGCATTATATGGCAAAATACATGTAGTCTAATGAGAAATTGAGTATTTCTGCTGCATTTCAACGAAAAAAGATGCTAAAAATCTAAAATTTTGTATAGTAAACAGGCAAGTCAATTTAAACATGTACACTAAATTTTTCAAGTTTTAATTGAATTATTATTTATTATATATACATATCATTTTTTAAAAATTTTTCATATCGGTTATCAATATTATTTATGATGTAGATTTGAAATAAAACAAAAAAAAATGATAGGAAATTTAGTAGGAAAAATTATTAGTGTTTGTTTCATTGATTTCGACGTTCAAAATCTTGAGGGACATTTTTTCCGGATTTATTTTTGTATTGCTATCACAAAGTAGTACAAAACAAGCTCTACATTTCTTTAGTTTCGATATTTCGACAGTGAAGTTTTAGCAAGCAATAATTTGGATAGAAACAACAATTTCAGAGCAACAATAATTTCATAGTAGCAATAATTTCATAGCAACAATAATAGTAGGAGAGCTGCTGGCCGATTTGTGATAGCCATTTCAACACGCGTTAAATTGAGAGGATAGGATCTGGGATACTACTTACTCTACACAAAAATTCAGTTCTGACAACCCGGCCGAATAGGCTTGCCAGAACTGAATTTCTATGTATAGTAAGTATCCGAGATTCTATCTTCACAATTTAACGCGTGTTGAAATGACCATCGCAAATAGATCAGTAGCTCTTGGTCTATAATCTATTTGAAAATAAAAAGGCACTAATGTAGCTATGTTCAGGCCATATTACCTTTATTACGTCACATAAGCGCTCGGAAACTATCGGCCCGTTATCGGTTCCAAGTTTAAAAATTTATTTTTAATTTAATATAACTTCTTAATTATTACGTTTAAAAAATAAATTAAAGTAAAAAAATGTTTTTTTAAGAAAAAGCTTTTATTTAAAAATGGGCTAAAAAAAAATAAAATAACTTTTGAGTGAAGTTTGAAGCAATATGCAACATAATTTATAAAAGCTTCAGGTGTTATCATTAATTATTTCTGTTTTGGATATAAGTGTAGTTATTTTACTTTTCAGTAGTTACCAAACTTAATTAAACGCCTCAAGCTTTTATAAATTATGTTGCATATTGCTTCAAACTTCACTCAAAAGTTATTTTATTTTTTTTAGCCCATTTTTAAATAAAAGCTTTTTCTTAAAAAGCATTTTTTTTACTTTAATTTATTTTCTACTTTTTAGTCTAATCACAATTAATTTTAAAAAAATTAAAGAAGTAATTTTTTTACCTATATTTTAATCGGTTAATTTACCCTAATCAAACATAACCATGGAAACAAAAAATTGCAATGTAAAATCAATGGACAATATTTGACAATTCGAAATGTCAAAAAGTTGGACAGGACTGAAAATCAAAAATTTTTGTTTGGGGTGATTTAAGGCAAAACTAATTATACAATATTGCATTGTCATCAAGGTTAGACAGGTATGCAAAATTTGAAACCTCTAGTTCAATTAGAACCTGTCTAAATTTTGATTCCAAGATTTGATCTAAACCAACATACTAACATAGCAAGTTAAATTAAAGCTTTTAAAAATAAAATTCTGATAAAACTTTCCATTTATAACAAAAAAAAATTTTCTTCAAAAACCTAATTTTCAGACCTGCATGTTAGAAAATTAACTGATTTATTTAATTTTTTTTATTTTTCTAAATTTAACCATTATTGTTAAGTAAAATATTATTTTTTGTCTTCAGAGCGTACAATTACATATTCAAAGCTTTCGGAAACAAGAAAAAACTTGCACGGATCGTGGATTTTTTCGATCCTCCACTGCAGTATCGGCTCAATTAAAACATATCAAAATTCATAATAATTTATTTCATTAATCCTTCGCCACAAGCATGAAGAAAGTAACAGACCTTAAAATATCTTCAAAAAAATCTCTTTTTATAGACTAAAATATTTTAATAAAGTAGGTATATACAATAGACTCTCGTTAATTCAAACCTGCGATAATTCGAAACTCTCTCTAATTCGAAGGTATCACTAAAACAATACATTTTTATACACTTGGTAATTCGAACGAAAAAATCATTGCTACGTAACGAAACGACGCGTTAATTCGAACTCATCGGCGTCAAACACTCGATAATTCAAAGAGAGACAGAAAGATTGTAAGTACATTTTACAAAAAATTAAAATTGTTACCTGCGATAATTCGAACCTCTCTATAATTCGTAATATTTTTAGAGTCCCTCGAGTTTCGAATTAACGAGAGCCGACTGTATATGTACGCACAAACTTCAGCAGTATAAAATATCACATCGACGGGCGTCAACTCAACGGTTTTAGCATGGGGTGTAGATAGATAATAACAAAACGTAATAATTAATTTAATACCACCTACCTACCTACCTGATGTCTCAGTCTCTCGTATGCTGGGTATGTCGGGTATGTCTACTGTCTCGTATCAAAATTTATGAACGTTAGTAAAAAATTAAATTAATACTTTAGAGACAAGAAAGAAATTAAATGAATAAATAAAATGATAAGTGCACATAAAACTGAATTAATTTATATTTCACCAAGTTTAACTCCCAAGTCCCTCGTCCGATACCTATATAAAATGTTATTAAAGACACTTAATAAAAACCTGTAATGTATTCCCAATGAAAGATATCTAGCTGTATATAGGTATATTACATTGCCTATGTACACGAATACACAGCATAACACACCAGTATTCAAAAAAAAAATTAAAAGTTTCCATACTACTTGAACAGAATAAAAAGTTAAAACAAACCGTATATGAATTATAATCTTTAGGGAACGAATTAAGAACTTTCCGATTTAATGAAAAAATTACTGAATCGTATTACTCGAGATTTGTCGGGTAACCAAGCCTAAATGACGCAACTATAGGTGCATTAATTTAACGAATTATTAAGAATTCATAGAATAAGAGTCCACAATCGTCCCAAAAAATTCACACACGTAAGGGAAAAAGTTTTCCTTTTTTTGGTTATTGATTATGTTTTCCGTGAACTCATTAAATATTTTCAATAATTCTTAAGGATATTTAGGAGGTACAATCGGAGATAAAAGTACATGAAATTAGAAATTCGTGAATATAATTGCGTTGTATAACAAACTATGAGGTAAATAAATAGTTATCTTTGTTAAATAATAGCTATCACTACAACTGATTGTACAATACATCAAACTATAGCTCTCAGCTGACTACAAGAGCTGAGTACATTCTGAGGATTTTTCGGAGGAATTTCAAAATGCTACGAGACGATTGAAAATTTAGTAGAATGTTCCTCATTAAATACTAAGGCCCCTGTGACAATTTCAAACCGATTCACTAAGCCGTTAAAAAGTTATTTAATCTGTTCTGTTTTCGAATTTCCATAAGAGTACGTGTAAAATTAGTTTGTTTTTTTTTTTAATACTTTTTAACGGCTTAGTGAATCGGTTTGAAATTTTCACAGGGGCCTTAGTATTTAATGAGGAACATTCTAGTAAATTTTCAATCGTCTCGTAGCATTTTGAAATTCTAAGAAAAATCCTCAGAATGTACTCAGCTCTTGTACTCAGCTGAGAGCTATAGTTTGATGTATTGTACAATCAGTTGTAGTGATAGCTATTATTTAACAAAGATAACTATTTATTTACCTCATAGTTTGTTATACAACGCAATTATATTCACGAATTTCTAATTTCATGTACTTTTAAAGCAAGTGTTTTTAACGAGTTAAGCGGCAGTGAATTTAAACTACCCTATTTTGTTAGTCACTTGCAAGACCTTAAAGAGCAGTTTAAAAAAAAAAAAATTAGGTGATTTATTATAAATTTCCTCTTTTTTTATCAATCGTTTTAATTGAAAAGTAAATATAACAGAAATATCCAGGGCCGGATCTAGGGGGGTAGGGCATGTACTCCCCCTACCGGTGTTAGGGGGCGGCAAACGTGCAAGTTCGGGGGCGCCAAAATGTTGAATTTGACGTTTTTTTTTTTTTGCTCGTCATTTGTTTTTTGCAGGGATTTTTGAGGCTTTTTTTTTCTTTTTTTGCTCGTCACTTGTTTGAATTTGAATTTTTCTCGGGGGGCACCAACAACAAAGTTTCCATTCTTAAAAATACCAATGTCTCGAAATTATGAGATCATTCTTTTACGTGTTAACTGTATCCAACCATAAATGTAGATACTCTGAATGGTGTCTGTCGCCATACCAACATTTTGTAATGTGCTTTAGAATCCTATTCAGAAGTACAATCTACACTAGTGATTCTCAAAGTGGGGGTCGCGAAAACTAGTTGAGAGTAGGACGCGCAGAAACAATTGATTACAGATAACCAAGGGATAAAACTAGTATGTCTACCAAACTGTAACGAGTGAGTGACGTAACACAGCGGAGACAGGACCAAAACACATGATGTATGGATACGAATATACCAGTGTGTTAGTATGATATGTTGATGATGATATATGCAGTTCGCATACATATAGTATATACTATGATGGCCACCGTATATTACCACTAGTCAACAATTAAAAATAAATTTATTTATTTTAAGAAAGATATCCCTTTATTTTGAGAAATTTTTTATTCAATAGAATTTTAACACTTAAATACGACACACTTCATATTTTTTTCTGTTTAAATTTCATGAGTTGATTAAAAAAACATGATATTTATTATGACGTGAACACCACGACGGTCAGTAACAGATTAAATCAGTAGTGGTGTAAATTGCTACTTATTGCAACTTTCGGATTACACCTTTTTATATGTAGGCTTGATCTGTCTCATCTGTGCAGATAACATACTCATTTCTTATACACAATTTCTACCCATTCCTACATAAGTATTTCGGGAATCCTTTTAAAGTTTTAAATACAAAGGCAGTTCGCGAATCAAAAAGTTTGAGAACCACTGATCTACATTATTATAAAACTGAAAAACTACCTGAGGTCGACAATTTAGAATCGCCCCTCTTTTACAAATTTTTTAGAATCCACTTGCTCCATTCTGATGGAACTTTCGCTCTGCCAATCTACCTCTGCATTTATTCAGATATATTTTTCTTAAAAGCGACCTAGTGCACGCTCAGTTTAAAATTACTATGACAGGAATTTTAGAAAATGTACTTAGAAAAACATGACGTTAAGCATATATGTACTGGAATAAGAACTTCGAATATTTTATTGCAAATTTTAATCATTTTCCATAAAAAATATAGGTGTAGCTTTTTGTCCGAAGATGTACCCCCTTAGTAATAACTAGTATGAAATATGATGAGTATGAACCCCACACATTCCCCTCCCGGTGGACGACCAACACACAAAGTACAGGATAAGGTGGTGCACTGCGTAACGACACGCAAGTTATGGAAATTGTTTTATAATGCTTTGTAAGATGTTTCCATCCGATAGCTTTAAAACTTTCCTATCCTATGTGAGCTATAAGTTGTATGGTCTCTCCTCACATTTGAATAAAAATGTCACCTCGTCTGCATGCCCTTAATAATAAAAATAATGTAATAATGTAGATAAAACAAAAAATTTATAGAGGTCTGTTAAGAAATTCGTTTAAATCCGATGTGCCTATATGTTTTAAAACTGTCACTATAGACAAAAATTATTCAGTTCAGTGGAGTTTACCTAAAATTTTATGATTTTTCAGTCTTAAAGATGCCAGAGAATTACTTAAAATTATAAATATTTTTAATAAAAAAATGTAAAAAAAAAAATAATTTCATTTTTAGTAAACGCATTGTGATTTAAAAATCTAAAATTAGTTTAATTATATACTCGTCACTGTAATATGTAACATAGGTACCACTCATCTGATTTTTTTGTCACTATTTAAAAATAGTTTTTTTTATGACTAAAAGAATAAAAAATATGATTGTATTCATATGCAGAAAAACACATCCATTTTTTTAAAACTTTAATTAATTTATTTTTAAAACCATTTTTTTTTTTTTTTTTTTTATTCTAAATGTTGAAAAGTAAACTAACGTTTTGACAAAACACCAATTAAAATATTCATATAAGTTTTTATAAAAATATAAATTTTCGCGCATACGCTTACTTGTTGTAACTAGTTTTAATACTTCTGGCCTACTTAAATCCTTATAAGTACATATAGTCCATTAATTAGTCTAATCGTTAGCATTACCAAACAATATTTATCAAAATCGACTAATGGACTAATCATGTTATAGTAAATTAATATTTTCAATCGCGTAATTTATTCGTATCTAAATTAATCGTGACTGAAAAAGCCATTGTTATGTTACCTATAGGTATTAGGGATATTAGTAAATCGTTTATTTTACGATATATGTATAGTTTTTGGCAATGACTATGTCATAAAAGGTCATTTTTAAGAATAAGGCGATTAAATAATTAAACAATTAAATTAAATATGACTATCGATATCGATAATTTTTCATAATAATTATGTATTAAAAATGGTTCCCAACAAAAAATAAATTTTGTAAAAGAATTTACCAAGAATGATTGTGATATACTGCAGATATATAAAAGAACTGTTAAATTAATCTTATCGATACCGAAAACTTTTGATAATAAATGTCTCGTAAAGGGTTATTTTTTTTTAATTCAAAATTTTTAAAGGTTAAAACAAGCATGTGCAATTTTCGGCTCGGGGCCGGATTCAGCCCTCAACTTGATTTTATATACTTGAAAATTTTTTGAAAGTTGAAGTCTAATAATAATTATAATTATATACATATTATGCATAGTTATGATTATTTTTATCCGTTATAAATTCGAATTGTATGTCCAGCTTGCGATTTGATATAATATTTGTTATCCGGCCCATGGTCTTAGGTTAAAGCATACGTCAAAGGCATTAAAAATTAAATTATTAAATTACTCATGAATCAATCAATTGTAACTAACTAATGATTAAAATTTTTAATCATTGGTCATGATTAAAAGATCTAGTACATAATAATAATATACAAGCAACACCAGACAACAATTGGAAGATCCAGAAACTAATATTAATTTGTTTGTATTTTTTATTTTCTTTTATATTAATCCTTTTAGAACAGCCTGTATAAAAGATGTACAATAATAATAATGGAAAAATACTCGTAACTAAAAAAAAAAGAAGAAAACCTGGGTATAATACGCATTTCAGTATAGTTATTTCCATATTATTGTGAGTTGTGGTACACGATTACCGCCACATTCGATAGTTCGATGTAATAAATTTCAAAGACAATGTTATCAATAATCATTTTTTCAAGGGAACAAAATGTCCCATACTATGCATTTCCATATAAATATATTTTCATGGATATTTACTTACCAATGCGATATTAGGATGGTAAGAAAGTAAAATCGCTTTATACGTTATAATATCACTATACCATGTGAGTTTTTTGAGAGTTGCTATTTTCATTACAGTCAAATTTGTATGATACACAGAGAGAAAATTCATATAAAAATTACTGTGCTCAGCACTACAATCGACGTGTAAAAGGCGAACATATTCAATTTTGTACAGTAAAAATATAAAAATTATAATTAATCATAGAAAATTTAAAGGATAGAATGTTCTTTCCGTAATATTAGCTCCGTAAAATTTGTAAAACAGCACAGTAAAAAGTTCCATTGCCGACAGTTTAATTGTTTTTCTTACAAAAATTACCACGCTGTCTTAAAATAGAAGAAAAGTAGAAAAGAATAAAAGAAGCTAATAGTAGAAAGAAAAAAAGAGAAGGTATCAACGCTGTCACATAGCGAGGCAAGCTGCAGAAAGTATCAACACAATCATATATGAAGGTCATATAGCAGGACTGTTGGTGTTGCAAGTAGCTGGTTAGCTGGTGTGGTGTCGTGTGGTGTCGAATCAGTGTTCATTAGAATGTCTTGACGGATGGTCATCGTTTAATTCATCATTTTGTTACTCCACTATCTTCAGTATTAGAATATATTGTTGCCAATCATTTTTGTATGGATCATAAAGAATCAAAGGTCGGAAAAGATCGGACATCTTCGAAGTTTTTACAGGTACAGCCGAAGCAACATAAGGTTGCGGATCAGATGCGCAAATGAAAGAGTACGACAACAAGAATTAAACTATAACATATATGCATAAGAGTGTGATAGAAGTTGTGTTACCACATTAAATTTTACCATGCTATAATATATTTTTTACTTTGGTCGTCGATCGCGCACGCATTAAAAGAGAGCATGGTAATTTTTCTGAAATTTTATCTACAAAACTTATATGATTTTTCTCTCCGTGTAGAAATGGTACTGGAAAAGGCTCTTTTCTTGGATGTAATAGAAATGTAACCAACCAGAACACTATCGGTTGAAGTAGCCTCAAGTACATATGCATATTTATACCGCCTAATTGATAAATTAAAGAAAAATTCAAAAATTAAACTTGGGTAAAAAAATTTTTTTGCTCATTTATCAGTTTGTACTCATTTATAAGTTTGTATCATAGCTCGAAAACCATAAGAGCTTTAAAGCTCCTGACTATAGCAATCGGTTGCCCCCGTCGATATCTACAACACTTATTTGAACAATTTTTCGATTAAATCAACTGTTTGGCTGTAATCAAAATGGCAACTCTCAAAAAACTCACACGGTATATACCTACATAGATATACCGACATATGCACCACTGCGTTATCTTTAAAAAAAGTTTCATTTCTTAGAAGAAAGTCATATCGTTTTTATCTAATATATTTTTTGTTACTTTTTATTGAAAAAAAGCATTCTATACGACTCCCCACTGCCATGAAATGGCTTCATAAATCAATTGTATTTATTAGTGAATCAATTGCAGTTGGAATAAATAAAAAGTTTTATAATATCGAAAAGAAAATTTAAAATTCGGCAAAGAGATAAAATATGATTTAATGCTACCAGATTTTCTTCTAAAACGTCACTGAACGAAATGTAAAATAAGTACCGATTTCAAGCTCAAAGGAATTACAATACCTAAACACTTCTACTAACTGTACAATATAATAAATGAACTAGCATTTACCCGCGGCTTCGCTCGCGTGGCTTTTGAAATTATGGTATCTAATTAAAACGTATAAAGTGTACTTTGATCGCATCGCCATTGAGAACTGTTATTTTTTTCTTGGGAATTTTCTCACAGAAATAAAACCCGTTTTTAACAATATGCAAAGTTCGAATGAAGTCAATGATTCCCAGGATAGAAAGTAACCTATGTTTATCGCTGTAGATCGTTCTTTCTGCTAGCAACATGCTAAGTTTGCACAAACTCAAAGAATTTTTTTTTAATTTAAAATTTATTTTTCCACAGGAATAAGATTTCCCACGTGATGGAGATTTGACGGGATAATTTATATATACATAGATTAATTATTGTGAAATAACAAAAATGAAATAACAATGAATACGTAAAAACAACAACAAGCTAATCACGGCTGTTTAGTAATAAATACAATTTTAAAATAAACAATCTTTCTAATATCAAAATAAAATTTGAAATAAATAATCACTTCAACAGTGAACTTTGCAGAGAATATATAAATGACTTTTGGAAGTCAAGCTGCTCTTATTATTTTATAAAATAAGTATAGATCAAATGCGGAAAGTGTACATCCAAGATAGAGTTTATATGGACAAAATGTATTGAAGACAACAGTAAATAAAAATAGGTAAGGTAAAAGCCCCTATACCGGAACGCCTTCAATACTCGATTAGTTTTAATATTGATCGGTTTTTTTTCAGAAATAACTTCAATTATATATAAAATATCAAAACTGTTCGAGTATTGAACGCGTTCCGGTATAGGGGCTTTTACGTTACCTACTTATATAAATTTTAACCCTTTGCACTCGAACCATTTTTTAGTATGGGTACTCAGCTACTCGACAGTAGTTTCAAAACACTGCAAACACTATTGTATTAGGAGAACATAATATCCATAATACAACATATCTATTAGTTAATTTTAGTAGTATGTATCACAATGTATTGTAGCAAGACGTCGCGTCGTTGTGTTGTATCATGTTTTCCTAATATAATAATTTTCAAATAAATGGCGAAGGCTGAGAAACGGAGCGAAGTGGAATAAAAAACGTGTCACTATCATCGATATAGGGTCTGATATCGCTCCGATAAAATTTTATCTCAGTGGTATTGGTATTGGAGCGGTATTGAAGCGAGAGCGAACCATGACTGATATCGGACCGATATCAGAGCGATGATGTGAATACACTCATTATTTATTATGTAAGAATATTTTATAGAACCGGGAGCGGAGTGATATCGTACTGAGAGCGGAGCGTTAATGTAAATCGGGCCTTAGTCCCCTAGCGTGTTGTAAATAATAAAATACGTACCTATTGTTTATGGCGCCGCTGCGGCGCCTAACGAGTGAAATTAATATTTATTGTGTCGCCGTGGCGGCGCCCATCGAGTGCAAAGGGTTAAATAAATAATTTACAAAAAAAAATGTTATATACCCGTCAAAAAGACGGATTTTAGTAAAAATAGATATACAATGTCCGTAAATCTAACGTTAAAATTTCAATATATTTTCCTTACCGTTTCAACCACATACGAAATCCATTTCCTCTGTTTACCATTTTATTTAAAAAAAGTTATTAGTTTTACTCAAAGCAGCGTTAAGCAAAAAAGAATGATAAATTGACTGGTCTATTATAACATTTTTCAACACCATAGTAAAATGACCGTATTTTCTAGGAAAATTACGGAATAAAAGTTGGTTAAAACTTAAAAAATAATATCTATTAATAAAAACTGTTGACCTAAACAAAAACGTATTTCTTAATTTTATGTTCCACTTTTCAAAAAATACATTGCGATCATTTTTCAAAAAAAAAAAAAAACAATTTTACACAAATGTAACCTTTTCTTTTACACCTCTTTTTTCCTTTTTTTGAATAGTTGTTACATATGTATCCAACATACTAACATAACAAGTATACGAATTAATTACAACGTATATGTCTACGTAAATTAACAAGGATACTGATTAAATAAATGGACTTAGGAAGGTATCAATTTCATTTTTGTTATCTTAAAAAGTTTTGCTTAAATACAAAGGTGCGGGTACTCACATACCAGTTAAATTCTTAGCCTTGTACAAATGTGAGCTGAACCCTAGCCTTTTTCAAAATTTTCCAACTTAACACGATTTAAGTCTATAAATATGCATACGTATGATACATTTACCGTGATAAAATTACTAAAAATTGGATAGTATTTCAACAAAATTTAATACCATCTTATTAGAATTTTTTGCTACCATTCCACAAATTCAAGAACAAGTAAATATGTATACCTAAATACAATGCAAGCTCTCAATAAGCCACTCTCAAATAATGCCGTTCCCTTAAATTTCACTAGGGATCATACCCCCTCTGCCACAGAGATCCATTCCTAATGAAATTTAGAATTACTCCACAAACAAATAATAAAAAAACAACCAAAATTGAACAACTTCTCCGAGCGAGATTTTGAATCGCCCCATCTGAATAATACCACTTTCAATAATGTTATTCTCCGACAATAAAAATTAAATACCCCTGTCGCAGCATCCTACATAACATAGCGAATTTCCGTTTATAAAAATTCGTTTTTCTCGGAAACTTTCTCTTTTAAATGGTGTAAAAAAATTTCGCAAAAATTTTTGAATAACTGGAAATTTTGGCAAAAAACTAATTTTTTGCAAGAACAAAAACCATGTTCCTGGCATCCGACGTGTCTGGCTGACGAACTCATCCAAGGGTTTGGGACTTCCAATGTTCTCACCAAGTTTCGTAAAAATTGGATACTTCGTTCGAGAGTTATCGCGCGGACACACACACACACACACACACACACACACAGACACACACACACACAGACAGACACACACACACACACACACACACACACACACACACACATATATATATATATATATATATATATATATATATATATATATATATTAGTGAATATTATTTTCGGTTTCTAGGGACCTCAAAACAAATTTCTGCCATAGCCCCGGGCTCAGGTCACGTCATGACAGTGGCTGTAATAGCTGAATTCCATTCTGGAAATTCGCTAACAGTGGGAGTGTAACCTCTATAACAGGGGTGGCCAACCCAAATGATATTGCGGGCCACTTTGGAAGTGCATCATAACTCCGCGGGCCGCATATAGAATTATGTGTCCCATATACTATGTATTTTTTAATACATTGGTTTTCACTACCTTGGTAAATAGAAAATAAAACTAATTTGTATAAGTGTGATGAATTTCGCGGGCTAAAAAAATTCAAGGCGGGCCGCGGGTTGGCCACCCCTGCTCTATAAGAATTTTACTCCCCTAAAAGATCAATTCAAATTGCTGACAGGGTGTACTATATAAGTACTCATTGCTATTAACTTCAATACCGAGTACTTTTTATACTGGATACCTTCGTGTGACTATTTTTCGTGATATCAAGTAATTAAATCGATATCAATATTTAAACTTCTTTAAACTAATTACCTTCAACTTCACATAAAACATTTTGTCAGATAATTTACTATTGTGCATTTTCGAGACCAATCTTTAAAATTCTTGGATGCAACAAAGACATAAAGTTACAAATTCCGGGACTATCTCGAAAATCCCGGCCCATTGACAATCCTACCTTGTATCTACGTAAGTTATGTAACAGCATATAATAGGGTACTTGACTGAAGTTACAAAAATATTCTAAAAGCATTGTTTTTTCCATATCAGTTAAGTGATTCTTTTATTTTCGGCAGATTCTGTAAGAAATTATCAAAAAAAATAACCCTACAATTTTAAATAAGAAAAATGCGGGAAAAACACCTCACTATAGTGACGTCACAGTTTGAAGCAACTAAACGTCAATGTCAATATTTATAACCTCAAAACTTTGATTATATTCATAAAATGTCAAAGCAAAAGCAAGTATTTATTAGAATTCTAGCCGATTATTATTACTATATATAATATAAGCTAATAGAAATATTCAAAAGAAACCACATTTTTACCTCACCGATGAAAATTATCAAAATCGACATATCTAGCTACAAAATGTTACGTCATTTTCAAGAAATGGCGCGTTTTCACTAATTTGAAAATTTGTTGAAAAATGGCGATTTTCAAAACAAAATTTCTAAACAGTTATCAAATTTTGTTATGTTTTATCATTAAAATTGGACATATGTAATGATAATGCATAGAATTATTTAACATTTGACACAAATTTTAAATACAGTCAAGTACCGTATTCTAAGATGTATCGCCTACAGACGCCAAACAGACACTATACTCCTAAAAAATCGCCATACAGACGATTGCACTTTATTTTGCACTTGGAAATTCCATACGAAATAAGTAAAAAGTAATTTTCACACATTTTTCTATAGTAACTAAAGTTCTTAACAAGTGCAGCTTTTTTCATTTCAAGTAGCTTTTAAGTGGCACTTTTCATATTTTGCAAACCAGTAAATACTGTCTACAATCTACGTCATCAACGTTCATAGTTACATACTATTATTTTTTCAATGTATAAATAAGGAAGCTACAGTATGATTTATGTGAATTTTCGTAACAAAACTTAATCGATGGTTTTTTTAAATTGTAAAAAAACAATACAAAAATAAAAAAAAAATATTCTCTATTAGATCACCGCTGTATACCATTTTTAGCAAAAATAAACTTCTTTCGAGCTCTTGTCGGTCTGATTGAATCTGTTATTCTGAATTTCTAAAACTTGATGAGGTGAAACGACCTCCAAAACTCCCATATACCACTTGTTACGAAAATTTAATGGCTAGAAAATGGTGGTTTTCATATTTTAATCAGTATACCTACTTATTGTAAGTGATTACTGTATCAGATGAAACCCAGCTGAAAAATCATCTGGGAAAAAATAAATTAAGAATTCAATTTATCGTTTAATATGCCCATCTTTAACATTGTAATCACTAGGTATCGGACACTTTTCGGTTGAAACAACACCGTGTTTTGTATATTCAGGCAGATAGACAGATAATATGTGTGTAATATGTGTGAGTTGTATCATGTATGTTTTATCAAAATATCTATTCGTTTTTATTCACATTAATCACATCAAGTGCGATATATCTGCATACACAAAACATGAATGCTGTTTTATCCGAAAAATGTCCGATACATAGTGATCACAATGTTAAAGATGGGCATATTAAACGATAAATCGAATTCTTGATTTATTTTTTCCCTAACCTGCTGCTATAAAAATCACAATTTAAATCCCATACTGTACGAATTTCATTTTCAATCACTGTACAATGTAGGTATACAGTATACACACACTGTCTGTATATAGGTGCACATACTAGAATGTATAGGGAAGAATCATTGTCATGTAATATAAAACCAGGTTAATCTCCCGACAAATTAAAACTCCAACTGGTGCTCTTGTTACCCGTGTGTGTAATTAATGTAATATAAATGTTCTCCACGCTACTGCATGTTTATGTACCGCCAAATACAAACACATGCACACTCGAACGCTCACGTCTGTTTGTCGCATATACTTGTATATATCTATGTACATATACCCTATTTTGTTCAGATGTGTTTTTTACACATATGTTTTTTAGAAAAAAAATTTATACCAATTTAATAAATCAATAACATAAATTGCCACTATGTACATAACTACATGCCACGACAATCAGCGAAAGACAAAGAGAGAGAATGTCAAGAGAGAGCATAAAAAAATAGCAAAAATAGATCATCTAAAACACAGATTAGACAGATTAAGTGTACATATAAAAATCTGTCGTTCGTAAGGTACAATGTTGTGCAATTTACAACCGCTTCTGATCTAGTCTGTTACTGTTTGTCATAAGGGTCACATTGATCTTTAATTGTTTTTTTACTCAACTCGTGAAATTTAAACAGAAAAAAATATGAAGTGTGTCGTATTTAAGTGTAAAAATTCTATTGAACAAAAAAATTCTCAAAAGAAAGGAATATCTTTCTTAAAATCAATAAATTTATTTTTAATTGTTGGTTGTTAGTCACACAGGTCAGCCATGACAGTATATACTATATACAGGGTGTTAGTAAATAAGTGCGAAAGATTTTAACAGGTGATTACTGAGGTTCTTTTATGTAAAATAGTTCATATAAACGCAGGTCCAAAAACGCTTAGTTTCCAAGATACAGAGTGTTCAGGCTTAGTTTTCAAGATACAGAGTATTCAGTTTCTCGTCTTTTTTAATATTTTCTTAAATATTTCAAAAATATTTTGGGATATTAAAAATGGATTATAAAAATTAAAAAATAGATAAATACATCAATTGTATCATAAAACATGTGTTTCAAATAATTAATTTATGAACTATTATGAGTCAGTGGACATGTGTGACTTTACAGAATGTGAAATTTCTCAGTCATAAATATTCCTATAGATATGTAGTTATTTTCCCATTAGGCATATTTGTAAATTTTCTAAAATTTGTTAGCAATTTTTCGAATAAGATCTCAAAAAATAATAAAATTAAATTATTTTTCACAAAATAAATTGTTAATCTTTTATTAAGTCACTTGAAACGCATTCTTTAGTTTTCGATTCAATATATTAAAACTTCAGTATTAAGTCGTCTCTATAAGTCAAACAGCTGCAATCATCTTTCACATTATCATTATCATTGAATAAATTAATTATAACATCCATATCTTTAATAAATTTTAGAAAAATTAGTAAAACTTTTATATGTGAAGTACAAAATCTTTAAAAAAAACATCGCGTAATCATACATCGACGTCCTTTTGACGGACACTATTTCAATACAAACAAAACTACAATGACTATAAACAAAATAAATACGTCTTATGTGTTATAACAACAAATAAATTAAATAACAGAAATCTCACAGCAAGCAGGTACCGACAAGTTGTAGTATTGGAGAAGGTAGAGAAGTTCGTTCGTCGTTTTGACGTGTACGTATGATTCTAGGGTTAAATATTAAAACAAACGAATTTCAGAAACCAAGTTTTGAAACATTCTTTTAAACCTAAGATATTTTGAGAACGGCTGTAGGTGTTTGTAAGTAAAAAGATTTGGTTGATTTAGAATTTTCTCTAGATGTCTGCTATTACTTCAATTGATTTTACATTCGTTTATACGGGGAGCTAAAGGCGTTGTCTCTTATTACCCCAGCAGGGATTGTAAGAGACAAGGATTTTTCCAAATATTAAAATATTTTTTTTACCTTTAATTTTATTTTAATAATTACAAAAAAATTTCAAATAGGTTCATTTAATTTATTAAGTATGTAGTATTTTTTTGCATATGTAATTATTAGATGTGTAATTTCGAATTAAATAAATTTTTTTGTCTCTTATTACCCCTTTGGTCTCTTATTACCCCGGTCTCCCCCAACTGAAATGCTTAGCTAATGGACAATTTCACTGTATATCTAAACAATCAGCGAAGAGACCGAGCGTGCTTAAGAACTAGCACTTACGGACTGGTAAGTCAAAAGTTCGAATACTCCGGTCCGCTATACTTGTGAAGGTTTTCTACAGTTTCCCTTCATAATGCCAGATGAATATCGACACAGTTCCTCTAAGAAATCAGCTGCAGACGCATACCTTCCAAATCCTAGTCGGTCACTATCTTCCTTGTCCTCCGCGCACATCACAAATGTATCATGTATGTGAAAAAAAGTATAAAAAATAATGATGTGGGTGGTGTCTGTTATAGACAAAAAGTCCCTATTATTATTATATCGTCACTATTATTATATATCTAAACAACTTTATTTTTCCCTGAAAAGTAAACACTATTTTTTTTAATTGTGCACACGTGTATGTATGTAAAGTGTGTGCGCTTGTTACCTATCACATCTCTATCACAACAAAAATGAAGCGAATTAGTTATTCTTGGTATATTCATCTGATTTCAAAACTACAGTAACAAAATATTAAATAATATGATAATATGAATTATCTTACACATATTACATTCGAGTTTCATACTTTTTCTTCTCGCTAAATTCATCAATAAATTTATTTTTAATTGTTGGTTGTTAGTCACACAGGTCAGCCATGACAGTATATACTATATACAGGGTGTTAGTAAATAAGTGCGAAAGATTTTAACAGGTGATTACTGAGGTTCTTTTATGTAAAATAGTTCATATAAACGCAGGTCCAAAAACGCTTAGTTTCCAAGATACAGAGTGTTCAGGCTTAGTTTTCAAGATACAGAGTATTCAGTTTCTCGTCTTTTTTAATATTTTCTTAAATATTTCAAAAACATTTTGGGATATTGATACAAAATTTGAGACACGCTATAACAGGATAAATACTCATATTCTGAAGCAGACAGAATATTTCCACTCAAACCAGTGGCGTCCGTACGGCCTTGTGTTGACATATTTTTGAAGAAAAAAAGGCACGCCAATGATTTTTTCCAATTTGAAAATGTTTTTTCAAATGTCCTAGAAATTGCTGACAAAAATGATCTTTTAGTATTTTGTCGCTCATGTAGCCGTTTTCAAGATAAAAAATAATTTCCAGTGACTGTTCCTACCACAAAACCGGTATGGGCTATCTACTCTGTATCTTAGAAACTAAGCGTTTTCGGACCTGGGTTTATATGAACTTTTTTACATAAAAGAACCTCAACAATCCCCTGTTAAAATCTTTCGCACTTATTCAGTAACACCTTGTGTTGAAGATACCCAGTCATACATACACCATATTACACTAACACATTCACATGTTTGTGTAGATACAAATGAGTTGTTTTGTTGTATGTACTATAATCGTTTGGTAGGGGAAACGGTATCCACGTCATTTGCCGGCGACAGCAGGCACGGTAGTTATGAAATAGGAAATTGGGATCTTATATATCTATGATTTGAAGTATACATTTATGGAAGCATACTTAGCTTATATTGTACTATTATCATTTATTTAAACTTTTATTCACAGGTTTACGCCAAATGAAATGGTACAAATGAGATATTGAAATATATGTAGTAAAAACTCCCTATAGAATAGTGTTAACCCTTAGCACAGGGGTGGCCAACCCGCGGCCCGCGGGCCGCATGTGGCCCGCCTAGAATTTTTTTTGGCCCGCGAGATTCATCACACTTATATAAAATATATTTATTTTATAGTGACCAAGGTAGCGAAAACCAATGTTTTAAAAAAATACATAATACCATGTGAGTTTTTTGAGAGTTGCCACTTTTACTACAGCCAAATTTGTATGATAGAAATGGTACTGGAAAAGGTTCTTTTCTTGGATGTGATAGAAATGTAACAAAAAAAAACACTGTCGATTGGAGTAGACTCAAGTACATATGCATATTTTTACCGACTAATTGATAAATTTAAAAAAAAAAATCAAAAATTAAACTTGGGTAAAAAAATTTTTTTGCCTCATTTATGTTGTCAATTAATGCATTAGATCAGTTTTATCGAAAAATTAATATATAGTTTCATTTAAAAATTTATAAGTTTGTATCATAGCTCGAAAACCATAAGAGTTATAAAGCTCCTGACTATAGCAATCGGTTGCCCCCGTCGATATCTACAACTCTTATTTCAACAGTTTTTCGATTAAATCAACGGTTTGGCTGTAATAAAAATGGCAACTCTCAAAAAACTCACACGATATATAGGAACACATAATTTTATATGCGGCCCGCGGAGTCATGATGTGCTTGCAAAGTGGCCCGCAAGATCATTTGGGTTGGCCACCCCTGCCTTAGCACTTAATTACGATGTGAGCACTGCAATATAG
Source organism: Brachynemurus nebulosus (assembly GCA_035578155.1). NCBI lineage: Eukaryota > Metazoa > Arthropoda > Insecta > Neuroptera > Myrmeleontidae > Brachynemurus > Brachynemurus nebulosus. Next base: position 164,178,332 of record JAPWDM010000001.1, read on the forward strand.
GCAGGGTGCTAGGTGCAAACGATGCGCTGCACAAGGCCCCGCGCTTTCGAAAGCCCCGCGTCGCTGACTTATGACGACACTAATATGCGCTTCTGTTTAAGTAAAATTAATTACTTCGCAGTTTGTCTTTGATAGAATTATTTCATACTCTCTATCTGGCAAATACTGTAGACGAACTTTTTTTTGGATTTGTTTTATTTTCAATGAATACAAAAATTACGTTAAATACTACCTAAGTATCTTTTACAAATTTTTAAAAAAAAATTTGGGGGACACGTCTACCCACACTGTCAACTTCCCATTGGATGCGCTTAAAGACTATTGCAAATGAATAACTTTTTTAATTCAGGGGACTCCTGCTCTGGACCCCCGATAGAGGCTTTGCCCCTTGCACCACACCGGGGGGGGGGGGGGGGGGCTTCGCCTTCTGTACGTAACCCAAAACATATTTCACAAAAAGTTTCTTATTTCGTTTTTCCGTTTAGTTATTTTTTTTTTTAATTTTATTAAATTTTACAATAATTTACTGGCGTTTTTAACATCACGGAAGGTTCTTAGGCCATTATAGAATAAAGACATGGTAAAAATCCATATAATCTATGTTATGTTAATAAAGTTAATTCCGTTTTTTTATCACAAAAAACAAACCGCTAATCCGAATTGGCTGAAAACTTTATCCGGTCTTCATTTTTTGATTACGCATCTAATGAAATTAGTCCGGAGTTGATATCATTATTTGTTCTCGAGATATGCGAGACGAAAAAAAATTCACAAACGAACGAACTAACGAAGGCACACACAGACATCACGCTAAAAACAATGGATTCGGATTCTAGTGACCTTGTAACGTGGAGATATGTCAAAATTAGCGATTCGTAAAATCGGACCCGTTACAATAACTTCCAATGGGAAGTTAAAAATTCATCTCAGTTATCTACTGAAATACTTAATAGCTTAATACCTGAAAAAAGATATGAACACTTTTTTAAGCATTGAGAAATGTTTAAAAGCAAATCTTTAATTTTTAACAGAATTCTTGTAGCTAGCAGTCATTTCCGCCATTAATTGGAATAACATTCGGTCGTGTAATATGAATTAATGTTGTTTTTCGATCACTTGGTCTACCATATATGTAATTCAGATAAATATCGAAACTTTTTTAAATATTAGAGAAATGTTTAAAAGCAATTCTTTAATTTTAAATAGAGTCCTTGTAGCCAGAAGCGATTTCCGGCATTAATTGAAATAACATTAGCACGTGTAATATGAAATGTCGTTTTCCGACCAGTTTTCCGACCACTTCATCGACCATTTCATATCGCGGTTTTTACGAAAGTTCACTGTTATTTATACTTTCGTTTAAGAGAATTTTTACTGTAAATTAAATAGAGTTATGATGACGATAGGAACTTTATTTTTCATTAAATACATTAGTACCTACTTCCTTTTTGCAGTAATGACTGAGCTGCAATTTTTCCTCATTTCCTATGTTTAACTTACTTATTACTAATTTCAATATTAAACACATAATCTCAATGTTATATTAGGTTATAAGGTCATGAAAAAACAACAGGATCAATTATAATAATTCAATGTAATCCGGCATTTTTATGAAGAGCTATAAGCAGTATCTATCACGATATACACATACACTTTTTCCCGTTATTAATTGAAATAGAATCATATGCCTTACTCTTTTTACGTATGGGTATGCGAATTTTATTATCTAAAAAGAACAAGGTATATATTTCTATTCCAATATTTTGACATTGCGCATAACAGGGAAAAAGTATATTATGTAGACAAGGCATTGTAATTAAATACTGACAGTCGCTATTATAAACATTTATGACGCCATCAATACTAATTCATATTATTATATATAATAATTGTATTCATAATGGCAACTGTCGTATTATCTAGCGTGTGTTCCGAAATATAATCCAGCATACTGGCCAGTGTGAATGACGTCATAAATCGACGCCATGCTGGTGAATCGTTCCGAAATACACTGGCCAGCCTGGCCATGCGTTGTCGTAACTTTGACACTTATAGGCTGGTCGTCCACTGGATGCGTAGTCGTGCGTAATTTAATTCAGACGAATACGCATGGAACGGACGAACGATCCAAACAGCTGTGAAGCAATACATCCTCGTCCATTGAGAGAGACGCTTTCAATGGACGAGGATGTATTGCTTCACAGCTGCTTGGAACGTTCGTCTGTTTCATGCGTATTCGTCCGCATTAAATTTCGTACGCCTACGCAACCAATGGACGACCAGCCTTAGTTGTGAATCATAGATATGATAGATATAGATGCTCACCAGTACAATATGGCGTCGAAGTCATGACGTCATTAACACTGGCCAGTATACTGGATTATATTTCGGAACAAGCCCCTAATTACATTGTCTTGTCGACAGTTTGTTTATTTTGTTTCGAGTATGAACACCATATTTCCTTCTCTGTTTTGCAGAATAGAAAAAAATGTGTAAAACAGAGAAAGAAATATGGTGTTCACATTCCAAACAAAATAAAACAAATTATATATAAAATATGCACGCTGTGGTACCTATAACCTATAAGTCACTAAAATTAGCTTAATAATTTAATTTTAATTAATTTAATTAAGCTCAATTATTTAATTTTAATTATTTTAAAAGAAAAACTGTTTCTTATTAAGTAAAAATTATTTAAAAACAAACGTTACAAATGTTTATAATGGCAACTGTAATTATCTAATTATATTGCCTTGTCTATTATATAAAATATGCACGCTGTGGTATCTATAACCTATATGTTACTAAAATTAGCTAGAAAATAATAATTATAAAAATTTAAAAAAAAAAATGATGAAAAAAATTATCGTTTGTCGCTATATTTCGGCAATTTCTTGATTTGAGAAGACTCAAACAGGGAAGAATGCAATCATTCCAAAACAAGTTCTTGAAAAATTGACTTAAAAAAGTGTCGTAGTTGAAAAAAAAGAAAATTAAATCCTAGTGTTTCCTCTTTTATGATTTAGAATGACTCCTCGGGTATTTTATAATTCTGTATATACCCCCCCCCCCCTTCAAAAAGACAAACATTACACTCATAGATAAAACAATTTTGTTATACAAAAAAAAAGAAAAATAATTTCTTCGCTTGAATTTTTTAAAACACTAATACTAAAAATTATGAGAAGAAAACAGCATAAAAGCATGCACAAAAATTCTTTTCATTAAAAAAGAAAAAAAGTGGTAAAAATAAATGTCGGAATAAATTTTCTTGTATGTACTCAAATTTAAAAGGGTAAATTATAGTTTCAATAGGTGCTATGAGTTAATTTAATTTCACATTCCATCCCGTCGCCGGTACATCAAAGACCATAAAATAATAACCATCTAACAAACCGAATAACCATTACTTTCCTAAAGAAATATGTATCTAGAGTAGAGGCACACTAATAAGCGACAAACTAGAACATTTTCTGCTAGTAAATCTCATGTTATAGACTTAAAACTGATCATCATGAAACTCGATAAAAAAGAATTACGGTTTTGTGTGGAATAGGTTACTAAAATCGTTTTATCAAAATAAAATAAAAAATAAGCAAGTTATAGAATAATAATTAACGACCATACTATCTGACTACGAAAGAGCAGCTTCTGTATCAAATAAACCAAACCACATAATACAAACTACAGGTGGAAAAAGGATTATTACATGACCCAGAAATAACAAATTAATCATAAGCTAAATTATTCCGTTATTAACTAGCAAAACTGAAAATTTTACAAACGAAAATTTTAAAAGCTTATTTACGAAATCTTTTTTATTTTAAATATATTTTATAACACCTCAAAGACCGAAAATATAGAATATAATCGAAAGGCTGTAAATTTCATGCAGTCTCCATTTTGTGAAATTTATTGCTATAACCTCCACAAATCTACAAATCGTATATAAAAATAAATGTTTCTGATGAGCTGCTGTACGCACGCTCGTGAAGGTTTTGCGAATTAGTACAACTATTTTACAATAGGTGGTGCACGACTCATTACAACTAATGTGTGTATTTCATATAGTTTATTGAGCAATGCATGTCGGATACTTGCTGGTACTAGATTACACAAGTATTTCAATAAGAAATTTTTAAATTAGATTTTAGATAACTTCCTCGGAGAGCTACAATCTACACCAATTGGACACCTGTTTTTTGAACAGCTACGTTGCAATATGCGTAACAAGCTTTCATCGAGCTCGTCACTATAAAAACTATAAATATATAACAAAATTCAGAATTACTTTATTTATACAATAATAATAATAATAATGTGTTACAATTTCAACTACATATTATCGATTTGTCTGTGAAACACGGAAAAAAAAATGCTTCTGGCGTCAAAAAGAGTATGTGATTGACTGATTATCGGACTGGAGTGGCTCTCAAACAACGGTTCGGTGGTCTAGTGTGCAGGGGTCGACAACCTGCAGCCCTTTGCAAGTTTTCATGTGGCCCGCCAAGCAATATAACTTTTCGAACAATTTGCTCTGCCTATGCAGAGTTGAGCATACTTTAGGTATACTTTTTCCCATGTTTTATAACATGTAAATAAAACTGTTACCAAAAATTTTTCCTCATGTTGATTTTTAATAATATTTATATCAAGTTGTGTTAAAAAAAGAAAATACCCCTGTCGCTGTATGCTGCATAATATAGCGAATATCCGTTTACAAAAATTAGTTTTTCTCGGAAACTACTTGACATAGAATTATATTTCAAAAACCTTTTTTATGTGACTATTTTCTCCTCTTTCTTAGGGTGTAAGAAAATGTGGCAAAAACTTGAGGAAATTGGGGCAAAAAACTATATTTTTCCACAAAAATTGTTTAGGTAAAAATGCCTTAAAAATCCATTCCGGGCATCGGACGTGTCTGACTTTTTGGACTTCCAACATTTTTACCAAATTTTGTAAAAACGGGATTTTTCGTTCGAGAGTTATATAAATTTTAGTGAATGTCATTTTTGGATTCTAGAGACTTAAAAATAAATTATTTCTATCATAGTTCCGGGCAGCATCAAGACAGTGACTCTAATAGCTGAATTTTCGATTCGAAAATTCGTTTAAAAAAACCTACTTAAGCCACATACTACATTAAAAATATTTGAGTCTACGGCTCGCTAAAAATTATTTTTTTTTAAAAATGGCCCGCCATCCAAAAAAGGTTGCCGAGGCCGACCCCTGGTCTAGTGGGTAAAACGCTTGGCTAGTTACCAAGAGATCCAGATTCGAGTCTCGGCCGATCCAGCTGAATAATTTTTCAATCTCTATGTGAATTTTGATTTCATAATAATGTGGTTGGTTTAACGCCCATTCTTGAAGCTTCTCGTCTATAACATAGACTATAAAGGAAAACCTTCATAAACCGCGAGAATCCAATCTTCAACATACCAGTCCGCATGCCTAAGCACGCTCGCCTAATTTACTTTATTTATTTCCTTATATAAAAAAAAAAAAAAATCCAGAAAAATACTTTATTTTTAGGTTGCTAGATAAAAATTTCCGATTAAAGGAAACAAAATTGAAAAATTATTTTTAGCTAAGTCATCCTTATATGTACGACTGTTAGTGTACTTTTAGTAAAACGAAATACATAAGAAACGTGTAATTCATGTAGCCGCTGCCCCAGCTATACATATAGGAGCTTACTTTAATCGTTAAAGTCAGAACAGTTTATCAACATATTTTTACGTAGTACGTGTTTCACTACAATACACTTAGGTACTGATCGTAATGTTGTTTCTTTTTTGTTTCTTCTTAAATAGATACCAACAATTTCCAATAAATTTTTACAACGAAGATAAATAGACGAGAATTAAATTGAATTTTTAGTTTTAAATACACTATTTTCGAAAGATTACATAACCATTATTTTTCAATTTCAAATATTATCGAGTGCTTGTGAGACATTACTACGTATGACAAACTTTTGTTTGCATTTCAACACACGCAGTATTCATATGTTCACTTATCGTTCGAACGTATGAATACTGCGTGTGTTGAAATGCAAACAAAAGTTTGTCATACGTAGTAATGTCTCACAAGCATTCGATAATATTTGAAATTAAAAAATTATAACTGTTTCTCGCATTAGAGAGAGTACCAGTACACATAGGTGATTAAATTTATTTCTGTGTCGGGCGGCTGTCGAGGCATAGGATCGCTGGTGTAATGGTGAACACGCCTGGCTAGTTACCGGGAGATCCTGGGTTCGATTCCCGGTCGATCCGGATAATTTTTTCAATCACTTTGTAATTTTTAATTTTAATAACCATTATTTGTATAATTTCCTTTTCCAACTCGCTATCTAAAAATACCTTTCAAAAAAAAAAAGTTCTAATTGGTAGTCGCTAGTGAATGTGGCATACCATTTACCTATTTTTTTTTTTTGGCCATTAGTGTAGAGTACAAGGGCGTCGCCAGCCAGTAAGCCAGAGGGGGGCAACGTGGCAGAGAGAATCACGCTCTCAATAATGCCGTTTCACTACATTTCAATAGGAGTCCTCACCACCAAACCATTTCGTTCCAAGCGAGCTTTTGAATCGCTCCATTCACCATTTGAATAATACCACTCTCAATAATGCCATTCCCAAGCAATGAAAATTAAACATTTCGTTTCTCTATACCTGTGTAGTGTGTATGAAAATAGAAATAGATATAGGGGAGACCGGGGTAGTAGGAGACAAGGTCAAAAAAACACCAATAATTTAAGATCAGACATTTTAAAAAATAAGTAATGATAACTTCAATATGTTCACTTTATCACTGATAACTTGTTGATAAGTTTGTAATAGTTTTTGAATCTTCTTTAGTCAAATGAAAAAACTCTGCATTTGAACTAGGTCTAAAAGTTCATAACTTTTCGCCGATTTTTTTTTTTACTGTTACTATTTTTGAATATTTTCGATATGTAATTTGTTGACGGAAAGTATGACAAATAAGAAACAATTATTGAAAATTTTAAAAACCTTCTTACTAACTGGACTCTACCCTTGTCTCTTATTACCTCATGTTTAAATTTTTACGGAGTAATAACTTTAACTTTGTTTTTGAATAATTAAAAAAAAATTTGTATTCCTCTAAAATTTTTTTGTCATGTATCACGCTTGTCTTTGGCCCATATGGATTGTACAAAATGACAAGAAAGTAAATTTTTTATTAACTGGTATTAACCCTAGAATCATCCGTTGATCTACGAGAAACGTTAATCATACATCGACGTCGTTTTGATGGATGGACTTTTTACGGAGAGTTTTAAAGTTTATTTGCAAAAAACATTTTTTTTACATAACAATACTACAAAAGCGAAAAAAATATTTAAAAAAATTGGATTTGGAAAAATTTCTTAATGTAAATATTTATTAATTTTTTAATCTTTTTATCAAAGCATATTTTCATTATAAAAATTAAAAAATAGATAAATACATCAATTGTATCATAAAACATGTGTTTCAAATATGAACTATTATGAGTCAGTGGACATGTGTGACTTTACAGAATGTGAAATTTCTCAGTCATAAATATTCTTATAGATACGTAGTTATTTTCCCATTAGGCACATTTGTAAATTTTCTAAAATTTGTTAGTAATTTTTCGAATAAGATCTCAAAAAATAATAAAATTAAATTATTTTTCACAAAATAAATTGTTAATCTTTTATTAAGTCACTTGAAACGCATTCTTTAGTTTTCGATTCAATGTATTAAAACTTCAGTATTATGTCGTCGCTATAAGTCAAACAGCTGCAATCATCTTTCACATTATCATTATCATTGAATAAATTAATTATAACATGCATATCTTTAATAAATTTTAGAAAAATTAGGAAAACTTTTATATGTGAAGTACAAAATCTTTAAAAAAAAACATCGCGTAATCATACATCGACGTCCTTTTGACGGACACTATTTCACTACAAACAAAACGACAATGACTATAAACAAAATAAATACGTCTTATGTGTTATAACAACAAATAAATTAGATAACAGAAATCTCACAGCAAGCAGGTACCGACAAGTTGTAGTATTGGAGCAGGTAGAGAAGTTCGTTCGTCGTTTTGACGTGTACGTATGATTCTAGGGTTAAATATTAAAACAAACGAATTTCAGAAACCAAGTTTTGAAAACATTCTTTTAAACCTAAGATATTTTGAGAACGGCTATAGGTATTTGTAAGTAAAAATATTTGGTTGATTTAGAATTTTCTCTAGATGTCTGCTATTACTTCAATTGATTTTACATTCGTTTATACGGGGAGCTAGAGGCGTTGTCTCTTATTATCCCAGCAGGGGTTATAAGATACAAGGATTTTTCGAAATATTAAAATATTTTTTTACCTTTAATTTTATTTTAGTAATTACAAAAAAATTTCAGATAGGTTCATTTAATTTATTAAGTATGTTAATATCATTTTTTTGCATATGTAATTATTAGATGTGTAATTTAGAGCTAAATAAATTTTTTTGTCTCTTATTACCCCGGTCTCCCCCAACTGAAATGCTTACCTAATGGACAATTTCACTGTATATCTAAACAATCCGCGAAGAGACCGAGCGTGCTTAAGAACTAGCACTTACGGACTGGTAATTCAAAAGTTCGAATACTCCGGTCCGCTATACTTGTGCAGGTTTTCTACAGTTTCCCTTCATAATGCCAGATGAACATCGACACAGTTCCTCTAAGAAATCGGCTGCAGACGCATGCATACCTTCCAAATCCTAGTCGGTCACTATCTTCCTTGTCCTCCGCGCACATCACAAATGTATCATGTATGTGAAAAAAAGTATAAAAATAATGATGTGGGTGGTGTCTGTTATAGACAAAAAGTCCCTATTATTATTATATCGTCACTATTATTATATATCTAAACAACTTTATTTTTCCCTCAAAAGTAAACACTATTTTTTTAATTGTGCACACGTGTATTAATGTAAAGTGTGTGCGCTTGTTACCTGTCACTTCTCTATCACAACAAAAATGAAGCGAATTAGTTATTCTTGGTAAATTCATCTGATTTCAAAAACTACAGTAACAAAATATTAAATAATATGATAATATGAATTATCTTACACATATTACATTCCATACACGGAGAGAAAATTCCTATAAAAATTACAGTGCTCAGCACTACAATCGACGTGTAAAAGACGAACATATTAAAGTCTGTAAGGTAAAAATATAAAGATTATAATTAATCATAAAAAATTTAAAGGATGGAATGTTCTTTTCGTAATATTATCTCCGTAAAATTTGTAAAACAGCACAGTAAAAAGTTCCATTACCGACAAAAAAATAATTTTTAATTGTGTTTATTAAAAAAATTACCATGCTAACATGCTAATAATAGAAAGAAAAAAAACAGAAAGAAGGTTGGTTGTGTTGGGATCGCTGTAATGAAATGTACCTCAATCAGCGAGTTACATGGGTTACATGCGAACCATAGGTGTGGACTGTGGAAGAAACTTTGTCAGACAGCTCGCACCAAGTACCTTGATGCAGCAAGTAGTCAGTTGCTTTTACACTCTCTTAGGATGATGTCATCGTTTAATTCATCTTTTTGTTATTTACCTATCTTTAGTATATGTATTAGAATATATTGTTGGCAATCATTTTTGTATACATGTTTTTACAGGTACAGTGCAACCAATATAACGTCGCGAGTCAGATGCGCAAATGAAAGAGTACGACAACAAGAATTAAACTATAATATACATGCATAAGAGTGTGATAAAAGTTGTGTTAGCACCACATTAAATTTTACCATGCTAGCACATATTTTTTATGTTGGTCGTCGATCGCGCACGGATTATAGGGGAGCATGGTAATTTTTCTGAAATTTTCTCTACAAAAATTATAGGATTTTTCTCTCCGTGTAGTTTCATACTTTTTCTTCTCGTTAAATTACTGAGCAACAAATTTTCTATGAATAAAAATGTTTTAGATAAACACAAATTTATTCGAAAAAAAAATACAAACCTCTCGTGTAATAACAATAAGTGATAATAAGACAAAATTCTCTTGTGTACTTCCATACGATTATATTCGTACCAATACTTACTATCTAAATGTATGAAAATTTACGTCTAAACCATACTGAGAGTTTTTATCAAATAAAAGAAGAAAAAAGTTTTTTTTAGTATTTTTTTTACATAGACTTTATCTATCAAAATTATGGACAAAAATAACAACCCACTATGTATAATGTCCTCCAAGTAAAAAGCCAAAATTCGCATATTCACATAGATTCTTAACCATATAATTTTATTACCATTTTTATTTGAACGCTAATGCCCACATTAAAAGCATGACAAAAAAATCCAAATCAAATAAATTAGGTAAGTTTCATATAGGAAGTCACAAAATTTATTTTTATTGAATATTCCGATCGACTTTAAAGTGAAAGAACAAATAGAAAAAAATAAATAACAATAAAAAAAAATTATACAATGCCCAGTGGCGGTTTTATAACATTTTACTTGTATAACAGATACCCATTTGATTTTGCTTTTTATATGGCTAAATTGCTACCAAATTGCTCCTTTGAGATCAGTAATTGCTCTACCAAAAATTTAATTATTCAATTAGCTATTTATAAAGAAAACAATTTTTTCCCGGTATTTCAGTCATCAAATTCTAGCAATGTAATGTGTTGTTTTTTTTATACAATGTCTTTATGTCAATAAATTGCTCCTAATATGCTCTATTTAATTTAAAAGCTAAACACCAATTTTTTTTTTAAATAATTATTAAAATTATTTGTTTATTTATAACAATATTCATCTGCCAAAATCAAATTATCCTTAAATATATGCAAACGACATACAAATGTATGTATGACTGCCTATATGTTATAACAGTACATACTTTGAGGCATATTATATCCCAAAATATTTAAACCTTGACGAAATTTGGGATTTAATTTATAAAACATAATTATAAATATATTTTAATATATTTTAATTATTATTTAGAAAAATTAATATTTCACTTTTAAATTAGATGGAGCAAATTGGAAGCAATTTATTGGTGTAAAGCGTTATTTAACAAGATCTTGATGATAGAAATACTGAAATTTTTTTTTAGTTTAGAAATAATTAAATAATTTTCTGGTAGAGCAGTGGTTCCCAAAGTGGTCTAAATCGATCTGCAAAAAAATGCTGTAAATAGGTGTCTACAACAACAGAGTAGACTGGTGACTCTTTTTTTTGGCTCACCACCTTCGTTTTTCCGAGATTATATTTTTGAAAACTGTTCTTGAATTTCTGAATTTGTATAGGGAGTTTATCTAAAACCTAAAACCATGGCAAGTGGTCTATGAGAAAAAAAGTTTAAGAACTGCTGTGGTAGAGCAATTACTGATCTCAATAGAGCAATCTGAGAGCAATTTAAGCATATTATGAAAAACCAAAAGAATTTTCAACTTTCGACGTCAACTTCTTTCCGGTGAGAAACTGTTTCTAACGACTGAAAAACTATTTCTAAATAACTAACTGTAAGCATTACCTCTCACGCAGATCTCAGGTACGTAAATATAGTAAGTAGGGATGATCGATATTAGAAAAACATCGATGTTAACATCGATTCAAGAGTATCGATATACGATATATATCGAAAGAAAAACATCGATGTTCGAAAACATCAATGTTTATGTAACAAAATAAACAACCATTATAATCTATTATTTTATTTATTAAAAATTAACATTGCCAGTATTTATTTGGTACACTTTGCAAAAAATTCACTTTGTTAGAAGTTTCCCTTTTAATCTGGTCCTTTGTTGATACAAATGCTGCCCAGTTTTTCAAAAAAGTCTTTCTGAAGCTGCTGAAGTTGCTGTGCAACACAAATATTTAATGGAAATTTTTTTCAAGTTTGGATAAGTGGATCCTAGAACTTGCCATAAAAGTAATGGATCCTGTTTTAAATCAGCTACAGGACTTTTTATATTACTTTTATATTACATACTGGATAGCTTAGAGTAATATCGATGTTTCGATATCATTCTCGTAACATCGATGTGTCGATGTTATCGAGGACATAACATCGATGTTTCCCCCCTAAACATCGATATTTTTCTACCATCGATGAATATCGATCATCCCTAATAGTAAATAGTTGCTATAGCATTGAAACTAGAGGACTCTCGTTTAGTTTCAAAATTATAAATAATTTGTTTCAAAAACAATTTATCTCATTTAATTGTACCATATAACAGTGTAAAGCGTCACTGGCAAGCGTTGCCCAGATGTTACATCATTCAGATAGAAACTTAAACATTTATCCTATAAAATGACCAAACAGTTTCCTTCTTTACAACTCTCATGTCGTCTATATACTTACTATACGGCAATACATATACATATGTAACTTGAGATTTTCTTTACTTGAAAATACACAAACAACCATTTCAAATGGCTATATAAACCACCGCAACTCTTTCCTTGCCACATCGCTCCTATATGTACTTTACTATACTATCATTTTCCACATCTATTTCCCATCAGCCACGTTCGTCCCTCGCGTTACATGCACACTGGAATCGCAGAGAACTGTCACGACCATTCAACGACATGAAAATTTATTTCCATTTAAATATTTTTTAAACTTGCCATAAACACCATTGACAGTATCGTAACAGCAATATGTGTACCTACTAATGTGCTACAGTGTAGCTATATATTTAATGAATTTCATCTGATTCTTTAAAAAAAAAGAAAAAACGGAAAAAAGAAATGTCAATAAAATACTTAAGGACTGTTTGTCTACATGAGTCTTAAAAAACAATTTTAAAAGGCAGTAACTATCTATTTATTTCGAAATTTTTATAATGGCTAACTTCAAAAATGCATCACTGATGATTGCATGAGGCAGAGTCAAAAGTTCAAAAACGCGTCAGACGCATCACAACGAAAAAACAAAAGTTCATTTTTGCATTTGATACGTCAAAACAATGTATCAAGAAATTTGGTGATGCGTATCCAAGATACATGTCATGTGTATAATGTAGAATTATAACTACTTGCCATATTATGTAGGTATTAACACCAACAGGAATAATTCCGAAAAACAAATTGTTGAAAAAGATGAATGTATTTACCTTTCATTAAAATTGTTTAATTAAACTATTTGAATACATCTTGCACTCAAAATAGGTATGTAATATTTTTTATTCAAATAATTTCAATATTTTCAATTTCAAGTAAGTTCCAGTTAAAATTCAAAGATAATATACCTATACAAGGACTGTATTGCTATATTATCTATAGTCTATCATGCTACATTATCTGTCTTATCTATAGCCAAATCAGAGGCTAAATGATGGCAATATCCCGTTCAAAAACATCTAATGTGCATCAAATTTCAAAAGAGCATCAGCAGCGCATCATGTAGTATTAGACGCATCAGAAAAGTCATGATGCTGCATCGATGCGGTAAAGTTTACATTTTTGAAGTTACCCAATTTCTATAAAATTACCAAAAATAATCAAGAATTTCTAGAGCTCTTTAGTTGACATTATGGTCCAACTTCGGGCCTAGTACCAAAAATCACGGTATAAAAAAGATAATGTCTAATATTACATCAAGAAATTCCTTTATCTTCCAGTTAGTATGAACCTGAAAACGAAGATACAAAACAAAAAAAGTGCAAGACGATAAAGAAATCATATAGTAAAAGTAGAAAAGTTTAGAAATTTAAAATTTAAAAGCTTAGAAATTTAGTTTGTTTTTCAAAACAGAACGTGCAACCGCGATTCACTAGTACCGAGGCTATCAATCGCACAAACAGCTAAAATCCTAAAAAATTTTTCGATTTTTTTAATCAGTCATGCTGGTAGAGCGTATACTAGAATTTTTTTCAGTTTTCAATAGGTATTTTTTTTTAAATAGCAGTATGGAATTATCAAAAAATTCAAAAATTACGGATGTTCTAAATTTCCTTGAAGATATGAACACAAAAAATTTTTCAAATAAAGTTTCAGTTTTGTTTTTTTTTACTCCCCTTACAACCGAAAGTGCAATTAAACTGTTAGTATCGAGGCTAGCAATGGCACACGGAATCTCAAAAAGGTCCAAATTTTTAGATTTTTTGTTCAAGAGATATTTCTCTAATATTTCCCTGGTTCTTGCCGAATTACTGAAATTCAATGAGTTTTCGCGGTTTTCCAAAAAAATGGTCACTCTGTAACAAAAATACCTCTGCCGCGACATCCTGCATAACATAGTGAATTTTCGTTTTCAAGAAATCAGTTTTTCTCGAAAATCCGCTTGCATACGATAATGCTTCAAAACGTATCTTAGGTGATATATGGGTACATACATATACGAGGTTCTTGGCATCGGCGTGTTTGGAATGAAGGACTCATCCGAGATTTTCTATTAGGGACCTCAAAAACTGTCCTACCAAAAACCACTTCTGTCCTACCGTGCTACACGAGGCAAACAAAGGACAGAAGTTAACAATCCTAGAAGCAATAGGAATAAATAAACATAACTCCGATCACGACATTTACAGTTCAACTTTATTTTCAATATTATAATTTATTTAAACCTTTAAAATTGTATTTTTCTGTAATATTGTCTTTTTGTCAATTTCAATCTTTTGTCACGTGTTTGTTTGCTTTTGTCACGTGTTTGTTTGCTTTTGTCACATGCAATGTAATCTTGTTTTTCGGATTCTTCCACTACCCTCGCCCCTTCCACTTCCACACCATATATCACTCCTACTTCATAAGTATAGGTAGATAAAATTAGTATATAAAGGCATGTATCGAATATAATTTTTATTCTGTTTGAAAATGAACTAACGGCTCGAAACAATATTGTCACAGTTTCAAAAATAAAAGTGGTATTTTGCAAAGAGGTATTTGTTTATTATTTACAAATATGGAATAGGTACCATAAAGTAACACTCAAATCTATTAATATTAACTTATATATTCATATGAAATGTACTGATTAAATGGAAAACCATTAAAAAGTATTTTTATAAAAGAAAGTTACTATAATTAATGTTTAAATTTTCTACTTTCTCTTGATTTTGATTCATATTATGCATTTTAATGACAATTTTTTTTAAAAACCGCATGAAAGAAATCACACAAAACAGGACCGCATAAAAAAGGTTTAGCTGCATTATATTATATTACGAAACCCTTAGAGAGTATGAACAATTTTGTCACATAATAATAAGAATATACTTCACGGAGATTTTCAAACTTCAAGTTTTCATATACGTAGGAACAGGAAGAAGTATAATAAATAATATATTGAACAAAGTCTCTGTGTTTTTTCAATCCAACAACAACGTAATCGATCAACCAAAAGAAAAAAAAGAGTGTATTATGGTTCATTAGATCAGAATAATGACGTGCATGGTAGACCTGTATATTTTTATTTTAATACTTGTAGAAATAACAACAAGCATAAAACAGTTCACAGTTGAATGGAATAATATCTACGTAATAACACCGAATAAATTACAAAAACGTTAACAATGAATAATCATAATAATACATTCGTCGACCGTATTTAAAAATAAGCTCAGTGAAAATATTCCACGCATTTCTGACAACAGTAATTCTATTGGGTGTTTTTGTATACAATTCCGAAAAAACAAACGAGATTTTTTTTATACATTAAGGTAAATGTTCCAAATTCCGACACTTTAAGGAAGCAACCAAGCATATTTTAGTAGAATAATATTTAAAAATCGTTGGAAAGACTAAAAGTCTTTTGTCAGCAGCAAGATCAAAATATTTACTTTAGATTATCATTTAAGAAAAATAGAAAAACAGAAGGATAAAATACAAAAAATAAGAATTTTTGTGCTACTGCAATGACACCTAATTTCGACATCTACCATAAGAACATAACTCTAAATTCAATACTTTTTGAACGTATTTTCGACAGTGTTTTTAAATTCAACAGTTGTTGCCCATAGTTTCGACTATAAACGTTTTAGCTCAAATAAAAAAGAAAAAAATTTGATAAAGATGCATTTAAGTATAATTTATTGAAAAATTGCTTTATTTATTACTCGTACATATTAGTTAATAATGTACTTTTCCAAGTTCTGCTAATATAAAAAAATGTTCCTTACTCATGTTTTTTGTGCCTAGGTTATTTTTTCATACCATTTCGTTAAAATCATATTAAATTTTGTCCTTTACTTTTGACTATTTGCATTTCACATACTCACATTGTTACTCTTATTCGAGACTGGATTCCGTAATATTAATCACGTTTTTATTTTATTGCTTTTTCTTTCCTCGTTTTTTCATTTTTTTTGTTTTTTTCCTCTTCTGCTTACTTCTTTTCTCAATTTTTTTTTTTTTTTTAAATAATATTCTTTCAATACTCATTGACGAAATTTGGGCAAGACTTAAATTTACGGATTCTAAATTCGACACACAAGAAAACTAGTCTGTTTAAGAATTTTACTTTAAAAAAGTTGATAAATTATTATATTTCACTAACTTTTTATTAAAATATTCATTTATTATACCATTTTAATGTGAAAATCATAATTTACTATAATTTGAAATTTGAAGTTTTTGTACTTTTCTTATAAGGAATCAGTCACTTATACCTACTATTTCTGACATTTCGCAAAATAACTAATTGATCATTAATTTTAGTACTGTATTTGTTAAAAATAAACCGAAATATAAAAAACGCCGTGAGTAGCGGGGCCCCATCACGGAAGTCGAATTTTTCCCTTCTCCTTCGATATTGAACGTCTACAAGCGAAATCTGATTGAAAGTCTACAAGCGATTTGTCATTTTGGTGGTTTCAAAACTGATAATGAGTGTCCGGCTGATCGACGCTTTAAACCCTAATGAACCCTAGGAATTTATAAAATATACATTATACTAAACTATATCGATAAAATTGAACATTATTTGAAATTATACCGTATTTCGGAAAATCTGTCACTGATGGCGGCACCTGTACCAGTGAATATATACATATCACAGCATTTTGGGCCGCCATATTGCGGGACGAGTTAACTCGTCTTAATCATTTAAAGAGTTAATCAAACACCAAGCCCAAAAAGTCTAATGCCTTTTACACAATCAATGAAATAAGAAATACCCCTGTCGCAGCATCCTGCATAACATAGCGAATTTCCGTTTATAGAAATTAGTTTTTCTCGGAAACTAGTTGACATAGAAAAAAAGTTTAAAGACCTTTTTATGTAATTTTTTCTTCTCTTTTAAATGGTGTAAAAAAAATTTCGCAAAATTTTTTAAATAAGTGGAAATTTTGGCAAAAAACTAATTTTTTGCAAGAACAAAAACCATGTTCCTGACATCCGACGTGTCTGGCTGAAGAACTCATCCAAGATTTTTGGATTTCCAACGTTCTCACCAAATTTGGCAAACCTAGGACATTTCGTTCGAGAGTTATCGTGCTGATACATAAATACATACACACACACACACATATATATATATATATATATATATATATATATATATATATATATATATATATATATATATATATATATATATATATATATATATATAATTTTAGTGAATATTATTTTTGGTTTCTAAGGGACCTGAAAACAAATTTCTGCCATATTCCCGGGCTCAAGTCGTGTTATGAGACCTACTGGAATAGCTGAATTTCTGGAAATTCGCTAATAAGAAATAAGAAATAAGGAGTGTACCATCTAGTGACGTTGAATGGAACTTTAAGGTAAAGACTGCTCATAGTTATTTAGATATATTTGTACATCAAAATTCATGAAAAAATAACGTTCGTGATGACATTTTTTGTCATTAAAGTGAAAAAAATCACGAATTATGACGTACAAAAGTACCTACATATTATTTATATCTATGAGCAGTTACGTTAAAGTTCCATTCAACATCACTAGATGGCACACTCCCTATTTCTTATTTCACTGATTGTGTAAAAGGCATAAAAGTCTATGAAACCACGGTATTGATCATTGATCATTTGTAAACTTTTTCTAAGTTTCTCATTCAGAGAAACATATGTAGCACGCATGGGACCAAAAATCCATATGGAAAGAAACATTGTTCCTTAACTCTTTAAATGATTAAGACGAGTTAACTCGTCCTGCAATATGGCGGCTCAAAATGCTGTGATATGTATATATTCACTGGTACAGGTACCGCCATCTGTGACAGATCTTCCGAAATACGGTATTATTTTAAATAATGTTCAATTTTATCAACATAGTTTAGTATAATTTATATTTTGTAAATTCCTAGAGTTCACTTTTTTGATGTTGAGATCTTAGTTTTTTGTTCTTTTCTTTTTTTTGTAACCTTATCTATTGTACTTATCACTGGCAGTAAAAAGTCCGGCATTTTGAGACAAAAAAATTTTTCCATATGGTTTGTTTAAAAGCATTAAAGAGCAACAATGTATAGGTGCAATATGTGGCACTAATTTCCAACAGTTCCAAATTTACGGCCAACTTTGTTCTTCTTTGTTCCTAAAATGAAACTTTCTGAACATACCATGTTTATTATGTGTACAAAATACTACAGAGAGAGCAAATGATGTTTTTATATACGTATGTAGCGGGGTATCGTTAAAACATTCGAGTTACTGAAGCGTGGCCCTCGTATCGAGAGCACCGAGCGACAAGGCAGCACAAACTTTATCTTCCAGAAAATTACACATCAAGGAAAGGAAACATGTGCACGTGGAAAAAAAAGATGAATGACTACTTTGAACTCCACGGTAAACTTCAATCTCTCTCTTGTATTTTGTGAGTGCGTATCGTATATGTGTACCTACGACGTACAATCAAAATAAAATGACCCAATATTGATTAAAATAAAGACCGTAACGAATCAGTGTGTGAATGAAGGACAAGGTGATTCAAATTATTTGTCCAAATAATAAACAAAATTTCACTCCGATTGTGAGGATAAGAAACAGAACTTGTAAGGTAAAAAGTATCTCTCAATTTTCGATGCATCTATTCCTTCTCATTTATCACTTTTTCCAGTACAATCAATTTAACCACTAGAACACATTCAATTTCAGGGTTACAAAAAATAAAAAATAAAGGCATTTTTTTCTTCGATATTTTTGTTCCTTTATACCTTAAGAATCGCCCCCCCCCGCTTCAGTGAAATTTTTTGAAGTTTATGATCGAGTTCATTTTTACCTATATTCTTTATAATGTTAAAGATGTAAGGTTTTTAAAAATATATATTTTTGTTGTATTATTTGATTTGACTTTTATGAAAATAATTGCTAAACTTGGCTAATTTTGCAAAAATACACTATTTTTGTGGTTTTTGTGACGTTTTCACAAAAACAACGATTTGACTGCAATAAAAATGGCAACTCTCGAAAAACTCACACAGTCAGGGCCGGACCTAGAGTTATAAGGAGGGGGGGGGGGGGCAAATTTTCCTGTTGGCGCCCCTCGCAGCAAAAAAATTTTTACCTGGATGATGACAAAAAAAGTCACCTGGACCCTACCATAAATCGGCACCATTGACCTTTTTTTTTGGTCATCACTTACTTACAAATTCACTTTAACCCTATCATAAATTGTTACTATTCACGTTTTTTTTTTTTTTTGCTCATCACTTGCTCCAGGACAATTGACCCTATCATAAATTAGGGCATTTTTTTTTTGCTCCTCACTTCATAATTTTTTTAATTTTGCTCCACCCAAAAAAATTTCACCATTTTCGCGCCCCTCAAATTACGTTTTTGGCGACCCTAAAATCATCCAGGGGGGCACGTGCCCCCGCTGCCCCCCTAGATCCGGCCCTGCACACAGTATATATAATAAAAGCGAAATACCACTCACTCATATATCAAGAAATCTCCAAAACTATAATACCTACCAACATGAAATTTGTCATGTAGGTACCTATTGGGTCGAAGGCGCTCGCTAAGAAAGGGTTTTGCAACATTTTTTTGTCTAACCGTAGAAATTTACGAAAAACCGTAAGGTATCAATTTTTTATCACTGTATACAGCAATCTATGAATTTATTAAAAAAATCATACAAATTTTAAATAGTTGCTAAGTATTTATGAAAAAATAATTTTGGAGTTTTTGTAAGTATTAATAAATATTTCTATAGATACCACCAATAACATTTTTACCTATGACTACACTATAAAATTACTTATTTACTATACAAAATACTATTTGTATCCTTTAAAGAAAATAAACAACTGGACTGTCCAGTTATCATCAACTGGCACGTGCGTCTGCTATTTTCAGCAAATTCCATACAGATGAAATTTCCATCGAGCCGGGCTCGGTCATCCTGATATTAAAAATGAAATGTGGACTTTACTTATCTATCTTCAGTAGTTTCGAGAAAACGGTAGCAGGTATCAAAAAAATGATAAAGCAAAACAAAACAAAAAAACGATCAAAGTTAAAGTTATCCTGTAGGACCTGAGAACCCCAAAAAAGCCTAAAGTAAACGACTGGATGTATCATTACCAAATTTTTGGCTCTAAAGAAACCCAAAATAAATGGCTGGACGGACCTTGGCCGAATTTTTCTCGAATAGTACTGAGATTCTGAAAAAAATGGACATGAGGCTAAAATTCCTCCATAGGCTTTTGCGGACCCAAAAAACCCTTCAAATAAGCGATTAGACGGATCTTATCTAAATTTTTCTCAAATGTTATTGAGATTCCGAAATAAATTAATGTGAATTCAGAAATAGTCTCCAGAGCCCTGGGATCTCAAAATGTCTCACATATTACAATGCTCTTAAAATTGTCAGTATGAATATCTAACTATCTACGACAAGATCTCAAGGTATGAAAATTAGACATGCTATTGAAATACGAATATAGCGAAGAATTTCAGAATATCTGATTTGAAATTAAGGTGAAGTTGGAATGAATCCTCCAGCGCTATCGAATTAAACAACTCTATACTTTAATTAAACAACTTGACTGATTTTAATAAAATTTTATGAAAATTAGATGTGCTATAAAAATGTGAATATGACTTGAAAATATGAAAATATGAATAATTTAGAGTCGTTGAGCGAGCGAAGCGAAGCACATAAGGAACTGATTTTGTACAAAATTTCAGAATATCAAATTTTAATGGACGTGTGCTCACATTGTCCGTCAGTTACACCAAATAGGGCGCAAATTAAAAAGCTGAAGAAATTTGACAATTTTTACTCAAGTACTTTTGAGATCTCTGTGAAAGATAACAGTGACGTTAAAATGATTTCCCGGGGCCTTGGTGCCTTGAAGGGTCTAAACAGAAACAATTTTAAAACTGCTGGTATAGGTACCTATACTAAGTTCTTATGCCAACTTAAGTCATGCCAATAAAATATAAAGATAGTTATTTTAGAGTCATTGGGTGAGCAGAGTCAAGTGCTATAAATAACTGATTTTGCACAGAATTTTGAAATATATGATTAAATTGACCTATAATTCAGATAATTTTATGCGAGTGAAACCGAAGGGTCACAGCTAGTATATATATATATATATATATATATATATATATATATATATATATATATATATATATATATATATATATATATATATATATATACTGTGTGAGTTTTTCGGAAGTTGCCATTTTTATTACAGCCAAACCGTTGATTAAATCCAAAAGTTGTTCAAATAAGAGTTGTAGATATCGACGGGGGCAATCGGTTGCTATAGTCAGGAACTTTATAGCTCTTATTAGATTTTGAATGAGACTATATATTAATTTTTCGATAAAACTGATCTAATGCATTAATTAACAACATAAATGAGCAAAAAAAATTTTTTATTAAGGTTTAATTTTTTAATTTTTCTTTAATTTGTCAGTTAGGCGGTAGAAATATGCATATGTACTTGAGGCTACTTCAACCGATAGTGTTTTTCTTGGTTACAGTTGCGCTCTATGAAAAATCTACTTAATAAACTTCTAACACTGACTGACAGACAACACACAGCCTAAACCGCTGGGCTTAGAAAAATGAAATTTTGCACAGGAGATGAGCACTAAGAAAGGATTTTTGAAAATACGTCCCCTAAATGGGTTTAATAGGGGATGAAAATTTGTATGCAAATTCGTTATTTTTGAAGTTAGTGGTATATAAAAGTATGTTACTATAGCTACTAAAATAAATAATATCTTATTGAACAAATCTTTAACACTGACTGACAGACAACGCACAGCCTAAACTGTTGGGATTAGAAGGACGAACTTTAGCACAGCAGATATGAATATTGGCGTTTAGGGTTCTATTTGTAAATAAACGTCAGTTGTGTAAACGTTTCTGGAAATTTATTCCCTAAGGGGTTAAAACAGGAAGTGAAAGTTCGTATGGGAAGTTCGTCATTTTTGAAGTTAGAAACATGGATATTGATTTAGGCTTTTGAAAAACATTAAAAGTGAGCCGAAAGTGAGTACCTAATAAAAAGATGTTGTCAATGGGAAATCCCATCGGGCATACGGCTAGTAATTAAATAAATGTCACAAAAACTACAAAAATAGCGTATTTTTACGTATTTTTGCAAAACGAGCCAAGTTTAGCAATTATTTTCATAAAAGTCCAATCAAATAACACAATAACATCTTTAACATTATTAAATATATATATATATATATATATATATATATATATATATATATATATATATATATATATATATATATATATATATATAAATGAACTCGATCATGGGCTTCAAAAAATTTTATTCAAGGGGGCCGATAAAGGGTCTAGAGTTAACAGTAAAAGCAGTTACATTTTATAAGTCAGTTTTATTGATTGTGAGTAACAATCGAATTACATAATATTATAAGCTTATTTCAATTATTTCATGACTTCTTAATCATTCACAAGGTAATATATGAACCTTACACTAAAAAAATAAAAAATTATATATCAGATTAGAATAAATTGAAGGAATCGATAGAAAACCTTAAGAATAATATATAGAATAAAAATGTTGGTGACAAAATGATAAAAGCACTGTCCCGTAACTAAATAAAATTTAGAGAAATTATTACAAAAATTTTCAACACTTGATCGCGCACTACCAAAGACATAGTAATTGAATGAATAAATACATAATTCTTATCAGAAATAAACAACAAGCGATACTACTGTGTAATAAACTACATACAGAGTGATTCACGAACACCGTTGGTTAAAAATTCAACACTTACGACTTTCTTTATAGATACAAAAAACATTTATGAAAATTCAGTTAAAAGAATTTTCGGCTATGACCAGCGCTAGACTTACACTAGAAGCTAGTACTCACAAGGGGAGTATCAAACATGAGAATCACGGATTTAGGAGAAATTAATATATGTTGTGGAATATATTTCTCTGAGTATTGTAATGATAATAATTTAGGCCAATGCGACATTATTTACAAATTAAACGCACAAAAAATTTCGAATAACATATCGTGTTTGATATGTATCAGTTAGTTGGTATTGGCTGCAACAAGGGCAGCTGATGGTGTGGCTAGTGTCTGCTCTCATGTATGTAACTTTTTTTTAATATACAGACGGTAAGGTTCTATGTTCGATTCTATGCCTTTCCAACATAAATAATTCTCTTTTAAATTTTTTTTTAACTTTTTCAATATTGTACAATGCGTCAATTAATTACATTGAGGGTGCTACAACTTTTTTTTTAAAAGGAGATATGGTATTCTTTTTTATGTCATTTTTCTAGTTTCACCATTTTTATAGTTTCTGCTAGATTAATAACTTAACCATATTTTTTGGGGTAGTTAAGACCACAATATTGAGCTATACTGACACTAAAAGCACCTAGAAGTTCATTGGTCTATCTATTTCTAAGGGCAAAAAGAAAAAGCACAAATTTACAAAATTATAATAAAAATATTATACAAAACTGCGCAAGTGGTAAAATAAAAATTCAGTAATACAGTCGACTCTCGTTAATTCGAAACTTGAGGGGCTCTTAAAATATTACGAATTATAGAGAGGTTCGAATTATCGCAGGTAACAATTTTTATTTTTTAAAAATTTACGATGAATGAACTTGTCTCAAAATGTACTTACAATCTTTCTGTCTCTTTCTCTCTGCAACTTTGAATTGTCGAGTGTTTGACGCCGATGAGTTCGAATTAACGCGTCGTCTTATATTACGTAGCAATGATTTTTTCGTTCGAATTACCAAGTGTATAAAAATGTATTGTTTTAGTTAAAAATATAAAGAGATTTTGTAGGGAACTCGTGATACCTTTGAATTATACCTAGAGAGTTTCGAATTATCGTAGGTTTGAATTAACGAGAGTCTACTGTGCCTATTAACCAAAATAACATACTAGTCTTAAAAATAAAAGGGTATAAAGATTAAAACAATTATTAAAAAAAGGCTTTTAATGCACAAAACAATTTGTAGTCAACAGACACACTAACACACATAAACAAGGTAAAATGTTTAGCATAATTTGAAAAATAACAGATTAGATCTTTTAAGAAAGGTGCAATAAAATGAACCATACATAGGAATATTAACCAATTAGCTCTCTTTTGACCCCATATTTTTATTAAATAATGAAAAAAAATCGAAAGGTAAAACAAGTGCTTTAGAGGTCCAAATTACATATTTATTCCCAAAATATCTAAGCAATTATTACAGAAACTATATTAAAACTCAAAAAACCTAAATGAAATTATATGTAAAAACAACAAAAAATTATTTTTAAATTAATATGCATGCTTTACAAATAAATTAAGAGGTTTTTCAGTATTTAAAAAAAATGCTTAATAAAGTTTTTTTTTATTTTTAAAAATTAACAAATATGAAAAAAACCGCAAACTAATTAATAATAAACACACATGTTAAAATATTTTATTAAAATTAATTAAAATAATTAAATATAATTAAGAATATATAATTAAAATAAATAATATAATTTATTCCTGTTGTTTGAGAAAAAAAATAATCAAAAATTTGAGAATGACATTTTAGGTGTCAAAATTGTACAACATAATAAAAGTGTCAAATCAGTACTTACCATGTTAAATAATTTAATATAAATAATGAAGACATTATATGATATCACTTAAATTTTACACAAAAAGTATTTAAAAATGTTTTTAAAGTCACAAATCACTGACACATAATTAAATAAATATAAAAATATTAAATAATATACAAATTATAAAACACCACTCCTACCGTGTACGGCCATCTGCTCCAAACCGATCGTAACACATTCTACCGACCGAAGCTTGAACTAAATGTTTAAATGACAGAATTCACATTTATCAATAATTCAGTAAGTTTAATTTTAAATTTATTCTGACAAGGTAAATAACATAAATAAGTACAGTACAGTGAAGACGGTAAATCCGCTAGAAAATTTATTCATACTTTTTCAGTGGATTTGTTTGAGTTTGAGACGTAACTAATTTAATTTCTGAAACAGTTGTTTCCGTTTCTGATGATGATTCTTTTGCTGCTTCAATATCAAACGCAATTGTTTCAATCCAATAAGCCATCCAGTCACAAAATGATATTAACAAACGTGATATTCTCTCTTTGGAATCTCGATCTGGTACCTGCCGACCTAAAATTTTACAAACCTGCCGTAAACAAACATCGGATATTAATCGTAATCTTTCGCTCATTAATATTTTCATTGGAGTCAAGTAAGCTTTTATCATGCAATCTCGAATAATTAAAACAACTTTGAAACGTATTTTGGCTTCTATCTCCTTGCTTTTAAGTTGTTTATAGTGTAATTTTTCTTTTCGCTTTTGTTGTTTCAATCGTTTGCGTTTTTTCGCTTCTTTTTGAAGTTGTTGGAAATAAGCTTTAGTTTGTCTAAAATCATTTTCAAATTCATGTTGATTCTTTTTAATAGGTTTTAAACGTCGTATACTTACTCAGGCGTCATAGAATATGCTTCTTCAAGCATTTTTTTGACTTTTGTAAAATTTTCTGGTGGTAATAAATGGCCATACATTTCATATAATGCTAGTAAACAATGTCGTCTAGGCCGGGATATTTCTTCTAAACGTGCACAAGTCGGAGGACCCCGTACCTTACGTATACGCGTAGGTTTACACGGAATGTCTTCATATTCTTCCTCCGAAGATTCATTTATACGAGATTCCTCCTCAGAAAGGTTCTCCGCCTCATATTTTTCCTCAGCTTCATTAGGCTCTTCTTCTGCTGTTATAATATCAAATTGCTTTGAATTATCAAACTGATAGGAATTTAAAGCCCTTCAAAAATATTATTATTTTACTTACCCATTTTAAAACTAAAATTTAGCTTATTTACACCAAAATTACAAGTTTAAAACTCAGAATTAAAACAGAAAATTTATATGTCAGTTTAACAAAATTTTAAATAATTATTTAAATCCTTAGCAATGCTTAATAAACAAATCAACAAAAAAAATTCCAAGGAGTGAGGTACATGCACAGACCAATGAACACTATTATATTATACTACTAGACAAAGCGTAAAGCCAGTTTGTAGGCAGTTTTCCTGAGGCAGGTAACGGAGTAAGACGGGTGAAATTTAAGAAATATAATGTATTGTCCATTTTTGAGCAAATAGGACTACAATTATTGCAGGACATAATTTGTATATGTACGTATTTTGAAAATAAGCAAATACCACTTTTTTTCCTTGAAAATTTTGCAGTTTCTTCTCAAAAAAGTAAAATTTTACTATCCAAATTATATTTTTACAATAATTATTTGAAAATGTTACTACGGATATCATCGGTTATTGCATTGACTTTAATATTACAAAATACTGTTTGGTCGTATCTGGCTGCCTCAATTATACATTGATATAATTAGTCTATATAATATAATATATAATATATTCATTAGTCTGTGGATACATGACTTCTTCGTACTAGTAATAAATCAGCGAAATGTCTTCAGCCCAGGGCCCGTAACTAGGCTAGGGTAGCCGGGGCATTGCCCCGCGGCCCCCAAGACAAGGGGGCCCCCAAGAGAATATAAGAAATTCCAAAATTAACTGACGTTTTTGTGACCTATAATAAATATTTTGAATTAAATCACCTAAACCATTTGAACCATTGAAGGCAATGAACTTTCTGCCCCGGGGCCCCGGAAGGCGAAGTTACGGCACTGCTTCAGCCAGTCCCCCAACTGACCTTCAAAATTTATCAATAGTTTGACGGTAAGATAGACACAGAACGAAAATAGTTTAAGAAGCTTGGAAACGTGAAACGCAAGCAGACAATATTTTGATTTAAAAGGGAAAAAAATTACCAACTTACAAAAATGATTACAATACTTCCACTGCCTTGACAGACTCGGAAGCAGAAGTTTAGTTTCATTTTATAGTAGAAAATATGGCATGGATCAAAAATTATTTCTTTTAAAATGTGAAAATTTTAAAGTAATATTGAAATTAAAAAATTATAAACTTATTTTTCCTTGTTATTACCATCTTTGATAAAGATGCTTAACCGTGACATTTTTCCTTACTCCCTACCTAATAATGCGTCACAATTAACAATTTCCTTTATTCATAGAACTTTGGTACAATACCAACCTCAAAAACCTCTATAGAGAACTTGGTTGATCTTTGAATTACGACACTAGCGTTCATGGTGTCTATATTTAGCATTTTTTAAAGAAATGAATTTAATGTAAGTAGGCTATTTTTAATTTAAATTTTTATGAAAAATCTCAAATAGCAAATACAATTATTATAAAAAGCGGTTTTCGAGATGTCCAAGTGTGTGATTTATGTGATTCTTCTTACAAAAAAGGAAAAAATTATAGTTATTCTTTGGCAATTTATTACACTAGTCATTAAATTAAAATTAATAGAAATAATAAAATTTATGTAGATATTTAAAACTTCGCCTCATGTCACGTTTATTTGGATCCCCTTCGTCACATAATAACGCTAGGCAGCCCCTCCCCCTTTACCTACACGTATTTTATTGATAATCCCAAGGTAAAAAAAATTAAATGGCATATCAGAACAATTTACACAGTATATTAATATACAATATTTTGTTGTACAGTGGATGTAATGTACACTCCCGTCAGAAAATTTAAGACCAACTAAATGTTTTTTCTTAAAATGGTTTTTTATGCAATGAAAACTTTAATTTAAACAAGGTTGTGTATACGATTTGACTACACATTTCGCTTCCAATGCATGCACTTGTTTAGATTATTTAGGCATTTCTTTGACCATTACGTCACATCAAAGTGTGGAAGTGAATATTCTCTATTTTTTTTTTTTTAAATTGAAATATAATCTTTTTAATAGATAAAAATTGTTTTCTCTTAATTAACGTTTCTATCATATTAAATAACACATTTTTAGGTTTCTAACGACCATCGAAAAATTTCCGTACGATCATTAGTTACGAAGTTATGAACAGTCAAAGTTTAATGTCTGCTCTACTCTTTGAATTACTAAAACTCGGTTAAAAATTGTCGTACGGCGATGAAAAAAAAAACGAAATTAAAGGAAAAAAGTGGTCTTTTTGAATATAATATTAAAATTAATTGAAAAATAATTCTTCGAACTAATACTGAGCTTTGAACGTAAAAATTCCATTTTAAATTCTTATATCAAGTTTTGTTTTTTTTTTAACCATAAATCAAAAACAGTAAAACATAAAAAAAATTAAGGAAAGGTTCTGAAAGTAGAAATTTTAAGCTTTCATTCTGTATTCAGAATGAAAGCTTACAATTTTGAAATGAAATGAAATGAAAGCTTACTTAGAAGTGGTCTTAAATTTTCTGACGGAGGTGTATTTGTACACCTTTTTACACAATAATTATTTTTTCTTCTTCCTCCTCATCAGACCGGTCTCAGTCACTTTTCTGATCATCTTCAGTAGATTTCGTTGTAGAATAATTTCTTTGAACTTGTTTGGTAAAAAATGAATGCATATTCTGTTATAAAAAATACTTACCTTTTTTATTTTTTTATTATAATCACTTGTGTCAAATTTTTAAAATTTCAAATGAAGTAGATTAGATTTATCTAATTTACTGGTAGAATAGTTTCAGATCTAATTCCAGATATGTTTATTATAAGAATTCTGAATTTGTTTCCAATTAATCGAAATTGTTCAGCGATTTAAGTCGCGATACCTAAAATATTTCGCCTTTCTTACTGACACCACCTCTGCTGTTGATAAAAGACTAACCTTAAACCATTTGATGACTATTAAGACGAGTTAATTTGTCTAGCATACAGGTGTAATCTATGACAGTTTTTTTTAAGCTATGAAAGAATGTCATTGTGATGCCAGTGCTTTGATTTCTAACCAGAGCTGATATGTCCTAACCTGTCATAAAAAGAGCAGCAGTCTGTTTCTTTATGTCCATCATCAAAGGGGTTAAATAATTACATGTTTAATTTTCCCCAAAAAAGTAAAAAATCGAAATTGAAAAAATATATTTATTTAAAAATATAAAAACATTTTAAATTTAGGTATGTACAAAAAATGAAAACAATATTAGGTAAATGTAATATAAAATTTTAATATTGCAAAATAAATTTGAGGAAAAAATGATTAGTCTACTTTGTACAGACAAAAGAAAATTCATATTATAAAATTGTTATTTTACTTTTTATGCGTTTTTAAGTGTGAATTTAATACATGTAGCTGAATGAACGCTCGTCCACATACTGAACAAACGTACGGTTTTTCACCAGTGTGTATTTTAAGATGAGTTCTTAAATTATCGGCTCGATTGAAAGCTTTCCCACATTCTGGACACGTATGACTTTTCTCACCTAAAAATTATAAAAAAGAAAAAATTACGAAATTTACGTAAAAATAGTACTAAATACTTTTCTAGGTAAACAAAAGTTTAGTAAAGTTCCGCTTGAACGAAAGCATCATAAATTCTACAAACTTTTCGTTCACAGCAATTAGAAATTTGAGAATTTAAAAATCATAAGATTTCACTTGACGTTTTATAACCTCAATGACCGTTAAGGTGTTAATGCGTATAATCAAAAACCTCTATAGAGAACCTGGTTGATCTTTGAATTACGACACTAGCGTTCATAGTGTCTATATTTAGCATTTTTTAAAGAAATGAGTTTAATGTAAGTAGGGTATTTTTAATTCAATTTTTTCTGAAAAATCTCAAATAACAAATACAATTATTATAAAAAGCGGTTTTCGAGATGTCCAAGTGTGTGATTTATGTGATTCTTCTTACAAAAAAGGAAAAAATGGTCATGTCTACGACGTTCATGAAGTATAATATACCGGTTTACGAAGTATCGTAACAGCCAAAGTTATGCGACAAACAAATATAAAAGTTCAATGTAATGTAACTATTAAAGTAAGTGGCTAATTAAGCACTTTTTAAAAAGATTTAATTTAAATTTTTAATGATAAATATTTATCTGAGCGATTACAATGTTGCATTGGACGCAGTCAATTTATCTGTTGTATTTAAAACAACAACAGTAACTCGGGGGTTAGTTTAAAAAGTTACAATTTTTTATGAACTTTAAGGCGAAAATATAATTTTACGGTATATGTATACATTTGGTAGAAGAATACTGTTTTAAAGCCTTTTTTGACATTTTCAAAAATTTTTTTGACACGGGCACAATTTTTTTGACATTTTCAAAAATTTAAGGGATGATGACGCAACCACTGGATACCTGCCAGAACGGTACTTGCTTGATTGACCGATAATAAAATGTCATTTAAAAATTTTCTAGCTTTGTGGGAAAGGGGTTAGTCGGATGGTTCACTAGCTCTCCTACTATAAAGTTATTGAAAGAGGCGCCACTAGTCTTTATACAGGTTCTCTATAGCCTGATTTTTAAAAATCTATTATACGTATTTGATATTTAGAATGTCGAAATTTTTTTTAACAAAAAATTTACGAAATCACCGAGCATATATTTTTACGTGAAGTGTGAATACACAAAAAAATACCTGTATGAATTTTCATATGTTTATTCCGTTCTGATGATCCTTTGAAACGTTTCTGGCAAATTTCACATGCATATTTCCTAATATCTG
Source organism: Brachynemurus nebulosus (assembly GCA_035578155.1). NCBI lineage: Eukaryota > Metazoa > Arthropoda > Insecta > Neuroptera > Myrmeleontidae > Brachynemurus > Brachynemurus nebulosus. The sequence goes on from JAPWDM010000001.1 coordinate 164,209,389, forward strand.
TATGTGAAAGCATATGGCGTCTAAGTGTTCCCGGACGTGATAGTTTCTTCCCGCAGACAGAACACTCGTAATTTTTTTCTCTACTATGTGTAATTCGATGGCTCTTCAATGAGTACCATTGTGCAAAACGTGCATCTAAGAAGTAAACGGTTTACTAATCAATCAAAAAATCAGTAACTAATAAAATGAATCGATCAAGAGCGAGTCGGACTCACACAATTAGAGTTCCGTACTGTGAGCAGTCAATAGACCAAATTAAGCTACATATTTTTATTTATGTATCCGTCTCAATCTCTGAGGCTAGTTACATTACAGGACTAAATTTTCTCAGAAAGGCTGAGGAAAATAGAAGCAAATTTCATATCTTTAGGTGGAATAATTTCTAAACGGGAGTGATCTTATAGGGTTCCATTTTTCCTTTTAAGGTACGGAACCCAAAAAATGAGAAAAAATTGTGACTTACCACAAAGATTACATTCGTATGGTTTTTGACCATTGTGAATTCTCATATGTACAGCTAAATTTCCTTGTAATGTAAACGTTCGTCCACAAACGTTGCACAAATGTGGTCTCTCACCCGTGTGAATCTAAAAATAATATTATTTTATGTAATCAAAAATTACAGCCTCTTAAAGTAGCTGGTGCATTAGATCAGTATTTCCTAAACTTTTTTCATCGCAGACTACTTTACGGAACACTAGCTCAAATACAACTGGCAAGCAAAAAAAGGACTTTAATTAAAAATTACTCAATTTATGTGACCTCAGTGTTTACAGAAAAAATAAAAGTTTACTCCTCGCTAACTAAAAGTTCACCAGGAAAATCACAAATATTTAAATAACAACCTTTTTAAGGAACTCTCCGCTTTTAATAAAAATTAAATTATGGAACTTACTAATAAGACAGAAGTGTACATTAATTTGATATGTAAAATAAATTCTGGCCTTTTTCTAGCAAAAAAAAAAAATCCGCCCGAAATTACTAAAATTCTACTAATAAACCTACAGAAAGTAATCTAAATAATTACAGTAGAACCTCTGTTAACCAGTGTCAGCAGTGTCACGCAAAAATATGTCCGGCTAACAGAGGTGTCCGCTTAACAGGGGCAGAGTAAATAATAGCATTAAATAATATAGTATTCATAACTAATTTTTTAATTCAAAATTTTTTTTAATTTTTTAATTCAACTCAGTTTTATGAACGAATTTAAGTACTTATACAAAAATATAACGTTTACAAATGCATCGTTATATTAGAATCATTGTTACCAAGTTAAAACATGAACAATTAAACCTAACCCATACAAGTATACATCCGTACTAGACATACTCGCGTTCGATTATAATGGAGGTAATAATGTATTATTAATTAAATAATATGTCTTCGTCAAAAAATATTGTGTCCGCGTCCAGTTAACAAAGTACTAGAGTCCGCTTAAGAGAGTGCTGAATGCATTGGTTTTAGTATAGCTTGCCACCGTCATAAAAAATTTGTTCGGCTATAGGAGGGATCTAGTTAAGAGAGGTGTCCATAATCAGAGGTTCTACTGTATCTCTATGACGTCATCAAATATATTCAACCGTTTTTAATCGAACCGATTATGATACGGCCACAACATAATAACCTAATAAAAAGACAAAACTTTTGGGAATTCTTTGAAAACAATCCCTACTATGTATAAAAAAAATTCAAAACGATAACAATTTTGACGAAATTGTTAGCGTTCTGATATCTTAATTACGAAATCCTGAAAAAAACCAAAGTTCAAGATTTTTATATTCCATTTTGAAGTCGCACAATCATACTTTCTGTCAATCATACAACTTAAAAATGATGTTAAAAATCTTATAGAATTGTACTTTAAATAAATACGAAGAATTTATTCAATTTAATTTTATCAATAATATCAAAATGGGCTCGGTGTGTGCTGTAAAAAACTGTTCTAGTGGCAGTGCGGCTGATAAAAAACGACGCAAGGAATTAAATTTGAAAAATCTTGGATTTTTAAAGTACCTCAAGTAAGTTAATATATTTAATGGAAAATCAAGTAAACTAAATAAATTTTACGAATAATTTTTTCAACCTTCTCCCAAATTGCGTTGATATTTTTTAGGTTATTCATATTAAATTACAACAATATTTTTTTTTGGGATATATAAATTTCACGAATAATTTTTTCAACCTTCTCCCAAACGCAATTTGGGAGAAGGTTGAAAAAATTATTTGGGAGAAGGTTGAAAAAATTATTCGTGAAATTTATATATCCCAAAAAAAAAATATTGTTGTAAATAAATTTTATTTTATTAATATTTCAATTTGTTCTTTATGATGTAACAGTAAAACTGCCGCTTCATTCCCCTTTGGTATAATAAATAGAGTCGTGACATGTCATCCATTTTCCGTCCAAAATAGAATGGGAGGCTTCAAAATTAATTCACATATTTGAGTAAATATTTTTGAGTAGTTACATAATTATTGTTAATAAGTTATGAATTTATGAACAATTAAAAAAATTTAATTATTCCTTCTAGGTTAAAGTAAATGATTTTTGTTAATATTTAATTTATTTCCAATGTATTTTAGGCAAACTTTGGACAGAAAATTCCGGAACCAATCAGCGTTCAGCACACATGTCACCACTCTATTTATTATAGGGACTCTACTTCACACACAACACTAACGCCCTCTTATTTTTAGAGCCCCTGCAAATACATGGAGTGCGTGCACCTTATCTAGTCACCATGCTTGATATATTAAAAGTAAACGTACATATAATTAAACATACCTTGAATCATAATGAGTTAAAAATTACAGTGGACATTATTGAAAAGATATTATACTCACACGAGCATGCAAAATTAATCTTGTTTTCTTTTGAAATCCTTTTCCACAATCTTTACAAACAAATTTATTCTTATCCGTATGCTCTTCGCCATGCTGTTTCAAATCTTTTGCGTTCTCGAACGTTTTAAAACATTTATTACATGTGAATTCGTGCGTTAATTTATGATTTTTATAAGCCCAATACGCTTCATAGACCATATAACATTTATCACATTTATAAATTTCAGTTTCATGTACACTTAATATATGATCGATATAATCATTTTTTATTAAAAATTGATCACCACATTTTTTACATTTATATTTAGTTCGATTCGAGTTCATGTACGTTTTTGTTTTCGATAGGCGTCGCGATAAACACTTATCATAATTTTTAACAATTATTCGTTTTCTTCGTGAATTTATCGTTTTTGATTTTTTAATCGAATTTTTCACCGACGATTGTTCTGACTTAACTTCTGTATTGTAAGTGTCCGAGTCTAATCCATTATCGCTATGATTTGACGTATCAATTTCTTCTTTAATACTGCCGGAAAACGTTAAAGAATTTTCCAAATCATTTTCGGATTTTAAAATTTGATTTGAGGCTTTGTTTTCATTTTCAGATTTTAATATTTGATTTGTGTCTTTGTTTTCGTTATTAGATTTTTGTTCCAATTTTAATATATTTTGAATTTCTTTTAACTTTTGGTCGGAAAGTAAACATTGTACACGAAATTTGTAACTAATTTCTAAAATTTGTACACATTTATTGCAAACTGCTGTTGATACTTCATCTGTGTCTGATACCTTAAAATATATCAAAATTTTAGATTTATTTTAATTCTGTTTTGAGTTAAAACAATATTTTTCAACTTACTAGAACGGAAGTACACTCCTCAAGCATTTTATAAAATTTTAATCCATTGGAATAACATGTTTCCTCCAGTAATGAAATTTTCTCTTCATCAGTATTTTTTAAGCATGTCCTACACACATTTTGTGCATCAAAATATTCATCCATTATTTCCATTATTGCTTTGAAACTTAGGTATTTTATAAAATTACATTTTATGTCAACACAGATTACGCAGATTACTATTTGGACTAAACAAGGGGACAAACTAGATTGGTTTTGTGTCTGTTCCACTTGTAATGAGTTTGTGACGTACTCTGTTTGTGTACATACACACTGTTTGCAGTGTATTAGTTTGGTTTTTTGTAGTAGTATGTGTATTTACGCATACTACCTCACCACACGTATTACCAGAGAGAGCTGTTCAACGTGTTCAAGTAACAATGGGTATATTGTTAATACAATGAGTGCGAACTCGACGACGGTCAATAAGTGACTACATGCCTTAAGCTGTGACTGGTGTCAAATGACTCCGAGCGAATTACACTTTTTTTATGTTAGTTGGCTTCTAGTGTTCTATGGGACTAAATTAAAAACAAGTACACTACCATACAAAAAAATATAGTAACAATTCAATTTTAATAAATTTCCTTCCATTATAAAGTGGGCGACTGGGCGTTTTGTCTTTTTGTACATTTTCAAGAATAAAAAAGATTAAAAATTTCTGTAAGCATAGATTTCTAACTGGTATGTACGCATCACTAGATTTCTTACCCAATTAGACATATACGTACGTGTTCTACCTGATACTGATTCTAATTTCACCACTAGAAACATTAAATAGGAATCTTTGCTTCACCGATATACTTTACCAGTAGAATTATCAAAAGTGGGACGTACAGTACCCACATATTTTTGGAACTTCGCAAATAAAATTTTCTCAACTATACGTTCCGAAAATTGAAAATATAACTTCATTTGACGATACAATTATTTAATAACAGTCAAAATCAAACTGTCGATCGGTTTCAATGTCTTAAAGACACCATTTTTAAGAAAAAAAAATTGGGACAAGTCTACCCACACTGTCAACTTCCCATTGGGTGTCCTTAAAGACTAGAGACTATTGTACATAAATAATTCTTTTTTTCATTTCAAGGAGTTCCTCTCCTGGGCCCCCGATAAAGACTTTGCCCCTTCGCCCTCTGTACCTAAGGGTGGAGACCCTTATCAAACAAATGATATCATCATTTGTTCTCAAGATATGCGAGACAAAAAATATTTCATAAAAAGTTTCTTATTTGAATTTTTTTTAAATTATTTACTGGCGTTTTCAACATTAATTAGGTTTTTAGGCCATTATATAATAAAGCATGGTAAAAAATCTATATAAATCTATGTTATGCTAATAAAATTAATTTCGTTTTTTTATCACAAAAAACAAACCGCTAATCCGAATTTGCTGAAAACTTTATCCGGTCTTCATTTTTTTAATTACGCATCTAATGAAATTAGTCCGAATTTGACATCATTTGTTCTCGAGATATGCGAGACGAAAAAGAATTCACGAAGGAACGAACTAACGAACGCACACACAGACATCACGTTAAAAACGATGGATTCGGAGTTTAGTGACCTTGAAACGTGGAGAAATGTCCCACTACAATAACTTCCAATGGGAAGTTAATAACTTTTCCAGTTAGTCAACTTTTCCAGTTGAAAATGGTGTCTTTAATACAACGAAACCGGTCGACAGTTTGCTTTTGACTGTTATTAAATAATTTTATCGTCAAATGAAGTTAAATTTTCAATTTTCTAAACGTTTAACTTTGGCGAAAACTATAGGTAAGAATTTAATTTCTCAACTATATTTCAAATAATTTGAAACGTGATTTTAAATGAAACAAATGTATTATTTTATTAATAATTAAATTTAATTGAAAACCAAACTATATCTCATGTTTAACTTTCCACAACAATCAATATAATTATTTCAATTTTGAAAAATATTATAACTTATTATTTATTTCTGGTATGTGTTTTTATATGTGTATCTAACACATGTTTCTGTCCAAATCCTCGTCCACAAATTTGACAAACGAATGGTTTTTCACCAGTATGTATCCTCATATGGGTTTTTAGATGCCACTGTCTATAAAACGATTTTGAACAAATATCACAAGTATGCTTTTTTTCACCTAAAAAAAAATAAAGATATATGAATAAATGATTTGATGTTTTTAGTGATTTAACTCGAGGATGATCTTCCAAAAACCAAGAACCTTTAATTAACAAGGAGGAGCTCAGCCGTTCAGGTCATCGATTTTGCAGGTTTGTAGGGAACCACTGGTATAAGACCAAAATAAAGTAGTAAGATATACCTCTTAAAAATAATGGAAAAAATCGTATTTATAATTTATATCATTTTGTGAAGTATGTACATACTAAAGGGATATATATATCGTAAAAATAAATGAAACATAAAGAATAACCCAAAAAACTCTATTTTTCGTATCTCCTGGGGACCTTATAAATTTTGTTTAAAGGTGCCCTAATTGATAGTTTATGGTGATACTTTAAGCTAAGCGAAATTTCAAGTTCAACATAGTTCTTTTTTTGAGATATGACAAGTTAAACTCGCTATCGGTAATTTATCCAAGCCAAGGCGAACAAAAAAAAAACAAAAACTCAAAAAATAAGAATAATAAAAAAACAGAAATAAAAAAAAAAATAAATAAAAAATAAAAAAGAAACATAAACCTGTTGGATAAATACAGTGATGTGGTGAAGCTTACATATTACTGAAATACATTTCGGTTACATAACCAACCTAGAATACAATAATACTATTTAAAATTAAAGAACGGCTTTTAAATATTTCTCTAATGCTTAAGAAAGTGTCGATATGTATTTGAATTACATGGCCGACAAAGTGGTCCGTAAACGACATTTCATATTACACGACTAAATGTTATTCCAACTAATGTCGGAAATGATTTCAGGATACAATACTATTTATAAATTAAAGAACGGATACAATACTATTTATAAATATATATATATATATATATATATATATATATATATATATATATATATATATATATATATATATATATATATATATATATATATATATATCTTTAAACTGGGTGCGCAAAATTAATGATATGAACGATACCCGATTACCTAAAATAAGTTTTTTCCGTCTCATTAAATTAAACAAGTGGGAGGGGAATTTATCCAACTACAATTGGTATACTCAATTGGTCTATATGCTGAAGAAAATTGATTCTGACCACCTGCTAAGAGAAGAGCATCTACACCTCCTGAACGATAACATCAAAGAAATTCTTGATAAATATGCGAACTATTTGTTTACAAGGGATATTAAACGAATTGACGTCTCATCCTATAATATTATTTATAAAGACTTAAAAACAGTGATAGGTTATGAGCCATACTTGAACCTCCCGGAGCAACAACAAAAAATTAACCTAGTGTGTCGATTACGGACTGCAAACTGGAGATATGTCAAAATTTATCATGGTCAAAAGAATGTCGTTATTGGAGACGTGCCATGCTCATTATGTGGTATGGGAGAATTATTGGATATATACCATTTCCTGTTATCGTGCCCGAGATTGGATCACCTCAGGATAAAATATCTGTCAACATATGCGTCCATTTTTGAAATTCTGCAGATTGAAAATCAGCAACATCTAAATAATCTTTTCAGCTATGTGATTAGTGCAATAAATTTAGCATAGATTATAATTTATAACTTAGAAACTGTATTAAATTTAATGTAACCCTTACAGAGTATTACCAACACCCACTTTGTACTTTGCATTTTTATAAGCAAATAAAGTATATATATATATATATATATATATATATATATATATATATATATATATATATATATATATATATATATATATATATATAAATTTTTACCAATTTTCGACACTTTCTTAAAAAAAGTTGAATACCTCCGAAGTTATAAAAGATAATTTAACCAAATTTGGTACATACTTAGGGTACATATTATATATATATAATATATAATATATATATATATATATATATATATATATATATATATATATATATATATACATATACATATACATATATATATATATATATATATATATATATATATATATATATATATATATATATATATATATAGGTATATAGAAATTTTAGTGAACCTCATTTTCCGTTTCCCGTGGCCTCAAACCAAATTTCTGCCATAGTCCCGGGCTCAGATCTTTTCATGGCACCCGCTGTATTAAATGAATTTTTCCAAAATGGAAATTCACTTAAAAACTAATAATTGTCAAATGTGATTATAAATGTGAGTGGTCCGCACAAAATTATCCAACATTTTACCAGGCCGTGATTGAAGGAAGGTTGAAAAAATTCCACCAAAATCGATAGATTCGGCCTCAGGACTTTTATCTGTCAATTAATTTTTTTTATTGTTTTCAATCTACTGAATGCAGGACTTCCGAGACTATTTTAACAAAAATTTCAATGTGAGACAGCAAATGTTTTTTCGTGACTGTCCCGCAGAATCCGGGACAGTTAGCCTCCTTAAATAAACAATATCTGATACAGTTGACTCTCGTTGATTCGAAACTCGAGGGACTCTCAAAATATTACGAATTATAGAGAGGTTCCAATTATCGCAGGTAACAATTTTAATTTTTTAAGCATTTGCGATGAATGAACTTGAACTTGTCTCAAAATGTACTTACAATCTTTCTGTCTCTTTCTCTGTGCAACTTTGAATTGTCGAGTGTTTGACGCCGACGAATTCGAATTAACGCGTCGTTTTGTTGCGTAGCAATGATTTTTTCGTTCGAATTACCAAGTGTATAAAAATGTATTGTTTTAGTTCGAAATATAAAGAGATTTTGTAGGGAACTCGTGATACCTTTGAATTATAGAGAGTTTCGAATTATCGCAGGTTTGAATTAACGAGAGTCTACTGTATTATAAATTTAAATACCTTTTTTGAGAGGCACACCTTACTATACTTTAATCTGATTTTATGCTATCGGTTCTTTACAAACCTGCAAAATTTCAGCCAAATTGATAACTCGAACGCCTCAGCCTGTCCTTGTAAGTTGAAAGTTCGTACAAGCATAACTATATTTATATTCAGAAGTTTGTCTGTAACAGGATATTTAGCGACTAACATAATATTCAATTAAAATTCACATAGTGACTGAAAAATTATCAAAATGCATTGGCTGGGACGCGAACCCAGGATCTTCTGGTAACTAGCCAGGTGCCTTGCCCCCTCGAGCAAAATTTGAAATTATAATATTTAATATTTAACACTATTTTAAATATAAAATTGTAGTATTAGGCACTGGACTAAGCTTTTAACTAACAGTCTCTTTCTAAAGTCGCTAATAGTGACTTTAAAAAAATTCTAATCTATCTTACCTACAGCCTTCATAAATGCTTTTAATATTTGGTCAATAATAATAATTAATTACAAAAACCCATTTACAAACTACATATAGATAAATTTGTGAATTTAAATGAAAAATCATTTACATTCAGTTTGAAGGTTTTCGATTTTTTAAAGTATACCGTAACTAGGTACTAGAAGCCATACCTGAATGGTATCTTTTATGACCTCGTAAATCATTTTTATCAATAAAACATTTTCCGCAAAGATCACAAAAAACATCTTTTTCTCCGGTATGTGTTTTCATATGTCTTCGTAGACTGGGTGTTCTAGCAAATGATTTCTCACACAATTCACATTTGTAATTTTTTTCTTTTGTATGTGTTATCATATGACTGCGTAAAGAGTACCACTGTACAAACGTTGCACCTTTAAAAAAACACCTCAATTCAATATAAGTACTTAATATGAAATCAAGTAAAATATTGTTCGCGAGTTTTCACTTTAGTTATGACTGACAGTTTTACACATTTGACGTTCAAAATAAAAGGAAGGTCACTTTAAAAGTAAAAATTTAATTTTAAAAAGTCAAACTTTTTGTATTTGATGTCATAACTCATCAAAAAAATAATTTTGAAGATCTATTTAGTATAATTGGGTTGTAAGATTTTTTTGTACTTAATTGACCTAGAGCAGAAAGAGAAAAATACAAAATCAGAAACATATTAGTTATTTATTTAATATTTTTAGATTCCTTTAACGTGTTAACAACTAGTATCCGAGTGAAGATTCGGTTTCGACCGTAAAGGCCTCCTTCAGCCATACATTCGGCTTTGACGAAAAGGAAGTCCCAAAGATTTCACTGAAGCCGAAGGAAGCCGAATTTCTTTATAAAATTACTTCTCATAAAGCTACATCAGCTTTTCAAAAGTATCTATTTCAAGTCAAGAAATTACTAGTTTACTTGTATAGCCCTTTATACCCCCCCCCCCCCCAGTTCCACCGCCTGATTACAGTGGGCAATTTATTACTTACTAACTAATGATGTGTAGCCTTTCTACAGAATTTTAAGGAATTTGAGCTATGATTTCTGAAAAAAATTTTAATATACCGACTCGACTTTGAGGGGTGTTTAACCCCTTAAAAATAATGTACTCCCAATGAAAAAAAATTTTAGACTGTTGTAACCTAAGTTTAAATCTTTTGACCACTTTCCATCAAAATCGCTTAAGGATTGGTATAAGAAAAAGACCAAAATATGATTTTTCAACAAATTTTTGAAGGGGTGTTTTACTCCCTAAATATGCAATTGGGCACGTATAATTACAATATATTTGTTACTTTCTTAAATACTACAATAATATATGCAGGGGTGGATTTACGCACAGGCAGACCAGGCACTTGCCTGGGGCGGCAAATTTTGGGGAGGCGGCAAAATTTGTGTTAAGAAATGATATTTTTAGATTCAGACAAATTTATAATATAAAAACTAGTTCTATTAAGCGCAGGCAAATATAAAAATTATTTCCACTAAATTTTTAACTATAAAGGAATTATTATTTTCACCCAAAAGTCTACTGTACCTCTACGAAACGGGTGAGTTATCTTAAAAAATTTCTGTTTTATTGACATCTTGTGCTAAGATATTTATTTACTAATTTATGTATTTAAATGTATTATCGGTATTCTGGTTATTAACTTATTACTCTTACTATCCCCTGTTATAATTATTAATTAAAAATCCAAAAAATCCAAAAATTGTCAGAAAAAATTTAACTGTAACATTCAAATGTACAGTTTTTGCTACAATTAATTTGGATCAATTTCTTGGAAATCGGGTTGTTAATGATATAGCATTCATTAACGTGCATGGTACATTTATTAACGCGTTTTGTATTTATCAAGTGTCATATTTTCTACTGTACATCAAGAAAATGGCAGATGGGAGAAAACGTTTAAGTGGAATACAATACAAGAAATTAAGAAAAGAAAAGGAAGCTAAAGAGAACTTTGTTTTAAGTAAAACCTTAAAAATCGATAGTTTTTTTAATTCCCATTGCCAGTTAAAAAGGCAAGCTAACGAAGAGAACAAGAATCAATGCTTGCTAAATGAAAAAGAAACCAAAAACAGTGTAAAGGCATTTCCTAGTGATAGTGGTGCGGAGAGTAGCAATGACACTAGCAGTGGTGGATTTACCAGCGGGCTGAGTAGGCTGGAGTCTAGGGCGGCAAAATATAGAATTTGAAGTTTTTTTTTCTCGTCACATACGTGGCGGCGATTTTAGGGGCGGCAAATTTGGCAAAAAGAGCAGCAAAAATTTTTCAGGGGCGGCATTTTTCACTGAGCCTAGAGCGGCACTTAGGGTAAATCCGCCACTGAATATATGTATGTCAAAATGAAGGAAATCGCATGGGCATTATTTTTTAAATACTATTTGATTTTTTTAAAGTGAGTACTTATTACGATGTCTACCAGATTTTACAAAATAATAAAAAAATTATTTGTAACGCTACTATTAAACGTCACTTTATTTTGAAAATTTCAAAAAAATATCATAAAAATTACCTCTTATGCTTTTTTTTGATTAATTATTTATTACTAAAAACTATTCCATTTTAAGACATTTTTAGGGTAAAATGGGTTGATGTATGGCTTTTATTAAACAAATTTCAGTTTTTAATATATTTTTCATTAATTTATAATAGTAAACCGTCCTGATAAATTGCCAATTAATTACTTGATATAAGTAGATGGTGGCGACGCAAAGATTACGCGAGCGCTCCTGGTTTTTTAAATTAGAAGCTGTATCAAGTAAAAATTTTTGTATACGTTTAATTGTGGAGAGAAAAATGTACTATACAAATTATGCGCGAATTCCTAGATTTTATATCGCCCATTAATCGTATACGTATATTTTTACTTGATGCTAGTTCTAATTTTACCACCAGAGGCGCGAGTGAGAATCTTTGCGTCGCCAATTAATATCGCATTGTGTTAAGATGAGTTAAAAATAACATTATTTATTTTGAACGTCAAAAATATTAATTTGTGTTTTACAATTTTAAAATATTAAAAATAAAGAAATTTAGTAATTAATATTGCAAATTATCAATAACGTACCACACAAATTACAAGAATATGGTTTATCACCAGTATGAATTCGAATGTGTTTTTGTAGATTTGAAAAATCGGCGAATGATTTACCGCAGTATGTACATAAATGATTTTTTTCACCGGTATGAACCTAAATATCACAAAAATTTAGTGATCAACTTAAAAAATAATTATACCAGCATAAACATTCTCACTACCATCTGTGATCGTGAAATTAGAAGCTGCATTAGATAAGACCACGAACCACTAATATAATATAAATATAATATATATGGACATGTAGTAGGCTACTGTGTCGTTGAAGCTAACGATATGCCATATTGGCAGTATTACTGAGGGCGCTAGTGGTGTTTTTTGAAGCTCTACAATAGGGTATTTGACTGTATTCAAAATATGTTTTAGATTATTAAATAATTTTATGTATAATTATTCTTAAATAAATTCAATTTTAGTAGTGAGAAATAAAAATAGTCTTCAGGTATTTAAAAATTATATTTTGAAAATTATAAATTTTTAGCCTTCATTTAAATGAATAAAAACGCGCTATTACTTCAAAATGACGTCATGATTTGTAGCAAACACCATAGACCAGATAGACAATATATGGATAATATAGTTACCGTAGTTACATCTTGTCTCTGAAAAACCCAGTGATATACATGGATGGCCAACTATGTACCTATTTTTGAAGCATGTATGTTGTACACAACTGGGATCTATGACAACAAAAACCCCAATATAAACAATTGATAAGAGTGTGACAACAAGACATTAAAGGTTTAGTGTATCTTTGTTTATTCCTGACTCAAAATTAGCATTTTTTTAACAAATGTATTTTGTCATTCATTAGATAGAGACAAAATATAGTTTAGAAATACAAATGACTGCTGTCATTTTTTTTTAATGACTATTTAACTTTTTAAACGATTTTTTAAGTTGTCTCTCTATGTATCTCTACGGAAAAACCTGATATCAAATCGTAACGTCATTGCATACATCACTATGACAAATGGTTTTTTTGCGCCAGTTTGTTTAATTAAAACTCAACAGTAGTTTTATTTACGATTTTTGAAAATTTAACAAAAATTAATTAATACATAAGAACAAAGCATTTAAAATCATTTTTTAATTGCAGGCAAGTACCCTATTTGCATATGCATTTTCTCTACTGTAAATTACTTTTTGATTTTTCGAAAATTTGCTTCCCTGTATCTCCAAAATTTACCGACACAGCCTAACCAAAATAATTTTAATTATTTTTAGAAAGGACTAGTATCTACAATTTTTCAGATATTTTAAATTAACAGTTTAAGAATTCGGGAGAAGAGAGGGGTTTGGTCTATTCATCATTTTGAAACTCAGTATTTTGCAAACGAGGCTTAAAAATGAAAAGTGGTAAAAAGAATCTCAACTTCATTTTACAAGCCCTCTCTAACGATATACCACACGCGGTGATACGTGTGACGAAAAATATTTTATCCCCACTTTCCAATACGAAAGGTGCCTCAAGAAACTAAGGGAAAAATTTTTCTCTTGCGAATTAATTCGTATCTCTACCTTTAACATGTGCCAGCAAAATTTCATGCTCATAGGCCGAAAGATGTAGGAATTACAGGGATAACGAACGAATAGACAGATAGACAGATGGATCTGAGGAAGCTATAAGGGTTCCGAAATGTTTCTTCAGAATCCTAAACAAAAATTACTAATTTTAGTCATTAACTTATGGACTTTCATGACAAAAATTTTGTGTTGTGTAGGTATCCTACAAAGATCCACAGCCAATATGGTATAATTTTATTAATTTTCAAATTTTCCTTGACAATACCCTTAAGTGAACATTCCTCTTATACAGCTAAAGATTCTGTTAACATCAGCTCCCACTTAAGGAGGGTTTCACTGTACGTTTTAACTGATACAGCTTCTAATTTCACCACCAGAGGCGCCTAGATAATTTGTTTGTGGTCAATTATTACATAAATTACCCGCCAATGATTTTTCAAAATTTTTAATCTTTGAAACGTTTTGCCACAATCTTTACAAATAAAACCTGTCTGGCCCTTGTGTTCTTCCGCGTGTTCCGTTAGTTCTTGTTCACTTTCAAAATCTCTAAAGCACATTTTACAATAGAAGCCATGTTTTAGTACATGAAGTCTTAAACCCCAAGAGTAGTAATACACTTTATCACACAGTTTACATTCGTAGATCGTTTTTACATGTTTTAGTCTATGCTTTTTTAAATCGGTTTTTGTTTTAAATTTCCCGGTACATTCTTCACATTCCCATTTATATTCCTCCTCATTATTCTCAAAATCTTTTATATTGTCGGATTTTGTATCTTCAAAATCATTGTCTTCAAATTCATTGTATTCTGTACAATCAATTTTTATATTTTCATCGTCGAAATTAGATTCGGATTTAAAATCTAAATTCGACGTATTTTCTAAATCCGTTTCTAAAATAAAACAATCATTTTCTACTTTTATAATAATTTCTTCTTTTTCAGCAGAATCTTTCAATTTTTTATCGGCAATCATACATTGTAAACGAAATTTGTAATAACGTTCTAACTTTTTTGAGCAAGCGTAACATAATTTTTTAGATATTAAATCGTTTTTGGCAACCTATTAAAAGTAAAATTAATTTTAATAACGTTTTAAATTAATATTTTACCATTGTGTTACTTACAGTAACAGAAGCACATTCCTGTAACATTTCACTATACGATGGAACTTGAATATCGTCAAAAATTGAAATCATTTCTTTCTTTTCCTCTAAACAAATTCTACATACATTCTTATAGTCGATTACTTCATTCATTATAATGGTAATAAACTTTAATCAACTTCATCAAACTTTAATTAATATATTTTAATTACCAGTAATACTTTTATGTCTATTATTTATTATACATAAGTATATTTATATGATTTATATTTATCATATTTATGATGTTTATGATATTATTCATATATTATTGATATTTATCTTAAATCATTATGTTACATTTAATTAAATATTTTAGATATTCATTTTGCAATATCTATTGATTTAAAAATATTTGTTGAACTAGATGAACTAGATAACATGGCTATTTTAATCTTCTGAATTACAGTAAAGTCAATAGTTAAGTAATAGATCAAATCAATTTAAAATGGTCTGACGCCATCTGACGTCATTAGATAAATACAATAAATGAAACAAACTTTCTAAATTAGACGTACCTAGTTTTCTTTTTCTTTTTACTGTAGTTCCTACCGTAACTTATAATTGTATGTCTAATTTTGCTTCATTTGTTAACGACGTCACCAGGGCCGGATCAAGTGGCGCCTGGGGCAGCGTGAAAAAGGTTCCCTAAAATGGGTAAGTTCCCCTAAAAAAACAAATGACGAGAAAAAAAACGCCAAATTCAATATTCTAGCGCTCCCACATCCTGGCGCCCGGGGTACGTGCCCTTGCTGCGCTCCTGGATTCGGCCCTGGACGTCAAGTCATTTTAGTTAGTTTTATCGTTTATTTGCAGGGACTTAAACATAAAACACTATTTTTAAAAAGACATGTAAAATCGACAAAAAATTTAGGATCAAAAAATATATGTAGTACTATTAGATATGGTGGCAAACTTTTTAACGATTTTACATGTCTTTATAAAAATAATGTTTTATGTTTAAGTCCCTGCAAAATCTGCGAAAAAAAATGAGAGAGCGTTGATTTAAAAACAGAATTAAAGCTTAGAATTTCTACTTTCAGAATTTTTCCTTAAAATTTTTTTATGTTTTACTGTTTTTGATTTATGGTAAAAAAAAAATTTGATATAAGAATTTAAAATGGAATTTTTACGTTCAAAACTCACTATAAGTCGAAGAATTTTTTTTTCCAATTAATTTTAATATTATATTTAAAAAGATCACTTTTTTCCTTTAATTTTGCTTTTTTTTCATCGCTGTACGACAAATTTTAACCGAGTTATAGTAATTCAAAGAGTAGAGCTCACACTAAACTTTGGCTGTTCATAACTTCGTAACAAATCATCATATGGAAATTTTTCAGTGGTCGTTAAAAAGCTAAAAATGTGTTATTTAAACGTTAATTAAAAGAAAACAATTTTTATCTATTAAAAAAAATTATACATATTTCAATTTTTAAAAAAATAGAGAATATTCACTTTCACACTTTGATGTGACATGATTGTCAAAGAAATGCCTAAATAATCTAAACAAGTACATGGATTTGAAGCTAAATGTGTAATCATATCCTATACATAACGTTGTCTAAATTAAAATTTTCATTGTATAGATAAAACCATTTAAAAAAAAAAATTGAAGTGGTCTTAAACTTTCTGTCGGGGATGTATGTACATATATTTCAGAACAGATATACATATTTTCAACAAAGCTATAAAATTTACAGCCCACAACCGAAATATTGCACATATTGACTCTGTTAGCGACTAAAAACAATTTTTCCTTCATTCTCAGGTTTTTAATTTTCCTCTCAAGGAAAATAATTAATTAAAAGTATAATCGATTAGTTTATATTTATGTTCCCCTAAATATTTTATATAATTGTTAAAAGTATAATGGGGAATTTGACTAATTTTGGGAAATTATTTTAAAACACACATATTTATGTAATATGCATGTATACGTTTTTAATTTTTAAAAATAATGCCGAAAATTGTTAGAAAAAATTATTTTAGTTTTTTTTCTCAAAATT
This sequence comes from Brachynemurus nebulosus, assembly GCA_035578155.1. Lineage (NCBI taxonomy): Eukaryota > Metazoa > Arthropoda > Insecta > Neuroptera > Myrmeleontidae > Brachynemurus > Brachynemurus nebulosus. The sequence goes on from JAPWDM010000001.1 coordinate 164,226,332, forward strand.
TGCGCGAAAACGTTTACTAGCTGTCACTTACGTCACATTCTCTAGATAGCAACAGGTGTCCTGTAACTAAGAAAAAAAATGTTTATTTTTGCTGTGACTAGGAAAAGAAATTGTTGATTTTTAAAAAAATTAATTAAATTTTGATTAATTTCCATAGTTATGTTTGCTAACCGGAAATTAAGTAGCGACACTAGTGGTGATAGTGTTGAAATATAAGAGAAAGCAACGTCACAGCCCGTTTCTGCTTACGTGGATTTTAGCTAAAAAATTACATTTTTAATTAAATTTTTTTAAATCAAATAATGATAGTTTTAAGATGAATTAGTATAATAAATTGCTGTCTTTTATTATAAATTTTCATTAAAATTTGTTTTAATTGCTTTTCTTTGATACTGTCAAATACCCCATTCACAATTTAAATAGTACACAAAATATTTAAAAAAATTTCTTATGTAAAATTAGAATCGAAAATAATTTATATACATTCCATTCATATCCGGCCTAATAGAAATCTCATAGCCTTTATAATTCAGATGTAACGAATTGCAACGATTATTCACCTTCGTATTCGGAATTTTCAACACTAGCATTCGCAATCTTTATTGTGAGTTTTTTAACTCTTGATTAAAACGAGTTAACTCTTTACGTAATATGGCAACTCAAAATGCTTTGATATATATATATATATATATATATATATATATATATATATATATATATATATATATATATATATATATATATATATATATATATATATATATATATATATATATATATATATATATATATATATATATATATATATATATATATATATATATATATATATATATATATATTACATAGAGTTAACTCGTTTTAATCAAGAGTTAAAACACTCACAATAAAGATTGCGAATGTTAGTGTAATATATACACTAACAGAAGTGTCGCCATCTGTGACAGATTTGTCGAAATACGATATAACTGTAAGTAATAATGTTCAATTTTACAAATTCCTAAAGTATCATTTTTTGATGTTCCGATGTTTATTTCTGATTTTCTTTCTTTTTTTGTAACTTTATCTTTTGTACTTGTCGATGGCAGTAAAAGGCCTGGCGTTTTGAGACAAAAAAAATTTTTCTAGGAAAAAAATAAAAGAAAAATTATTCAAAATTTGAATTCTTTTTTCTCCACATTCGCTACAATCGTATAATATACGTACAGACATAGAAACGAATGTACATAAGAGGAGAACGGGGTACATAATTTTAAATTCATTAGAATAATCAATTATCATTATGGTAAATTCTTTTTATTTATTAAAATTATGTAATTAAATGATACATACTTCTACGATTTTGTATGTACAACTAACACTATAATAATTAATCACAATACGAACCAGCCATGTGGCCAAAAGTACAAAATCACCAGGGTTTGGACTGGTAGGCTGTGGGTTGAATCCCGCGACTGGCAAAACTTGTGGAAGTTCTCTGTTTTTGACAAATCGGCATTGCTCTTTTAAAAAGATGGTTGCAGACGCATACCTTCCAAATTTTAGACGCTACTTCCTTTATTTTTCACGCATGTAATTTTTTCAATGTAGGTATAGTAAAATATATAAATAAAATTAGTTATTGATGTGGGTACTGGGTGGCGTCCATAATAGACAAAAAGTCTGGAAGACGATTATTAAACTGTCACTATATTTAATCGCGGTGTGTTTTCATGTGTGTATTTAACACATGAAGCTGAATGAAGCTTCTTCCACAAACGCTACAAACGTGTGGTTTCTCGCCTGTATGAATTTTGTTGTGGATTCTCAAATTATCAGCACGGCTAAATTCTTTACCACACACGTTGCATTTGTGATTTCGTTCGCCTGTAAAAATAATATTTAATAATGTTTCACAGGCACTCGACTACATTTGAAATTAAAAATATAACTGCGTCTTGCATTAAAGAGAATATGTGTTTGATTGGTTATCAGATTGGAATGGCACTCGAACAAGCGGTCGGTGGCCTAATTAGTAAGGCGCTTGGCTAGCAACCAAGAGGTCCGGGTTCGAGTCCCAGCCGATCCAGTTTAATAATTTTTCAGACACTATGTGAATTTTAATTAACTATATAGAAAATAAATAACCAGTGCTTAAAATTTGGATTTAAAATAAAGTTGCTACAAAATTATTTTCAAGATATCGCTTGACTCAAATGTTTTAAGGGGTTATATTACTCATGATTTTTTTCTTTCCGTTCTTTTTTATTGACTTAAATAATTTGAAGATTTTTAAAAAATAATATTCCAAAAGAATGATAGGTGGGAAAAATTTTTTTTTAAATTAAAAACTTATTTTTCGATGTGTTTCCGAGTGCTCCAAAATGTCTGGAAAGATCGCTTCGCTCCTGGATAATTCTCTGGCAAGTATGATATGCAAAAAACTCATAGTTTTAGATTTTAACGATTGCTATATTTTTATAATCGATAAGTGTTGTGTAGTTGTGCTACACTATAAGTTTTAAGAATTCTTATTTTTATAAAATGACTACATTCTTTTTTTGTTAAGTTACTTTCTTGCGTTCGTCTTTGTCTTGTTAATAGACTTTAAAACGAATGTTTAGGTAATCTGGTAATGATGTACCCTTTACCAATGACGCTCATACCCCTTGCTTGGTTCAGTTGGAGACCAGACCGTATATGTATAGTCATACTCCGTTCACTTAATCCTCCTTGGTTGAAGTTTAAATCACTCACTTCCCAAACCACACTCACTTGATCATGTGTGAGCGCTCAGTATTTTTCTGCGTGTTCGTTGCTGAGTTTTTCTGCTCAAAGTGAGCTATTAGCGCATGCGCAAGAACATTTTTATGAAGTACGAAATACTTGTGTATTCCATAAAAAAAAAAGTTCTTGCGCATGCGCTAACAGCCCACTTTGAGCAGAAAAACTCAGCAACGAACACGCCGATTATTATTAGTGATAGTGTCAGTATAGAGTAGCAACTTAACCCTAATTTTTAACAAAAAGCGACCACGAGCGTTCTAGTGGCTGATTTTTCTTTTAATTGATTCAAATGCCGGCGTCATTGTGAAAAGTTGAAATTAATGAAAGTAATAGGTAAGATACATGTATAAATTTTGTATTTGTAGTATTCTCTAAGCACAATTGATATATAAAAAAAAAATTATAACATTTTTTTAGAGAGAGAAAAAACTATTGACAAATATGATATTTTAGAATGAATATGTAGACTAAAATCAAACATTTATAAGAATACTTGTCAAATTATTTGTTTTTATCAATTTTTAGCATTGAAGCCGTGGTTTAATCAAAAAATAGTATTTGAATTTTATATTTTATTTTAAATTCTGCATCAATTAAAAAAAAACCAGCCACTAGAACGCTCGTGGTCACTTTTTCAATTTCTAAGCAACTTTTTAAGGGTAAGTTGCTAGCCTAGTAGTTATTGACAAAAATACATAATGAATCATAATTTTTATAATATAAATTCTACACATAGTTACTTCAGTATTATCAATACACAATTAGTAATACTGTCAGTATTTCGAAATATTGACAGTATCACTGATCGTATACAGGTCGCCTCTAGGGTTGTGATAGAGTTTGGACTTTTAACCGCTAGGTGCTATTAAGTTATGGATCAATGTTTCTGTAAATTTAAAATTACAAAATTTGACAGTTAAATGTCACTACTTGCACCGTTCACATCGTTATATCCTGAAGTGGAGAAAAAATTTCTAAAAAAGCCTCATTTTTCACCACATCTAACTAGTGTAACTGACTCCCTATATCCCACAGTGGTCCAATTTCCAAAAAAAGGGGACAAAAATGTGAAAAGTAAAGTTTGTAATTTTGAACTTATTACCCCCTAATACCTGGGGGGGGGGGGGGCACTGCACCTCGGTGGAAACCGACAGTCCATTATACCGTATGCAGATAAGGGAAGGCAACACAGCTAATTGAGTACCGGTCTCGTACGCATCTTCTAGTTGTTCATTAATAACTTTTGTTTGCAAGTGTATTTTTGAAATCAAAAGTGATGGAAGTTGAAAATGAAGGTGAGTAATCATTATGAATATGTGGTAAAGGGTAATTTAATATTTCTATAGGGTGTACTTATTACAGAGAAATATTGCATTGTCAATGTGTTTATTTGTAAGAAACTAGCTGACTCGGCCACGCGTCGCTGTGGTTCAGTAGTTATAATTGATTGAATTAATTTTTTCTTATCATTTCAAACGATACACTGCACAATTATAACGCAATACACAGTATAATTATAAAAATCATTGACATCGTGAACATAAACAAATATGACGTGGAATAGAATGTATAATCTAGAAATCGAAATACAGCGCCATCTACCGGGTGTTTACACAACCTAGATGTCAAACGATGTTAGATTAAATTATAGGTAAAATTTATAGGTCAATTAAATCATATATTCCAAAATTCTCTGCAAAATCAATTATTTATAGCATTTGACCCTGCTCGCCCAATGACTCTAAAATAACTATCTTCATATTTTATTAGCATGGTTAATTTCCGCACCGTAAGAACTTGGTATGGGTACCTATACCAACAGTTTTAGAATTGTTTCTATTTTAGGCCCTTCAAGTCACCAAGGCCATGGGAAACCATTTTAACGTTACTTTCATCTTTCACAGAGATCTCAACAGTACTTAAGTAAAAATTGTCAAATTTCTTCAGCTTTTTAATTTGCGCCCTATTTGGTGTAACTGACGGACAATGTGACCACACGTTCATTTAAATTTGATATTCTGAAATTTTGTACAAAATCAGTTCCTTATGTGCTTCGCTTCGCTCACTCGACGACTCTAAAGTATTATTCATATTTTCATATTTTCAAGTCATATTCATATTTTTATAGCATATCTAATTACCATATGTATGGAATTTGCTGAAAACATCAGAAGTGCCATTTGATGATAACTGGACAATCTAGTTGTTTATTTCTTTACAGGATACAAATAGTATTTTGCACAGTAGATAAGTAATTTCATAGTAGTCGTAGGTAAAAATATTATTGGTGGTATCTATAGAAATACTTATTAATACTTACAAAAATTCAAAAATTATTTTTCTCCAAATGCTTAGCAACAAATTAATTTGCATGATTTTTTTTAAATTTTTCCACAGATATCTGTATACAGTAATAAAAAAATTGATATTTTGCGGTTTTTCGTAAATTTCTACGGTTAGACTAAAAATTTTGCGATAAAAAAAATTCGATCTTTTAAGTTGGACCAAATTACAGATAGTTACCAAATTTGATCAAAATCGGTTCAGTAGTTTCGGAGTTTATCCTAGCCAAACATTGTAACATGAGATTTTTATATATATAGATAGTTATGAGTTTGATCGAGTTGGACGGTTTGCTATTTTTTGCAACAAAATTCTTGCCTCAATGTGCCCTTTCGTTTTTTACACCAAATTCAGTTTTTTCTTGTCTCACTTCATATTCATAATCAGCCTCCTTGAAAACCTTTATATACCATTTTTTTGTTTCAATAAAACAGTTTTTTCTTGGCGACTCACTTCATATTCATGATCAGCGACCTTGAAAACATTTATATACCATTTTTTGTTTCAATAAAACTAATTTTTTGTTTTTGTCCGCCATTTTGAACCCGTCATTTTGATTTTTTAAAATAATAATATCAAATTCATAATCAACGACCTTGAAAACCTTTATATACCATTTTTTGTTTCAATAAAACTAATTTTTTATTTTTACCCGCCATTTTGGACCTGCCATTTTGAATTTTCAAAATAATAATATCAAATTCATAATCAGCTACCTTGAAAACCCTTATATACCATTTTTTGTTTTACTCAAACTAATTTTTGATTTTTGTCCACTTTTTTTGGAAATTGGACCACTGTATATCCGTACAAAAATCGTTTACTTACCTGAATGATTTCTTAAATGTGTATTTCGAGATGATGAATGCGTAAATTTTTTCCCACAAATATTGCATGAATATCTCTTTTCACCAGAATGTGATAATAAATGTTGTGACAACCCTGATTTTCTCGCTAACGCTTTCCCGCAGATAGGACAAACGTAATTCTTTTCTTGTGTATGATGAATCAGATGACTGCGTAAAGTAGGCAGTTGATTAAAACTTGCATCTATCTCAAACAAATACGTTAAATATAATAAAAAATAATGTGATTAATAAAATTCAGTAAATAAAAAATGTGAAATTACCGCATATGTGACATCGATACGGTTTTGCTCCTGTATGAATTCGCATGTGTGCATTCAGATTTCCACGAAGCGCAAATGCTTTGCCACAAACAGTACACATATGTGGTCGTTCCCCTGAATGTGTCTAAAAATACGATTTATTTAATTTCTGTATGAAAGAATTGAGAAGTTGAATGGAAGAAGGGCCTGGGTCGATTTAAGTTATTTTTTTAATGAATTTTATTTTCAAAATCTCAAAAGTATTTATCGTAAAATTTTTTTTATAGTGATTGGAAATCAAGAAATGCCCTTACGTTACGGTAGTAATTTAAAGTGCATACACGGTTTTTGCATAGAATTTAAATTTCTAATTATAGTAACTTAGTGAATTTTTTCATTACCTCATAATTAATGGCCTTCAAGAAGTAGGTACTCCTAGTTCCACGATATGAAAGATATACAAATTAAATTGTAAAGTTCAATATTAATTTAATATTTGTTAAAGTTGACCAAGTACGAGAGTGTAGGTCACTTCGTGGTTCTTCGTGGTATTGTAACGCTATTAAGGCCTCAGCCAACTTCAGCAAGTACTTTGGAAAGGAACTTCAATCAAGAGTTTAGAGCAGGTATAACGATTATACAAGTGACTACGATATTAGTTTATCAAATGATTACTGAATTTCAGTAAGGGACCATCCATAAAGTACGTCACACGTTAAGAGGGAAGGCGGGGGGGGGGGGTCGACGAAGTGTGACATTGTGTGACAAGGGGTAGGAGGGGTCCTAAGTTTCATGACGTCACATTTCAAAATCTTATACATCTTAGTGTTAAAATGCCAAATTTGAACTATTAACGAAAAACTTGAAAATATTTCCGACTCTATCTGTATGGGCATAAGATTTCAATTGTTTTATTGGCAAGTTTACACCAGGGATGAAAAAAAAACAGTTTTTTTTTTTTAATTTATAAAGCAAACAGTTCAAAATGTTTTAAACATGTGTTCCTATGTTTTAAATCATGTTTTTATTAGTTCAATTTAAACATATGTTTTAAACATTTTAAACTTGTTTTAAACAGGTTTAATTCCTTTAATTGAATCATATGGAAAAAAACTTCCTGTCTCAAAATGCCAAATATGTGACGTCACACCAAGGAGGGGGGGGGGGTCTCACAAATGTGACCAACTGTGACAAGGACGGGAGAGAAGTCAAAAAATCACGAAATTTGTGTGACGTATTTTATGGATGACCCCTAGCCGAGTATACTTAAGGGCACAAGTTAATCTACCCGCAGTAACTCTTTCATTTATCACCAGATGGCTAAAGTTGACAACTAAAGAAATGGTAGCAATTTAGCAATCCGTTTTTATTTAGAAACAATAAAAAAAAAAATATATAAAAAAAAAAAAAAAAAATAAGAATAACATTCCAAAAATATGTCAATTTGCATTTTGCAAATAAAAGCACTGTGAAATGTTAAAATTTAATAAACAAACTTTGTTTACTGGCAATAGTCGCTTTTTCAACCACTAATTTGCGTATCTAAATTTTACGAATCCTATATAAAAAAATATTTTAATAAATAAATGGTAGTAGTTAAATCAAATCTAATATTTATTATTAAAATAACTGTATATTAAAAATAATTCTACAACGTAGGGCACTGAATAACGAAAAATTCATTAAATTATATTATGTATGATAATTTATTTCAAAAATACGAGAAATACGTTTATTTCGCACCATGGGCACGATTTCTTCCTCACTTTATGGTGCCAAAACTGGGGGGGGGGGGATTAGTTAGTTATTATTAGATACTCATTATGGATTCTAGTCGAACGAATATTGGAAATTAAGCAATTATTATATATTGTTCGACAAAATAAATGTCAATTTTATTAAAAAAATTCTTGTAATTGTTTAAAAAAAAAACTTACTCTCATATGATAAATAAGTCTAAATTTCTTCTGAAATCCTTTCCCGCACTCTTTACAGGAGAATAAATGATTCTCTTTATGTTCTTTGTAATGATCGTTAAGTTCATTTTCATTATCACACTTTTTAAAACACCTATTACAAGTGAATTCGTGCGCTGCCTGTACATGATTATGTAAACTACCGATAGCTAAATAAACTTTCTCACAAATATTACACTTATAGGACTGATGTGTATGATATATTTTCACATGTTCTTTTAAGTGTTTCATCGAAGGCAAAACAGCTGAACATTCTTCACATTCGTATTCCGATTTTTTTGTGGATTTCTGTTTATTTTTTGATTTTTTTGTTGTTTTTTTATCACTGTTACGTTTATTGGATTTAGGTTCGTAATCACTACTCTCACTCACATCTTCCTGATCGGATTTAATATATGTTTCACTAAAATCGTCAACAACATTTGATTCGTGCGTTTCAGATTTCAATGTTAAATTTGTTTTATAGTCTTCATTGTACGGTTCTTCTTTAACGTCGTCTGAATTTACAAAATTATCTTGTAAATTTTCGGTTTTTATGCTGAAAACTTCCCCATCTTGAATCAGTTCCTTTAATTTCTGATCAACTTGAATACATTTAATTTTAAATTTGTAACTAGTTTCTAATTGCTGTCGGCATTCGGTACATATCATTTTCGGTAAATTATCAAATACAGAAATCTAAAAGATAAGCATATAAATAAGCTCTAGTTGAATACAAATATTTTTTTAAGTAACACGATTTTTTACCGTGATGGAAGTGCATTCTTCAATTATGTCAGTTATTTGAATTTTATTTTGTACAGTAATTTCACTGAATATTGAAATTAACTGACCATTCCTCTCTTCCATACACGTTCTACAAATATTTTCGAAATTCATGATGCTTTGTTTTTTTTTACATGGATGTAATTTGTTTAGATGAAGTTTTAAAATTTAAATTTCAGTAAGCACGCGCCATCAGTCAAATCTACAGATGAAGGGAAGGCTGGTCGTCCATTGGATGCGGATATGTGCGAAATTTAATTCGGACGAATACGCATGAAACGGACGAACCATAGAGCACTAAAGATAAAATACCTATCTCTATACTACTGGAACCAGTGTAACCAGTTGAGATAGAAAATATGTTGTATACGTGCACGGTGTTTACTTTGTATTTGTGCGGTAAACTCTATTAGTGTGAGTGATTGGTGGTGGTGATAGTCGTCACGTGATCCTGGTTCGCATACATATGTGTGATACCACAACACTACTTGTGCGGTTTCTACAATGCTAATAACAATCAAATCCATTGTTGTTTGACTGACCTACACTCAGCGACGGGTACTGAGCAAGTGACTACTAAGCAGCCTAAGATTCACATAAATGCTCATAAGTGATTGCAGAAAAGAGATAGTTGTATTCGTTCTATTTGTTTTATGGGACGAACAATCCAAACAGCTGTGAAGCAATACATCCTCGTCCATTGAGAGAGACGCTTACCATGGACCGATGGATGAGGATGTATTGCTTCACAGCTGTTTAGATCGTTCGTCCGTTTCATGCGTATTCTTCCGAATTACATTTCGCACATATCCGCATCCAATGGACGGTCAGCCTAATATCCAGACACGGAGAGAGTACACGGGCTTTATTAAACAGAGTTTACACTGGTAGAAAAACTGGCAATAGAATCTTGTATATTTTTTTTGTGCAATCATATTATTTATTCTATCCAGTGCTTGACACTATCCAATTCAGTACTTGGATTAATAGGGATGCTATTTTAAGTATAAAGGGACGAATGTGGGGTGTTTAGAGACGGATGAAGGATGTATTGGAATACGGAATAGAGTACTTTCATTTTCAATCTTTTATAAACTTTAGAGTTTACGTTTATTTCTATACAAAGTTATAATTCAAAGTATTATTATTATTATTATTTATTTATTTATTTTTTTTTTGGGTGCGTAAATATAAAAAATTTTAAATTATATTTCTTCAGTTTCAAGTTTACAGACACAACAGGGTATGTGGAAAAAAATTTCCATATCCACTTTTCAATACAGAAAAATACCTTAAAAAGGGAATAAAATTTTTTTGTTTACTGTAAGTATCTACCAGTAGCATACACATACAAAATTTATGTCAATACATTTAAAGAGGTAGAAATTACGAAGATGTAGGTAATAAATAGGCGAACATAAACTCTACTAAAAAAGGGAAAATATTAAAAAAAAATTTTGTCAATAAGTAACCTTTTATTAAAAAAATAATTATACATAATTAAAATATGCAACTCTCGACTTAGATTATTAGGTAACAAAAAAATCATCAAATTTCTAGATACTCTACAATCATTTTATCATCTTTAATATTCTCAAAATCATTTTCAAACATTGTTGTATCGTCTTCTTTTTTATCCAAGTATTCATCACATTCCAAATACTGAAGATGTCTTCTTCTCATATGTTTCTTTAAAACTGCACGACTACAAAGTATTTTATTACAGACAGTACACTGAATTTTTGGCGGTTTTCTAATTTTTATTATTTTTTCTGGATGCATTTGGTGTCGATGCTCGTATAATTCACTTCGACGTACAAATACTTCGTTACAAAACTTACATACGTATTGTGAATCGTCTAAAAATAATGTTCTATTAAAATATTATACTTTACAGCTACCAAAATGTAATCTGACCGGTAATTGTTTTTTTTCCTTTTTAAAATATCTACTGTCTTTCTTATTTTCGCACATCATCGACCATGTTAACCTTGGTGAACTGTATTTTTTAATTACACTAAAAATGTAATAAATAAAACAAATCATACCTAGATGAGCTTGTATATGCATTTTTAAAGTATCTGATCGTAGGAAAGATTTATCACAGATTTTACACTGATGAATTTTCTCTTTTGTCTGATGAGTCAGTAAGTGTTTATCAAGATTACTTTTGAAGAGAATAATTCCACATTCATTACATTGAGTTTCTCTGTTTGTTTCATGTATTTCAAGATGTGATGTTAGTTGGTTTTTGCGATAGAATCTCTTTTCTACGGATAAAAAAATTAATTTAATTGAAATCCCATTAAGGTAGTTGGTGCGTTGGGGACTAAGTAATTACTAAATCGCAAAAAATCTATCAATTATTGTCGCAAATTAAAATTCCTTAATTATGAAATTTTTGTTTTCGCAATTTCTTTTCCTTCATTTATTTTTTATTTATTTAAAATTTTGAAATTTTTTCAATTTGAAATTACACTGAGAAAGCTCATGTTATAATTTACAAAAAAAAAATTTCACATTAAAAAATGAACGTTCAATTAGTATTCAGTATGGCTGAGATAAATTCCGATTTTCAACTCAGTTGAGTATGAGTCAGAATTTGTTATTTTATTCTTTAAATGTTCCTAAAGAGTAAGCGTTTTTTATTGTTTGATCTTTACCTGAAGGTCTTTAATTAAAAATGATATAGTGATTGAAAAATTATCAAACTGGATGGATGAAAAACTGTTATTTTAGTCTTTGTTGTCATTGTGCTCGTAAGCATTATCAAGTATGGCGAATTTTTATTCGAATTTAAACATACATTAATATTTATATGCTCACTTTTAATGTTCAACTTATTCTATTAAATGGAAGTTTTCGGTATTTTGGAGATTTCGTCATCAGCTCTAATAGAATGTGTGAAGTAATCAACAAATATTAGTCAAATCACTATATTGAGCCGTACTGTGGGCTGGATTATACATAATAATAAAGTTGTTCCCCTTAAGGACCCACAAAAAATAAAAATATAAAATATTCTCTAGACCGGTTTCGACTACTTTTGTAGTCCTCTTCAGTAGCATAAAAAATAAATAACCATAAATATAAAAAATGATAAAACTAGAAAATATAAATATAGAAAATCAGAAATGTCAATATAATAAAATAAAGGATTAGGAAAAATATCCTAACCCACTCAGCCCTTTTATTGCCAACTTATTCATGTCAAAGTTGGAGACTATTGTCAAACAAACGGTGGAATATTTTCTAGAGCACTGGTACAGATACGTAGACGATATTTTTATAATATTAGATACGAAGAAGACCAGTGTGGAGAATCTTTTGCGGTTCATGAATGAGTTAGAACCCAGTATCAGTTTTACAGTTGAATATGAGAGAGATTGTAGGCTGCCTTTTCTAGATATTGAGATCACAAGGGATAATTACGCTTTGTCGTTCGATATTTATCGCAAGCCGACTAATGTTGACAGATTTATCCCAAGTGACTCTTTTTGCCATTGGAGTCAGAAAATGGCGGCTTTCAATTTCTTGATTAACAGGTTAATCACTTTTCCATTATCTCAAACCAATTATGACAAGGAGTTGAAATATATTCGACGCGTGGCTGTCATTAATGGATATTCGTCCAGGTTGATCGACCAATTGTTAAGGAAGGCAAAATGGCGAAAGTCGGTTAAGGACAGTACAACGCTTAAGGTGAAAGAACTAAAATTAACTGTCAGAATTGTGATAAACATTACATCGCACAAACGCGGCGCCCTCTGAATGTGCGATACAAAGAACATGTTGCACATATCAGATATGGTCGTAGTGAAAAGTCAGCAGTGGCTTCTCATGTACACGAAACGGGTCATCAGGTTGGTGAGATTGAGTTGTTGAAATTAGTATCCAATCTACTTAAAATGGATGCCTACGAAAGTGTGTATATCAGCAGGATGGGAAAGAACACTTTAAATAATGACAGTGGTCCTGTTCCATTCTCTGATCTATACAGTCTGTGTGCTGGGAAGGTTCACTTAATGGAACCCACACATCCCGTGACTGGTCCAAATACCAGAACCAATCAGAACACGAGAATTTTGACGAGAAATCGTATAAAACAGGCCTCCATTTCACAATATCTGACATTTGTTTAAAAATCACTGCTATCATTCAAGTGACGTTTATGCAAATATTTGTGTTTTTGAGGTTAAACTGTTTTTTTGGCGGTTTGAAATCAAGAGGAGATCTAGTTTGTTCTGGATATGGTATTTTCATTTTATTTTTATTTTTATTGTTGTTTTTTAGTTTTTTATTTTTATATATTTCTACTTTTATTTCATTTCCTTTTCATTTTATTTTTATTGTTGTTTTTCATATATTTTTACTTCTATTTTATTGCTGTTTTTATTTTTATATTTATATATTTCTACTTGTATTTTATTTTTTTATATTTTTTATATTTATTGGTTATTTATTATTATTATTATTATTATTGTTACATTTATATAGGTATTTTTAACGAAGGAAAATATTTTTCCTAATCCTTTATTTTATTATATTCACATTTCTGATATTTCTGATTTTCGATATTTATACATATATTCTAGTTTTATTATTTTTTATATTTATGGTTATTTATTTTTTATGCTACTGAAGAGGACTATAAAAGTAGTCGAAACCGGTCTAGCGAATATTTTATATTTTTATTTTTTGTGAGTCCTTAAGGGGAAAAACTTTATTATTATGAACAAATATTAGGTTTGTTCTAATGCACGGAAATGATCGTACATTGTACAATTATAGCATGCGCACAATGAATTTACAGTGCGTAGCGTACACTAAATTTATTATGCACATACAACCGTACAACGTACGATCATTTTTGTGTGTTGAAACAAAGCAATTTAGCAACTTGCTTTAGTAATTTGTTTTAGCTACTAAATACGTGTAAATTCGGCACAAGAATTTAATATTGAACAATATCAAAATGCGTCCTTTAATTGTTACAGAAACGGTAAGATTTTTTAAAAAAGACACGCGAGTTGATTTGATCAAAATTAAAGAAATTAACTTACCACAGATGGAACATTTGTACCGTTTATTACCATTATGCCGATTAGTATGATATTTTAACTGTGCTATATGAACGAAACCTTTACCACACTGTTCACAAATATAATTCCATTCCTTATCATGTCCCTAAAATATTAACAGTACAAATAAATGATTAATGTTTTTTTTTCTTTTTTTAAGTGAATTTCCATTTTGGAAATTCCTGAGCCATAAAAAGACCTGAGCCCGGGATTATGGCAGCAATCCGTTTTGAAGCCTTGAGAAACCGAAAATGAGGTTCAATAAAATTTATATATATATATATATATATATATATATATATATATATATATATATATATATATATATATATATATATATATATATATATGAAGCTTCCAATTTTTACGAAATTTGGTGTGTAGGTCAAAAGTTCCAATAGCTTGGATAAGTTCGCCAGCCAGATACATTCGATTTTTGGAAGCCAATTTTCGCCAATTTTAGTGGTTTTTTGCAAAATTTGGCCAGAATTCAAAAATTTTTTTGATTTTTTTTACACCATCGAAAAGAGCGTAAAAAATTACATAAGACAAGCTTTTAAAACATTGTTCTAAATGAACTAGATTTTGAGAAAAATTAAGAAATTTGCTGAATCTTTTTACAATAAATGCTTCATTGTTTTTATCATTACAATAACAATATTTATATCTGTTTCATTTTTCAAAATCAAAATTCACTAACTTTTCAAGAATGCGTTATCAACGATTTTGAAAATTTGTTAACTGTTAGAGAGATAAACTATTTTAGATGGATGTAAGTTATGTTGTATGAGGTCTGCCAGGGTCCGGGGGTCCCAAAGTGCCAAAAATAAAACTATCCAACCGATTTTGAAAATTTTTTCACCTTTAAAAATTTAATTTCATTTAAATACATATATGCTATACTATATGAGGTCCGCCAGAGTCCTGGAGACCCAAAAAGCGCCAAAAGTTAACTACTCAACTGATTTTGATAATTTTTTCACTGTTAGAGAGCTAAACTATTTTAAATAGATACAAGTTGTTATATGAGATCCGCCAGTGTCCAGTCTTTGGAAATTCACTATGTCATGCAGATGCTGCGACAGGGGTATTAATAATTTCTACCACGGAGATGGCATCCAAGCATCCAACTAATGTGAATATTACAGAAATGAAGGCTACGCACATAATCACACACACTACTAAAAAACTGACAACTAGAGCACCAGCGTTTGGCTTCAGTTCATCTAACCAAATGACTAGTCCACCTTACGTCATTGATTTCTACTTATTCAAAAATTCTTGACGAGAGTGGGGATTTTTTGTTGAACTGAAATGGTGAATATATGACACGTATAAGACCAGGCGCACATTAAGCTGTGTCACGTAGTAAACGCAGGGCAGGGCAGGACAGGAAAGCACGAGAAAAAAACTGTGTGGCCGGGCGCACATTGAGACGCAGTTAACGCAGGCAAAAATACTTTTTAACGGCTTTTAAACATTTAATTAATACATTGCATAAGAACATAAGTTATTGCATCATTTAATTTTTTTACAAGTGTATTTTTCAAAATTTTCATAATATTATAAAAATGAAATAAAATGTTTCTACGTGTAAATTAAGGCTTTATCTTGTTTAGAAAAGCGACTTCTATTGAAATTGTGAAGTTTTAAGCGTTTTGAGTTATGTATTTTCGATGAAACTTTTTTTATGCGGCCCCGATCCACCGCATAAAAAAAGTTTCTTTCACAATCTGGACCGAACTAATCTTTTTATAGCTATTTATGATATTTTTGAATATATTTTTTTTGGGCGATTTTTTTTTATGCGGTCACCGTATAAAAGAACAATATTCAGTACTATTATCACTAAAGTAATTATTTAAAATAGGCTTTTTTACGACTGCAGCAAGGATTCTTTTTATAATACACCCTGATCAGATAGAAATGCAATTATATTTCTATCTCTTTTTAAATACAAATTCAGAATACAGTGGCCATCCAATGGTACGTACTCCGATTTTACGTAGTGACGTCAGCGATTTAGTGGGGTTCCCCTCTCACAGATATGTTGTTGTTTGTCTGTGTTGGTGAAAATTTATGTACCAAGCCCGAGTCAGGGCCGTAGGTAATATTGTCTGAGGGTCTCGTAGCCTTTAAAAATTTTAAAATTTCACTGAAGATATATATGCACATATTCTGTATACGTAATATGCAAAATGCAAATGTAAAATAAGTAACGTAAAATTCTAGAATATTCTAATCATCAACTAGCAGAGATACACAAAAACAAACTTCACCGTTGAATTGGTCATTAAAAATGAGATTAAACAGTGTAGTTTGACAAAAATTCTAGAATGTTCTATTTGTCAACTAGCAAAGATATTAAAAAATCAATTGTACCATTTAATTGTCCATTGAAAAAGAGATCAAATCACACATTTTGACAAATGTTCTGGAATATTCTATTCGTCAACTAGCAAAGATATTCAAAAACAAACGTCGCCATTGAATTGAGTACCAAAAAAGAGACCAAATAACATATTTTGAGAAATGTTCTAGAATATTCTATTTGTCAACTAACAAAGATATTGGAAAATCTACTGCACCACTTAATTGTCCAACCGAAATTAAACTAATGTAAACCAAATGTCCGATTTTGACAAACAATTTTTGCTATCTGACGAATAGAATATTCTAGAACATTTATGAAAATGTGCTATTCCGTCTTTTATTCGATGACCAATTAAATGGTGCAATCGATTTTTCGATATCTTTGTTAGTTGACGAATAGAACATTCTAGAATTTTTGTAAAAATGCGCTGCTTATTCTAATTTTTAGTGCGAAATTCAATAGTGAAGTTTGTTTTTTGGTATCTTTGCCAATTCACGAGTAGAATATTCTAGAATTTTTGTCAGCTTCCGCTATTTGGCGTCTTTTACGCTGATGAATGCGATAGTGAAGTTGATTTTTGGACAGTTTTCTAAAAGTTGTCACTCATATTCATTAGTATAACATTCGATTTCCTTTGTCTACACAACCGAATTTTAAGTGTCAATTGTCTCTTAAGATAATATTGTTTTAAATAAATTCAGATAAATAATATTTACCAACCCCCCAAAACAAAAGTTTACCGACGCCCCTGATCTTCCGATTTTACGTACTTCCCCTTAAATTTGCACCGACCACTACGTAAAATTGGATTTGTGGTGTATACAGGTTGATAACTATGACTTGCGATTTCAATGTGTATAGAATACAAACATACATGATAATTGTTTGCAATACATTTTAGTGCAAAATATTTAATAATCAGTCAAAAACTTATACTATTATAAAAAATAAATGTATTTCCTATTAAAAATGCATTTCATATTTTATACATGAAACATCCTGTATACAAATTATATATCTGTAGTACATGCTTAAGAGGAATAAAAAATATATTTCTTTCTTTCTTAAAAAGATTATGAAATATATTTCTTTCTTTCTCGCACGTGTATTATAAAAATAATCCTTGGTGTACTGTCAAATACCCTGTTAAGCACGTGGCTATGATTAGTCTATAATCTAACAGATTTTATAAACAATATAAATATAAAAACATCTTACCTTAACGTGATTAAGCAAAATTATTTTCGAGTTACATTTAAGTCCACACTTATAACAAATACACGACTGATCGTTTGAATGTGCGACTTCCTTATGTTCGTCCAAGGCTTCTTTGTCATTACACGGTTGTAAACAATAACAACATTTAAATTCATGCACGGTTTTCGTGTGCACTTCTAATAACGACGGCAATCGAAATCGACTGTTACAATAATCACATTTAAGCTTCTGATCGTCATGTTGTGTCTTAACATGAATTCTACGTGTGACTAAATCCTTAAAATACAGAGGGCAATAGTAACATTTTATTGGATGCATTTCCATATGTTGATTAAAAACACGTTCGGACTCAAATAACATGTTACAAATGTAACACAAGTACGATTTCTCTTCACCATGGTAATCTGTTAAGTGTTCTGCACAATCTATTACCGAACCAAAATATTGAAAACAATTTTCGTAATAAACACATTTGATATGATTTATTCGTATGTGTTTTTGCATTGATGCTTTTGAATTGATTTGTTTACTGCAAATGTTACAAGTAAATATGCAAGGTATTGTTCTATTATTAAATTTTGATACACTGTGTTTTGTGCTACAATGTTGTTGACACTGTGCTTTGGTGTCAAAAAATTTAAGACATATTTTACATTCGGTTTGATGATTTCTTTGTAAATGCGCTTTCAATGTTTGTTGGTTAACGAAAACTGCGTCACATAAACAACTTTCAAAAATGTCACCAACACCATGGAATGAACTTAAATGCGATATTAGCTCGAATTTTGTACTGTATTGTTGCTTTTCAGGGCACAGTTTACATACGATTTGATGGCATACGGATAAATGGTAGATTTTCTCGAGTATTTGGAGAAAATTCTTTTTACAGTGTGGACAAGAATGAAAAGTGGCGTTATGATATTCTATACAGTGATCTCGATATTTTATTTCATCGTCAAATTCTAATTTACATCTTGAACAAATACATGGATAATTATAAATCCGATGCGTAATATATGCGTCTAGAGAAAAAATTAAGGAGCATATGCTACACTTTATTTTCTTAATATCAGAATGCATTATATTTAGATGTATTCTTAAACTGTTTACTTTATTAAATCGACACTCACAGACATCACAAAAATAATAAAGGTCATTTTGACTTGTATTTAAATATGTGGATATGAAATCTTGACTAATATTTTCATTATTTGAATTTTCTATTAATTCACACAACTCAGACTCACTTAATTCAAAATTCGTATGAAATTCTGTCTCTTGTCTGATTGGTGTTTCATTTACATTTTCCAAATTTACTATTGAATCTTGATTTTTGTCAGATGAATTTGTATCTATTTCCACTGGCTCAGTTATTGATTTTTCACTTACTATTGGCGTATCTTCTATAGATAAATCATATGTAGATTTTAAATCAGGATGTTTAATATATCTCCTTTTTATAAGTTCTTTAAAAAATAGTTCTGATTTGAGGCACTTTTTTCTAAACTGATAACATGTTTCAAGTTGGTCGGCACATTCATAACACAGCAAAATCGATACATCGTCATGAATTGCTACCTAGTTTAAAAATACAAATTAATAAAAAGTGTCTTTAAAAAACAAATGAGAGTACTTATTAATATAATAATAATAATAAAAATTTGGGGGACAGGTCTACCCACACTGTCAACTTCCCATTGGGTGTCCTTAAAGACTAGAGACTACTGTACATAAATCTTTTTTCATTTCAGGCGACTTCTCCCCTGTGCCCCAAGTAGGGGCTTTGCCCCTTGCACCATAACGGGGGCTTCGCCTTCTGTACCTAAGGGTGGGGATTCCACCCTTATCAAACATAACATCATTTGTTCTCAAGATATGCGAGACAAAATATTTCAAAAAGTTTCTTATTTCGTTTTTTTTTTTTTTTTTAATTTTATAATAAAATACTGGCGTTTTTAACATCAAGGAAGGTTTTTAAGCCATTATATAATAATGTTATGGTAAAAAATCCATATAATCTATGTTATGTTAATAAAGTTAATTCCGTTTTTTTACCACAAAAAACAAACCGCTAATCCGAATTTGCTGAAAACTTTATCCAGTAAACTTTTACTGGACTTTTACTTATACATATACTAAACTTTTTGATTACGTATCTAATGAAATTAGTCCGGAGTTGATATCATCATTTGTTCTCGAGATATGCAAGACGAAAAAAAATTCACGAACGAACGAACGAACGAACTAACTAACGAATGCACACACAGACATCACGCTAAAAACGATGGATTCGGATTCTAGCGACCTTGAAACGTGGAGATATGTCAAAATTAGCGATTCGTAAAATCGGATCCATTACAATAACTTCCTATGGGAAGTTAATAATATTAATAATAATGCGGTTTAACGTCCGTTTTTATGACTGTTAGTCTATAACAGACGCCACCCACATGATTATTTTTCTAACTTTATTTGAATTGCTAACTGCAGAAAGGGGACATCTTCTATTATTTTTAAAATTGACTTATTATAATTTTTAAATTCATATGAACATAGAGCATGATTTGCTGCAGAAAAAAATAAAATATCCAACTTTATAGTTTATAATTGCGTGACAAACTTAAGACAAACGGTCATAGATGTCACCTTTCTGCAGAAAAGTAACGGTCATACTCAGTTTTTTTTCTTAAATTTTTATGAAAATAAGTGAACTAGTTTTTAAATTTTTATAATGAGCTCACCGGAAGTTGATGTTTTCTAAGAAAAAAAGGAAAAAGGGGGATGAAGATAAATACAAAAAAATATAAACCATAAAATTCATTCCATGTTTTCAAATGGAATTTTGGAAAAAATCCTAAAATGGATTACTATAAATAAAACAAATGATTTAGAATGAAGTCCTATTGTTTATTAATTAAAGAAAGAATGTATATTTCAAAAATAATAGAAAAAGAAACCTGAATAATGTTAGCATAATTTTCTACTTTACCTCAGAAAAGGGACATGTCGCCCTTTAATTGCAGAAAAGAGATATCTTCAAAAATAAAATTCGCTTTAAAAGACAGTCAAATGGTAATATATATATATATATATAAATATATATATATATATATATATATATATATATATATATATATATATATATATATATATATATATATATATATATATATATATATATATATATATATATATATATATATATATATATGTATGATCTGTAGTAAATTATGAATAAAAATTCTTTATATGTATATTTCGATTTTTGCTAAAAAAAATAAAGAGAAACAGAAAATATAGTATTTATACATTTTTTTCGATTCCTGTAAAATTAGAAAACGTCTCCTTTCTGCAGTTAGCAATTCATTTACACTTTAGTACATTACAATTACATTATGATGTGGGTGGAGGAGAAGGAAAGTGGGGTTAGAGCTAGAATTTGGTAGATATACGTCTGCAGCCGTTTTTTCTTAAGGAACTATGCCGATATTCACCTGGAGTTCCGAAGAGAAACTGCTACTTATTAATTAACTCTTTGCACTCAAGCAAAAAAAAAGTGAGTTGTAAATAGGCTGGTAAGACATGTAGCACATGACAACGACCGACGTTCTTTTTTTGACGGATTCTGTTGACTTCTAACCTTGTTTCCCCAAAGTTGAATACTAAATGCGCTAAATATGTTACGTCCTGAATACTGTTTTTATTAGTTTTTAATTTTAAAAAGATAATTCAACGTGATTTTGTATTATTTTATTTACAATTTTTCTAATAAATGAATGTGTTTGCAGTTATTAAATAAAATATTCATGTAATGTGAAGTATGAGCAGTCATTACAGTTCAACATTCAGTGTGTCATGTGGTACATGTCTTATGATCCAACAGACAAAACACCTTTAAATATGGTAGAGTTAATGGACAAGCCACCTTGTCATGCTGTACATGTCTTATAAGCGCAAAGGATTAATATAATAAAGTTATTTTCTTGTCTATTTATTTTTTCAAATATTTGATAAAAGAAAAAGTAAAATAAAAATTCTTCTGGATCTCGGTGTAATTTTATTTCTTCACTATTCTGTGCATTACATTGGGTTTTGGTTAAAATTATATAATATTTGATATTCAAAATTAATTAAAATTAAGGTTTTCTGTTATTATCTCCTGGTCTAAAGTTTTTTGGATAAAAAACGGTAACTATGTATGAAATTTGTTGCTATAAAGTTTTACTATAACATTTAATATTACTTACAGTAACAGAAGCACATTCCTCTATCATTTCTAATAACTGAATATTTTCAACATTTTGAGCTTCTTCAAAAACCGATATCATTATATCAGATTCTTTGTAACAAATTCTACAAATATTTTTGTAATCTCTTTCCCAATCCATATCTGAGTAGTCAAATTTATTTGTCATTTTGACAAAATGTAATCAAAATAAGGAACTTTATGATCAATCGACAACATGGACAAATGAGAAAGTTTAGGAGAAAAGCGTGTTCCGCATACTATGGAGCCATTGAGCCAATGGAACCAATCATGATCCAAAATATAAATCGCGCGCTTTTTTATTGAGGTTAAATTACAATAATTTTGACAGTTGTATGATTACATGATTTAATCATGTGTGATTTGCAGAAGTTATAAGAATTTAAAAAATGTACACTTTTAAAGTTAAATATTATTAAAAATTTTTTTTTTTATATATATGTAACCACGTTAATTAAGCTCTTTAAGCAATTATAATTAGTTAAATAAACAAACAAATATTTACAATGTGTAACCAACAAGATTATCTGAATGTTTGCAGAATTTGTTTAAAAAAATGTGAAATTATGTTTTCAATTTTCGAAGAAGCTCAAACTATTGAAAATAGTCAATTAAAAGATATATTAGAAGAATTTATATCTGTATCTGTAAGTTTCTTTTTGAATCTATTAATACTAATCGTCAATAACCAAAGATTTAATATATTTCAGTAAAGGAGTAAGAAGTACAGACGCGTATACAATCTAACTTTACAACTGGGGGTCATACCGAAAAAACACAATTTATACATATCGCTCATTTGCGAGAAGCGTGACATAACTCAAAAATCACCCTTATTGAGTTAAGGGTACAGGCGGTCACGGAAAATGTCATTCTTTTTGCTAACAAAACGACATCACGCTAGATACATAAATGAGAGAACGAGAGAGGTTATGACTTTATACTCTATCGCACTTTTTCAATTGACTGCCATAAGTACCCTCTTTATTTTTAAAACTTTAAACCATCGTACTGAAAAACAGCTCTTTTTGAGTTATGTCAAACTTCTCACAAATGAGCGATATGTATTAAAAATTATGTTCGATCTGTATAAGAGCTTATATAATTTGTTTGTATTTAACGAAAGTATTTGAGGGAAATGCATAGTATGCATCGTATGGTAAAATCAAACCTCATTATGTCAAACTTCATTTCTACATATTATCTAGTGTGTTTTTAATTCCTAGGTGAGATCATGACCCCTTCTCCCACCTTATACGCGTCTGACCTGATACCGACCCAATATTGTGTATAAAAATGCTCGCGTTCGCCAGAAAAATTCTGTTAGTCTAACATTAGCTAACGGAGCTTGCACCGTTATAAACCAGAGGGCCCACATTTAAAAAATTAACATGCATTAGATATTAAAACAACAATTTCTAACATGGTGACTGATTGTTTTTATTCTATAATCTTTGAATATGGCTGTATTTTAGACGTTAGGCATTTATACTGCAAAAAAACATGAAAAAATATTTAACGTGCATTAATTTTTTGAATCAGAGCCCTCTGGTTTATAACGATGCAAGCTCGGTTAGCTAATGTTAGCTATTTCTATTACGCATTTTTTAATTTTATTATTGGAGATTTAGGGCCGGGATTATAAACGATAGAATAAATTTATCTCTGGGATAAATCAGCTTATTCTATAGATTTGAGTATTATAAACGCAAGATAAATATATCTGGTAGTTAAATCTGTGGTATAAATTATCCTTAGAAAATCAAGCGGATAAATTTTATCTGAGAGATTAATTTCCAATATGTCTGCCCTATTCGCTTTATTACTAGGCAACATTCTAGCGAAATAAATATAATTTATAAGTATTATAAATCTATTTTTTGTTTTCATTAATATTTTAATATTTTACAATACCTATGTAATAAATTTTGCTTTTAAAATTTTCTAATTTTTTCCATACTCTTTAACCTGCAATTTTAAATAAGAATCCAACTATAAAATTGATGTTTGACACATTTTTGACATGTATATACAGAATCTACTCTAGCTACAGAGTAGTGTTGGGCATAATTGATTTAAAAATAATCGATCATTCAATTTTTAAAATATCTCGAAATAGTATAATATAATCATTCAATTTATTTTACAAACTATCTGAAGCTACCGTATGAATGATTTTAACAATCAAATTAATGGAAAATAATGATTTTAATAATCCAATAGTCACTCGATTATTGAAATCACCGAAATAATAATAATCGATTATAGAAATCATTTGATTATTTCCCATCACTACTATAATGTTGCTAAGGTTATCTGGTCAACTAAAATAGTTATCAAAGGATAACTATTTTAGTGGGTAGAATATTTTATAATACCCAGTTAATTTTTATTCATCAAATAAATTTAACCTAGGGATAGTTATCTACCGATTTATTTTAGTTTTATAATACCGGCCCTTAGAGAAATAAATTAGTTATTGGGAAGATTTAAAATATCAGAATAAACGAATCGATAGTCTATTATTGGCTTCACATATTATATACAGTAGAATTTCGATTAACCGCCACTCGATTATCAATTAGTCTCTAATTAAAAAAATAGAGTCTTTAGTATTCTGTATACAAACCTAGTTTCTAAACGTATAAGTCCCATAGAAAAATAAATATTTTGTTAAAATAAAGTGTTTGATTGCAAAGAATATGAAATTATTTTATATTGATAAATGGTATGTAAGGATTTTATCCTTTTTGGAACAAATAAATAGTCACTTAGGTGAGAAAATTAAAAAAAAATTATGGGTGGTCTTTTAAATCGGCGTTTGCTTATTTTAACAAAGATAATATCCTGCTTAGCTAATATTAAATATTTAGTCATTTTATTATAATTTAGTAATATTCATATAAATGTCATCGAAAAATACATCAACTTTATAATATGTAAATGCACAAGCAAATGTAGTATTGTAGTATGGCTGCTTTACCTTTTTTCTTCCCTAACTGACCCGACGAAATCTGATTTAGTGTAAATACAATTATTCGGTTATATGTAATTTAACTATTAATTAATTTACAAAAATAATTAATTACGCCCAACACTGAATATACCATATAAGAATTTTGGCGGTTATTCTCTAAAATGTTTCCTCCATAATTTCAGCAGGTTTACAAATTTAATAGATTTGAACGTTATATTATGGTATTCCAAATTTTATATTAGTAAATAAAACCCTTTACTTTGCGAAATACCACTTTTATTGTATATAAAAAAAAAAAAACTCTTATGACATGTTTCGGTCAATATGACCATTCTCAAACGTGTGAGAATGGTCATATTGACCGAAAAATGTCATAAGTTTTTTTTTTTATATACAATAAAAGTGGTATTTTGCAAAGTAAAGTGTTTTTATTTACTAATAGCCAGGTTTATAATTACAAAACTACTTTTATTTAAATAGGTGCATATACATGAAGACATGACAACACTAATCTGTTGCAATTGTTCGGAAAAATTAGAAGAAAATTATAAATTTCGAAAAAAATGCATTCAGTCGGAATTAATGCTAAAAAAACTTGTAACTAGTAAATCGTCAATTGAACACTTCGAAAATTCTGAAAATATATTAGTACAAAATCATTTTGTTGAAGAAGTACAGTCAAAACAAAATGAAAGTAGACTTTCGACAAACGAAGATATAGTGAATGTATTACCAGATTCAAATTCAGTAACTCCATCTGTAGGAACAAAATTAAAAAGTCGAGACAATACTGATATTTTTATAGATCTGAACAACATAATCGATAATTCTCAGTTGAATAAAAGTACAGTACGTAACAAAAAAGATAACACATTTATAAAAATAAACAATCTTCCACAATTGTCTGAAAATACTGAAATAAATGATTTACAATTATTCAAAGATGAAATTGAAATTGACGAGTATGAAGTTGAATTAGAAATCACTGACGATAAAAATAATAAAATTGATTGTAAACTAATTGAGCTTATTAAAAACACAAACAAAACGAAATCTGAGTTAAATCTTTCGAACAACAACGAAGAATTACAGTTCGATTTAAATTCCTCCGAGGATCTAGATTCAGCACCAGATTTTACAACGCATAACATTAACCCAATTAAAAATGACCAATTAATATATTTCCATCAAGAAGTACCCTTTGAAGGTGACGAGTCGATCGAATTTGTCCACGTCTGTAAACTATGCCAAATAAAATATAAATATTTAAATGAACTGGAAACACACATTAACACACACCATCAAAATTTACAGTATCAATGCGATTTTTGCAATCAACTATTACCGAAATTTGAACAATTACAATACCATATTGGACATGACCATTGCACAGAGGGCGCAAGCGTATGCACTATGTGCTTCCAAATTATTACATTTAAAACTGTCACCGAACATAGGCGTACCGTACACCCAAACACGTGTTTCGAGTGTAATATAGAGTTTGCGCAGAAAGCGAACTATAAAATGCATCTTCTAACACGACATAATTACGTGTTGGACGATTGTGACGTCTGTAACGAAATATTTTGGACAAAAAAACAGAAGGATATGCACCGGGTAAAGTGTATCCGACACACATGTAAACGTTGTCCGGCCGAATATTTGACCGTTGACGGACTGATAATACATCTGCAAACCGAACATAATTTTGACACGCTCTATTACTGTGAATTGTGTAACTGCATTTTTGAATCGGAGATAACATACAAGAAACACGTAATTGCAGCGAGACATGAAAATCAGATACCATTCTGCAATATATGTGAGAAGATTTTTGACTCGGAGGAGTTTTTACAAAAACATATGACAGCTGCGCATGAATGTCGGTACTGTTCGAAATTGTTCGTGGCTAGGTCTCTTCGGACCGAACATTATTTCAAGGATCATAAGGACAAATTTTATCAGTGCAATCTTTGCGACGGTCTTTTTAACGGACGTGGTTACTTAGAGATGCACGTAAAAGTTGAACATGAGTTTAAGTGTCGATTCTGTTTGCTGCCATGTTACGATCAAAAAACGTTAGATGAACATAAAATGGCTGTGCATTCTACAGATGAAGGTTGTTCTTGTTATAAGTGTGGCCGGAAAATGAAAATCAGGGAGAGTTTACTTGAACACTTGAAGGTCAGTATTAAAATTAACGTTTAAAATACTTAGGGCGCTTACACAATAAAAAGACATAAGACGTAAGGGTATGGGTGTACCCAGGATTAAAACTAGAGAGGGGCAAATCGTGGTAAGTTAGGTTGTAACCTGGGATGGCGGCCTTTGAAAAATAATCGGTGTTCGGTTATTTCGGTTTATTTTATGTTCGGTTTAACCTTACGGTTGTAACCGCTAAAAATAACAGGTTATAAGTTTCTTTCCTTTAGGAAAAGCAACACTTTTAGAAAAAAATTTTCATTTTACAATTATATTTATTTTTAAACAATTATATCTTTCGTATACCGTAATAACCATAATTAGCTAAATGTATTAGAATTTTAAAGAAATTAATATAATTTTTTCTTAATAAAAACAAATTACCAGACAAAAAGAAATTTTAAAATTTATTTTATTTCAAAAAATAATTTGTCCGATTTTTTTCTCTGGGTATTGATTAAAAAAAGAGTCAAGAAAATAACCGGAATAAACCGGTGAGCCGAAACAGAAAAGCCGATTTTAGGTTATAACTGGTAGGTTTTTCCCATCCCTAGTTGTACTATTTTAGTACGGAAAAGGCAGTGTGGTAAACCCAATAAAAAAAATTATACATGAGCATATGTATAATTTTATATAATTCGCATACAATTTTTATATTAGGTATATAATTATATATAAAACTGTATATGATTTATATACAATTACATATATTTATATATAAAATCAAATAACTATACCGGGCTTTCATTATATATTTGTTTACTGTATGTTGGTGGCACTGTAGTGAAGTTAGTTGCTAGCTGAAAACACTAAAAATAAATAACGTTATTCGTATATTTCAGTGATTCGTATATTACATTAAAAATAGTTGAAGAATATAATAAATTTCATAAATAATCTTAAATTAAGTTCTTATTATATAAAATAGTATTGTTATATAACAGATTTTTAAATAATACCGCATTTAGGGTATTTTTTTTAATAATTACCATAGACACAAATATGGCGGAAATTATATTTGGTCACGTGGGTCTCGATATATAATGAAAGCCCTGTACATATGTATAATTATATAAAATTATATATAATTATATACAGGGCTTTCATTATATATCGATACCCACGTGACCAAATATAATTTCCGCCATATTTGTGTGTATGGTAATTATTTAAAAAAAATACCCTAAATGCGGTATTATTTAAAAATCTGTTATATGACAATACTATTTTATATAATAAGAACTTAATTTTAGATTATTTATGAAATTTATTATATTCTTCAACTAAATTTTTAATGTAATATACGAATCACTGAATGATTTCGGTTATTTATTTTTAGTGTTTTCAGCTAGCAACTAACTTCATTACAGTGCCACCAGCATACAGTAAACAAGTTACCAAGCGCCCTAAAAAAATTTGATCACGTAGGTATCGATATATAATGAAAGCCCGGTAGAAAAGAATTCTATATAATTCTATGAAGCCATTTTTTGTATACAATATTATTGTATAACATTTTATATAAATTTCATGTAATTTTTTTTATTGGGAACAACTAATCATTCGTCATCACTCTACATAATTTTGTTTCGTTTTATCACTTTATAACCATTTTTTTTGTTTTTAGGGGGCAGCTGCCCCCCTCTGCCCCTCGTTGGGTACGCCCATGCGTAAGGGATGTCGCCATCTAGTGAGACAGGATGAAGCTGCATGTAGTTTTTTAATTTAACCACTAATAGTATCTAGATATTTTTAACCTTTTAAATAAATCATGTGGAAAAAATTTTTTGTCTCAAAATGGCGAACTTTTTACTGCCAGTGATAAGTACAATAGATAAGGTTACAAAAAAAGAACAAGAAAAAAAATCAAAGATCCCAACATCAAAAAAGTAAACCCTAGGAATTTACAAAATATAAATTATACTAAACTATGTTGATAAAATTGAACATTATTTAGAATTATACCGAAAATCTGTCACAGATAGCGGTACCTGTACCAGTGAATATAAACATATCACAGCATTTTGAGCCACCATATTGCAGGACGAGTACTCGTCTTAATCATTTAAAGAATTAAATTGGTTGATACAATTTTATACGAAATGATGCTACTTTATTTTATACAACTTAGCCTATATTAGAAGCTTAGGCTAATTAATAAGAAATAATGTAAGCGCTTTCACACAACAAAATGAGGTAAGACTAGAGTCCCTATAATAAATAGAGTCGTGACATGTGTGCTGAACGCTGATTGGTTCCGGCATTTTCTGTCCAAAGTTGGGTAAAATAAATTGAAAATAAATTAAATGTTACAAAAAAAATCATTTAGTTTAACCTAGAAAGAATAATCAAATTAAAAATTTTTAATTGTTCATTAATTCATAACTTATTAACAATAATTATGTACTCAAAAAATATTTACTCAAACAGGTGATAATTAATTTTGAAGCTTCCCGCTCTGTTTTGGATTGAAAATGGATCACATGTCACGATTCTATTTATTATAGGGACAATATGACGACTCCAAATGCTTTGATATGTATTAGTACGGGAGGTAGCGTTGTATTTTCATTAGTGATTTTAGGCCAAATGAATTCTACTTTAAATATTAGATTACTACCTAATAATCATTAAAACGGGCGTCAGCCGTCGCATTCACGGTGGAACTAAAAGAGGCAGCGGGTTTAATTTTGAACTACTTTTTGACATTTAGAATTGTCAAGTATTGTCCATTGAATTTACATTACAAAAAATTGTTATTATAATTTTTAATTTTCATAGTTATGTCTGATTAGAGATTTATTTAACTTACTATAATCGAAATTAATTTAAAAAAAAAATAATTAAAGAAATAATTCTTTAGCTATATTTTGATCGGTTATTCTACTCTAATCAAACATAACTATAGAAATTAAAAATTATAATAACAATTTTTGCTGCAGTGGACAATATTTGGCAGTTCTAAATGTCAAAAAACAGCGAAAACTTAAATTCGCTGCCTCTTTTAGATTAACCGCGGGTGCGACGGCTGACTCCCGTTTTGATTATTATTAGGTACTAATCTAATGTTTAAAGTAGAATTCATTCGGCCTAAAATCACTAATAAAACTACAACGCTACCTCCCGTACTATATATATTCACTGGTACAAGTGCCGCCATCTGTGATAGATTTGTCGAAATACGGTATAATAGTAACTAATGTTCAATTTTACCAACACATAATTTCTATTTTGCAAATTCTTAAGGTATCATTTTCTGATGTTGACATCTCTGATTTTCTTTCTTTTTTTGTAACCTTATCTATTGTAATGTCACTGGCAGTAAAAGGTCCGGTATTTTGAGACAAAAAAATTTTCTGTTTAAAATAAAAGAGTTAAAAATATATTTGGACTTACACTTTTAGTTTGTTTTGATTTTTTCTGTATTCGTCTTTCTTAGAAATAGTTACGAAGAATATCAACACCATCAACACTATACGGTCCGCGCACTTTCACAGTAAACTTCCCCAGAGGCCGGCAATATTTTTAAGGAATTTAAAAAAAATTGTATAAATCACGAAATGATTCAACATGTGTAAACATACACATTTTTAATAAAAATAATAACAGACAAACATACTGATTTTTGTGATTGTATTGAAATGTACGCATTCACTAAAAAATAAAAAAGATAATATAAAATTTTATTTTTAAGTGTTATGTTCTTCTTCTATAAATTGGTTGGCTTATAAAAACCAACACACAGAGAGTACGTTTGTTGTAAGTCAATACCTGTTTGCAGTAAGGTCGCACAATTGTGTGATCACTGATCATGATCGGCCTCTACAGTTGTTCTGCCTAATCACAGATGCTGTGAACGAGGACCGTATAGTGTTAATATTAATTTTTTGGACATTAGTTTTTGAGTCATTTATTACACAAATTTTACGATACTTTTAAGTAAAAAAATGTATAGTAACAATTTTTTTATTAAGCTCTAAAAAAGAAGCGAAATTATCGCTCTCTAGACTAGAGTACCCCCTTAATTAATTATGTAAAAAACTCTAAAAGGTATTTGATTTTAAAATTTTAATTAAGAAATTATTTGTAATTGACTTGTATTTGATATTACAGAGATGTGAACAAGTTTACGAATGTCTTTGTGATAAGTGTGGGAAACCATTTTATAATATAAGCGCATTAGAAAGACATTATGCTGTTCGGCATCCTGATTTTAACGAAAATTCAAATTATCGTAAGTAATACAGGTATTAACTACAGTAGAACCTCTGTTCACCGGACAGCAGTGTCACGCAAAAATTTGTTCGGCTAACAGAGGTATCCGATTCACAAGGACAGTAAATAATACAGTCGACTCTCGTTAATTCGAAACTCGAGGTACTCTTAAAATATTACGAATTATAGAGAGGTTCGAATTATCACAGGTAACAATTTTAATTTTTTAAGCATTTGCGATGAATGAACTTGAACTTGTCTCAAAGTGTACTTACAATCTTTCTGTCTCTTTCTCCCTGCAACTTTGAATTGTCGAGTGTTTGACGCCGATGAGTTCGAATTAACGCGTCGTTTTATTACGTAGCAATGATTTTTTCGTTTGAATTACCAAGTGTATAAAAAATGTATTGTTTTAGTTCGAAATATAAATAAATTTTGTAGGGAATTCGTGATACCTTTGAATTATAGAGAGTTTCGAATTATTGCAGATTTGAATTAACGAGAGTCTACTGTAGCATTAAATAATGTAGTATTCATAACTAGTTTTTTAATTCAAATCAATTTTATGTACGAATTTAGGTACTTATACAAAAATATAACGTTTACAAATGCATCGTCACATTAGAATCATTGTTAACAAGTTAAAACATGAACAATTATCCCTAACCCATATAGGTATACAAACGCACTAGACGTACTCGCGTCCTGTTAATGGAGATAATAATGTAAATAATATATGTTTTCGTCAAAAAATATTGTGTCCGCGTCCAGTTAACAGAGGGTTCGCTTAAGAGAGTGCTGAATGCAGTGGTTTTAAGGTGCCTGTACACCGAAAAAATAGCAAAAACATGTTGAAAACAAAAATGTTATCGACATTTGTTTAATATCTTTTGAAAATGTTAACATTCATTTGCTAATAACAATGTTTTTGATATAAAATGAGTAACATTTTAAATCACTTCAATGAGTATAGTTGTGGCATTGTTAGTAACATTGTTATTCACAAAGTTAATAACAGTGTTACTAACATCCTTACTAACGGTGTTAGTTAGAAACAAAACATATGCTATTAACATACTTGTCTTTGAAGTTTCTATACTTTTAATAGAACTGTTAGTACTTTTAGTTTAAAAATGATTTCGTAGGAAGAACTAGCTTGCTATTGTAGTAGCTCCTGTGATGATTATTAAAGTAAAATGAAGAAAAAAAAATTAAGGATTCGTCCGTATCTTCAAAAAGAGACACACATAATGGACGAATTATATTAAGTAGTTTAAAAAAAAAAAGAATGATAAATGAAACTAGAAGACTTGTCAATTGAGAGTTTTCATTTTCTTTAGAATGTCAAGTATTGCATAATTAATAGTCATAAACATTATCATATTATAATTTATTTTTACAAGAACTAATAAAAAAATAAATTTACAGGAAATGTGCAGAGACATATATTTTGTAAATATATCTACAAAATAATAACAGCTGATAGTACGCAATTGCCTATTACAACAAATTAACTAACCGAAAAATGCACGTAGAATGTTGTTAACATGTTTTATTCACAATTAACTTGTTTTTAACATTTTGTTATTGACAGCCTTTGATCTAGACCGCTTCCAGATCGATAGCAAAAATTGTCCTGCTAACAATGTTATCAACAACTTTTTCAACATGTTAGTGAAAAATATCACAAATGCGGAAAGCAAATGTTATTAACAAAAGTTAATAGCAAAAATGTTATTAAATATTTCAGCAAATTTTAACATGTTAATTGCAAATGTTATTAACAAATGTTAATAGCAAATGTTATTAACATTAATTTAACCAATATTAAAAAAATGTTAAAAACATTGCTAAAAACACGTGTTATTAGCAATGTTACCTTCGGTGTACAGCCACCTTTAGTATAGCATGCACCATCATAAAAAATTTGTCCGGCTATAGGAGGGGTCCGATTGAGAGAGGTGTCCGTAATCAGAGGTTCTACTGTATACGTATATTTTTATTGTATTTTGTTACAAATCATAATGATCAGCAGTCCTATAAGAGGGTACTTGACTATAATTAAGGGGTTAGGTGGGTTTGAAAATTTCAAAAAATCCATTTTTTTTTGTCTTATTAAATAGTACAATATGTTTAAAATATTCTCCTAAAATTTCAAATAGATCCGAGCAAAATTCTAAGAGATAGACCCTTCGGAAGTTCCGCCCATCAGGCCACGTCAGTGCAGCGCAGTAAACTTAAAACGCGTTTATCTCAAAACTCAATTTTTTAAGTCGGTGGACATGATTTCTTGAAAAGTTATGAAGCGATTTTGTTCAAATTTTGCACACATCTTTGAAATAACATTATCTAGTCATTGAACGAAGGATTTTTTTTTTATTACAAATAATTTTTTCGAGCCAATACGTGGCGAAAATTTGACCAAAAAATGTGTTTTTTTGTTGTCTGTCAAAAATTCAAATTTTAATTTTTTTTCCTTCGTCCAATAACGAGATTTATCCAGGTACTAACGAAATATTTTTGGTTTTTTGATTTTAAATGAACCAATAATGAGTTATGCTGTCCACGGCAAGAGCATTTTTTTGAGATGTCAAGGGAGATGAGGTACCAACAGCTGAGTTTTCGGAATTTTTAAATAAAAGTTTCACAAAATACTACTTAAATATGTATCTTTGATATGCTGAATTGTTTAAATAAAATATATGTATATATTAAAAAAAAATAGTAAAAATACCCTTTTTTGAACCTCTGAAACCCACCTAACGCCTTAAACAATGATTCTAAGTGCTTTGTTCTTACATATTAATTAATTAATTTTTGTTAAATTTTTAAAAATTGTAAAAAAAAACCACTGTTCAATTTTAAAACTACTCGTCGTAGAGACGTGTGTAATGACGTCACAATTTTATGACAAGTTTGTCATAGATAAGATGTAACTACGAAAACTATGTTATTTATATATTGTGTATTTGGTCTATGATATTTTCTTTCCCTTTTCTTCAAAAAATTTGGTCACCATAATAGCTCAGATTGTGAGTGATAAAAGCATTTTCGTCAGTATTTAAGATTATAACAGTTGAGACTATAAATATCGAAAGGTTAAAATATGATTTTAGATAAACCAGTTAAGAAAAAAATGAAGAAGTCATCGGATAAAGAACTAGCTCAATGTTATAAATGTGGATTGTTTCGAAAAAAATCTCAACTTAGTACACATATGCAAAATCATGAAAAACAGTTCCTATGTAATATATGTGGAAAATCTTTTACGCAGAACCACAGTTTTCAAGAGCATGTTGCTAAACACTCAGGTAATTATATATGTCCCTATAATAGCCAGTCCACACAAACACAAACTGAATGCTCAAACAAAATTTTGGGTAATGTGCATCGGCTATTAGATTAACAGAGTTACAGCTTTTTGCCACTAACATTTAATAATATAATAATAGTATAGTTAACCAAAAATGGCAAAAATATATCGTATTCCTAAATTTAAGTTTGACATTTTCTTTGAAAATGACAATAGGCAAAGTAGATTAAGATAGGTATGCCGACGCGCAAATCTTGATGACGTAGATGGCGAATTATATATATACAGTCTGAGTTTTTTGAGAGTTGCCATTTTTACTACAGCCAAACCGTTGATTTAATTGAAAAATTGTTCAA
The DNA here is from genome assembly GCA_035578155.1 of Brachynemurus nebulosus. Classification (NCBI taxonomy): domain Eukaryota; kingdom Metazoa; phylum Arthropoda; class Insecta; order Neuroptera; family Myrmeleontidae; genus Brachynemurus; species Brachynemurus nebulosus. The sequence continues at coordinate 164,261,293 of JAPWDM010000001.1, forward strand.
ATAAGAGTTGCAGATATCGACGGGGGCAACCGATTGCTATAGTCAGGATCTTTATAGCTCTTAGCTCTTATCAACGGTTTGGCTGTAATAAAAATAGTAACTCTCAAAAAATTCACGCTGTATAAATATAATAATAAGTAATTGTAATGTTGTCTTTTTCTAAAAATTGAAATATGTGACGTATTATGACGTAGATGGCGAAATGCGCAGAAAAAGCTTATTTTGGTCTTGAATGTATATCTTAATCTACTTTGACAATAGGTAAGTCGATTTATTTAGATCTATTATCAGTAAAAAAATATTTTTAATAATCCTTTCATATTTCAAAAGTAGGGTTAAAACAGTTTATGGTGCAGACATTTTGTGTATAATATTTAATTTTCAAAACGGATTTCCTACTTTTCTATTAAATGAAATTGAATTTTAGTTTTGCTATCATTTATAATGTATTAATATATCCTACTTAACTATTTTAATTTCTAATAAAAAACGTTATAACCGTTTGTATATAAAAAGTGCCAACTAGACACCAGTGTACTATGACAACTCCGATCATAAATTCAGTGGTATTATTCATAATCCAGTTCACCATGTTTGCTTAAAGAACGATTACGTAATAAATTCTAATAACAAAAGTTCATTAAATACAAATTTAATTAAAAATAAGATGTAGGTATTTTATAAAAACTAACTATTAACTGTTTTATTTTAACCATAGAAAAATTTTTTTTGTCTATAAATTCCGGATCTTTTACTGCCAGTGACAAATATAGTAGATAAGGTTACAAAAAAGAAAAGAAAATCAGAAATGCCAACATCAAAAAATGACACCCTAGCAATTTGCAAAATAGAAATTATACTAAACTATGTTGATAAAATTGAACATTACTTCTAATTGTACAGCATTTCAAAAAATCTGTCACAGATGGCGGCACTTATGCAAGTGTATATATATATATATATATATATATATATATATATATATATATATATATATATATATATATATATATATATATATATATATATATATCAAAGCGTTTTGAGCCGTTATATTGCAGGGCGAGTTAACTCGTATCAATCATTAAAAGAGTTAATCACTTTCTAATAATTTTCGGTGTTTTTAGGAATTGCGTAATTAGAGCCGTGTTAAAAAAAAAATTTCATAAACTTAGTATTTTATAAACTATACTTCAGAATTGGCTTCAATTTTGTAATTTTGTGTATTAAAAATTAAAATACCCCTGTCGCAGCATCCTGCATAACCTAGCGGATTTTAGTTTATAAAAATCCGTTTTTCTGTGATTTTTCACCCTTTTAAGTGATTTTTCCTCCTCTTTCTAATGGTGTAAATAAATGTCGCAAAAATTTTTTGACTTGAGAAAATTTTGGCAAAACAAATTTTTTTTCACGAAAAATGACCAAAAAAACCATATTCTAGACATGGCTAAATATATGTATAAATTTTAGTGAATATTATTTTCGGTTTCTAGGGACTTCAAAATAAATTTCTATTATAGACCCAGAAGATTTCTTTCGGAGCTCTAAAAATAGGACTTTCTTCGGAACCCTAAAAAAGGTATATTATAACATACAAACATATACATATGTATGTAAATATACAAGCCATTCTGTTATGTACAGCATGAATACATATATTCCTTTACGTAGTATTATCCATAATATGTGGTAGTATGTATAAGTACGTACTTTCATATACATAATTATATCATGTATATACTTCCGTCGCAGTATCCTCCATAACATAGCGAATGCCCGTTTATAAAAATTAATTTTTCTCGGAAACTAGTTGATATAGAAGAATAGTGTAAAGACTTTTTTATGTAATTTTTTCTCCTCTTTTAAATGGTGTAAAAAAATTGTGCAAAAATTTTTGACTAAGTGAAAATTTTGGCAAAAAACTAATTTTTTGCAAGAACAAAAACCATATTCCTGGTATCCGACGTGTCTGGCTGAAGAACTCATCCAGGAGTTTGGGACTTCCAACATTTTCACCAAATTTTGTAACAATAGGACATTTCGTTCGAGAGTTATCGTGCGGACACACATTATATATATATATATATATATATATATATATATATATATATATATATATATATATATATATATATATATATATATATATAAATTTTAGTGAATATTATTTTCGGTTCCTAGGGACCTTAAAACATATTTCTGCCATGGTCCCGGGTTCAAGTCGCGTCATGACAGTGGCTGTAATAGCTGAATTCCATTCTGGAAATTCGCTAAAAAATAAATGTATCCAACAACCATTCTTGGCTCTTTAGAATGCTTTAGTGTGATAATCACCGTAACTACTTTTACTTTTTTTAAATGCTGGCAACTTACCTGTTTTTATTATAAATTGAGATCTATTTCACTTAAATTTAAACATGATTCATCATTTATGAATTTAAGGAATTCCCGTTTTCTTAGATTTATCTCTTTCCTTATTGCAAATGCGTAAATTTTAAATTTGCAGTTTGTTTTTAGAAGAGAATAGAAGATTGATTTGTTTCGAATATAAGAATTATTTAATTTTTTAACGATCACTCATGCTCAATTGTATTTGAAACGGGTTATACTAAATTTTTACCAACGTGTTCCGAACGCATTTACTTTTTTGTAACGCCCAATCAATCTCTCGATTATACCTTACTGTTTACTATTACAGGACGTGATAATTACAAGTGCCCATATTGCGATGAAACATTTTCATTTTTGTTTGAAGTGTGGTCTCATAAAAAATTAAACCATCAAGATAAAACCAGTCATCGAAAAAAAATACTAAAAAGAAGTGTGCCACTTTGTAAATTTTGCAAAAAGAAAATCAGCCCGGACAGTACTGCAGACATACTCGAATACCATGCATCGGCTTCTTGCTGGAAAGGTATGTTTACAATTGTTTTCGCAGTAATGTTATCCATAGTCACGTTAGTAGATAATACAGTTTTGTTTCTAAGACTAGTTATAGCTGGGGCCTTTTCACTTGGCAGTAACTCGCGCATGATGCAGATAGATATATTTGAAAATACATTACAAGTAAGAGGCAATAAAATCTTAAAAATATCTAGGTTTAAATCATAATAAAAAGAAACACTTTTTTAACAAACATTGTTCTTTTTCGTTCCCTCTTTTATTACCTACTATTCTAGGGTTCGTTCACACGCTCAAGCTTTACCACCGACTTACTTGCGCAAACCAGGTTTGTGCAAGTAAACATGTACGTATTTTCCCGTCCATACGTACATGTTTACTTGCACAAACCTGGTTTGCGCAAGTAAGTCGGTGGTAAAGCTTGAGCGTGTGGACGGACCTTTAGATGTACGTATTAAATTCGTTTTCTGCGCACTGCCAAGTAAAAAGGAACAAGCTATACTAATATTTGCCAGAATAATATGTACAAAGGAGTTTGACACATAAGGGTCGATTTCACAAATTGTTTCAATTTATCATAAAAAAAAATCAGAAAAATATATAATTAGTACCTAGCTACAATTTGCTCCTTTGAAAAATAAATAAGTCATTTTCAATTTAACATCATTATTATTTAAACAAGGCCATTTAGTTTTATAAATAAATTTGAACAATTTGATTTGTTCAATTTGAACAATAAAATACTGGATGAAGTATAACAGTTATATTAAAAAAGTAATTAAACAATTTTCGACGTTAATATGGATATAATTATCAAGACAGTATTTCCTTCCAACCTCGGACTATGCAGAGGAAAAAGTTGCTGGTACCGGTGAAGCACGTCAGGGAAATTCGAGAATTAAGAAATGCTGGCATGTCATTTAGTTGAATGTAGGGTCATAAGACAAACATCAATTCTTTAACTCCTTATGAAACATTATTGCATGTGACTATGTGAATTAAAATACATCAAATATTTTTAATTCTGTATTTATGGATTGACGTGTTGATGTTAATACTGTTGACAGATAAATAAGGAATGACATATTAGTTGCAACTGCGTTTATAATCAAAGTGAATCAATGTAAATATTTTTATTTAATATTTTTTATTATACTATAAACACATATGAGCCCGTATTAATGCTTGTTTTCTGCACTACTCACGCTGCAATCAATTTAATTGTCCCCACCATATACTTCGCACTCTGCCTATAGATGGCATCACTAGAGTTTATTAGATAGAGTCCCTATTATGGAGGCTAGATATCAGGAGCACTATCTCTGTATCAAAAAGTGTCCATAGAAAGGCGTAAATAGTGGCGGCGCTACTGTAGCAAAAGGGTAAATTTTTAGAAGTAAACAAGAAAAACATCCGCGTTGTTATGTAATTATTGTTTTTTTTATTATAATTGTTTTATTATTTTAAAAATTTTTATAAAACTGAACACAAAAAAATTACTAACAGACATTAAAAGTTCCTGTAATTATGAATCCCTTTCAACGTGTTTCACAGCGAGTTTTTTATAGGTTATTAAACAACACACTTCACTCCGTCGACAACTACAAAGTTCATTTCATACCCTTTTGCTACTCTAGCGCTATTCTGGTGAGTTTTTGAACTGTTACTTAGTACTTAAAACGGGACACTTTTTGAACTATTTTTCTGTTGTTTTCCGGCCAAGATAGTCCTCCTGATATCTACCCTCCATAGTCCCTATAATAAATAGAGTCGTGACATATCATCCATTTTCTGTCCAAAACAGAGCGGGAAGCTTTAAAATTAATAATCACATGTTTGAGTAAATATTTTTGAGTACATAATTATTGTTAATTAATTTATGAATTAATGAACAGTTAAAAAGTTTTAGTTAAATTATTCTTTCTAGGTTAAACTAAATGATTTTTGCTAATATTTAATTTATTTCCAATGTATTTTACGCAAACTTTGGACAGAAAATGTCGGAACCAATCAGCGTTCAGCAAACATGTCACGACTCTATTTTTAAATAGGAAAACACGTAGAGCAAATAAATTATGATAACCTAACAAATTTCGAGCTTGTTTCAACATTTTGAATTTGAATTATTGGACGAAAAGCAAACGTATATGAATCCAATGTCTAAATTATTGTATTTAAAAAGTGAAACCTGAAAATCTGCAATCAATTAATTCATTAATCCGTCATACATGTAATGAATATTGTAAGCAGGTCCGATGTGAGGGGGGAGTAGCCGATATTGTAGCCCTGGAACTAGTCGTCAGGGGGCCGGTAAAAAAAGGTGTTTTTGTTTGCTCGTCACTTATATTTTTGATGAAAAGCCAAAGTTTCGCCAGTATCCGTTGAAAATTCCATCAAAAATTGTATTATTAAATTTTTTTTTTATAAAAAATTATAAAAAATAAGGTTTTTTATTGTCACTATACAAGGCCGAATTTATCTTTGAGAGGCCCCTGAGCACTTAGTAAGGCGATAAGTAAATTAAGGAAATTTTTCGATTTTCTCCGGCAGGGTGGCGACTGAAAACCAATTTCAAAATTCCCTGACTTCTCCCTGACTCTGAATAAAATTCCAGGACTACTCCGAAAAAAATTTTGGTTAAAATATAGTACAGTCGACTCTCGTTAATTCGAAACTCGAGGGAATCTTAAAATATTACGAATTATAGAGAGGTTCGAATTATCGCAGGTGACAATTTTAATTTTTTAAGCATTTGCGATGAATGAACTTGAACTTTTCTCAAAATGTACTTACAATCTGTCTGTCTCTTTCTCTCTGCAACTTTGAATTGTCGCGTGTTTGACGCCGATGAGTTCGAATTAACGCGTCGCTTTGTTACGCAGCAATGATTTTTTCGTTCGAATTACCAAGTGTATAAAAATCTATTGTTTTAGTTCGAAATATAAAGAGATTTTGAAGGGAACTCGTGATACCTTTGAATTATAGAGTTTCGAATTATCGAAGGTTTGAATTAACGACAGTCTACTGTAATTTCGTTTTTTGATGACCTTTCTTTTTTTTTTGCTCGTCAGTGATAAAAAATACAACTAAAGAGCAAAAAAAAGAAAAAGTCGTCAAAAAACTTTTTACAAAAACTATCAGTCGACCGTCGGCCGATCAGTCGACCGAGTCGAAAACTGAAAAAATCCCTGACTACAACTGAAATTCCCTGACTTTTCCAGAAATTCAAAATTCCCTTACTTTTCCAGGTTTTCCAGGTCGATCGCCACCCTGTCCGGTAAACATAGCTAACGAGCAAAAGCAAAAGATCCTACGCTTCCTATTCTACCCCTGTTTCGAGGAGTTCATTATTAATTTTATGGTGGCCTCCTATTGTATGGGGGCCCTGAAGCACGTGCCCCAAGTGCTCTTGTGTAAACCCAGCTCTAATTAACACTATGAGGCCCGAGCACTTTCACAGCAAACCTCCCCGGAAGCCGACAATATTTAAAAAAAAAATTATATAAACAAATACATAAAATAAAATGATTCAAACACTGAATAAATTCAATACCGTTCAACATTTACTTATCTATGTGTAAAACTGTAAACATACAGTCATAAACGCACACATAAACGTGATATGTACATACTACATAATTATACAATGACTACATTCAAATCAATTTTATTTAAAAACATAAATTATATTTTTTATGCATTTTTTGTTTATCTTAAAATGTTTTATATTTTATAAGTACATAGAAACCAAAAGAGTAGTGTGTGTTGGTATGTATTTGTGTGTGTATGTGTTGGTATGTATGTATCACACCTAGAGTTGGGAGAACAGTGGTCCCGAACAGAATCGCCCTATAAAATATTTTGAATTGGGGGGCTATAAATTTTATTAGAAGGCTGAGGATTTTCCCCTGGATTTGATGACTAGCCTAAGGAACTTTTAAAGAACAAATCAGTAAAAATTAAAAATTACCCATTTTTCATAATATAATATATAATTTTAATTTTAAAAATAATTTAAAAAAATTAATGTTGAATAAATAAGTGGTCGACTGTAATAGAAATTAATTTAAACGAATTCAAAACATTTATATTGTAAACAATATCTCTATTTCCGTTGTGATTATTTTAATAATATGTACATGTCACCTTCTTTATACCTGCTTTAACGTAAACAAAATTGATTGTATTAGTAGATTGTATCACTCTAGTAGGTCGCTCACAAGACTGAACATGGTTTTGTTTTTGCATTAGAAAAATATAAAGATATGTATGTACATATAACAAGCAAAATGATTCATAAATCATAACATTGGCAATTAAAAAACACAAACAGACACAAAATAACATTAACGATGTGGTATTAATAGTAAAACGTCGTAAAACTGATTTTTAAAAAGATTGATAATATTTTTACGTTTTATGACAGCCCTCCAGTTCTATTCGTAGCCCCCCAGTACAAAATATTTTATATGGCGACTCTGTTAGGGACCTTTTGTTCCCATCTCTGATCACACCATAGAACACTAGAAGCCAACTAACATAAAAAAAGTGTAATTCGCTCGGAGTCATTTGACACCAGTCACAGCTTAAGGCATGTAGTCACTTATTGACCGTCGTCGAGTTCGCACTGCATTGTATTAACAATATACCCATTGTTACTTGAACACGTTGAACAGCTCTCTCTGGTAATACGTGTGGTGAGGTAGTATGCGTGAATACACATACTACTACAAAAAACCAAACTAATACACTGCAAACAGTGTGTATGTACACAAACAGAGTACGTCACAAACTCATTACAAGTGGAACAGACACAAAACCAATCTAGTTTGTCCCCTTGTATCGCACACATAATACGTAACCAACTTACTAATCAATTAATCATTGATCGCGGTCGGCCTCTGGGGATGTTTTATTTGGTTTCGGATGCCGAAGCCATGGGACTGAAAGTGTTAAATACCATTTAACTTATTCACTAAAATTTATTCTAAAACTTTTTAATTAATTTATTATAAATTTTATATTTCATTTTAGGTGAATATCAGTGTTCAGTCTGTAATACATATCTGAGTAATCGAAAACTGGCAAGAGAACATCTTAAGAGAAAGCATCCTGATCAAAAATCTGACAGTTTCGTTAAATTTCGAATCATACGTAAAAACAGGAGAAAATTTTTGAAATTTAAAGCAAAAAATAAACCTGAGAAGATTAATTCAGAATCTGATGGTAATTCGATCAAAGATCAAATTAGAATAATAAGTATTGAAAGTGATAGAGAAGTAATTGACGCTGCTTATGCTCTCGATGCAATTAGGTTTCAATAACATAAAGATATTTTTATTACTAAAGTGCCTTATTAAAAAAAAATATGGTAAATGTTTTATTTCGTATAAATAATTTGTTTACACCGGAATGGTAAATCGTAAATACCAAGTAAGTCAAATCGAGATAGTTATTTGTTATAAAGGTTACTTCATTAAAGACATAATATTGACCATTAAAAAGCGTTCTATCACAGTATTAGTAACCGAAAAAATTAAATACGCGAACTCTAATGGTCAAAAGAATAACTACTGCGAGTAGATATAAGATTTGTTTATTACATTTTGACAGTTTACATCAGTTGTTGGCATTTGTAACATAATTATAGTGTACGTTTGACATAATTTTATGAATTTTACTAGCGACTTGCCACTCTTTACCCCCTCCACTTTCTTATTTGACAACTTATACCAAACGCATACCACAACAAAAAACATTAAAATGGAAAGAAATATTAAGTAGCAATGGTGGCGTCACTACTTGAGATAATAACACTAGTGAATTTTTACTAACCTCAAAAGTAATTCCCACATGTGTCTGAATATGATGTACAAATAAGTGCGATTAAATTTATAAACAATAAAAAGTTATTAACTTCGAAGGATGAGTGGCGATAAAGTGGTTGTTAAAAGACAAGGCCATACAAAATGCTTGCGAAGAATTACTAGATTGAATATTTTTTCGTTTTCTGCTCAATTCAGTTGGTAATGTTGTGGTATATGTGAGTCGAATAAAGTTCCTATTTTTTAACATTGAGTGGCAAGTCGCTGAATTTTACTATGTAACTTAGAGTTTTAACCCTTTTATTTTAACCATAGAGAAAATTTTTTGTCTCAAAATGCCGGACCTTTAGTGCCAGTGACAAATACAATAGATATGGTTACCAAAAAAGAAAGAAAGAAAATCTGTCATAGATAGCTACACCTGTATCAGTGAATATATACATATCAAAGCATTTTGAGCCGCTATATTAAAGAACGAGTTAATTCGTCTTAATCATTTAAAGAGTTAATTTATGTTAATACAATTCGGTATTTGACAGTTTTTTAAAAAGTATTTTAAATTATTCGTATACCTCTAATATGATATTAGAAATACTTTTTTTTTTAAAAAAATGAATCGATAATAGGCGAAAAAGACGTCTTTTATATGTGTTAAAAATTTCCCGCTAAAACAGTCATTTCTTTACATGGCAAAGCATGACCCATGGCCCATATCATAGTATGCAATGTTTGCAAGTATTTTGTTGTCATTTTTTCACAATTTTATTTTTGAAATGAAATCAAAAGATAGAAACAATATTCGAGAACTTTAAATCACATGGCATTGGCTCAAATTTCATTTCCAAAACTAAGAAAAAAAATTCAATCACTCTCCCAAGTGCAATTTTTTTTTCAGTAAAATATTGTACATATGTGTATAACATTTCATATTTAAATAGTTATTTGTTGCGTGACATCTTCACCATACGACTGTCTTGCGGATCCACAAGTAAAAATAAAAATTATTTCCATAAGTGTCGTGTATATTATTTATTTTTTAAAAATATTAAAAACAATACGTTGTTTATAATTACACAAAAGCTTTTATATTTTTAAATTTTGTTGTACATAAATCACTGTTGATTGCAAAGAAACTTGCTACCATTAAAGGATCAATTCCCGGCAGATTATAATTATCAACTTTTATAAATCCAACTCCGGTTTTAAATGTATGACGCAAAATAACACAAAACACAATGAAATACAGATAAAATATGAGAAATACATATCATGATAACTATTTTGTTATTAGATTATTACGGTTGCTACAGTTATATTTATTTATAAATACTGAGCGGTGACGTAAGCCATTTCAAATTAATGTTTCTGATTACGTCATTATTAGCGTAAATATTGTAATTTTTTAAAATAAAATTTTCATAATTTTGAGTGACATTATTTGCAAAATCGCAATATTTGGTACTCTCATAATTTATATAATCATTTAAAAATGAAAGTAGCCTTTTTTACGACCACAGTCAAATACCCAATTTTTGGTAATTAAGTATTTCATAAAATGTATAAAAAAAAATATTTTTCGGCCATCTGAAACTGTATTTTGAAAATTTTTATTTTTGTTTAGCAAATTTTTGAATGAAAAATTCATTATTTATTTTTTTTTTTTGCTCGCCCAACTGTATTTTTGGGCTGTACTATAATTCTTTAAGAAATACTATAATTTAGCAATCCTGATCACATAATTCTTTTTTCAAAAAATGCCAACATTGGTCCACATTAATGTACGCTATTTAGTTTGCAACTGTAAATTGGCATATTTTATGGAATGTCATTCTTATTTTTTCATAATAATTCACTGTTTTCAAATTAACGCTAATTAAATGATTAAAACGAGTTAACTTGTCATGCAATATGGCGACTCACAATGCTTTGATATTCACTAATATTCACTAATACAAGTTCCGCCACCTGTGACAGATTTATCGAAATACGATATAATTGTAAGTAATGTTCAATTTTACTAACATAGTTTAGTATAATTTCTATTTTTCAAATTCCTAGGGTATTAGTTTTTTATTTTTTTGTAATCTTATCTATTTTGTACTTATCACTGGCAGTAAAAGGTTCGGTATTTGGAGACAAAAAAAATTTCTTCTATGGTTAAAATAAAACAAGGGTTAAAATAAACAATTCTAATTTAATACCATTTCTTTATCTATTAGCTACTTCTTTATCTGTAGTCTACTCGCAGTATTTTTTCTAACCTTTTTCCAAGTCTCTACTTTACCTACTTTTACTTACTTTATGTAAAAAAAAAAAAATTTTAACAAATGATTACTATTTTTATATATTTTATATTAAACTATTACTGTATTCCAAATGTGAATATGTAAATTGTCTGAAGACACAAAAATTTTAATTTCTTGAGAATAAATATTTTTATTTTTTATTAAATAAATTTTAATTTTTATATCATCTATTTTTTCTTTTTTTTACATTTTATTTAGAAAATAGCACTAAAATTTAAATTTTAATGATTAATATGAAACAATAAAGAGTCGACAGCCTGCAATTTATTAAAATCACATTTTACGACGAGATTTCTCAACGCGTTTCGATCAATTCATGATCATTCTCAAGAGCTACAAAGACATTGGACAACCATTGTCAAAAACATTTAGAAATGTCAACTTAAATGTTTTTGACAAAGGTTGTCCAATGTCTTTGTAGCTCTTGAGAATGATCATGAATTGATCGAAACGTGTCGAGAAATCTCTTCGTAAAATGTGATTTTAATAAATTTGCAGACTGTCGATTCTTTATTTTTTTTTTTTTCATATTATTCCCTCCACCTGCAGTTGGACTGATTTATACATATTTAATGATTAAGATAACTTGCTCAGCATATGGGGAATTTAAAATGCTTCGAGCGCATATCTATGCATCAAGTTGATGTCATAATGATGATTTTTTAATCTATAATAAAATGTCATTGTGACAGCTGCAATGTTTCTACTGAAAGAAAGTATTCATTGTGTACAAAAAATGTGTGTTATTTATTTACCGTATTTACTATGGATTACTGCTTGGGGAGGATATTAAGTTCGACTATAGCGCCCATTATGGACAAATGTCAGTTTATCAAGACCGCTATTTGTATGACCGATTCTTTCTAAATACTGTTTTCTACTTTTTCAAAAAAGTTTGCAACATAAACTATAACCTTGTTTAACTTTAAATAAGTCGCGAAGTGCAAGTCGTACTTGCACAAATAGTGTTCCGTACAGTCAGCGGTTTTTATGGATTTACTGTAATATGTAGCATATGAACGCAAAGAAGTTATTTTTCCTTATTAAATAATTTCATTCCCTACCTGGCCTTTTTTCTTTACCAGAAAGGAAGAAATATACACTGAACATATCAATGTTCGCTACGCCATTACTTGGAAAAGTAAATAATTTGGAATATTAGAAAGAAATATGTTTCTTCTCTTTTTAACTAATAAATCAACGATGTACAGACTGATAACTGGGCCTTATGACAAAATACAATAGAAATATACGTGTACATAACTGCAAATCTCTTTAATAAAAATAAAATTGATAAAAAATGTTTTTCATGATTTCATCGATAAATTATGGTTTCACCCAAGATCATTTGATTGATTAGTATATTATACTATACAGGTTAGCCAGTTTCGCTAGATTTTTGGTTCCAATTTTTAAATGCATATATAACTCAGTGGCGTAGAATCTAATAAAAAATTGCAAAATAAATGGGTTTATATGATATACGTACGTATAAAAGAAAAATGTTTACAAACGTGTGCTTTCGGAAATCGAAAATAACTAACTTCTTCGTGATGAAGGTGGATTGGCGAATATTTACTTACTTTAAATACAAAATCTGGCTTCCATTTTAAACTATACTTTTTATCTAGTTGAACGTCGCTGGTAAAATATATGAAAATTACAGAATTTTTGTGTAATTGTGGTATTTACTATGGTATTTAAAAGCTTGTTAACTCTTGTAACTACGGAGATGGCTTGCCCATAGTAAGCTGTAGTAAGAAAATTGGGTATAGGACAATAACATGCAATTTGGCTACCTGCATAGCAAATAGTGTCAGATTGATGTATCTTGGGTTTCACCTTTGTACGGTCGGCTCTTGGACTATTAAACAGTATTATGCAAATACTTGATTATAAAAAAAAACCTACTATCGTATTAAGACTAAAAAAGCTTGAAAACGGCGGTACGGAGTAAGGAGGGTGTTCTGCATATTTAACTATAGTAGATTATATAATCCAAGGTTTATATATATGTTATGAGGTAGATGCAATCCGTATACTATACATGTATTGGCTTTTGCAGGCTTTTGGACTGCAATCAGCTGTTTTTATAGCGTCAATTGATCATCAACAATATTTGTATATTAACTGTCATTTTTTAATTTTAAAGTATTATTTCTGAATAATTATTACTTATTATAATATAATATTCAGTTTAATATACTTATTTTTATTAATTTTTCACATTTTGTTAGTTATTTTTTACCAAAGATGTTTTAACTAATTTTATTAATACCTTCTTGAAAATTGTTACTTCAGGGCCGGCATTTAAAATTGATCTTATATTTTTTATAGTCATGCCTGGTATATCCGGTTCACTTTAAGTTTTTGCATCGACCATTGCTATCAACGAAACAACATAATTTTCTTTCCTTTTCTTAAGAAAATATGTATTATGTATAAAATAAATGTAATTTTGATAAAGAAAAAAATGCAAAACACAGTGTATTTTCCAATGCTTTGAGATATACAGGATAGCAAACGTACGTCCTTGATTAATTTTATTAAAAAAAACCGTTGTCAAGTTTAAAATTTCTTTTGAATATAAATTTATTTAAAAATACGTTTTATTTTTAAATTTTATGAAAAATTATTTAATTTTACAAAACAAACGTTTTTAGAAATTATATTTGTAAGATTTATCTATTTAAAATGCTTTTATTTTAAAATTACTTTTTTAATCTTGGTATATATTGGTATTAAAAAACATCTCGAACCACGAAGTTTTCAACTGTGGATCCAAAAAATCTGGAAAAAAGGACACAGTAGCATTTCTAAGAACTTTTGGCTAAAATTATTCCTGATCAGTTGAGTTAAAAACATAGAGAAATCCAAATTATCCCGTAATTAACAAATTAAGGCAGAGTATTTCCTTAATGCTTCATAATTTCCGAATTCTATGACATACAGAGAATGAATACAGACACGTGTAACATAATTGAATATTTATCTATTTTTATGACAAACTGTAATAAATATATTTCATATATTTTATTCATATTTAATTGAAAAAATCATATTAATCATTTTTTATTCTCTTTTTTGAAAACTTGACTCGGGTATTTAATATTATCATTAAAGTAATTTAAATATTTTTGTTCACTTTAAAATTATTAAGACATAATAAAAACAAAAATAGTCCGGACCTGGTTATACTGCAGTCCACGGTAAAACCTACAATGAGCAAACCTCCCAAACATATAATAAACCTTGATATAATCTATGTATTTAATACTATTCGGAGCTATTCTACAATATTTTGAATGGACCATTTTCTCAAATATGTAGCAATCTGTCACCAGGGCGGCGACACAGGTATTTGGGAATACATGTCTAATAATCGAGATATTAATTTAACCAACCAAAAATCACCTTCTGTTAATTCCACTTTAGCAACGAAATTTTCCAATTCGATTACCTAGGGATATTGTTTATTTTTTAGAAATTAATATTTCAACTTAGAGATGTAGTTCCGAATAACCTGTGTCGCCGCCCTGGTGTTAAACAATTTTCTCATGCGGTTACATAGCAATTTTTAAATTAAAATTTCAATCATAGAGATGTAGATATTTTGAGAAAATGGCTCATTGCTTATAGTATTTTAAATTAATATTTGCTTAGTTTTATTAAAAAATTATACGACAATTTTATTTAAATTCACTTATTTGTAAGTATGTATAAAATAATTATCAACAAATTAAATGATATAATAGTATTTTGTTAAAAAGTCACTGGTTAACTATAGAGATATAAATCTGCTAATTTATTTTAGAAAGAGTTTTACTAAAAAGAGACAAATTAAAGGGGTGGCCATGATATTTTTTTAGTCTCAACACGACTGTACGTCAAAGTATTTCAGAAAACAGGGGTGTGATTCTTGAAATATGTTGTGTTTTGTTATGGTTATGTTATAGGTTATGGGTTTTGTTAATTTATTATTATTTTGGAAACGAATCATAGAAATCATATTATTACTAATATACAAAAATAGATTTCTCTTTGCTTCAAGAATAGTACATGATAGCATATCATAACACAATAGCACATTTCAAGAATCGCACCCCTGGGGTAACTCAAAAAATATATTAAAGCTCGTATAATAAAAAACATTTATTACCATAATTCCTATTCATAAATATTACAATTTATAAAAATAATATTTACTTCATTTGATGTGTTTTAATGTGATAATTTAAAACGTGCTGTTGAATAAATCCACGCCCACATATCAGGCAAACGTGTGGCCTTTCTCCAGTGTGAATTCGAATATGTACCTTCAAATTACTGGCACGATTGAATGATTTCCCACAGATCTCACAACGGTGCTTTCTTTCATCTATAAGATTAAATTAAATAATAAAAAAAATGTTCAACGCATTCACATATTTTACGAATTTAAGACGGTATTCGAGTCTAGAAGTTTCTAGAACAATCGATTTTTTATTGCTGCATATTTTTCAAGTTTTGATCTTTAAAAATATGTCCTCACAAGGAATTTTAATCTTCTTAAAAGTGAATGAAATATTGAATCTTCTCAAAAATGAAGGTGCTTGTTTTGACGAGTCGTACAGGAGTTCAACGAGGCTTGCCGAGTTGAGCAATTGCAATGAGTGAAAAAAACACCTATTTTTCAGGTGTTGCATACAATATTATTTGCAGTGCTGAGTTAAAATAAAAAAAAAAATTAAAAATTAAAAAATTATGAAAGAAATTATTAAAAGTTTGGCAATTATATTTTAATAATTTAAGGATAATTTTTCCATTTTTATGTCATCGAAGGATGACATATTAATATCGTTGTGTGATCATAGTGGGGAAAACATTATTATAGAGTTGTATATCCATATTGAATAATAATTATAGAGTTGTACATCCATATTGAATAAACGCAAGAGAGCTGTAGAGTTAACAACTATAGAGTTAACAAAAAATCATAAATTAACACTTTCACTGAGGTGACATTACTTAGTGCGTGTCAAAAACACCCACTTAACGAATTTTTTTCATTAATAATTTTTGCGTTTTAATTCAGCTCGGCAAGCCTCGTAGGACGTCTGTACGATTCGTCTAAATAAACATCTTCATTTTGCAACTTGTTAGTTTAGCTGTCAAACTTTTAATAATGTGAGACAATTTTTCCATATTTTATTAACTTTTTTCATTTTTCAATTCAGAATTGAAAAAATATTGTATGCAACACGTGCAAAATAGGTTGTTTTTTTCACTCTTCGTAATAGTCCAACTCGCCAAGCCTCGCTGGACAACTGTACAGCTCCTGTACTAAAAAAAAATATGTATAACTTAATACTTACTAGTATGAGTAACCATATGTAAATTTCTATCTCGTGAATTTTTAAATCGTTTTTCACAAATTTGACAAGGGTACCTCCTTTCGTTCGTATGACAAACTGAATGTTGTTTCAATGAACTTTGTCGTGCAAACGCCTTACCACATTCCGGGCACATGTACAATTTCTCCTTGGCATGCGTTATTAAATGGCTACGAAGTGAATACCACTGGACAAAACTTTCACCTACAAGAGGCAAATTCTAATACTAAAGCAGTTTTTTTTTTTTTTTTTTTGGTTAAAATAAGCAGCATACCACAAAGTTTACACGAGTACGGTTTAACCCCAGTGTGTATTCTCATGTGTGTATTAAGATTCCCCCGAAGAGCAAATGCCTTGCCACAAACTGTACATAAATGAGGCCTTTCCCCAGTGTGTGTCTAAAAATAAGCATCTATTTTATAATAAAAAGAGATACGAAAATAATATTGAAATTATAAAACCTATAAATATCGATCATCTATCTCTAACTGTAAAATTTCCTTGTAATAATATTTTTGATTTTTTTAACGCGTATATTATATTATCTCTAGGGGTTGATAATCAATGTTATAAGCGAGCATATTATCCCCAAAAGGATGCTTAAGAGCGAAAAAATGGTTATAAGCGTTCTAGTGGCTGATTTTTTCTTTTTTTAATCAAAATTTTAAAAGAATTAAAAATGTAAATATTATTTATTTTTATATTAAACTTCAACGTCTCTATTAAAATTATGATTAACTTAAATAACACTGATATAAAAAACAAATGAATATAACGCATTTCTTTAGCGAGAAAAAATGATTTGTATACGCTTTTACGGTATTTTAGAATAACTATGGGCGCACCATTAGTAATGAATAAAACTGGAAGCTAATTTTAAGCTATATATGTAATAACAATAATAATAATAATTTTTTTATTGCGTACTGTAAATTACAGATACAAAATCGTCTGTCAATATTATAAAATATCATTTCAGTTATATGACACAAGTTCAATAAAATATTTCTTCATCGCTTGCTTAATGCTTAGAACGATTATTGTCTTTAATTAGCCTGACAGACTCCGGAAACTTATTATATATTTTGTAGCCTGACTAATGGGTTAATTCTGTAACTACATTATTACAGACTGTTATTTTGCAGTACAGAGCTCTGTAAAATTGTTTTTAACAGAATGTTAAAAATTTGGTATTCTGTAAGACACTATGTTAAGATGCCAATTACATTTTATATATTCTACTGTTGTTGAACTATTTATGTTAAATTACCATGGATTTGTGTATATAAAATGTAAATAAATTAAAGTAAAAAAATGTTTTTTAAGAAAAAGCTTTTATTTAAAAATAGGCTAAAAAGAAATAAAATAACCTTTGAGTGAAGTTTGAAGCAATATGCAACATAATTTATAAAAGCTTGAGGCGTTATCATTAATTATTTCTGTTGTGAATATAAGAGCTATTTTACATTTCAGTAGTTACCAAACTTAATTAAACGCCTCAAGCTTTTATAAATTATGTTGCATATTGCTTCAAACTTCACTCAAAGGTTATTTTATTTCTTTTTAGCCTATTTTTAAATAAAAGCTTTTTCTTAAAAAACATTTTTTTTTACTTTAATTTATTTTCTATTTTTTAGTCTGATTACAATTAATTTGAAAAAAAAATTAAAGAAGTAATTTTTTACCTTTTTTACCTATATTTTAATCGGTTAATTTACCTTAATCAAACATAACTATGGAAACAAAAAATTGCAATGTAAAATCAATGGACTATTTGACAATTCTAAATGTCAAAAAGTTGCATAGGACTAAAAATCAACAATTTTTTTTTGGGGCAATGTAGGACAAAACTAATTATACAATATTGCATTGTCATCAAGGTTAAACACGTATGTAAAATTTGAAACCTCTAGCTCAATTAGAACCTGTCTAAATTTTGATTCCAAGATTTGATCTAAATCAACATACTAACATATCAAGTTAAATAAAAGCTTTTAATAAAAATTAATTCTTTGATAGAGATTTATGTTAAATGGAGAGGTAAATTATGTGTATTACTCATGTATATTAAACTCACGTAAAATTATTATGATTATGGGTTAAGCTATTTCTAAATTAGAT
Organism: Brachynemurus nebulosus; assembly: GCA_035578155.1. NCBI lineage: Eukaryota > Metazoa > Arthropoda > Insecta > Neuroptera > Myrmeleontidae > Brachynemurus > Brachynemurus nebulosus. The sequence continues at coordinate 164,279,818 of JAPWDM010000001.1, forward strand.
ATTCGGCAATTCTCTAGACAACCAGTTCCTTATAATGGTATAATATTTCACGCCACTTATTGACACTTTAATACGTAGACAACAAAATAAGAATTGACAATACTATGAATAAGAATACTTGATGAAATACATTAAATAACTGAAGCACTGTCGAGAAAAGGTAAAACGCTTCATGTGGACAAATTGTGTCAGTGTGATTTTGTCATGCTATGCGAAATTACATCCTATCCGATTTAAGAACACTGCACTATTTCCTTAACAGTCTTCTTACATACTTACGGATATAAAATAATTCAAAAAATGACAAATTAAAACGTCAAAATATTGAATTTATAAAAAACGCAAAAATCAAAATTATCAGTATTTAATAATATCCATAGTAATTAGCCTATTTAACAGCTCTGTAAAGTTTATGGCGACTGTTGTGAGTGCTGTAAAGTTTACAGAGAAATAACAGAATGTTAGCTAATATTTCTGTTAAAAATTGCGTACAGAATACCATTTTTTAACATTCTCTAATTTAACAGTCTAACAGAAGTTTTACAGACTGTTAATAGTTACAGAATCGACCAATTAAGAGGGCTACGTTCGAAAAAAGTAGTTTTGTGAGCTAAAGAGCTCTGTTGCTCTATGTTTTCCGATTTCTTTGTTTTTATGCAAGTAGGTCACTGTTTCTAGGGCATACAACACCTAGAAGGTTAAAATTTTATTTTTGAAAATATTATAACAACTATCATTATATTTTAATGAAAAAACCAGTTAATTTTTTATTTATTTCTATCAACAAATTTTTTTGGTTTCAAATACACAAAAAATTAGATGCAAAGAAGAATGATACCTTCCGTTAGGATACGTGCGGATATGATATGATGATATGATTAGAATATTTTTTTCATCGAAAATTAGATACAAGTAGGAAATATAGACAATATAGTAGAAAAAAGATTTCGAATTTTCACGATTTTATCATTGTAATTTAGATTTAATATTTGATTAAGTAATAAATAAATAAATTCTAAGATTATTTTGTCGCGGAGTCCAAATTTAAAGTAATAAATAAATAAATTCTAAGGTTATTTTGTCGCGGAGTCCAAATTTAAAATATACGTACCTATATCCCTAGTAACCAGTCCTGTCGTCAGAAATATGGATCAGATTTACGTCCATCTGCGCCGTTTCTGACGAATATACAGACGGCAGACTGTCGACAGAATCTAACGTCAGGAAAAGACAGCAAAGATACGTAAGTCTGACGAATATTTTTATAATAACTCGATCGACAGACTGACGGCAGCTACCTGCTTTAAATTCTTTCCTCCCATAAGTTTTCAGCGGTTCTCATTTTCATTTTTTTAATTGTGTTAATTCAAAGTGTCAGTTCTTTGTAAAAATTCTTGTTTCCATGTATATGTACCAAAATATATATAATAAAAAAGATGAGAGTACCTAGTTCTTATTATTAAACAAAACTGAAAAATTATAAGTTTTTTCAGTTATTGACGAATATAGTTTTATTAAACGTTTAAAAATGAAACAATTTTCTTACATTTTAAGGTTATTTTATTACAGATTCAGTTTAAAAAAATCATGTAAGCTTATAGGCTTACCTGATTTTTTATTGACAGATTCTGTCGACAGTCTGCCGTCTGTATATTCGTCAGAAACAGCGCAAATGGACGTCAACCCAGTGAACATTTTTCTGTAAATTTTATGTCAAAGTGACAGAACTGAAAGTCACCTGTTACATAAAATATGAGTCACATATGACTCACATGTAACTTACAATTTCCCACTTATAAACGTAACAATGTGACGTAACATTGTTATGTTCTTGTTACGTTTCAGGAAAATATAACTTTGATGTTACCTTATAGATAAAAATACGCCTTACGCCTTCTTTTGCAATAAGCAAATTCAAAATTCCCCTTTTTTGTTTCTTATTAACATTACATCACATATTACCAACTTTGTTCATATACATACACCTAAATTATTACTGTTTTTTTTTCTTTTTTTTTGTTGACTGTTACAGGATTCGAACCGTTATCCAAGCTGAAGCATCATTTAAATTATCGACAGTCTTAACCACTAGACCAAACTGACTTATTTATTCTCATCGTTATATATTAATATATATCACAAAATAGTAAATAAAGCCTTACAAGAATTTTCATAAGAGTTTAATTTTTAAATTAATAACAAAATTAACTGTTTTAACGACGTATTAACGTTTTTTTAATGAAATGTCACAATCATGACTCTTTTGTTATGTTTTTGTGACATGTCAATATTAATAAAACATTTCACTTGTCACTTTTGTGAAATGTTTTGTTACCATATTAATTTTAAATATATCAATTCGCGAGGAGTTATCAATTTAAAGATACCTGTAGTTAATACGTCACAAAAACATAACATAAGAGTACTGTTGTGACGTTTTGTTCAAAGTAACATTGTTAGGTCATCGGGACATAACAAAAGAGTTATGATTGTGACATTTCAATAAAGTAACGTTGATACGTCACAAAAACATAACATAAGAGTCAGTTCTGTGAGGTTTTATTAAAGTAACATTGTTAGGTTGCGAAGACATAACATAAAAGTCACACTGTGACGTTTTATCGAAGCAACCTTGATACATCATCTAAACGTAACAGAGCAGTCACAAATGTGACATTTTATTACAGTCACAATGGCACGTAACTGTTACGTAACGTACAGGTACCAATTAGGGATATAACGTAAAACTCTAATTTTATATAATTGTTATGTCACCCATAAGTCAAAAAAGTTGCGTAACTTGTTATTTCCTTGTTACACCACATTTACATTCTATGTTCACTGGGAATCTGACGAAGAGTAATGTAGACCTAAGTACGTAGATCTGATGTCAATCTAACGACAGGACTGGTTACTAGGGATATCATTCAATCACAGTGGTTTCTTAAAATTATTTATTATAAATATAGACGAAGCCGTCAAAGTTACGAACACTAGGTTAAACACTAGGCCAGATTAAAAAAATTCAATAGGGCCCATCGGAGCCCTAAAAAAAATAATAATAAAAACTATTTACCCTCATATGCAAACGAAGTCTTGTTCTTCGATTAAATTGTTTCCCACAATCTTTACAACTAAATCCCTTTTGATTTTTATGTTCAGCCTTGTGACTTTCTAATTCTTCACTACTTTTACAGTTTTTGAGACAAACTGGACAATTAAAACCATGACTTAACAAATGTCTATCTAACGCGTGTTTAACTATAAACGCTTTATCACAAACAGGACACACATATTTTCGTTTTGCATGAACTTGTCTGTTATGATGACCAAAAGCAGATTTTGTGTAAAATTTTTCTGAACATTCTAAACAATTATAAATTGTTCCATTGTCATCACTTTCTTGTTTTTCTTCTTCACTTTCTTCAATTATATTTTCTTCGGTTCTCAATTCTTTTACAGACGAATTTTCAATTTTTTCAGTTTTAATTTCTTCATAATCCGTTGAAACTAGTTGAGAATTTATTCGTTCATCCTGTGTTTCATCTTCTTGTTTTGGATCTTCTAAATATATTGTATATTCTTCATAATTGTCTTCGTCCTCTGCTTCTGCATTTTCACAAACATTTTCATCTTTTAAAATTTCAGTTTTACCATGCCATAATGTTACTGACTGGTTTATATTCTCATTTGGACGATTAACTTTTGTGTCTTCAAATATAAATAGTAAAGTTTGTTGCGACAGTTTACACTGTCGTCTAAATATAAAACTATATTTTAATTGTTGTAAACAATTATCACAAATCAATTTTGGAAGTGAATCTTCGGAAGATATCTAAATAAATAATAAATATAATTAGGTAAATTTTATATAATTATTTTAAAAAAAATTTACCTCCACCGAAGTACACTCCTTCAACATTTCTGCAATATTCAATTCCCATATGTCTACATTTTCAAAAACGGAATACAAAGGTAAACTTTTTCTTAGACAAGTCCGGCATAAATTAGAATACCTTTCAATTAATTCCATACTTTATAATAAAATTATATTGATAATTGTTTCAGTTAAATTTCATAAAACATAACAAAAATAAATTAAGCCATTTTAACTTATCAAAAATTCAAAAATTTATAACTACAACAATCGAATGAAAATTTTAAGCTACAATTTAAAATACCTAGCCTACATGGCCTATATAGCTGTTTACGCTACTTATGTATCTTCTACTTCGTTTATTATAACCTGGGACAAAGGTTTATTAAAATAATTTAAAATTATATATGTCAACCTAAATTATATAAATAAAAAAAGATAAAGCAATGAAAAAAATTCTGTTTACGTGGAATATAAGAAAATTTTGTGAATTTAAAATAAGCTTTATAACCATTTACAAATTTCACTTATTTTGAAAGTTTTTAAATGATTTTATTCACTTTATGTATTCTTATACAAGTACCGTAAATGGGATCAAACAGAAGAGTTTTGAACTTTGCGATCTATTTAGAGATTACATCGATTACATGACAGAAAATAAACTAGGTAATTTTCCGATAATTTATTTTTTATTTTTACCATTTTAAAAATTGTTTTTCTTTTTTATTTAACTAGAAAATTTAAAAATTGAAGAGTTTTCACTCACAATCAGATTTAAGGTGATTGGGAGGTCAGTAGAAAATATTATGAGAATGGCTGTCAAGTTTGTTTATTCAATAGTTGATTATTAGTTGATAAATCAATTTTTTTTAATAGGAAAACGAAAACTAAACAAAAAAATTAAAATATTAAAAAGAAATTTTATTCATGAAGTATATTCGAAAAAAATACAAATTTAAACGATAATAACATAGTTTATAAACGTTGGTTAGTCCTGGTACGTCACTCTTCAGTTGTTCCCATGGTTCCCATTCTGCCTTTTCTGTCCCTATTGACGCTATTGACCGATAGGTGTTCTAAAGCTCCTTTCATGTCTATACAGACACGTATCGTGGCAGAAACGACAATTATTGGTGCCGTTCGCCAGAAAATTTTGTTAGCTAAAGCTTGGTCCAGACGCAACGTCTTATCTGAACGATAAAACGTTCATGCAAGTCATTCGACAAAATGTGTGGAAGCGTGTCCACACGTTTCCAACTTATCATCGGTCAAATTTCAGTTTCGCGACGTTTATCATGGAGGAACATAAACTATCTCCTGGTTAGCCGTTTAATCAATTTCTTTATATTTTTCGATCTGAACTTCATATGCCTGGACTTTTTATTCCGGTCACCACTCTGGGCTTTTAACTTGCCACAAGTAAGGAAAACTGTGGTAAAGTTCAACAAATTCGCACAAAAATAAGTCGCAAAAAAATATGTTTATGTTTACAAAAGTACAAATATTTTACCTGTTATTTCTGTGGCGGCTTTAAAATAAATTAACGGTTATTATGTATACCACTAATACCAGTATACCTATGTCCTATAACAACAAAACTTGGTTTCCAGTTTTTTATTTTTTTTTTCTTATTAATGAGTTTATTTAAATTTATTAATTCACAATTCCAGGATGTTTTTATAATTAATAGTTAGAAATTTATGTTGAAATAAAAAAATATTCCTGCATCAAATTATTTAATTTACTAGGTATAAACTGTTCTATGGTATAAACAATTAACCTTATCTATCTACGTAATTTAATGAAATGAGGTATATACATACATATCTTTTGTTACTGTTTTTGTTCAAGCAATTAAAAATTGTTTAGATCTGTTAACATATCAAATAAAAAGACAAAAATTATTGACATTGTATGTATTAAAATACTTGCGGTTAGTCCAGTACATATGTGAATGACATCAAAGATGTATTATATATATAAATACGTTATAAATGGAAGGTGTTCGTAGCATCGTGTAGCAGCGGCTTAAGCCTTAAGCGGGTTCTACACGATGCTACGAACGTTCCTTCCAACGTTCGATCGAACGTTTGAGGCAATTAAGTTCGATAGTTGGTGCGACGAATGTATCTGCTACACGGTGAATCGAATGTTTGATCCAATACGAATGATGATGTGTTGGTACTCAGTGGCGAGCCTGTTACCTGTCTGATGTTATCTCTAATGTTATACACTGATGTTGTCTCTCTTCACATGAACGAGTCGTGCAGCTGCTGAGTCGAATCAACCAACGCAACCAACATTGACCTTCAAACGTTCGAAGCATCCCTTTGACTTGGTGCAAGAATACCGAAATCGAGCGGGACATGGCCAAATGCGAATGTTTGACGCTCGACATTGGACACTCGTAGGTTCGAACAACGGCCACACGATGCTATGAACCATCTAACGTCGAATGTTGGAAGGTGTTCGTAGCATCGTGTAGCAGCGGCTTTATAAGCTGTTAAAAATTGGTCACTTAAAAATAAGGTAAGTGCCTCACTCATCCTACCGTCACTATAGATTTCATGTATTCACTATACTACCAAAAAAAGAACGCATACGTACCTCCAAGTATGGGCTGTGACAGGGGGGGTTTTGATCATGTTAAATTCCATATCATGAACCAGGGGAAGTGAAAAGGAAATGTGTAAAATTTCTGCCTATACTGAAGGAGCTTAAATGCTACGTGCTACGGTAAAGTAGAATTGCATCTGAAGTGCTCGTAACGTCAGAATACTGAAAATGTCCTCATAGGCCGGGTGCCATATTTTGACGCAATAATGGCGGGAATTTTTAAATATAAAATTTTTTATTTATAAATTAACTTTGTCGTTGTTCCGATCAACTCGACATGTCTTAAGTTTTCAATTTTCCAATTTTGACTCAAATTTGGGTCAAAATTGGAAAACTGAAAACTTAAGACATGTCGAGTTGATTGGAACAACGACAAATTAAATAATATTATATAAATAAAACACAATTTTTAAGAAAAAATTAAATTTTTATTTAAATTTTATCAGAAATTACAAAAATTATTAAAAAATTAGAAAAAATATTAACAAATACTAATTAAAATTTGATTAATTTGATTAAGATATAAATATTACAATAATTGTAATCTTAAATCTAATTAGTTTTTGTTTTTAATTAAAAAAACAGTGTATTTGTAACTTCCAATACAAAGAAAGTAAAATTTACAAAAAAGTTACAATTTCTTTCCATAAATTGATAAAAAAATTACTTCACTTTACTTTTTAAAATTAATTTTACGTTTTGAGGAATTGTATTTAACAAACTAAAAATCTGTTTCCAGTTTTACTGTGAATTATAGGAATTAAAAAATTACATTGTTTAATTAAGTATCTTAAAACAATTTACAAATTTATTATGTACTTATAAAGTGCAATAAAAGTAACATTGCATTATTATGAAAATAATTGTTTTAATAAAATAAATTTTTTTCAATAATTGTATTTTTCATGAAAATAACATATATTATTGTTTTTTATAACATGTATTGTATCGGGAACTTTCTTTTAAATTCATATTTGACATATTTCATTACCTTAACATTAAAATACATAATTATAACTACATATAATTTGTAATATTTTACATACTTTTTAAAAAAATCATGTTAGAAAAAATGTCGACTAAAGTTTTGTTGGAATTTGCCCATAAATATGTGTTTTATAAGGAAATTACGAGAAAATTGATCGAAATTTGTTATTTTTTATTTGTTCATCAGTATATTAATTCAAAAAAAGAATTAATAAAATTTATGTGGATAAATGAATTATGTATTTATTTCGATCTGCATTCAACTTTGTGAAAAAAAAAATTATAATATCTTTCATACATTCATATAACAATTTTATTTAATTAATTAAATTAAATTTAATTTTATTTTATAAAGAAAAAGTTAAAAATTATTGTTCTGAGACATCTATATGTACTTTCTCTAAATATAAATTACTCAATACAGGTTTCTGCAAATTTTTAGTCTAATTTATGATATAACTTTTTTTAAATTAAATATATAAATTATTTAATTAACATAAATTTTGTAAATAAAATAACAATAAACAATAAAATTGAAATTTCTTTTTATTTATAGTATGTTATAATTTAATGTCAGCCTTAAAGTTGAATTTTAATAAGCTTGAATTTTTTAAAATAGTTTTCTATTATTTTAAGTGACTACATGTTTTTCTTTTCAAACACTAGGTGACATTATCCGTTACATAATACGGACTCTACATAATACTAGAGTGGTGACATGTGCTGCTGAACGCTGATTGGTTCCGGCATTTTCTATCCAAAGTTTGCGTAAAATACATTAGAAATAAACTAAATATTAACAAAAACCATTTAGTTTAACTTAGAAAAAATAATTAAATTAAAAATTTTTAATTGTTCATTAATTCATAACTTATTAACAATAATTATGTACTCAAAAATATTTACTCAAGCATGTCATAATTAATTTTGAAGTTTCCCGCTGTGTTTTGGATAGAAAATGGATGACATGTATGTATATGTATATGTATTAGTTTCGTCTGATTTCGTTGACAATTTGAATTTGAGATTGACCTAATGCTCCTGTGTTACATATACACCATGCTTATTGTAAATGCATCAATACATTATCCAAAAGAACAAGATATTTTTACAAAAAAGAAAATTTCTAATATATTAATAACGATTAAATTGTTTTAATAACTATGAAATATATCGACGAATATTTAAAAAGAAAATTTTTCCCTAGTAAAAGTAGATTTTGCAAACAACCGGTATATGTACTCAGCCTTTCTCTTCCCTTCTAAAAGTACCTATCGGTTATAAACACAAACAAAAATTAATTTTTTTTTCTGGCTAATATTCAAATGACATGACAACGGAATTTTAAACTGTATTATATTTTTTCTTGAAAAACGATTTATAAAAAAGATAATTTCGTGAATTTGTAACAGTAAGTACAATTTTTTTATTAGTTTTGTAAATTTTTTTTCTAAATATTACGTTTACATTAAAATAGTAATATTTTTTCACAATATTCTAAAAAAATATTGTCCTGTTGGTTGGATTTCTTCATTTCATTCCATAACTCAAGTAAAAAAAACTCAAAACAGCGTTAATCTGAAAAAAAGGAATTCTGTATTTGCATGTTTTAAAATGTATTCAGTATTACTATGTACATATTTTCCGTTTTGTTGATATCACAGACCAGTGAACATATTATTATATATTATATTATATAGACATATAAATGTAGACTTGAAGCAGTCACATACGACCAAGTTCCGACCTTAATAGCATTCTGTTATATAGTAATTGATTTGTATCCGTAGTTACGCTTTCAAATAATTATTGTCAAAATATAATATTGATAATAAAATTTTACTTTTTTGAGAAGAAACTGCAAAATTTTGAAAGAAGAAAAGTGGTATTCGCTTTATTTTCAAAATACGTACGTATACAAATTATGTCCTGAAATAATTATAGTCGCATTTGCTCAAAAACTGACATTATACTATTTCATTAAATTTCACCCGTCTCACGCTTGTTACCTGCTTCAAGAAAAATGTCTAGAAACTGACTTTACGCTTTGTCTAGTAGAATAATATAAAGCACACTCCACATTCTCGCCGAAGTAGGACGAGATTCCTCGTCGAAGACTGCTTAATAAATTAATAACGTTCATTGGTCTGTGGTTGATATCATTAGAAATATGTATGTCTCAGGTTGAAACGGTAATTCGACACATTGTGATGTATTTAGTCTACAGCCGAACCAACATAAGGTTGCCGGTCAGATGCGCAAATGAAAGAGTACGACAACAATAATTACGCTAGGTCCTACGTGAACGCGACGAACGCGAATTTGCGAGCGAATTCGCGTTTATCGCGCTCGTCGCGTTAACGTAGGACATAGCGTTTAAACATATATGCATAAAAGTTTGATAGAAGTTGTGTTTGTCTACTGCGCGTACAACCTTGACCGGCAACCTTATGTTGGTTGAGCTGTAACTGTGAAATGGTACATACTTTTTCATAAAATTGGTTAAAAATTAACATTTTTTTTTGCCTGTTGATATTACAGTATTACAGAATGAAATAATATTTTTGAAATTGACTAGCAACTTTATACGTTGAATCAGCCATAACATCAAATATAAAATGCTAATCGATTTTTCGTAATTTTAATTAGTTTCTTCATAAATAAGCTAGTTTTTAGTTTGGCGTTTAATGAAAAAACGCTATTTTACGAATTGGCGAATAACAATTTGTCGAATTGTACAACCGACTAAAGACATATTATGTACTTATACGTATGTAAAACTAAATTTAGCGAAGTAGGCTTATGAGTTATGATGTAATTCTGTACGTAACTATTTGTTTTTATAAACAAAAAAAAAAAAAACACACTTACGATTATGTATTCATTAGTTTCATTACATTAATTTGCTAATTCAGCGTTAATCATCTTAATTATATTCAATACAATTTCAGTGCGTTTTTTCAGTTTTGTGAATGTCACTAATGTGGAACCATAATGGCAATTGTTGTGATATCTAAATAAAAGAAAATACTGTTAAAATGATACACCAAAAATTAAATTATTTTTAACTTACATTAACTTAATGTGTACCCGGCCGGCAGGATTTGAATATTGACGGATACATCTGAATTACTACAAATCGACTTACACAGAATTTGTGGATGTGTTTTCATGAAAAGGTAATAAATACAAACTATTCTGTAAATAAAAAAATATAAAATAAAAATAAAGAGTATGAAACGAAAAAAATATAACAAAACCACAATTAATCACCTTCTGATTTATTGAAAAATTAATAATTATTAGCTTTAAAGTAACAAAATATAAATTTTAATAAAATAAAATTACACTAATAATCACGCAGTAAAAAGAAAAACAAATAATTAAAAAGAACATCCCAAATAACATAGGAAAATTTCTGGAAATTTAATCAGTACTGATCAAGCTCACTTAATAATTAATTGCGCAATGACCGCGTCACAAACTTTGTAATCAAATTGAAAAGAAAGAAAAGCAAACCGCGACATTTAAATTCAATTTATATTAAAGCAAATTTAAAGCTTTTATCCAATCAAAAAAATTAATTTAATCGGATATTAAAAAAATAAAACGTTCAAAATAATATTCGAAAGGTTATAGAAAAATGTTATTAAGATTTAGCAAATTTACTATTAATTTATTTTAAATTCATTTTGAGCGCACCGGGCGCACCCTGGTAATTAAATAGAACAAAAGGAAAACAAACCGCCATATTTAAATCCAATTTTTATTTAAAACTTGGATCTTTGAAGAAATTAAGTAATTTATTTAGAGTTAACTATTAATTTGTATTTTTTTTTTTCAAATATGACGTGAATTTCTTGTACTTTGCTATTTATTTATTTATTTTTTTAAACTTTTTAACAATTTATCCATGCACCTATATACTTACTGAAATATAAAATTATTTTGTTGTATCTTTTAAAGGATTTGTCATGGGTGACTAATAATAACAATTTTTTTTAATAAACAAAAAAGCAATACTTTATTTTAAACAAAAAAGAAACTTTATTTTTAAAAAAAAAATGAGCAACACTTTATTTTATTACAGTTAACAACTATTTACATACAAAATATTTCTGAAATTTCAATTTTAATTATTACATATAGAATCGTGGTCACAGATAAATTAATTTTATTTGAAAACACAATTAAAATTATTACATAATATGCAAGAGTTGCTATAAATTATTAATTTTTATATCTTTCAGGTATTAGGTGACTGTCTTTCGTAACACTGTATCACATTCTCGTTGCAAATAGGATCATAATAATTCGAATTTGGATCTCCTGAACTAATTTTCATGAATCCTCGTTAATAAATTCATAGCTGGTGATTGCACTTCCTGATAAACTGAAGGTAAAATATTTACAAAGCTAACCTAGAAATAAAAACTTTAAGATATAAATTTAAAATTACTAAAATAATCTGTTTTTTCTTTTGGCAGGATATATTTACCTGGAAAACTCCTTGTGGAGAAGCTCATATTATACTCGCTTCACTTTGCTATATTTTGTTTGGCCACGATTCTTCCTGCATTATCGAAATGGAACAATTCTCAAAAATTTGACAAATATAAACACGTGCATTTTGACAGATTTGTTAGGTTTCATAAATCTATCGCTAGATAGTAGCCTAATTCGTTCGTAACGCCACAAAAATAAGGCCTGAAATAATATACAGTATGTCCCAGGTGCATTAATCAATATTTTTAAGGCATATTGCCAATGCACGGGAAATTAATAATAATAATAGTAATATATATATGAAAATTTACGAATTTTCCGAAACCCGCTGTACAAGTTTGTGGAGCCCCTTGCCATGAACAAGGGGTAAAGGGAACATCATGAAAAGCGTGCTGAAAATTGCCTATATCACAGCCGCAGATGGCCTCACTTTACCTGCATTAGTCATCAGTCTTACAGCAAACTTCAACGAGGAAAGATCGTACAATTACCTAGTAAAATGCCGTCATGTGTAATGAAAAACTGTAGAAATTATACACAAACTGTAAAAAATAGAAAAAATATATCATTTCATTCGTAAGTATTGATAATTTCTTTATTTTTAATGAGTTTTAACTGAATTATATGTAAATGTCAAAGAGAGTGATATTAAGAGATTATAAAAGAGGAAAACTGGGTGAAACGAATATAGTACAGTGTAGAATGTTGTTAAAGATACAAAATATATCTAGACAGAGATACTCAAATTGAATATCTAGGTGAAGATATAGATATAATTTTGACTTTTATATGTAAGCCTACTGAGCCTAAGAATTCTAACAAGTTAAGGTTCCTAGGCCGGACTTACCGATTTTGACGAAACTTAAATATGTTATAGAATAGTAAAAAATAAGTGACACGAATTTTTTTTATCGGCTTAAAAACGGTTTGAAGGAGTGAATTTACCCTTTAAATATGGGGGTAAAAATTTAATTTTTCAAATATCTCGAAAACGGTAAGAGACAGAGCAAAAATTTAAATTGGGGATGTTGCTCTTTTTTAAAGAGCTATCTTTAGATATGCAACTTGTTAAAATTGCATTAAGAGGGGTGGTTGTGGGTCGAAATTTAAGGGTTGATTTTGCAAGGGGGGGGGATAAAAATATTTAAATTCTAATTGACTTGTATCTAATTGATCTAATATTTTTGGTAGCGTTAATAAAACTCTGGTATTTAATAGTATTTATAATGAGATCTTGTTTGTCATTTCGGTAAAGACTAACGATTCTTAATTCCGTCGACCATTTTATTTTTTTTTTTTTATATTATATAGAGAATATTGTGTTTTACAGAGAATATTATTGTTACAATATCTTTTTTTGTATTTCCGTGTTATATAAAGTTCTGAAAAAAATCTAAAATTTCTAAATTTTACGCGACTTGTGCGAAGGGGCGTATTATTAAAGAATTGCCGCATATGATGTTTACAAATTTTCTTACCTCCATGTGAACAAAGCGACAGGATGTTCTTTTCCTAAAATACGAACTCAGATAATTATTGTATTCTAGGTTTCCTATCGACGTTTTTACAAGACAAAAATGGATCGAAGTCGTTAGAAATCAACGGAAAGAGGATAGCTGGATGCCAACAATTTACACAAGAGTATGCTCTGAACATTTTCGAAATAATGATTTATATTATACTAAAAAAGGGCATCGTAGAATAAAGAGATTTGCTGTTCCTATTATTGAAGTATGTAAGATTTCTTGTACATGTACTTTATATACGTTATAGCAAAATTTATCGTACGGAAAAGAAATTTATGTATTTGTTATTAAGATTTGCATGTTTATAGTAAATATACACATTTATTAATTTATTTTTAGGATGAGGCAGAAAGAACAGATGTTCGATCTCCCACAAGTCTGGATGGAGTTAACATTTCAGATGTCGAGTCAGTATTGGATTCTCCAAGAAAATGTTTTTTAAAGTCAAAACTCAGGAAAATTTCCGAAAAAAACAGTAAACTAAAAATGAAAAATAGAAATCTTATTCGAAAATACAAAAGACTTGAAAAAAAATGCAACAGTTTGAAGAACATTTTACAGAAACTTAAAAGAGAAAAATTTTCTTACGGAAGATCAATTTACTGAAATAGAATTCAGTGCCGAAGCAGTTGAATTAAATAATAGAATGTTTCATATAAATAAATCGCAGCGATACCGAAAAAAATATTCACCGCTGTTGCGAAAATTTGCAGTTACTCTTCATTATTATTCTCCGGCCGCATATAAGTATGTTAGACAGGTTTTTAATATGACACTACCACACCCTCGTCTAATAGGTAAATGGTATGAGAATAATTCAGCAGACCCTGGATTTAGCCGACAAGCTCTCGATATTTTAAAAAGTAAACACGAAGCTACCGGCAAAAGATTGATATGTACTTTAGTTGCTGACGAAATGGCCATACGCCACCAAACCATTTAGACGGGAAGAAAAACAGTCGGCGTTGTTGATTTTGGTATCGGTTATTCAAAAAATTACGAAATTGCCACTCAAGCGTATGTATTTCTTTTGGTTTGTATAAATGAAAATTGGAAAATACCCATAGCATATTTTCTTGTTAATGGGTTACCAGCAGAAACACGAGCAAATTTGCTAATGACGTGTCTTAGAGAATGTTATAATGTGGGAGTAGATATTGTTGCTATTGTGTTCGATGGCTGTGCAAGTAATATAAATGCAGCGAATTTATTGGGATGTAATTTAAAAAATCCAAATTGCTTGAAAACAACGTTTAAACACCCTGAATGTAATTCAGAGGTAGTAATTATACTTGATGCTTGCCATATGATTAAACTAGTGCGGAACACGTTCGAAGCCAAACGGTTAATTTTTGATCAAAATGGAAAAAAAATCTGTTGGAAACACTTAACAGACTTAGTAAAGCTGTAAAAAAATATTGGCTTAAACTTTCGGAACAAGCTTACGCCAAGACATATTAACTTTCAAAATGAGATTATGAAAGTTAAATTAGCCACACAAACCCTAAGCTTGAGTGTGACTAATACACTTTCTCTATGTCAAGAACTTAAAATATCTTCTCTTTTTGTGGACACACAGGGAACTATCGATTTTTTAACCATCTTTAACAATCTCTTCGATGTATTCAATTCGCGAACTTAAAATTCGTTTGGCCTAAAAAAAACCACTTTCTCCAAAAAATTTTGTAGAAATTTTCGAATTTTTGGAAAAAGCAAAAATGTATATTTTGGGTTTGACAATTTTTATTAAATACAGAAGAGTGTTAAATAAACATATTACACTAAAAGTCGTAAAGATTAGTTGATAGCAAAAGCAATACAGGTTTTCTCGGCTTTTTGATTAACATTGAAAGTTTAAAGCACCTGTATTCTGAGTTGATTAAAAAAGAACATCGATTACAATATATTGCAACATACCGGCTTTCTCAGGATTATATTGGAATTCTATTTGGTGCCATCAAAAGGCACGGTGGCTACAACAATAATCCCAACGCTGTCCAATTTAAAGGAATTTTCAAGAAATTATTACAACATTTGGAACTGAAATCTTCTTTTCTGGGTAATTGTTTGCCTTTGGAAAATGTTCCTATTCTGACTTGTTCTTCCCCTATTCTGAATATAAATAGTACAACTGGCAAACGCGGTCATAATGATGAATCAATTACGTTAATGAAAAATGATACCACCGTAGAGACCGATAACGTGATTGAAGATAATGTTCAGATATTTACAACATTACTTAATCATGAGTGCCTAAAAGATTGTGTAAACCAAATAGTTGGATACATTTCGGGGTGGGTTTCTAAAAAGTTAATAAAACTTCTAAAGTGTGAAGTTTGCATTAATAGTCTTTTTTCAAAAGAAAAGATGTGGTTTCATAAGATAATCGATATAAATAATCTAGGAGGTTTATGGTTGCCGAGTCAAGATGTAGGGGAGGGTGGGCCACAATGAGACGAAAATTACAAATGATTTTGTAAAATTCTTTTCACTGGATTAGAAAATGCAAAATAAATTTTTTTAACAACTTTGTCATTTTATACACCTTTTAGTCTAATTTCAAAGATGTATTACTACTATAAATCACCGTTACGAATATTTAAAAAAATGCTTGCAAGTGTCTCATTGTGGCCCGATCGTGGGCCACTTTGAGACAACTAAGGGACCACAATGAGACGGATAATAAACAGACAGAATTAATGTTATAAACTCTTTATTATAAAAAAATTACAAAATTGCGACAGCTTAGTTTTATTTTATTTATCTTAGTAGTATAAAAAACTTACGATAGTTAAAAGCACCACTTAGTTTACAGTCATTTGCTTAAAGTTAACTGCAAACTTAAAAAATGACCGAAGCCTCTTTGTGGAGCCTAGAGTTGTAGGTTTTGGCAAAATCATTTTTATGTCTGACAATCTAACCATCGAAATATCTAGAATAAGAGGGAAACAAAAGAAACCAGGAAATTTTGAACTTTTCCTTAAAAAACTAACTTCTACATCGTCATTTTTGTCTTTTGCCGTAATTACTTTCGCAATATAATACACATCCCTATTATCCTTTGGTTCAAATTTAACTAGTACAAAATCAGCCACGTTTGGTTCTCTATCAAGGTTTTTCAATTTTGATGGATCAATTTTTTCGTTTTGGTTTTCTTCACAATCCGACAAATCGTATTCACTGTTGCTAGGGGAAGAAATGTGAAGTTCATCGTCACTCTCACTAGAAACATAGTCATCTATGTCTGGCTGCTTTTTCCTGGAAGGTGGGAGAAGTATACTGCCAGTTTGTTTTTTTCCTCTGTTCTTGCGAAAATATCGTTCTTTCAACTTCGCTTCAATTTTAGCTTTTTCGGGACTGTCAGTTACTATGCTACTTGAGAGTGTCGCTCGAGGTTTCCTTCCCCCTCTTCTTTCCCCAGCCTTAGGAAAGCCTTTGAAGACATGGGGGCTGACAAACTTATAGTTGTTCCCTCTACCGCCAAGGCTTGAAATAGTTTGACCACTTGCACTGGGAACAGAACTTCCAGGTTGTTGAGAATGAGGACTTGAAACAGGATCAGCGGAAGTTGGTGTTATATTCTCTTTGTCAACTCTCTGAAGGATGCTAGGGAGCTCATTATCATTCCTGTCAGTCACATAGCTTACAAGAAAATCATCTTCAGTAAATACTTGATTGTCATATGGAAAAATTCCACATTTTTTGAAACCAGCCTTGATGTTCGCCGGAGTCATTGCTTTTTCATGTGCAATACCAACACACTGGGCGACTTGATATATAGTTAAAGGTGTGCCTGGATGGTGGAGAAGCCAAGAGTCAACAGCAGCATTGTAATGTGCTTTAAAACGATTGAAAAACACTGACATCGAGAGGTTGCAGTTTATTACTGCAGTGGGGAGGTAAGGTTACTATTATGACTCCGTTATTTTTAGCCAAATCCAATGTCGGAACAGTCAAATGGCTCTCATGATTATCAAATATGAGAATCGTTGGATTGTCCTTAGTAGATCCACTGTATTTAATAAAGTGTTTCATTACGGAAACAAAAACTTCACCGTTCATCCAGCCATTACTGGTAACAAGTCCTAAAGTGCCTGAAGGAGCACCACTAATCATGTGTTCTTTAAAATGCTTTCTGGGAAAGACCATTGCTGGAGGTAAACTGTTGCCTGATGCGCTGATGATACAGCAAGTGGTTACTAACGCTCCTCGTTCCCCGCTTGTGCATTTGCTAACTTGCTTGCATCCTTTAGGTGCTAGTACTTTTTTGGGTTTTTGGACTGTAGTTGTAGCAGTCTCATCTAAATTATACACTCGAGTACCATCAGAAAATTTGTCTGATCGATCAAAAGCAGTTTTTAAATTAGCAAAAAAAAGTTCAACGTTGTGTTTGTTAAACGAAGTAGTTCTGGATAAACTGCACGCTTCTGGCTGGCGGATCCGCAAATCCGGATGTCGCTTTAAGAACCCTTGCATCCAATCGATTCCCGCTTTCTTATTTAAGTTCCAACTCTCTGGAATTGCTATGCTATTTATTTGAGCCATTTCATAAGCAAGTTCCCTAAAATCTTTTGTAGATTTACCATAGCACATTTTTGAACAGAGAAGTATGTATTCTACTAAAGAGTTTTCTTGCTCTTCATTGAAAATTTGACGACTGTTATATCTAGGAGTCATACGAATTTCTTCATTAGGATTAGCCTTTTGCTTTGCCACATATCTTTGTAAAGTTTGAAACTTCAAACCGTATTCTTCAGCGGCTCGACGCAAAGACAACCGTTTGCCGTTAACTCCAATCAAAACAGCATTCACCGCTTTTTTCATGACTTCTGCGCTAAACTGTCCCTTCTCAGATTTTCGTTTCCTTCCTCTTGACATTCTGTATATAAACATATAAAAATATATAAGCCCAACTTTCAGAAAATAAAAATATGTTGTTCTAAAACATTAAGGCATATTACAAAGTTGTAATTTAAAAGGACTTATATAAAGGACAGTACCACGTAAGTCAGCAGTCAGAAACTTGGCTTTATGTCTTGTAGTCAGTATTACGCATTTTACAAGTTTAAGACACTTATCTTTAATATTTTTCGCTTTTGATAAATAACAATTTTACACCTAATCTTTGTATGGGCCACAATAAGACATCCTATTCTGTCTCATTGTGGCCCAAGTCACAGTGTCTCGTTGTGGCCCAAGGCATACTTTAAAATTCTTTTAACCTTAAAATATTTTTCGAGATTGAGAAAATAAAGAATAGTATACTAATATATAATAAAAGACACAAGTTTTTTGACTACAGTATAAAATTATAAAATATATCTACTTACCTAGCTGTAATATCACGATAAAATTCAATAATTAAGTAACTTTGTAAATTGAAAAACAAATAACATTAAACAATATCCACTTCAGCTACGTCAGCCATTTGCAAAATGGAATTATGGGTAGAAATAAACTTCTTACAATTACCCATAGAGTGTAGCAGCTATTGTGCAACTCAGAGAGAAAATAACTCCAGTGTCTCACAGTACCCCATGTCTCATTGTGGCCCACCCTCCCCTATTTAATATCTGTATAAGATCTGAAGCAGTAATTAGAAATCAAATAAGAGAAAAGGGGCATATATTACCTGCTTTACATGACGTAAACGTCATTAAGAATAAAATTTTGAAATGTTTTATAAATTCAAAAGATCTCTTTCAATCTTTAGACGCTCACTCCCAAGAACAACATCCTATTTTTAATCATAGGCTTCATATAATTCGTGCTATTATTGAAAAATATGTGAATATTCGTCTACATTACGCACATAAAAACGCCCCTAGAATAAAAGAAATTTCTAAAAGGCAAAAACGTAACAAACTAAATTTATTCGAAGGGAAATAATTTAAAATATTAACTTTCTACTCATAATTAGTTTTTCAGTTTAATATTTTTTAATTATATACGGTGTTAATTTTATAATTTTTTTATACGTATATTATAATTATTAGTGTTAATTATTGTTAATAAAATTTATGTTTTCGCTTTTTGTTTTTTATTTATTTTCAATGCATATACTAGTTCCGCTTTTATGAATTTTGAAATTGGCAAAATTTTTATATACCGCCACATTCATATAACATATGCACGCGCGCAATATAATTTTTTCTTCACCAAATCCTCTACGGAACAAAATTTAAAAAAAAAAACCTACTCAAAAATCCTCAGTTGTGGTTTTAGTAATTCAAAATTTATTTAGAGGAACAGTATCACCCAAACTCCCCCAATATTATACTTGTACTATGAATGCTATGAATTATTAAGACAGTTCTACACGATGCTACGAACACCTTCCAACATTGGACGTTCGATGGTTCATAGCATCGTGTGGCCGTTGTTCGAACCTACAAGTGCCCAATGTCGAGCGTCAAACATTCGTATTTGGCCATGTCCCGCTCGATGTCGGTATTCTTGCACCGAGTCAAAGGGATGCTTCGAACGTTTGAAGGTCAATGTTGGTTGCGTTGGTTGGTTCGACTCAGCAGCTGCACGACTCGTTCATGTGAAGAGAGACAACATCAGTGTATAACATTAGAGATAACATCAGACAGATAACAATCTCGTCCACTGAGTACCAACACATCATCATTTGTATTGGATCAAACATTCGACTCACCGTGTAGCAGATACATTCGTCGCACCAACTATCGAACTTAATTGCCTCAAACGTTCGATCGAATGTTGGAAGGAACGTTCGTAGCATCGTGTGGAACCCGCTTTAACCAAATACACAAACATTCCTTATATGGTGCATAAGCAAACGTATTTATATACTCTGTCTTTTTCTCACATACGTGTTTCTTGTACTGTCTTCATGTGTTGCGATCTTTCTTTTCAAGGACATGCGTAATGCTAATGTATGAAGGTCACAGAAGTAGAAAGGAAATAATTTCTTTCTACTTCTGTGTATGAAGGTACATACAACCGTACAGACTACAGCTGGACAAATTGTGCCTATATTTTTTGTACATTTAGTACGGTTATAAGATAACGTATCTATATAATATATAACATCACTGAATGACATCAAATATAAACAAACATACAATAAAAAAAACGCCGTGAGCAGCGGGGCCCCATCACGGTAGTCGAATTTTCCCCTTCATCTTCGGTATTGAATGTCTACAAGCGAAATGTGATTGAAAGTCTACAACCGAATTGTCATTTTGTTGGTTTCAAAACTGGTGATGAGTGTTCGGCTGATCGAGGCTTTAAAAAAAGGTTTTAAGTATTTAAGGGCTGTATCTCAGTAAATTTCAATTTTGTGCCGAAAACAGGTAGCAGAAAAAAAGCCAACACAATTCGTACGAGGACATTCCTGCCCATGTTTATCCGCTAATTGCCTTTATGTTTTAGTTTTAAAAATTAAAAAAGGACCTTAAATAGTAAACTGGAAGGCCTTTATAAAGATATTTTTTCTTTCCAAAAAAATCCAAAATTTCTATTTTATAAATACTAAAAATCCAAAATTCCTAATTTATAAATAAACAGTGACTTTAATAACATTTTTAAATTACTTAATATGTATGTATTTCATTTGTCATAAAAGTAAGTTCACTTTTTTTAAAATTTTTTAAAATTACTATTCGCCTACTTGTATTTAGAATAAACATAATGCTTTTAAAACACATTTAACAATAGCATTCAATTCCGATGTAAAAATGGGAGAAGTGGGGGGAAAAGTGATGCGGACTCCCTACAAGGTACTAGCTGGATACTAACTGAATACACGTACAAAATTTCAGCCCTCTAGGTTTCCTTATGGAGTCTCTAGACGTGTTAGAAAACAAGCAAAAAAATTAAGGAAATATTGGCGTAAAAATCGTGGGGGTAAGGGTTAAAAGTTGAAACCTCCAAAAAACAGTGTCTGGCTATTAGCTTAACCTGTACACCAAATTTCAGCCCTCTAGGTTTATTTGGGGAGATTTTGACCCGAACGAAACTGTTAAAAAACAAGAAAAATCATGTTCTTTTGGGTATAAAAATGGTGGGGGTAGGGGTTAAAAGTCGAGACCCCCAAAAGGCACCCCCTTGATACTAACTCAATCCGAATACAAAATTTCAGCCCTCTAGGTTTATTCGGGTGACCTGTGCGAGTGGTACAAACTTCGAAAACGTCGAAAATGCATGAAATTGTAGCTTAAAAATGAGGTGGGTGGAGGTAAAATATTAAAACCTCCAAAAAGCACAACCTAGGTACGAACTTTATCAACACACCAAATTTCAACCCTCTACGTTAATTCTGGGGGGCTGGGGGCCTGTTAGATCCAGCGAAAATCGTTTTTTCCCCCCTCTACTCCCACCATATCATCCTAGGAAGCTGAATTTTGGATATGTTGTAGATAATTGACCGAAACATTATTTAAAACCGGTTTGGAAAAGTTTTATTGCTTTTCCGCCCCCCACCACCCCCTTAAAGGTCGGGTCAGAAAAAAAATTTGCCCAAAATTTGACCCCACTTTGACAGTATGAGGTGCCTCGAAAATGAGCCCCATTTACCAAATTTCATCTCTTAACTTCCATAGGGGGGCCCTACACAAATTAAAAGGTGGCGGGAAAATATATATATATATATATATATATATCAGACATTTTTTTTTTCTACATATTCGTGTTCTACGGGTCCGAAAACGGATAGCGCCCCTACTCTCGCCTCTCGCAGCTCTTATCGTATAGACTGTATAAGTCTAATTTTTCGGAGAAAATTCGACTAATAATTATGTATGTATTTATCGGTATTCTACAGTGGCTGTTTATAATCATGTAAGATATAACATGTCTTGATAAATTAGTTATGATTTTAATTAATATTTTTTTTTTATTCTAACAGGCCTAAAGAATATTTTCTAGTTATGCAATTACTTAATTAGTTTATTTGTAAAAATACATTCGTTTAATACATTCCTTTTGCTTAGCCGTATTAGAATTATAAATAAGGTAACAACATTATTTAATAATTTGCATACTGTTAAAATATTTTAATGAGCCGTCTGTGCTAAGAATCGTTGATAGCAATCCCCACCAAAAACTAGAACCAAAAATTGTTATTAAAGAGGTCCATGTGTATTATGTAAAAATACTACAAATCGTTTCGATAAAACGAAGGTTTGTCCAGACGCACCAACTTGCCAAACAATTTTCATAAAATGATGCTTCGCAACTCAGATTTTCGACTTATCGTACAACCTCATTTCCGTCATGCAAAACGTACGTTTTATGATCCAGACGCTACGTTTTATCTAAACGACTTGTCTGATAAGACGTTGCGTCTGGACCAGGCTTAACATTAGCTAACGGAGCTTATACCGTTACAAACCAGAGGGCTCGCATTCAGAAAAAGAACATGCATTAGATATTAAAATAACAATTTCTAACATGGCGACTGATTGTTTTTATTCCACAATCTTTGAATGTGGCTGTACTTCACAAGTTAAGTATTTAAACTGGGGAAAACCATGAAAAAATATTTAACGTGCATTAATTTTTTTGAATCAGAGCCCTCTGGTTTATAACGGTGTGAGCTCTGTTAGCTAACGTTAGGCTAACAAAATTTTTGAGCGAACGCCGCCATTGTTTAATGCTTTTCTTATGAACATATTCATATACGTACAGAAGATCCGTGTCCGTGCGGCTACGTTACGCTATATGTATAATCTATTTCACTTAAATTTAAGCATGATTCATCACTTGCGATTTTAAGGAATTCCCGTTTTCTTAGCTTTATCTCTTTCATTGTTGCAAATGCGTAAATTTTAAATTTGCAGTTTCTTTTTAGAAAAGAATAGAAGATTAATTTGTTTCGAATATAAGGCCGAATTTACTCTGGTTTAGTAAAATTTAGTAACTTGATTAAGTAACCTGCTTTAGCTATTAAACACGTGTAAATACGGCATAAGAATTATTTAATTTTTTAACGATGACTCATGCTCAATTGTATTTAAAAGGGGGTATATATGTTTCTTTGTTCTCTTATATCCTATCCTTGCAATTAAACTATAAGTTGTTTTTTTATGGTTTTTTTTATTCAATGTGGTAATACAAAAATTAAAAAAAAAATAAAATAATTTATAATAAAAATTTATATTTTAATACACGTTAATATAATTAACGATTTTTACAATACAAAAATTAAAAAAATTACTGTACTTAATTGATTGATTGTACTATTCCAAAAACTCAAATGGCATTTATAAATAATAGTCCGTTTAAAATTCAAAATAAAATGTACACTTTAAAATTTCAGGAAATATAAAAATACTCTGTGAATTTTATTAAATATATTTAAAACTAATATACAATCAAGTAAAGCGACTTTAGACAGAGTTATTATTCGTGAACTCGATGCGTTTTTAAATGAGTATTTAGTACATGTAACTGAATAAAACCTCGTCCACAAATTTTACACACATGTGGACGTTCCCCGGTATGTATTCGTTTATGAACTCGTAAAGTGCTCGCACGATTGAAACTTTTATTACAATATGAACAACTGTAACTTTTCTCTCCTGCAAAAAAATGTTTTAAATTTTAAACCAACGACTGGACAACAATAGTATATTATAGTAGCACTACACTCTCGTCGAGGCAACACGAGGCGACGCGAGGCCGAGAGTGTAGTTGATGCTCTCGTGTTACCTCGCCTCGCCTCGTCAAGCCTTGCCTCGCCTCGTCAGGTCTCCGATCTGAGTCGGTTTTTTGTCACAAGTCAAAGGACACGAGACACGAGGCGAGGCGATCAACTACACTCTCGCATATACTCGTGTGTTGATATTGCATATGTTGCATATCTGCGTACTATTATGTTTTTATACATAACCTAAAATCAGGCCTTAAATTTACAAAAAATGTTATTTTAAACGTTATTTAAACTTTTTTGTGTAATATGCATGAAGAAAATTATAGGATTCAACAGTACATAGAACTGCAGCAGCAGTTATTTGAATCCATGTCACCGACATCACCCATCTTGTCCATCTATGATTGACATTTCAAACTATACGAACGCGTATGAGCAGTATGAATAACTGAGTAATGAGCGAGAGTGTAGACGGTACATACTCGTGTTGTCTCGCCTCGTCAAAACCTCGACGAACGTCTCGTCGAGGCGACCTCGCGAGAATGTAGTGCTACTATTACGTGATTGAGTTTGTAAGTTGCATATTACACACGAGCGAAAAAGTTACTCAAGAGCCGCGTAACGGCGAGTGCGTAATTTCGCGAGTGTGTAATATGCCTTACAACCGAGTTACGTACTATACTTTATCTACGACTAACATGAAATTCACAATAAACGACAAAAATTTGATACACATACAATACATTAAAATGGGGTATTTGACAGTAGTTGAAAAAATATCTATTTTGATTTTTAAATAATTACTCGAGTCATAATGATACTGAATATTGCTTTTTTACAGGTTATTTCATTCAAAAATATAAAAATTTTAATTAAATAAAATTACAAAATTTACGTTAAAAATGACGTAATCAAAAACTTCAAGCAAAAGCAGCTTACGTCACAAGCTCGTTCGAATATGTAGGTATTATATTGTAGTTAGGAAAAAAATTGTTTACTTTTTTGGTAACTATGAAAGAAATTTTTCATTAGGTATTAATTTTCATTACTAGACCTACTACTATTACTTAATGTTTTAGAGCCAATGACGTCATACGATTTGAAAGAGACAGAACGTATCGTTTTGGCGATCTTTTTAAAAACTGAAATTATACCGGTCATTTTTATTAAAAATATAGTACAAAATAATTTAAAAATGTGTATTATGAGTTGAGTAAGAAGTAATAAACACACTAAGATGGTTTTTAAAAAATTGTCAAATATCCCATTATGTAGAATTTGAAAATTAAAAACAAATGGAAACATTCAGTTGCTAGGTAAAATTTTTGTACAGATTCTTAATATAATATACAATATAAGAATTAATAAAAGTGTAGTAAGCTGTGGTATTTTACGCATACATGCATATAAAGAGCCATTTTTTGTACAGTTGTATGTAAAACATAGTTTACCTAGATAGTATTTTGTACAATAAACAAGCAATTTCATGGTAGTCGTAGATAAAATAATAAACGTATACTGAAACTGAACCTTACCCGTATGAATATTGCGATGTGTTACAAGTTCTGATGAAGTTTTGAATTTTTTCGGACAAAATGGACATGAATATTTCCGAACGTCAGAATGAAATGCTAAATGATTTCGTAAAACAGCTTTTCTGGTAAAACTTTTATCACATTTTGGACAGTCGAAAATTCGCTCATTCTCGTGCGTTATCATATGACTTTTCCATGAAGACCATTGAACGAAACCCTTACCTGTTAAAAGAAACCATATTTAAAGTGTTTTTGAAATCAAACATGAGTTCATCAGTTTGCTTACTGCATATATGACAAGTGTATGGCTTAACTCCATTGTGCATACGCATGTGAGTGTTGAGATTTCCTTGTAACGCAAAAGTTCTACCGCAAACTGTACATAAGTGTGGTTTTTCTCCAGTATGTGTCTGAAATAGGTATTTTTAAATAAAAAACAATTATTTCATAATGCCATCTAGGATAGCTAACTGAAGGCATTCATGTATATTGCATTCATTGTCGTTTTCAGAGATTTTGTTTAAAATAATACGCATGTCACATGTGCGAATTTGTAATACTCTATAACTATAGTACTGTAAATATAGTTCTAGAACCAGTTTAACCCTTTGCACTCGAACTATTTTTTAGTATGGGTACTCAGCTACTCGACAGTAGTTTTAAAACGCTGCAAACACTATTGTATTAGGAGAACATAATATCCATAATACAATATATCTATTAGTTAATTTTAGTAGTATGTATCGCAATGTATTGTAGCAAGACGTCGCGTCGTTGTGTTGTATCATGTTTTCCTAATATAATAATTTTCAAATAAATGAAGAAGGCTGAGAAACGGAGCGAAGTGGAATCAAAAACGTGTTCACTATCATCGATATAGGGTCTGATATCGCTCCGATAAAATATTATCTCAGTGGTATTGGTATTGGAGCGGTATTGAAGCGAGAGCGAACCATGACTGATATCGGACCGATATCAGAGCGATGATGTGAATACACTCACTATTTATTATGTAAGAATATTTTATCGAACCGGGAGCGGAGTGATATCGTACTGAGAGCGGAGCGTTAATGTAAATCAGGCCTTAGATCCCCTAGCGTGTTGTAAATAATAAAATACGTACCTATTGTTTATGGCGCCGCTGCGGCGCCTAACGAGTGGAATTAATATTTATTGTGTCGCCGTGGCGGCGCCCATCGAGTGCAAAGGGTTAAATTAGTTCAATTGTTCGAACATTAAGCTAGTAGTCAAAGTAAATGAAGAAAGATATGCCGACGCGCAGATTGCGATGATGTAGATGACGAATTGCGCAAAAAAAAAGCTTATTTTGGTCTCAAATGTAGCGTACCTTTCTCTATCTACTTTGGCTACTAGTACTGAATTCGGAACTCTTCTCTGGGAAAACACTGCTTTAGTTTGCGCAAACTCAACCTTTTTAAGGATATTGAATATGACACTTACGGTGTTTTACCGCCTAGACCAACGATCCTCTGTACGACAGTCACTCCAGTTCGATAACGATTCAATCACATATATGTTTAAATACGAGCAAAAGTTTGCCATTCGTAGTAATGTTTCACAAGCACTCGATAATATTTGAAATTAGAATTATTGCCAATGTGATAAACGAATTAACTCGTCCTAATCACTTAAGGAGTTAAGGTAAAGCCGGTAAACGTCAAAATCAGTAGGACAGTATTATACGTATTATACATATATGTGTTTTATGAACTAGTATTTTTTTTTATTTTACTCACACCGCCTACGCTAACGAAAAGAGATCCCTCACTTCAAATTCGTTCAACTCTGTATAATCTATACATACATATAATAAAATTGTAACGAGACGATTTCTGTACATGGAATATTTTTTGAAAATTGTACTGGTACTGTAAATAGTTATCGATGTAGATACCAAAACAGCGATTTTTAAAATTTTTGTCTGTCTGTCTGTTCACGCATCACGTAAAAATTACTGGACAGATTTTGATGAAATTTGGTGTGATGATAACTTATTACCTAGGTCAACATCTAAGATACTTTTTACTCCGGAAAAATGTCTCGTTCCCACAGGAAAATAGAAAAACCATTTTGAGCATGTGCACACATTACGCAAAAACTATTGAACGGATTTTTATGAAAGGTCTTAATGTTAAGTTATTACCTGGGTCAACATCTAAGATACTTTTTACTCCGGAAAAATATCTTGTTCTCACAGGAAAATAAAAAAACCATTTTGAGCATGTGCACAAATTACGCAAAAACTATTGAACGGATTTTTATAAAAATTGGTCTAATATTAACTTATTACTTGGGTCAACATCTAAGATACTTTTTACTCCGGAAAAATGTCCCGTTCCCACGGGAAAATAGAAAAACCATTTTGAGCATGTACATGCATTACGCAAATACTATTGTTCTATGCAAGATCTGTATAATTATTACATTTATATAGGTACTTCTCACTGATTTTATAACAATGCGTCACGCGAACGAAGCCGCGGATACACCTAATTTTTAATAATTTTAAAATATTTAAACGATATAATTACATTTTATACTTACTCTTAAATGTAATTTCAATTTAACTTTTTTCGCAAATTCTTTACCACATTCTTTACAAACGAAACCATTTAAGTTTTTATGCTCCTGTTTATGTTCATCAAGTTCTTTTTCACTATTAAAACTTCTTAAACAAACTTTACAATTAAAACCGTGGCTTAACTGATGATTCTTAAGACAACCGAGTAGTATAAAACTTTTATCGCATACATCACACTTGTACTTTCGATTTGAATGTTCTAATCGAATATGATGATTTAAACCGCTCTTTTTATTGAACGTTAAATGGCACTCGTCACATTTAAAACCGTCATCGATTGTTCTTTTCATTCGTGTTCTTTTACTAGAACGTTTTTTACTGTCATTTATTCGATCACTTTCAGAGTCGTCGGCCAGTTCTCTTTTCACGTCTACTTTCATATTATCTTTTGTATCATCACTTTCATAATACTCATAATTATTTACATCATTATCATCTTCGTAATATTCATTTTTAACATCAGCATCTCCAATATCGTCAAATTTATCTTCTCCATACTCGTTTTTAAAATCATCGGATGAACTAAATATGAGTAATAACTGTTGTTCAGATTCTAGACATTGCTTTTTAAATTCATAATTTTTATTTACTTGATCGATACATCTTTGACAGATTAATTTTGGTAGTTCATCATATTCCGTGATCTGGAAAATGAGTAATTTATTAAATTATGTACGTTCATTCATTTTTAATGATAAAAATACAAAATAAATTTAATGTAGACTCTTACCTGTATAGAAGTACATTCTTTTAATATAGTTACAAAATCATATGAATCTATATTTTCAACACTAAAAATCGGTTTTATAGTGTTGTTTCTTGTTAAACAAGTTCGACAAACATTTTTGTAATCTTTTTTCTCCATATTTTAAAAATAATTTCTTAAATGTAAACAAAAACACTTAAAAATTGCTACACAAATCTACCGATGTCAACTAATATGCTTATCAATTTATAAGAAGTTAATTATAAACTAAATATTTATACATAAATCAAATTAAATAAATATATTCATATTATTTTTAAATAAAAATTTTGTAAAGCCATCACAAATTTTGTAAATTTTAGAAAATTTAACTTTAGGCTTTTTGTTGACAAATATGTGTATCATAGAAATGATAGAGACAATGGAGACAATAATAGTGGCAGTGAATATAAAATATAATACAGCAGAGGTTCCCAATAATTTTTTTCTACGGACCTCTTCATCCAATCACTATTTTGACAGAGACCCCTAAATCCAAAGAAATTTTTAAAAAAACTGTAGTCTCGGAGATAGTTAATGACACTTTAGAATAGTTAATTATGTTATAAGTTGCAAAATGAAGGTGTTTTTTTCATGAGTCGTAAGTTTGCCAAACGAGGTCGCAGATCGAGTTGGATAATTGTGACGAATAAAAAAAACACTCATTTTGCATGTGTTATATACAATATTTGCAATTCTGAATTAAAATGGAATAAAACTAACGAAAAATGGAAAAATAATCTCAAATTATAATCTCAAAAGTTTGACAGCTACATTAAAAAAATTATTTTAACATATTTTTTGCACGATCGTGTATTTTCATGCATTTACCGAGGCTGTTGACAATGCTGGTAAGTTACATTTCCCGAACGTTTGTTTATATCCATGGAAACCAAAAAATAACAGTGCGGTAAGTGAAATAGATGCGTGGTAAGTAAATAGGAGTGTGGTAAGTTAAATTAGGAAAATAAATCCATTAATAATATGAAAATTTTCACTAGTTTGCACATTATTATTATTATTGTTGGCATCAGTCTTCTTATTTTATTGACATTTCAAAAGGTCGTTCAATCATTAAGATTTTCTGTGGCTTTCATAATCTTCCTTTCATTTTACGAGAATAAATTTGCAGTCAAAAATAAAATGCTTCATCAATTTTATTATTCTCACTAATAATATAGTTTAACGAACTATTTTCCTCAATTTTTTTTAATAGAAAATTCAAAAAAAATATTCACGCCAGTGAAATATTGACACTTAATTTTTTATTTACAAATATAGTTGTCAATTGTCACTACAAAGATTCATATTAGTTGTTATGAATATTTATAATATTTATTCATGGCATTCTATGTCATAACATAGAAATATAAACTTCATCTATATTATCTGAATTTTATTTTTTATTTAACACATTTTTAATCTTTAATTATTTTAAATCGATCGTGCAAAAAATATTATACAATACACGATGCGTTAAGTGCATTTACTGATCTCGAAAATTGCAAAAACTCGACCCTGCGGGTCTCGTTTTCGCAACATTTTCTCGATCAGTAAAAGCAACTTACCGAACTTATATTGTAAAATACTATTTTGTTTTAAATTTTTCATGGATAACTAATAGCTTACATTGTATCGTTACTATCACGTATACAAATTAATTTGTTTACCTACTTTTTTTCACGCGTAATAAAAAGTGGATACTTTTTTTCATACTTAGTGAAAGAAGTAAAGCAATTTTGACACTATCACAGGCAACTATATAGTAATCTTTTTAATTCAGAATTACAAAAACAATATAATCCTTAGTTTTTATTGATTAATGATACACCATGTATATGATACAGACTGAATATAATATAATGACATCTCGTGGACCTCTGGGGGGTCCGCGGACCACCTTTTGGGAACCGCTGTAATAGAGATTATATAAAAATCATATAGTAGCACTACATTCTCGCGAGGTCGCCTCGACGAGACGTTCGTCGAGGTTTTGACGAGGCGAAACAACACGAGTATGTACCATCTACACTCTCGCTTGCTCTCCATTATATACTCAGTTATTCATACTGCCCATGCGCGTTCGTATAGTTTGAAATGTCAATCATAGATGGATAAGATGGGTGATGTCGGTGACAAATAACTGCTGCTGCAGTTCTATGTACTGTTGAATACTATAATTTTTTTCATGTATATTACACAAAAAAAGTTTAAAATAACGTTTTTGTAAATTTAAGACATGATTTTAGGTTATGTATAAAAACATAATATCAGGTAATATTTATATTCTGATGATATCTATGTACGCAGATATGCAACATATGCAATATCAACACACGAGTATATGCGAGAGTGTAGTTGATCGCCTCGCCTCATGTTCTTTGACTTGTGACAAAAAACCGACTCAGATCGGAGAGCTGACGAGGCGAGGCAAGGCTAGACGAGGCGGGGCAAGGTAACACGAGAGCATCAACTACACTCTCGGTCTCGCGTCGCCTCGTGTTGCCTCGACGAGAGTGTAGTGCTACTAATAGAAATAAGTAGATAAAGAAAATGAAGAAAGGAAAACAAATGAATCTATTCTGTGAATGAACCCATAGCGCACCAATAAAGTTTCGCTCTTTGTGTTTTATGTGCCAGTAAACTTTTCAGTGAAGAAATTTCTAAAAAAATATTGTGATAAAACTAGAGTTATTATTAGTATTATTACATATCTATGATATCTGACTGACATCATCATTGAATTATATATATCTTTTATTTTCGACTCTGTTTTAAAACACGTACGACAAATTTTTGATGAATCCATTTTGTTAACTTTTATACTTAAAACAATAACATTCTGAAACTCTTACACAGTGACAACGCGGACAATAACCTACTTCCTACTTCGATGAATTTGTTAAGTATTGCTTGTTTGTATCATAGACACTAATAAAAGGATGAACCCCATCAGTATATTAAGGGTTAAATAATTCGTAAATCTTAACGTTAATGGTTATAGACTCTACAGCGTCAATAATTCCATTTGTATTCCAAAGTGTATTAACCCTTTTAAACAAACCATATGGAAAAATTTTTTTGTCTGAAAATGTCGGACTTTTTACTGCCAGTGATAAGTTCAATAGACAAGGTTACAAAAAAAGAAAAAGAAAAAAATCAAAGATCCCAACATCAAAAAAGTGAACCCTAGGAATTTACAAAATATAAATTATACTAAACTAAGTTGATAAAATTGAACACTATTTAGAATTACACCGCATTTCGGAAAATCTATCACAGATGGCGGCACCTGTACCAGTGAATATATACATATCACAGCATTTTGAGCAGCCATATTGCAGGACGAGTTAACTCGTCTTAATCATTTAAAGAATTAATAGCAAGTTTACATTCGCAGTGATTTGCTAGCGCCACCGTCAAGCTTGTATATTTGTAATGTTCACACTTCTCTGGAACATCTACAGCCGAGCTTCTTGGAGGGGAGGGGGGGGTGCACGCGGAAGACTAAAAAAATTTCTGTGTCAAAAATAATATAAAATAAATAATAAATTGAACTTCTTCTATACAGTTGACGACCCAAAAAAAAAAGTCAACTGGCAAATTTACCGATATGGTGTTTAAAATTAAATAATATCTAGTGTATATCTTTAATTACCCCCGGAGAGGGGGCCATGACCCCTTGACCCCCCCCCCCCCTGTATACGCTCTTGACACTTCTTGCACATGATTTGCATCATTTATGTTTCTGAATCATTAAAAAACTATTTTGTTTAATATTGGACGTTTAGTTATTGTAATAAATAGAAAAAAACTATAAAAATGCCATTTTATACTAATACACCCACAATATATTTGTGTACGTGTTAGTTATTATCTGTGCGTACACATCACTACCAGAGTCAAATTCATTACTTTAAAAATTATTGAAATTAGAAGATTGAACAATAATTACATATTAATACTGTTACATGTATTATAAAATTTAACTTATTTTTCTGCACATAATATTGCAATTATATTTATTTATAGAGCAAAAAATAGACTTAGTAATTCATTTGTCACAAATTTGTCAGTACTGATCGATTCATCTTAAATGAAAATTACCGTTACAATACTGTTTTATCAACAAGAAAATTACCGTAAAACTTATTGGATGCAAATCTTACTACAAAAAAATTAAATTACTGCTTTTCCACATCATACTTTTAAAACAGTTCTACTGTAAGATAATTACATACATAACATCCTTTACTATTTCCTAGTAAAATATTTTGAATTTCTCCTAAACGATTTTATAGATACATGATTAAAACAGGTTTAAATAAAAATAATATTAATCTGTGATCATTTATTTATTTTATGTGTTTTTAAATGTGATCTTAATACATGAATATAAAGAAAATCTTTACCACAAATTTCACATTTATGTGGTCGTTCTCCAGTATGAATTTTTACATGTTGTTTCAAATTATCCTCACGATTAAATCGTTTATGACAAAAATTGCAGGAATAAGTTTTATCTAAAATTATTAAAAAATAAATCATTTACATTATAATAAACAAGAAAAAAATATTGATGGAAAATTTAATAAAATAATAAAATCATATTTTTGATGAAAAAATGAATTCTAAATACGTTATTACCCCAAGAAGAACGGAAAACCAAGGAAGGAAAAACTTATAGACCAGGTACCTTACAATTTGGTTAATTCTTTACAAAAACGATTTCTTACATCACGAGTAAGGAGACTTGACGGATAATTCAATTCAAAATTTCATATCAACGGATACAAAAAAGTTTTTTTTTTTTATATTTACGTTCCGGTTTGTTTTTGTCAAAATATGAACACCCTACCCTTCCCCGTACAGTAGTTACATTGAAGTTCTTTATTGTGTATCTACATACATCTTTTCAAGTATTTGATTACAACAACGTACGTAGAATTTTTAGATAAAGCTATTTTTTTCAAACGCTTCTACTATACTAAAAATTAATATAGTAGAACTCCTCATAAAGGTATGCATATTTACACTTAAATACGATTATAAGATACATACCAAGTCAAACTAACTTAAAATATACCAAATGTATAAGAATTTGTATAGGAGAGCCTACTTTTATACAAATTTTCTAAGAAAATATATCGCGAGATGTCAGTCTGACAGTTAATTTTACATGTACCTCATACTTGTATCCGAGTGTAAATTTACCTTTAGTTTACAGTTAGGACCAATAACCTCTCGTAAGTCATAATTCTGCAGTCCTCTTACTTAAAATTTTTTTAATGACATATACGCGTTCTGGACCTTAAAAATGGCTTAGACTTATCCATTTTAAAATGCGTTTCTGTACTTATCTCATTTGATTTTCGGTCTATTCTACATGGCATATATAAATTAACAAACTGTGCGTCATCGCGCATTTACTACTAAAAAACTACGCTTGCGCATATGATTGTAATAGGAGTAGCAAAAAAGAAGAAACGAATTTTAAAGGTTTAGTTTTCTAGAAAAATTTTTTTTATTATTTCTTTGCAATCAAAAACATTACGGTGGAAACGTCGGGAAGAAAATAACTGATACGTATAATTTTGTTATTCAAGGATCTAAATCAGTTATATTTAAAAAATAAAATTAGATAAGGTATTATTAGTGTTCTGTATCAAAAATTAACAAAACCGAACACTTATGGAATCATTTCGGTGTCTGTCTTGTCCACAGAACACTAGAATGGAAGTAAAATACCGGGTTTACATTTGCATTGATTTGTATGATATACAATTTGGTAAGTACTGCGCAGCTCACAAGGGGCTGAATTGGTTAAATAAGTGTCATATATAACTTTCAAAATTGTTATTTATATCTTAAATGTAAAGTAAACGATGAAATAACTCTTTAAATAATTAAGACGAGTTAACTCGTTCTGCAATATGGTAGCTCAAAATGTTGTGATATGTATATATTCACTGGCACAGGTGCCGCCACCTGTAACAGATTTTCCGAAATACGGTATAATTCTAAATAATGTTCAATTTTATCAACATAGTTTAGTATAATTTATATTTTGTGTAAATCCCTAGGGTTCACTTTTTTGATGTTCTTTGATTTTTTTCTTTTTTTGTAACCTTATCTATTGTACTTATCACTGGCAGTAAAAAGTCCGGCATTTTGAGACAAAAAGTTTTTTCCATATGGTTTGTTTAAAAGAGTTAAAAAAGAAAAAAACATAATGGATATTTAAAAGACTTTCAAACTTGAATAAAAGTGTACAAATGACATTAAATTTTTTTTAAAAGTAATACTGGCGCCAATACAAGTTTACATTTGCAAGTTTTAATTTTAGTGGCGCATGAATCATACTGGCGCCAGAAAAGTTAGAAGGTTGCAAACTTTTTTTCATTCATGCATGTGCATTGTACCACCCTGCTCGCCAGTAGACGTTTATACGCGCATTTTGTTTTTACTGGCGCGCCACTTCGTGTTGGCGCCAGTAAATCATTGGAAATGTAAACCCTATATAAGAGAAGTTCAATACTTCAATTTAACTTGCGGGAGGTTTTTAACTTATGAAGGAGTTTACTATATGTATTTTCAAAAACGGCTATGTATTTGTCTAAATATTACAACGGAGAAAAAATATATAGATCAACTGTTGAATTTTGAACATTTTTTCAATAAATTTCCAAATTAAGATTTCATTTTTATAGGCAGTGTTTGCAATAAAAAAAGCAGTATGATTTTTACTGAACAAATAAGACTGATACCTGAATGTACTGAATTGATATGTTTAACACATCCAAATTTTTGTTTAAATCGTGCCGGACACAAATGGCAAGTATATTGCTTAGCTTCTGTATGTACACTTGATATATGACGTTTATATAACGTTGAGGAAATAAATCGTTTATTGCATTTTGCACAGACAAAATTTCGTTCACTCTCTGGTCGATGGGTCATTATGTGGTATCTCCAAGTACTTCGACATTTTGTTAACTTAGCTAATAAATAATATAAAAAAAATGAATTTTTACGCTACAAATCAATTTTTAATAATGTAACTTACGACATATATGGCATAAATATCTGTACCCTTTATCATGCACCTGTCTGATATGTTTTTTTAAATTAAATTCTGAAATAAATTTTTCGTTACAGCTAATACAGGTAAGATCTTTCTTTTTTATATCTTCCTAAAAAACATTTTTTTTTACTTGTAAACTTAATTTTTCTTAAACATTTTATAATAGGATTAGCGAAAGTTTGCGCCTCGGGTATACTCAGTTTTAGCCCTTTCCTTATATATTTTGGCACATTATCATGTTTATAGTGTGTACGCCGGCTGAAACTTAACCGCGCATGCGCATAAATAAATTTTATAGTAGCACTACACTCTCGTCGAGGCAACACGAGGCGACGCGAGGCCGAGAGTGTAGTTGATGCTCTCGTGTTACCTCGCCTCGCCTCGTCAAGCCTTGCCTCGCCTCGTCAGGTCTCCGATCTGAGTCGGTTTTTTGTCACAAGTCAAAGGACACGAGACACGAGGCGAGGCGATCAACTACACTCTCCCATATACTCGTGTGTTGATATTGCATATCTGCGTACTATTATGTTTTTATACATAACCTAAAATCATGCCTTAAATTTACAAAAACGTTATTTTAAACGTTATTTTAAACTCTTTTGTGTAATATGCATGAAGAAAATTATAGGATTCAACAGTACATAGAACTGCAGCAGCAGTTATTTGAATCCATGTCACCGACATCACCCATCTTGTCCATCTATGATTGACATTTCAAACTATACGAACGCGTATGAGCAGTATGAATAACTAAGTAATGAGCGAGAGTGTAGACGGTAATACTCGTGTTGTCTCGCCTCGTCAAAACCTCGACGAACGTCTCGTCGAGGCGACCTCGCGAGAATGTAGTGCTACTATTAAGGGAAAGGGCTAAAAAGTCGAGTATGTCCGAGGCGCAAACTATAGCTAATTCTATTATACTTACAAATTTAAAAAATTCATCTTCCGAAAATGTCTCCTCGTCTGTTTCGTTGTTACCTTCATTATTGTCCTTAATATTTTCATCTTCGGGTTCTGATTTAATTTCAGTTTTAATATCGTCTGTCCTAAATGCAATTTGATTGTTTGAAAATAGTTTATTATTTGTGTTGTCTGAATTTTCAATCTTATATTTTTGAATATCAACAAATTCAGAATATTTATTATTATTTACATTTTCTGGATTTGATTTAATATGAAATTCGTAATCGGTTAAAGTTGTAATGGGATTCTTACTCTTTTGAATTATTTTACGAGTAGAAATTGACTCGAAATTATTGTGTAAATTCTTAAAATACTGAAGTAATTTCTTCTGCGATTCAATGCACTTTTGTCTGAACTTGTAATAATTTTTAATGTATTTGATACACATAACACAAATTCTTTGAGGTAAAATATCACTTTTTGTAACCTAATGAAATAAAAAGCAAAGGTTATCAATTTAAAATCGATTGTGCTTTATTCATAAAAAATTAATATTTCAGCGTTTACAAATTTAAAAATATTGAACAAAATTATTTGTTTACATATTTAAAAATTTACCTGTACTGAAGTACATTCCAATAAAACTTGAACAAAATCTACTGATCCAACTTTTTTAATATTATATATATCTTCCGTTTCAAAATTTGTTTTAAAACAGGTACGACAAATATTAGTTAATTCCATTTTGTGAATTTTTGTACACCTAACGAACCCTTTTACTCTTTTTATTCATATGACAATTTTCTTATAATTAATTATTAAGCCTAATTTATATACATATTTTAATTCTACTAGAATCATCTGTCGTCATAAAATTGACGAGAAAAGTCTGTTTGTAAAGCGCTTGGTAGATAAAAATGAAAATTTTCAGCAGCTTCTTTAATAGTGACACGAAACAAAAAATTAAAAGGCTTCATTAGAATGTAGGTCAAACCTTCAATTTTCTGAAATTTTGAAAATTTCACTTCTTAAGTTCTTAATTTTCAATAGTTGATGAGGTGGGATGAAAGAACACAAGACCCATTTTCGACCTTCTTGCATATTTTTCGTCCAAATAAATTTTCTTAGAATTTTTTAATTATTTTTCACGAACTTTAAATATAATGTAAATCTTATTCCCAAAGAAAAAAATCTAAAAATATCATATATCTTTGTTTACGGAAACCAAATTTTTACGTAATTGACCCACATAGCAATATTATAATAAACAAACACTTGGTGAATTTTTTAAATACAAGAAGCCTAAACAGTGGTTACATAAGGCCAATTCGTATCGGCGTAAGCGGAAGCGGCTTGCGCTCAAATGTGTTTGAAAACAAGCACATTTGGCTTGCTATTGATATGTATACATCATTTCAGATACAATTGATCATGAGTTTTTCTAAAAAAATTAAATAATTCTAAAATTGTTATATTCCAAACAAATCAATCTTCTATTCTTTTCTAAAAGCAAATTGCAAATTTAAAATTTACGTAAATGCAATAATGAAAGAGATAAAACCAAGAAAACGGAAATTATTTAAATTCAAAGTGACGAAGCATGGTTCAATTTAACTGAAATGAACCATATGTATATTCCTGTCTCACTTTCCATCTAGTGAGAAGGGTGAGAAGTATATAGCCAAAGCTAATAGTTCACTATAAACCAGTGATGGGCGCATAAACTGTTTACAGTGCTTACGAGTCTAGTTTACACCTAAACACGATTTCTGTTTACAACATATTTTTTGAAAGTAAATATTGGTCCGATACGAATTGGCCCATATTAAAGGTAAAGATAATATAAATTAAAAAGATTTATTCCAACAAAATACAATTATTTATGTACATATTAAATTCTATATTTTAACCATTAAAAGGCACTGACATCTCTACCATTCATATTTAGAGGCAATCTTTATCCGCATTAATTTTTTTCAAATTTCGCGAAATAAGTACTAATTTCGTTTTTTTTTTTTTTTTTTTTTTTTCGCACTGTTAGGCTTATATCGCTTTACTTTCGCTATATGTATTTATTTTCTATTAGTTGTGATTTTTTTTTTTTTTTTTATTAAAATTTTTAAGACGGAGTTCTTATGAAAAACGACCAATGGAAACATTTTTTTGATTTTTTTTGAAAACTATGTGTAGAATATGTAATTAAAATGGTTTTATCGAAACAAAAAAGTTATATGACAGTCACAGTTTCCACCTTACCAAGGGTAGCTAATATCAAATAAACCAGACGACGCGACGTGGTATAAATCGAAGAATAGGAGTTAAAGAAAAGGATTATTATATGGTACAGGGATAGCAAATTAATCATAAGGTAAATTATTATACCACTGACTCGCGAAACTGAAAACTGAAAATTTGCGAAACACCTCAAAGAGCAAAAATAGAGAGAAAAATAAAAATGAAAATTTTGCGTAGTCACCATTCAGTGAATTTTTGACTTTTGAATAATGTTGTTGTTGTATAACCTTCAGCGAATATTATATATTTCATTGAGAAATTTTAAAATTTGATTTTGGATAAATTTAACAAGAACTAGAATCCACATCAACTTGATATCTGTTTTCGTCATAAAAAATTTGTCCGGTTATAGGAGGGGTCCGGTTAAGAGAGGTGTCCGTAATCAAAGGTTCTACTGTAGTAATTAAATAAAAAATAAAAAACTGAAAATTTTTTATATTTACTATTTCGTAATAAGTACTGTCAATACTGCATTACACATAGTGACCACAGATTTTTAAAGATCAAATTTCCTAACTTTTCCGGGTTTTCCAGAAATTTTATTAAAAAATTCCCTATTTTGTGAAAATGCAGCCCTTATTTTATCCCAAAAACCTAAGAAAGAATTCCTTACTAACTTTTTAACACTTTTTTTAAAAAAAAGTAAATGACGAGCAAAAAAAAAGAAAAAAAAATTTTAAATCTAATCTCAAAACAAGTAGAAAATTGATCGAAGTTTTATCCCTAAATAAATAAAAATATAGAAATCAATTTTTTTTGCAGTCTTCTGG
Source organism: Brachynemurus nebulosus (assembly GCA_035578155.1). Taxonomy (NCBI): domain Eukaryota; kingdom Metazoa; phylum Arthropoda; class Insecta; order Neuroptera; family Myrmeleontidae; genus Brachynemurus; species Brachynemurus nebulosus. The sequence goes on from JAPWDM010000001.1 coordinate 164,319,885, forward strand.
TAAAATTCCCTGACTTTTCCAGAAAGTTTAGAATTCCCTGACATTTCCAGGTTTTCTAGTAATGTGGCCACCATGATTACATGCTTATTATATGAATCAAGTTATATACTAAGTGATATGTTTATAGTATTACTTAAAAAGAATAAGAAGTATACTTCTTTCTTTCTTAAAAAGACTACGAAATATATTTTTTTCTTTTTCGCACGTGTATTAACAAAAGAAGACTTCCTGTATAATTAATAATGAGCATTTATCTCTAAACTTTCAGTGTAGTCAGGTAAACAAAGGGTCGATTGCCAACAAAGTTAATCTGTCCTTGACTATTTATCACTTCACTAATGACAGAAGGGTCGATTCCAAGAATACTGAACTGTTCTTAACCATTACCACTGTTTTTGTAATTAGGAATTTTATTTTATTACTGTATTTGTAATTATTTAATAATTCACAGACATAAATTTAAAAGAAAGTAAAAACTACTTTTTTTGTTCGAGGTTGCTGGAATTTTGAAAATTCAATTTCGTTTCAATTTATTCTTATCGATAAAATTCACTAAAATAATAATACTCATTTATTGATGATCATCATAAACAATAATTATACATAATTCGAAAAGATAAACTGCAAAATCATTTTAACGCTTTATTTTAACCGTAGAGAAATTTATTTGTCTCAAAATGCCGGACCTGTCACTGCCAGTGACAAGTACAATAGATAGGGTTACCAAAAAGGAAAGAAAATGAGAGATGCCAACATCAAAAAAATGACACCCTAGGAATTTGCAAAATAAAAATTATACTAAACTATGTTGTAAAAATTGAACTTTACTTACAATTATACTGTATATCGATAAATCTGTCACCGATGGCGGCACTTGTACCAGTGAATATATACATATAGAGTAGAAACTTAACCCTAACTTTTAACAAAAAGCGACCACGAGCGTTCTAGTGGCTGATTTTTCTTTTAATCGATTCAAAATTTAAAAAGGAATAAAAAATTCCAATACTATTTTTTTTATCAAATGCCGGCGTCACTATGAAAAGTTGAAATTAATGAAACTAATAGGCAAGATACATGAATAAATTTTGTATTAGTAGTATTCTATAAACACAATTGATATATAAAAAAAAAAAATTCAGATGGGAAAAAACTATTAACATATAAATGATATTAATGATTTCGTTTTAACCAATTACCCAATGATTTAGGAACCGGATATTCAGGACCCCAATAATTAGAGTTGAATTCCAGAAAAACAATTTATTTTTTCATTAGTCAAATGTACATTTCGGAACATATGTCCCTTCTTCAGTGACCTATTTAACAATTAAAAATAAGTAAGTTACAATTGTGTTAGGTGTTTTGTAAAAAGAAAAAAAGATTGACAATGTATTTTTCTTTTAGTCTAATACATACATGTTATGAACATTGCATAAAGAATAAACATTTTATTTGAAATCTTAAAGGAAAGAATTTATTTAATTTCACAAAATTAACTATGGAAAATATAATAAGGTATATTGAAAAATTTTTTTGTATGTTATAAATATTAATATTAATCGATATTTACTTATCAAATTTTATTTTATTTGTAGTGGAGGTATACACTATATGGTCTATCTATATCATTATCGATGTATAAGGGAAATTAGCAGAAAAAACCAGCTTATTTTCAGTATTAGGAATTAAAAAAAAAAGTTTTTGTTTTTTAATTTAAACAAACATCCGGACAGACAATAAGAATGTAAGTCAAAAAAGACAGAAATTATAAGAGAAAAAAGATTATAATAGAAAATTCAAGAGTTTACTCACCAAAATTTTAATTAATTATATTCAAGTTCCTTTCATTTAAACTTTTGCATATACATTTCTGTATATTTTTGTCCAAATATGCATTTCATAAGAAAATTGTCAAAAATTGATAAACAGAAAAAACAAGGAACTTTTTATTAAAAAGTTTTATATATATAATAATTGACTTTAAAGATATTAAACTTAATAATTAAGTCTTAAATAAAATAATATTTTTTTTTATAAAATTATATTGTGAGTACATTGTAATTGTACTGTTGTTTGACAGTAACTAACTGTTGTAATTGGTTCTATTGTTAAAAAAAAAAAACCATCGTAGAAAATTCTAGACATTAAAAGTTTTTGTTTGATGTTTTTGCTTTCTTTGTCTGTCCATGTTTTCTAGAATAAACTATTGTTTACTTTAAATATATTATTGATTATGTAATGCTGTCCGTGTAAACAATGCGATCAGTTCAAATGTTTGATGACTGGTGAGTAAACTCTTGAATTTTCTATTATAATCTTTTTTCTCTTATAATTTCTGTCTTTTTTGACTTACATTCTTATTGTCTGTCCGGATGTTTGTTTAAATTAAAAAACAAAAACTTTTTTTTTAATTCCTAATACTGAAAATAAGCTGGTTTTTTCTGCTAATTTCCCTTATACATCGATAATGATATAGATAGACCATATAGTGTATACCTCCACTACAAATAAAATAAAATTTGATAAGTAAATATCGATTAATATTAATATTTATAACATACAAAAAAATTTTTCAATATACCTTATTATATTTTCCATAGTTAATTTTGTGAAATTAAATAAATTCTTTCCTTTAAGATTTCAAATAAAATGTTTATTCTTTATGCAATGTTCATAACATGTATGTATTAGACTAAAAGAAAAATACATTGTCAATCTTTTTTTCTTTTTACAAAACACCTAACACAATTGTAACTTACTTATTTTTAATTGTTAAATAGGTCACTGAAGAAGGGACATATGTTCCGAAATGTACATTTGACTAATGAAAAAATAAATTGTTTTTCTGGAATTCAACTCTAATTATTGGGGTCCTGAATATCCGGTTCCTAAATCATTGGGTAATTGGTTAAAACGAAATCATTAAACTCTTGAAATCCCAATTAAAACTACGTTGATATAAATGATATTTTAGAATGAATACGTAGACTAAAATCAAACATTTATAAGAATACTTGTTAAATTATTTATTTTTATAAATTTTTAGCACTGAAGCCGTGGTTTAATCAAAAAGTCAAAAATTTCAATTTTTAAGCATCTTTTTAAGGGTAAGTTCCTAGCTTAATATTAAAACATTTTCAGTCGCCATATTGCAGGACGATTTCACTCGTTTTAATCATTAGATGAGTTAATATTATGTTTGTCACTCTTTTCATTAATGCGTTAAAAATTATTAAAGTTTGCCTCCATTCACATTTATACATAGAAATTACTTTGCTATGAAAATAATACTTATTATGTACTTTATATCAAGATAACGGATAACAAAGATAGTAAAAAAAAATACGTACATTACGTATAGATTTTATATTACTTATTTAATGTGTTTTCAAATGTGCTCTTAACAACTGAGTGTAAAGAAAATCTTCTCCGCAAATTTTACATTTGTGCGGTCGTTCACCAGTATGAATTCTGACATGTTGTTTCAAATTATCTTCACGATTAAACTGTTTTTGACAAATTTTACAGGAATACATTTTATCTAAAATTTTATAAAAAAGATATTGTTTGATATAATAAAGTATTAATGAAAACATTACAGTTTACCGTTACAGACAAAAAATTAGAATTTATTATTATAAATATTAAAATAAATACCTGAATGTACTGAATTAATGTGTTTAAACAATGTACCATAACTTTTAAATCGTGCCGAACATAAGTCACAAGCGAATTGTCTAATATCCGTATGTACTCTTTTCATATGAAATGTTAATTGCGATTTTATCAAATAGTTTCTATTACATTTTGTACAGACATATGTTGGCTCATTCTCAGTATTTCTTGGTTTGTGTCTCATATTATGACTCTTGAAACATTGTCGACTTGCCGTTGCATAACCTAACACAAGAAGTAAATAAAATATTAAATTTAAAATTATACTGAAGAAAAACTTTACATGTAGCACAAAAACTTCGTTGAAATAACATTATAATTAAGGAGTTAAATGTATAGAGTTATGAATGTTATGATGGTCAGAAATTTTTTTATTGGATATTCTTTAAGTACATTATCTCAAGAATACTCTCACTAAATTTCGTAAAGATCGGAGCATTAGATCCGAAATTATAGCTATTTATGGCGCACTACCTCGAGTAGCGCCGGTGGCTGCCCCTGCGTAGCTGCCGCTCAATATTCGGTCATTCTTCCGTTTAGTATACAGTCTTCGTTACCCCCGCACAATTTTTAATTGGTGTGCGCATGTGCTTACATCATTTACAAGTAAGTGATGAGGGCAACGAAGACACTGATTATAATATAAGCAGAACGTCGACTTTCGTCGCTCTATTGTATTGTTCGAAATGTATGATCTAGAAACGTTGGAGCAGTTGTGTATGGACTTTCGAACGTTCAACATCGAATATGAAAGAAACTAACTTGTAACTTTCAAAAAAACACGATTCTGAGATAATCGTGTTTTGTTGAAAGTACCTTTGCAGTGAACACGATTACTATAAAACTATCTATCAATCCGGTCAATACCAAATTTATACTACTTATTTATTATGACAATAGCCAGTCGCCGATCGTAGGATTTTCAATTTTTTTTAGAGAAAAAAACTGAAAATTTAAATATTACCCTCATCTTTATGAAATATTTATTCAACTCATCTAACAAGGAGATGCACCCAGAGTGAAATTCGGAATTTTGATGAAACTTCGCTGGTGTGCAGAATAGGCAAAAATAAGGGACCCGTATTTTTTTTATCGGCCATCTTCCACGTTTAGGGGGTGAAACCAGCCCCTAAATTTGGGGGTTCACATCGTATTTCTTAAGATATCTCGAAAACTATAAGAGATAGAGGAAAACTTTAAATTGAAGAAATGTTACTCTTTGAAAGACCCATTCACTTGTATAGGTTAAAGCAGGTTCGGGTTCATAAGAGGGGCTGAAGAGGTGAAAATGGGGGTAAATTTTTTTGTACAGCCTGAATGGTTCAATGTATCAAATTTTTGCCATCATAAATAGAAAGAGCACCAAAATTTATGGAATACGTACTTTTGCGTTTTTTCAAAATATGTGTAGTATCCAAGCCAAATAAGGAAGAAGAAAATAGGGTAGATTATATTGCATTATTATTGATTGCAAATACGTTCTATATTTTTTTATTTTTATGTTGATTTTCATCATGAAAATTAAAATTTTTACTTTCCGATAATGATTCATATATTTTTCAGTACTAACTTAATTAGTAATTTAGCCACATGTAGGTACATTTGGTTACTTCATATTCGATATATTTTATACCTATTTCTGCGAAAGTTAAAGTTCTCTGGTGTGCTTGTGTTAATGAATGCTCGACAAGAAGCAATAATCTCTTTTGCTAACTGTTCCGGTGCTTTGTAATAAATTTTGCGATTTGGGAAATGGGGTTGATATCTATAAAACATACAAAAAGAATAAGAAAAATAGTTTGAATGTTGAGAAAGAAACTAACCACATTTATTTGGTTAAAAACGAATTTGTAAGAAGATAAAGGCAGTTGTTGAACGGAAGATTATTGCTTCTTGTTGAACATTCATTAACGCTTGCAGACCAGAGACTTTGGTGGAAATAGATATAAAAAGTATTGAATATGAATAACCAAATATACACATGGTTAAATTACCAATTAAGTAAGTACTCAAAAGTACATGAATCATTATGGGAAAGTGAAAATTTACATTTTCGTGATGAAAATAAACAAAAATAAAAAAATATAGAACGTATTTGCAATAAATAATAATGCAATATAATCTACCCAATTTTTTTCTTCCTTATTTGGCTTGGATACGACACATAATTCGAGAAAACGCAAAAACAGGTATTCCCTAATTTTTGGTGCTCTTTCTATTTATGGTGGCAAAAATTTGATATATTGAAGCATTCAGGGTGTACAAGAAAATTTACCTCCATTTTTACCCCTCCAGCCCCTCTTATGAACCCGAACCTGGTTTAACCTATACAAGTGAATAGGTCTTTCAAAGAGTAACATTTCGTCAATTTAAAGTTTTCCTCTATCTCTTATAATTTTCGAAATATCTTAAGAAATACGATCTGAACCCCCAACTTAGGGGCTGGTTTCACCCCATAAACGTGGAAGATGACCGATAAAAAAAATACAGGTCCCTTATTTTTGCCTGTTCTACACACCAGCGAAGTTTCATCAAAATCACTTTGGGTGCATCTCCTTGTACGTCGATTTGATGTTAGATATTTAGTTTCTTGACAAAATTAAAGTCATATAATGTGAAACTTTACACTTTTTCAATGTTTTTAAACATTTTATCACCATGAACACTTTACAGTCCGATGACGCAACATTAGTGTTATAGGCAGAACTACCGTAAAGCTCTCAGTGCCTTAATTATGGCATTAGCGCCTTTTACTTTTCATTATGCAACTAGTGCCATAGAGTACTTTTCATATCTCTTAACAGTGTAACAAAATATACTCCTACAATTCAGTTGTACATGAAATTAGTTTTTATTTATTTAACAGATTTGAGCGTTACTTTACGGTATTAAATTTGGAAAAATAAAAACGCAGTTTTACTTTACAGATAAGACTTTTATTTAAGTCAAAATATGTGTGACATGTTTCAAGTTAATAGTCATTAACAGACAGTTCGTTAATGGTTGCATAGTGTATAAGACGAAACATGTCACATTTATGGCACTAATAATTGCTTACTTTATTAACTACAAATATTTTATGAAATCTTAATGATCTCAGGGGTAAATCACCACATGTCACAAATAGTAACGCCACAAAAATTATTAAATTGCTTATAAAAAAAAAAAAAAATGTAGTTTTAGTGTGTTAGGCCATTATAGAAAACAGTGTAAAATGTTATTAAGTATAAAGAAATGTATCAATTTACTTACCACAAATATGACATAAGTATTTGTAATCCTTGTCATGCACCTGTTTCATATGTTCTCTTAACTTAGATTCTAAAGTAAATTTCTTATTGCAGCAAACGCAAATAAGGTCTCTGAGTTTTATTTCACTCTAGAAAAATAAATAAAAATTAAAAACTTATTACTGTTTACAATTTTTTCTTCTACTTACAGTTTTAAAGAATTCGTCTTCTGAAAAAGTTTCTTCTTTTTCTAATTCATTACTGCTTTTACTATCATCAACCACATTTTCATCTTCAGGTTCTGATTTAATGTCATTTGTACTGTCATATTCATTATTAATTTCTGTTTCATTATTTGGATCTAATTTAATTTTGCCTACACCCAAATCTTGAATTTTATTCGGATATTCGATATTATTTCCTGTTTTGTAATCGTCTGAAGTTTCTGCTGCTTTTATACTATTTTTAGTTTTTCTATTGCTATAAGTGGAATTTGACCTTAAATTTTTAGTTTTTCTATTGTTATAAGTAGGATTTGACCTTAAATTATGTTTAATATTTGTTCTTTTAGGCTGCTTGTTGATCGAATTTTTAATACTGCTGTAGTCATATTTTCGCTTATTATTATTTTTAGTTGTAACTGTAACTAACTCCGGATTATTACGCAAATCCTCCTCCAAAAATTGTAAAAACTTTTTTTGCGTTTCTATACATTTTTGTCTAAATTTGTAAAAGTTTAGAAGGAAATTTATGCATGTAACACACATTCTTTGAGGTAGCATATCATTTTTTGTGACCTAAAAATTTTGTTAATCTATTAGTATATATAAAATATTGCAATTTCGGGACTATAGTAGTCTCACAATAAAGAATAATGTGTTAGTTTTGTCCCTAGGAAGCAAAAATTATTTTGTTCTTTCTTTTAAGCTAATCAGCAAGCGAAATTCAACTTAAATAACGATGCCAGGTAATGAACTACTTATTTAAAATAATACAAATTCATACTTTCTATTGTTCATTTTGTCCAAAGTATACTAGATGTAATATTATTTCACATAATTTAAGTGACTTACAACCCAGAACAATTATATACTATCCTCCAAAAGAAAAAAAACTGGAGACATTTATGACATAATTATGGTAAAATCTTATAATCCATGGTAGATAAAACAAAAAAATTAAAAACTGCTAACAAAGTTTATGACCAACGGATTTTCATGAATTTTTTTTTATTCAGTTTCTAAAAGTAAACAATAAATAATTTTGGTAAAAAGTTACCGTTTATAATTTTTAGAGTTCCGAATAAAATATCTCGGAATTCCTCTTGTAACTTTTTAACTAAGAGTCCAAGAAGTCCAAAAAATTAAAAAAAAAAAGAAAATAGTAACACTTGATGAAAAGACTCAATTAAGATTATTTCCGCTAAATTGTGCCAGTAACTTTCAGAGATATAAGATACCAAATTTTTACCATTCAATTAAAGCAAAAGCAAGAAAGTGGTTCACAGTAGAACGCAAAGAATAAAACTTTCGTTTCTCACTATTGCATATTTTACCGTGTTACCTAATACTTAACCGGTTGACGGCCATCGACACTGTGAAACGTCAAGTGAAACCTAACTATGTGACATGCTATATCACATCTACAAAAAATTTAAATGACCTGTTTTTGCTCAATGTCCTAATATTAAGTCTAAGGGTAGTCAACTAGGGGGTGACTGTGTCGAATAGTCGTACTATTTGGGTAGTTCAAGAAATTCGTCTTCATAAAAAATAGTTTAAGACAATTAGAATAACGTAGAAATGGAATTCTCGAATTCAAAATTCAGTTTGAACAACATTGGAGAGGGGGTGAGTCACTCTTAACCGATTCAGTGCCATTGGCATGTTAACATGCCAAAGGAAACAAAGAGAGAAATATATCTTGCAATAAAAGACAAGACTATATGTATTTTTAAAGTCATTAATCATTTTGACATTTTTAAGCCGCACTGAAATGGTTTAAATTGAAAAATATTGTTTCTCAGTTTTATAATTTATAATTATAAACAAATAATAAAAATAAATTACAAGTACACTACAAATCTACACTGGGTTATTTTCTAATAAAAATTTTTTCCAAAAAATGAATTAAAGTTAAATTGATACCTCTCTAGTTGTCCGGCTTGTTTTAAAATGAAATAATAATAAAAAGATAATACTGTGGATAATTTTATATATAGGTATAGATATTTACAGAAATATATAAAATTTGCTTCTAATAATTTTTATTGAATGTTTTAACATAATTGAATTTATAGTGTACTATAAGAACATAAAAAAAAATTTGTTTATTATTGTCAGCAAAAAAATTTTCGACGGTTTGACTAATACTAGTGAATAGTGAATACTCATACACATACTGCATACATATGTACCAATACCAAAAATCAATAAATTATCCTTTATCCAAATCAACGTTGTCAACTATAAAAACAACGTAGACTTCTTATAAAGTCAGTGTTATATATTATAATTTAATAAAATTAAAAGTACGCAAGATACTGTGTGATACACACAAAGTGGGAATGTCAAATTATAAGAATGGTAGATAATGGTTTCTTCATTCTTTTTACTTATGTTTTTGTAGAATGTATTTTACTTAAAATGAATATCATAATGACATCTGAAATAATTTTAAAAAAATTATTACATGTTCCAAATATTAGTTTAATACCGACTTTACAAAACATACATACATAACTAACATAACAATGTTTATATTTTATGAAGGAAACAAAAATCTTACAATTAAAATAAAATATTTCCAGAAGTACGCAGATACATAATATGTAAACAATTTTCTCTCTTTATCAATGTTTTTAAACCTGTCTTTTACAAACAAAAATTGTTTGGCAGCCATTGAGTTAAATTACATACTAGTTTACATATACTAATTTTTACTATTAACACACTGACAGTGGATAATGTCACAGTAGGTGGTTCTGAAGTGTAAGGATTTTATTAGGTTTCCATTCATTTTGATAATATCGTTATTTTCGGTATCGATAATTTTCAATAACGAAAACTATAATATTCATTAAAAAACAAACCTAATAAAAACCTTACATACGATAGTCTAACTTCAAAACCACTTATTGTGACATTATTATCCACTATCAGTGTGCTAATAGTAAAAATTAGTGTATGTAAACTAGTATGTAATTTAAGAGGGTGACTTACCCCTTCTCCAATGTTGCTCAAACTGAATTTTGACTTCGAGAATTCCATTTCTACGTTATTCTAATTGTCTTGAGCTGTGTTTTATAAAGAAGAACTTCTTGAACTACCCAAGTAGTATATGACTATTCGACACAGACACCCCCTAGTTAACTACCTCTAGACTTAATATTAGGACGTTGAGCAAAAACAGGTCAAATAGATTTTTTGACGTAGATTCCAAATCTGTAAACAAAAATTTTATATTGTTTATTTTTCACACCCTCTTTGCAAAATTAACCTCCGACCACCCCTGTTTATGTAATTTGAACAAATTTTATGTCAATAGATAGCTCTTTAAAAAAGAGCAATATCGACAATTTAAACTTTTGCTCTATCTCTTACTGTTTTCGAGATATTTGAAAAATTAAATTTTTACCTTAATTTTTGAAGGGCGATTTCACCCCTTCAAACCGTTTTTCCGCAGATAAAAAAAATACGTGTCGCTTAGTTTTTAGTATTCTACAACATATTTAAGTTTCATAAAAATTGATAGGTCCGGCCTCGGGACCTTTACTTGTAAGAAATATGGTCTTGAATTTTTGAAACTGAAAATATAGGGTCTTTCAGTTGGAGAAACACTGAAATATTTTTTTTGAAAAGCTTGGGATGTTTTACCCCTTTTTAAATATCTACTTTAAAAGACAAAATTTCCAGGGTATACGAAAAAAATCATAAATAATCAATTTTCTTCTACCCAGTGAACATAGAATGTAAATGTGATGTAACAAGGAAATAACAAGTTACGTAACTTTTTTGACTTATGGGTGACATAACAATTATATAAAATTAGAGTTTTATGTTATATACCTAATTGTTACCTGTATGTTACGTAACAGTTACATGCCATTGTGGCTATAATAAAATGTCACATTTGTGACTGCTATGTTACGTTTAGATGATGTATCAAGGTTGCTTTGATAAAACGTCACAGTGTGACTCTTATGTTATGTCTTCGCAACCTAACAATGTTACTTTGATAAAACCTCACAGAACTGACTCTTATGTTATGCTGTTGTGACGTATCAACGTTACTTTAATGAAATGTCACAACTATGACTCTTTTGTTATGTCCTGATTACCTAACAATGTTACTTTGAACAAAACGTCACAACAGTACTGTAAATGTTATGTTTTTGTGACGTATTAACGTTGTTTTAATGAAATGTCACAATCATGACTCTTTTGTTATGTTTTTGTGACGTATCAATATTAATACAACATTTCACTTGTCACTTTTGTGAAATGTTTTGTTACCATATTAATTTTAAATGTATCAATTCGTGAGGAATTATCCATTTAAAGATTCCTGCAGTTTTTCAATCTACCCTGTTGGCGTCTGGTGTAATTAAATTTCATCCATCCATTTTTGTATAAGTTGATTTATGTTATTTATTATATGGGTTATGGGGTTATATTATATAATATAACCCCATAATATATATATAATATAACCCCATAACCCATATAACAAATAACATAAATCAACTTATACAAAAATGGATGGATGAAATGGATGAACGAATCTTTTATTAATATTGATACGTCACAAAAACATAACAAGAGAGTCTTGATTGCGACATTTCATTAAAACAACATTAATACGTCGTTAAAACAACGTTAATTTTGTTACATAATAATTTAAAAATGAAACTTTTATGAAAATTCTTGTAAGGCTTTATTTACTATTTTGTGATATATATTAACATATAACGATCAGAATAAATAAGTGAGTTTGGTCTAGTGGTTAAGACTGCCGATAATTTAAGAGATGCTTCAGCTTGGATAATGGATCGAATCCTGGAACAGCCAACAAAAAAAATAATAATAATAATAATTTAGGTGTATGTATATGTCAATAAGTTGGTAATATTTGTATGTAATGTTAATAAGAAACAAAAAAAAGGAATTTTGAATTTGCTTTTTGCAAAAGAAGGCGTAATTTTTATCTATAAGGTAACATCAAAATTATATTTTTCTAAAACGTAACAAGAACATAACAATGTTACGTCACATTGTTACGTTTATGAGTGGGAAATTGTAAGTTACATGTGAGTCACATGTGACTCACATGTTATGTAACATGTGACTTTCAGTTTTGTCACTGTGACATAAAATTTACAGAAGAATTTTCACTGGGTAAAGATCGAAAGAGTTATTTGTTGTAGACAGATGGGATATATTATACGTAACTAAGAGTTAAGGATGAGATGGGTGGTACTAAATGCAATTTGATTGTTTCGAAACAGTTTATTATTTGTGTTTTGTAAATTTTCGATCTTATATTTTTGAATATCAACAAATTCAGAATATTTATTAGTATTTACATTTTCTGTATTTGATTTAATATGAAATTCGTAATCGGTTGGATTTATACTTTTATGAATTATTAATTTCTTCTGCGATTCAATGCACTTTTATCTAAACTTGTAATAATTTTTAATGTATTTGATACACATAACATACATTATTTGAGGTAAAAATTTCACTTTTTCTAACCTAATGAAATAAAAAGCAAAAAGGGTATCAATTTAAAATCGATTTTACTTTATTCATAAAAAAACTAAAATGTTTCAACTTTCACAAATTTAAAAATAGTTAATAAAATTATTTGTTTACATATTTACAAAATTTACCTGTACCGAAGTACATTCCAGTAAAGCTTGAACAAAATCTACTGATCCAACTTTTTTAACATTATATATATCTTCCGTTTCAAAATTTGTTTCAAAGCAGGTACGACAAATATTAGCTAATTCCATTTTGTGCATTTTTGACCAATTGACAAATTCTTTTACTCTTTTTATTCATATGACAATTTTCTTAACATAATTATTAAGCCTAATTTACATACATACTTTAATTCTGTCGTCATAAAATTGACAAAAGTTTGTTAATAACATTGAGGAGACCTAGACTAGAGAGAATGCTGTGTATTACAAATACATTAAGAAATTGAAGCAAAAAAATTGACTGATGTGATTACTTTAATGGCGATCAAACCATTGATTTAATGAGTTTATTTAATTTAATATTTATAAACAAGTCTCCGTAGTTACAAGTTGGGTTTAATAAAATGGAGTCATGCTTCACAATTTAATGCCTGTGGTATCTCTAGGAAACATGTTCATATGTTCGATTCAGTACTCAGTGGTCAATAAGGTAATCTATCTGTGTTTGTTAATTTATATGTTGCAAGTTGCAAACAGAAAACTATCCACGGCACAGTTATTTCAAAATAGTGTAAGGTCAATAAGCAGCAGAGGCTGTAGAGGCGATTAACAACTGTGCAGGATTTTTTGTCATCCTCCTCTGGTATCTTTTCAACCGTGCGTCTTGATAAGAAGACTCAAAATTATTTCGATTAAAATGTGTTACTTACAGGGGCGTAGACAACCAAATTTTAGCCAGTCTACTAAAGAAAAATCTGGCAATGCAGTTGTAAGACTTCCCCATCCGGTTTTTATTTGAAACCTGCTGTGGGATGAGCGGTTGGGAGTCAATGTATTTATAAATAAACGACGATAAAGATCATTCTGTTCAAAGGTTACACGTATTTAAACATTTCACATGAACTGAACTACTTCGAAAAGATTCTACAATTTACAAGTAATTCGTAGATCCTCTATTAATTCATATGTAATTATTTATATCCTCGGTATTATATTTCAAAGATAGCAATATGCTTACTGGTTAACTTTTTGTGCATTCACCTTATAGAAATTTTGTTTCATATATATCTAAATAGAGATTTGTGACTAACTGATACCAATATTCGCCGTGTTCGTTGCTGAGTTTTTCTACTCAAAGTGAGCTGTTGGCACATGCGCAAGAACTTTTTTTATGGAATACGCATGCTCCAAAATACTTCATATTATGGGCACAAGGTCTTTCGTACTTCATAAAAATGTTCTTGCGCATGTAACAGCTCACTTTGTGCAGAAAAACTCAGCAACGAACATGGCGAGTATTGGCGACGCAAAGATTACGCGAGCGCCTCTGGTTTTTTAAATTAGAAGCTATGTTAAATTTTCTGGCTCTTTTTCCATTTGTTATTTTTATATTAAAATAACTATAGTAACTTAAAAATATACGTTTAATTTTGCTTCATTTGTTAATGACGTCAGACCAACTATAGTTAATTTGACTTATAGATTTTATATTACCAATTAAACGTATGCGTATATTTTTACTTGATACTAGTTCTAATTTTACCACCAGAGACGCGAGTGAGAATTTTTACGTTGCCAAAAACTGAAATCTTTTTTGTTAGTAAAAGAGTAACAGTGCGGTAAGGATGGAAATAAAATAAAAATCCATTCTATCTTAGTTATTTTTCAGAAGTGTTTCCCTAGAATGGACTCACTCGCTAGAACAAATGATACTTTACATCCTAACGTTGATTTTTTGAAAATTGTATATCGTATACTTGCTATTGTATATATGCTTATAAAGTGCTTGGTAGTCAAAAATGAAAATTTTCAACAGCTTCTAATAGTGACACGAAACAAATAATTAAAAGGCTTCAGAATGTATGCAGATCACGCTTTAAATGTTCTGAAATTTTGAAAATTTCACTTCTTAATTTCCAGTAGTAGATGAGGTGGTATGAAAAAAAACAAGACCTATTTCCGATTTTCTTGCGTATTTTTCATCGAAATAAATTTTCTCAGTTATTTTCTACGAGTTTTAAATACAGTGTAAAATCTTATTCCAAAAGAAAAAAAAATTAAAAAATATATCTTTCTTTAAAGGCATACAGGGAATAAAATTATGAGGTAATTGATGCTCACATAGTAAGTAATGTTTTCGAATATATTTATCTATTTTGGCAATAAACATACACTTGGCGACTTTTTTAAATACAGGAAGCCTAAATAATGGTAATATATTAAAGATAATAATCAGATTTATTCCAACAAAATACAATTATTTATGTACATATTAGATTCTATATTTGAACCATTAAAAGGCACTGACATCTCTGCCATTCATATTTAGAGGCAATCTTTTTCCGCATTAATTTTTTTTCAAATTTCGCAAAATAAGTATTAACTACCATGTTTTTTTTTCTTATTTTTTACTTTTTTTCCCTTGCACTACATAATTATTTGGCGTATATTATCGCTTTATATTTATCGTTGGTAATTATACACTTACACGGTCACGGTTCAAAAAAAAATAATACTAAAACTCGATACCGATACTGGAAATACTAGGAAAGGTTGGAAAGTAAAAGGAGCAGCACTGAAACTTCATTTTCGAGCAAAGGGCAATTAAATAAGAGTTCCAATTTCCCTTTGCCCGGAAATGAGGTTGAGAAGTTGATCTGACCACAGAATAATCAGAAGCTAAGTAGCTATCTCTGCACCAGTGATCTCAGTGTACACAAAAAATCCCCTCTACTTCCCATCACTATGTTGTGTAGATACACACTCTTTGTAGTGGTGTTGGTTTGATGTTTGCAACTGTGTCAGTCGTCACACACACACCTACAAAACACGCATATGCGGATAGACCAACGTGCTTGTTCAAGCAACAATAGTCTAACAATATATTACAATGCGTTGTGCATTCGATGATCGATACCGACTAACTAAATGCCTTAAGCGGTATCAACCACACTCAGACACACCGCTATTCACAATTTTTTACACATACGCTTAGGGCTTGGATCTGACAATGTAAAAAAATTTTATAAAGGATTATTCGTAAAAATTTGTTGTTTTTTTAGTATTCGTTGTATTTTTAGTAAGTAATGAAAAATCGAAAAAAGTGTTTTTAAATTTTTTTTTCGATTGTTCATTTTTTCTTGTAAATCACCAGAAAAATGTAAAAATATAACCACGTAAAAAAATTTTATGAGCGATTATTCGTAAAGCTTAACATTTTTGTTCATTTAAAGCCATAATAAACTATCAAAAATATTCATTTTTTGCCTATTTCTGTGATTTTTACCGTAAGTCCGCCGTAATGACGAGCATTTAAAAAAAAAATCATTAAAATTGGACCACTAGTTTTTTATTTATAGCCAAAAAACCTACTGACCGTGAAAGTGTATAACATTGAGGAGAGAATCGCCTAGAAAGAATGTTGTGTATTACAAATACATTAAAAAATTGAAGCAAAAAAATTGACTGATATGATTACTTTAATGGTGATCAAATCATTAATTTAATGGTTTATCTAATTCTTATAAACAAATCTTCATGATTACAAGTTGGGATTAATAAAATGGAGTCATAACTTCACAATTTAATGTCGATGGTATCTCTATAGGAAACATGTTAATATGTTCGATTCAGTACTCAGTGGTGTATAATTACCTTATCTTTGGTTACTTGTGATTTTTTGATTAAAATTATTAAAGGGGAATTCTCATCAAATTCAACCGATGAAAACATTTTTTTGATTAAAATACTTGAAAACTACGTGTAGAATATGTTATTAACCCTAGAATCATACGTACTCGTCAAAACGACGAACGAACTTCTCTACCTGCTCCAATACTACAACTTGTCGTTGCCTGCTTGCTGTGAAACTTCTGTTATCTAATTTATTTGTTATTATAACACATAAGACGTATAAATTTTGTTTATAACTATTGTCGTTTTTTTTATACTGAAATAGTGTGCGTCAAAAGGACGACGATGTATGATTAACCGATGTTTTTTTTTAAAGATTTTATACTCCACATATAAAAGTTTTCCTAATTTTTCTAAAATTTATGTATTAAAGATATGGATGTTATAATTAATTTATTCAATGATTATGATAATGTGAAAGATGATTACAGCTGTTTGACTTATAGAGACGACATAATACTGAAATTTTAATATATTGAATCGAAAACTAAAGAATGCGTTTCGAATGACTTAATAAAAGATTAACAATTTATTTGGTGGTAAATATTTTAATTTTTATTATTTTTTGAGATCTTATTCGAAAAATTACTAACAAATTTTAGAAAATTTACAAGTGTGCCTAATGGGGAAATAACTACATATCTATAAGAATATTTATGACTGAGAAATTTCACATTCCGTAAAGTCACACATGTTCACTGACTCATAATAGTTCATAAATTAATTATTTGAAAGACATGTTTTATGATACAACTGATGTATTTATCTATTTTTTAACCCCTTTAGTACCGCCATATATTCCAATTTTTTAGATAAAAAATTTAATATCTCTATAATTGCAAGTTTGGTACATTTTGCTTAATTTATTTACAATATGACCGCCCTTTACTATACAGCCTCCAGTTACCGATATAAGACAATGCACACTCGTCAGTTGAATTTTTTCTAAAAATCTGTATGACGAGCTCAGCTCGTCATTAGTCCTAAAGGGGTTAATTTTTATAATGAAAATATGCTTTGATAAAAAGATTAAAAAATTAATAAATATTTATATTAAGAAATTTTTACAAATCCAATTTTTTTTAAATATTTTGTTCGCTTTTGTAGTATTGTTTTTGATATTTTGAAAAAATGCAGAAAAAGAACTTTATTTTTAGGTAACTAGATAAGAACTACCCTTTAAATATAAATTTAAAAGCGTAAAAGATAGGTATACGCTATAAATTATAATTAATAATAAGCACCTCTAAATTCTCAGTGTAGTCAGATAAACAACGGGTCGATTCCCTAGAATGTTAATCTGTCCTTGACTATCCATCACTTCACTAATGACAGAAGAGTCGATTTCCAAGAATACTGAACTGTTCTTAACCATTACCACAGTCTTTGTAATTAGGAATTTGATTTTAGTATTATATTTGTAATTATTTAATAATTCACAGGCATAAATTTAAAAGAAAGTAAAAACTAATTTTTTTGTTCGAGGTCGCTGGAATTTTGAAAATTCAATTTCGTTTCAATTTATTCTTATCGATAAAATTCACTAAAATAATAATCAGGGTTGGGAACTATTTAAAATGATTTCATTTTAAATATGTATTTAAAATACAAAATGGCATTTTGCTTTTTCTATTTTAAGTAAGTTCGGTCAAACCATTTTCCATTTTGTATTTAAAATGGAAATTGGAACCCATTTTACATTTAAAATGAAAATGCATGTATACTCAAATTTATGTGTATGCAATATTAATTATAGAACTTGAATTGAACGACTTGAAATCTAACAAGTTCTAAGTTAAATGTAAGTTGATTTAATTGACTCAATTTTTTTATAACTCGAGTTGCAATGTCACTTGAATTAAATTTGTTACTAGAGTTGCAGTTCTCTTAAGTCAACTTTTCTGACTCAAGTTGTGTACTACTATTTTTAAGACACGTCGATAGGAAATGTACTTTGAGTAGGTGATTTTTATAATTTTATTTAGAAGTTTCAGTCGTAGCGTAGTCAAGGTTTGAATACGTCAAAGCCGAATTACACCGGTCAATTTAAACATGCAAGGGTACAGAAATTAGGGGAGAACTGAAAATTGGTATAAATGTTCGGAACACCATTATAAATAAGTGTTGAAAAGTCCTCATCGATCTTGTACGTGGAAAAAACTTTATTCAAGGTCAACGGTATCAAAAATGGGTTTTTCGCGTTTTTTAGCAAAACGGTAAGCTTTATCATAAAATTAGGTCAAACAAAAATTGCCGATCATATAATTATCTATAAAAAATGTCTGAATACTTTTTTTCCTAAGAGGCACCGTTTCTGAGATATAACTATTACAAAAGTTGTAATCTTCATAATATGCACACGTTTCCACGCCACCTGTGAGGTAGCGTACTTAGCGGGTTTTTTAAACGGTTTCCACGGTAGGCCTATTCCACGGTCTATGGTGATCCTGTTTAATTGTAAACTATTGGATAATAAAAAATATTATTATTCGGAATGATGAAAGTCATATAATTATGTAATACTTCTATATGGCTAATGTCTATAAGTGGCAGGGTCACGGTAAGAGTGGAACAGAATGAGGGACGTAGCCTATTGTGCGCAAGTGCGACGGTTCTGTCAAATTGCATGTATCCAATGAAGATCCACATATTTAATAATTTGAATCTTACATATGCGCGTAAGGTACTATGTACTTACTGCTGAAGTGAAACAAACAGATCGTCGGTACTGTAGTGTTTTCGCCTATTTCTTTATACGATTAGCCATATAGTAGTAGTACATATATGATGAAAGTGGTACAGACTTAAAAAATGTGAGGGAAATTATTCGTCAGATTCATAATCGTCTAATATTTCAGCTTCCTCTTCTTCTTGTTCTTCTTGTTGGGTGCAAGTAAATTGCCTCAATAGCGACGCATCACATGTCTCCTCGTTGGTATCATACGAATCCTCTTCTGTTGGTGATTCAACATTAGAACACGACTGGCTTTGACAACTGGTACATGCAAGAGAACAAAACAATCCAACTTTACAGCCGCATTTTGCACTACATCCCTTTTTACAATTACAAAAAATTGTGTTGAGGAGTTTTTCCGGCGCAGGTGGGAGATTTTTTATAATAGTTATATCTCAGAAACAGTGGCATTTAGGAAAAAAATACTGAGACATTTTTTATAGATAATTATATGATCTACAATTTTATTTTTGTCTGACCTAATTTTATGATAAAACTTACCGTTTTGCTGAAAAACGCGAAAAACCTTTTTCTGACACCTCTGACCTTGAATAAAATTTTTCCCACATACAGGATCGATGAGGACTTTTCAACACTTATTTATAATGGTGTTCCGAACATTTGTACCAATTTTCAGCTCTCCCCTAATTTTTGTATTTTACTACTATTTTTAGGGCTAAATTGATCGGATTAAATTAAATTTTACAATATTTTTAAGTAACAATATTTGAAGAGTTAAGTTTCGTTTTCATATCATGCAAACTTTACAAAATTTTCTCAAAAGACTGCCTTTATTTAATTTCAGTACTTTTGAACTTTTTTTTTTTTTAATTAATATAAATAATGATAAAAAATTTATAGAATATTTTTTATAAAGTATATAAATAAAGTAAAAAAGCATTTTGCATTTTATAATCCATTTTAAATAACTATTTTCCATTTTCAATTTTAAATATGTTCAGCAAAACCATTTTCCATTTTGTATTTTAAATGCATTCTTGGAAACCATTTTCTATTTTAAATGGTTTCTATAAACCATTTTTCCCAGCCCTGATAATAATACTGATTTATTGATGACCATCAATTATGTACAACAATAGTTATACATAATTCGAAAAGATAAATTGCAAAATAAATTTAACGCTTTATTTTAATCGTAGAGAAAATTTTTTGTCTCAAAATGCCGAACCTGTCACTGCTCGTGACAAGTACAATAGATAGGGTTACAAAAAAGGAAAGAAAATGAGAGATGCAAACATCAAAAAAATGACACCTTAGGAATTTGCAAAATAAAAATTATACTAAACGATGCTGTAAAAATTGAACTTTACTTACCATTATACTGTATATCGATAAATCTGTCACCGATGGCGGCACTTGTACCAGTGAATATATACATATATACATATAGAGTAGAAACTTAACCCTAACTTTTAACAAAAAGCGACCACGAGCGTTCTAGTGGCTGATTTTTCTTTTAATCGATTCAAAATTTAAAAAGGAATAAAAAATTCCAATACTATTTTTTTTGATCAAATGCCGGCATCACTGTGAAAAGTTGAAATTAATGAAAATAATAGGCAAGATACATGAATAAATTTTGTATTAGTAGTATTCTATAAACACAATTGATATATAAAAAAAAAAATTCAGATGGGAAAAAACTATTGACAAATATGATATTTTAGAATGAATACGTAGACTAAAATCAAACATTTATACGAATACTTGTTAAATTATTTATTTTTATAAATTTTTAGCACTGAAGCCGTGGTTTAATCAAAAAATAGTATTTAAATTTTATATTTTATTTTAAATTCTGCATCGATTAAAAAAAAAAAAAAACCAGCCACTAGAACGCTCGTGGTTACTTTTTCAATTTTTAAGCATCTTTTTAAGGGTAAGTTCCTAGCTTAATATTAAAACATTTTCAGTCGCCATATTGCAGGACGATTTCACTCGTTTTAATCATTAGATGAGTTAATATCATGTTTGTCACTCTTTTCATTAATGCGTTAAAAATTATTAAAGTTTGCCTCCATTCACATTTATACATAGAAATTACTTTGCTATGAAAATAATACTTATTATGTACTTTATATCAAGATAACGGATAACAAAGATAATAAAAAAAAAATACGTACATTACGTATAGATTTTATATTACTTATTTAATGTGTTTTCAAATGTGCTCTTAACAACTGAGTGTAAAGAAATCTTCTCCGCAAATTTCACATTTGTGTGGTCGTTCACCAGTATGAATTCTGACATGTTGTTTCAAATTATCTTCACGATTAAACTGTTTTTGACAAATTTTACAGGCATACATTTTATCTAAAATTATATAAAAAAATATTGTTGAACATAATAAAGTATTAACGAAAACATTACAGTTTATCGTTATAGATAAATAATTGGAATTTATTATTGTAAATATTAAAATAAATACCTGAATGTACTGAGTTAGTATGTTTACGAATTGCATCATTACTTTTAAATCGTGCCGAACATAAGTGACAAGCGAATTGTCTAATATCCGTATGTACTCTTTTCATATGAACTGTTAATTGCGATTTTATCAAATAGTTTTTATTACATTTTGTGCAGACATATGTTGGCTTATTCTCAGTATTTTTTGCTTTGTGTCTCATATTATGACGGTTGAAACATTGTGGACTTGTCGTTGCATAACCTAACACAAGAAGTAAATAAAATATTAAATTTAAAATTATACTGAAGAAAAACTTTACATGTAGCACAAAAACTTCGTTGAAATAATATTATAATTAAGGGGTTATATGTATAGAGTTATGAAATGATGGTCAGAAATTTTTTTATTGGATATTCCTGTAAGTACATTATCTCAAGAATACTCTCACTAAATTTCGTAATGATCGGAGCATTAGATCCGAAATTATAGCTATTTATGGCGCACTACCTCGAATAGCGCCGATGGCTGCCCCTACGTAGCTGCCGCTCAGTATTCGGTCATTCTTCCGTTTAGTATACAGTCTTCGTTACCCCCGCACATTTTTCGCACAATTTTTAATTGGTGTGCGCATGTGCTTACATCATTTACAGGTAAGTGATGAGGGCAACGAAGACACTCATCATAATATCAGCAGAACGTCGACTTTCGTCGCTCTATTGTATTGTTCGAAATTTATGATCTAGAAACGTTGGAGCAGTTGTGTATGGACTTTCGAACGTTCAACATCCAATATGAAAGAAACTAACTTGTAACTTTCAAAAAAACACGATTATGAGATAATCGTGTTTTTTTGAAAGTATCTTTGCGGTGGACACGATTACTATAAAACTATCTATCAATCCGGTCAATACCAAATTTATACTACTTATTTATTATGATAATAGCTAGTCGCCGATCGAAGGATTTTTAATCTTTTTAGAGCAAAAAAACTGAAAATATAAATATTACCCTCATCTTTATGAAATATTTATTCAAACTCATCTAAGTTGATTTAATGTTAGATATTTAGTTTCTTGACAAAATTAAAGTCATGTAATGTGAAATTTTACACTTTTTCAATGTTTTCACACATTTTATCACCATTAACACTTTACAGTCCGATGACGCAACATTAGTGTTATAGCCAGAACTACCGTAAAGCCCTCATTGCCTTAATTATGGCATTAACGCCTTTTACTTTTTATTGTGCAACTAGTGCCATAGAGTACTTTTCATATCTCTTAACAGTGTAACAAAATATACTCCTACAATTCAGTTGTACATGAAATTAGTTTTTATTTATTTAACAGATTTGAGCGTTACTTTACGGTATTCAATCTTAAAAAATAAAAACGCAGTTTTACTTTACAGATAAGACTTTTATTTAAGTCAAAATATGTATAACATGTTTCAAGTTAATAGTCATTAACAGAGAGTTCGTTAATGGTTGCATAGTGTATAAGACGAAACATGTCACATTTAAGGCACTAATAATTGCTTACTTTATCAACTACAAATATTTTATGAAATCTTAATAATCTCAGGGGTAAATCATCACATGTCACAAATAGTAACGCCACAAAAATTATTAAATTGCTTATAAAAAAAAAAAATTGTAGTTTTAGTGTGTTAGGCCATTATAGAAAACAGTGTAAAATGTTATTAAGTATAAAGAAATGTATCAATTTACTTACCACAAATATCACATAAGTATTTGTAATCCTTGTCATGCACCTGTTTCATATGTTCTCTTAACTTAGATTCTAAAGTAAATTTTTTATTGCAGCAAACGCAAATAAGGTCTCTGAGTTTTATTTCACTCTAGAAAAATAAATAAAAATTAAAAACTTATTACTGACTAATTTTTTCTTCTACTTACAGTTTTAAAGAATTCGTCTTCTGAAAAAGTTTCTTCTTTTTCTAATTCAATACTGCTTTTACTATCAACCACATTTTCATCTTCAGGTTCTGATTTAATATCATTTGTACTATTAAGATAAACGAATTCAAAATATTCATTATTATTTTCTGTTTCATTATCTGGTTCTAATTTAATTTCGGCAACGCACAAATCTTGAATTTTGTTCGGATATTCGAAATTATTTTCTGTTTTGTAATCGTCTGAAGTTTCTGCTGCTTTTATACTATTTTTAGTTTTTCTATTGTTATAAGTGGGATTTGACCTTAAATTATGTTTAATATTTGTTCTTTTAGGCTGGTTGTCGACCGAATTTTTAATACTGCTGTAGTCATATTTTCGCTTATTATTATTTTTAGTTGTAACTGTAACTAACTCCGAATTATTACGCAAATCCTCTTTCAAAAATTGTAAAAACTTTTTTTGCGTTTCTATACATTTTTGTCTAAATTTGTAAAAGTTTAGAAGGAAATTTATGCATGTAACACACATTCTTTGAGGTAACATATCATTTCTTGTGACCTAAAAATTTTGTTAATCTATTAGTATATATAAAATATTGTAATTTCGGGACTATAGTACTTATAGTTTAGTGTCTTACAATAGTGAATAAAGTGTTAGTTTTGTCCCTAGGAAGCAAAAATTATTATGTTCTTTCTTTTGAGCTAATCAGCAAGCGAAATTCAACTTAAATAACGATGCCAGGTAATGAACTACTTATTTAAAATAATAAACAAATTCATACTTGTAAAGACTAACAATTCTATTGTTCAATTTGTCCACAGTATACTAGATGTAATATTATTCCACATAATTTAAGTGACTTATAACCCAGAACAATTATATACTATCCTCCAAAAGAAAAAAAACTGGAGACATTTATGACATAATTATGGTAAAATCTTATAATCCATGGTAGATAAACCAAAAAAATTAAAAACTGCTAACAAAGTTTATGATCAACGGATTTTCATGAATTTTTTTTTATTCAGTTTCTAAAAGTAAACAATAAATAATTTTGGTAAAAAGTTACCGCTTATAATTTTTAGAGTTCCGAATAAAATATCTCGAAATTCCTCTTGTAACTTTTTAACTAAGAGTCCAAGAAGTCCAAAAAATTAAAAAAAAAAAAAATAGTAACACTTGATGAGAAGACTCAATTAAGATTATTTCCGCTAAATTGTGCCAGTAACATTCAGAGATATAAGATATCAAATTTTTACCATTCAATTAAAGCAAAAGCAAGAAAGTGGTTCACAGTAGAACGCAAAGAATAAAACTTTCGTTTCTCACTATTGCATATTTTACCGTGTTACCTAATACTTAACCGGTTGACGGCCATCGACGCTGTGAAACGTCAAGTGAAACCTAACTATGTGACATGCTATATCACGTCTACAATTCCATATATAACATACAAATATAACTCGCTTTTTATGTAGTTACTGTCGGTACTGAAGCGGTCCGATGTGACCTATAATACATTACGTATTGTGCAGCAGACCTGCAGTCGCTGTCGAGTCTTCGCACCTATTTGCCTAGGTAGAGAGCGAGCTACGACTGTTTATGTATTGGTATATTAGTTATCAAAACAGTGATTACTAGTTATCATATCAGTTAGTTATTTTGTCATAATTTTTGATCGTCATCGTGTTAATGCCATATATCAACACTTTCAGAGTTTCATAAAAATCGATAGGTCCGGCTTCGGGACCTTTACTTATAAGAAATATGGTCTTGAATTTTTGAAACTGAAAATATAGGGTCTTTCAATTGGAGAAATACTTTGAAATATTTTTTTTGAAAAGCTTGAGATGTTTTACCCCTTTTTAAATACCTACTTTAAAAGACAAAATTTCCAGGGTATACGAAAATACCCCTGTCGCAGCATCTGCATAACATAGCGAATTTCGAAATATTGGGCACTGGCGGATCTCATCTAAGACCTGTATCCATTTAAAATAATTCAGCTTTCTAAGAGTGAAAAGATTTTCAAAATCAATTGAGTAGTTAATTTTTGGCGCTTTTTCGCATAAGGTGCTTGGCGCATATACCCATCTAAACTAGTTTAGCTTTCTAAGAGTAAAAGAATTTTCGAAATTGGCTAGGTAATTTATTTTTGGTATATTTGGGACCCAAGACCCCGAACGGACTTTGTACAGCATAGTGCTATCCACCTAAAATAAGTTAGTTCTCTAGCAATGAGAAAATATTGAGAATCGGTTCGGTAGCTTATTTCTATCCTATATAATATAGGATATTTTATCTTTCTAACAATAAAACTATTTTTAAAACCCGTTGTGTAGTTTTCTATGCCGCATTTGCATCCACAGGACAGTTGTGGATCTCAGATAACATACTGTACTTATCTAAAATAGTTTACCTCTGCAATAGCGAAAAAATTTTCAAAATCGGTCAGTTATTTTATTTTTGACACTTCTGGATCCCATGGACTTTGACGGACCTTACATAACGTAATCTATAACTATCTAAAATAGTTTAGCTCTCTAACAGCGAAAAAATTTTCAAAATCGGTCGGTTAGTTTATTCTTGGCGCTTAAAAGATCCCAGGACTCTGACCGACCTCATACAACATATAAGATAAATCCATCTAAAATAGTTTACCTCTGTAATAGTGAAAAAATTTTCAAAATCAGTCGGTTATTGTATTTTTGACACTTTTAGATCCAATGGACCCTAGCGGACCTTACATAAGGTAATCTATATCTATCTAAAATAGTTTATTTAGCTCTCTAACAGTGAAAAAATTTTCAAAATCGGTCGGTTAGTTTATTGTTGACATTTTTGGGTCCCATGGACCTTGGCGGACCTTACATTACGTATTCTATATCTATCTAAAATAGCTTAGCTCTTTGACAGTGAAAAAATTTTCAAAATCGGTCGCTTATTTTATTTTTGACACTTCTAGATCCAATGGACCTTAGCGGATTTTGCATAAGGTAATCTATATCTTTCTAAAATAGTTTAGCTCTCTAACAGTGAAAAAATTTTTAAAATCGGTCGGTTAGTTTATTTTTCACACTTTTGGGTCCCATGGACCCTGGCGGACCTTACATTACGTAATCTATATCTGTCTAAAATATCTAAAATAGCGTAGATCTTTGACAGTGAAAAAATTTTCAAAATCGATCTAGTTCTTTAAAATTTTTTTCCTGGCATATAAACATTATTATTATTATGTTATCTTTTAGCGAATTTCGAAAACTCGAAATTCAGCTATTACAGTAGGTCTCATGACGCAATCTGAGTCCGGGACTATGGCAGAAATCTGTTTTGAGGTCCCTAGAATACGAAAATGATATTCACTAAAATTTATATATATATATATATATATATATATATATATATATATATATATATATATATATATATATATATATATATTTATGTGTTCCCACGATAACTCTCGAACGAAATGTCTAACGCTTATGAAATTTTGTGTGCGGACTGGATTCTGAATTGGCTTGGCTAAGTTCGTTAGCCAGACACGTCGGATGCCCAGAAGTAGGTTTTCTGGCCATTTTTTATCATTCGATCCTATCATAAGGCAGTTCGATTTTTACATCGTTGAAAAGGAAAAAAAAAATTATGAAGAAAATATTCTTATAATTTTCTTTCTATTTTAAGTATTTTTCGAGAAAATGTAAATTTTCACTTTTATTCTTTCTTTGTTAGTCTAATAAGTAATTTATATTTCTATCTCAGTTCTTTATGAAGTATAAAAATATTTCACTTTTTTATTAAAGAATTTTGTGAGAACAAGTGAAGATATTCACATACATGTGTTATAACACACATACATGTATAGAGTTTTGTTTCTCATTTATTGCATTATAATTAGCATGGTTCTATCTCATGTTAAAAAATGTAAATTAAACAGATTTTCTAAGCTAATGTAATGAAGAATTTTTTTTTTTTTTATTGAATTTTTAAGTAAACAAGAAATTGAAGATTATGTTATGATATAATATTATTAAATATATGAAACAAAACAAAATATGTATAATGTACATATGTATGCACGGAAAAATATTTTGAATCGATTTTGAAAATTTTTTCACTAATAATTAATAATGTTAAAAAATTAAACCATTTCAAATGGATTTAAGATATTTTATGTGAGGTCAAGGTTTTCGGGACCTAAAAAGGCCAGAAATTAATTAACCAATCGATTTTAAAAATTTTTTCACAGTTTGTAAGTTAAAGTATTTGAATTAATTAATTAAATGATGTCCGCAAGAAGCTTACGGACTGCCATAAGTTATATGAGATCCTTAGAACCCTTTTCTTACTGTTAGAGTACTAGACTTGTATGAGTTTCGCCAGGATTTACTGATCTCATGATTGTAAAAAATAAACTAAACGACCAATTTTAAAAAAATCTTCACTGTTACAGAGCTAAACTATTTTAGATAGATTTAGAATACATTATGTAAGGTCCGCCAGGGTCCACAGGACCCACAAGTGTCAAAAATAAACTAACTGACCGATTTTGAAAATTTTTTCACTGTTACAGAGCTAAACTATTTTAGATAAATATCGATTACGTTATGTAAGGTCCGCCTGGGTCCATAGGACCCAAAAGTGTCAAAAATAAACTGCCTGATCGATTTTGAAAATTTTTTCACTGTTACAGAGCTAAACTGTTTTAGATAAATATAGATTCCGTTATGTAAGGTCTGTCAGGGTCCATAGGATCCCGAAGTGTCAAAAATAAACTAACTGACCGATTTTGAAAATTTTTTCACTGTTACAGAGCTAAACTATTTTAGATAAATATAGATTACGTTATGTAAGGTCTGCCAGGGTCCATGGAATCCAAAAGTGTCAAAAATAAACTAACCGACCGATTTTGAAAATTTTTTCACTGTTACAGAGCTAAACTATTTTAGATAAATATAGATTACGTTATGTAAGGTCTGCCAGGGTCCATGGGATCCAAAAGTGTCAAAAACAAACTAACCGACCGATATTGAAAATTTTTTCACTGTTGGGGAACTAAGCTATTTTAGATAGACATACATTACGTTATTTAGGGTCCGCCAGGATCCATGGGACCCAAAAGTGGTAAAAATAAACTAACCGACCGATTTTGAAAATTTTTTCACTCTTACAGAGCTAAACTATTTTAGATAAATATAGATTACCTTATGTAAAGTCTGCCAGGGTCCATCGGATCCAAAAGTGTCAAAAATAAACTAACCGACCGATATTGAAAATTGTTTCACTGTTGGGGAGCTAAGCTATTTTAGATACATATAGATTACGTTATGTAAGGTCTGACAGAGTCAGTAGGACCTAAAAGTGTCAAAAATAAAATAACTGACCGATTTTGAAACTTTTTTACTATTACCGAGGTAAACTATTTTAGATAGATACAGGTTGTGTTATCTGAGATCCACAACTGTCCTGCGGATGCAAATGCGGCGTAGAATGCTACACAACGGGTGTTGAATATATATATATATATATATATATATATATATATATATATATATATATATATATATATATATATATATATATATATATTACATAAAGTCCGCTTAGAATATACGGTCGAGCTAATTTTTTAATGAGGTCCACCGGGATCTTGCAGATCCGAAAACGCCAGTAATAAGCTATCGAACCGATGCTAAAAAATTTCTCACTGCTAGAGAACTAAATTATTTTAGATGGATACAACTATGCTGCACAAAATTCGTTCGGGTTCTTGGGTCCCCAAAAATACCAAAACTAATTACCCAGCCGATTTTAAAAATTCTTTTACTCTTAGAAAGCTAAACTATTTTAAATAGGTACAGGTCTTAGATGAGATCCGCCAGTACCCAAGATTTGGAAATTCGCTATGTTATGCAGATGCTGCGACAGGGGTATCTATAATATTATCAAGGATTTTTTGGTGATGTATTATTAGGTACGGAATTTATTGGAAAAAAATCACCAGTTTACTAAGGATTATTTAGTTTTTATTTTTTTAGCAACCTTTCGAGACGCAATGCTGTCTCCTCATCAGGCCCTAAATAACATATTAGTATTACAACAAAAAACAATTCTTTTGAAATAAAATTAATAGAACTAAAAATTACTTACAGTTTTTGTTCTTTTTTGTTTTTTGTTTTTGTTTTTGTTCTTTTATAAAAAAAACTGTAAGTAATTTTTAGTTCTATTAATTTTATTTCAAAAGAATTGTTTTTTGTTGTAATACTAATATGTTATTTAGGGCCTGATGAGGAGACAGCATTGCGTCTCGAAACGTTGCTAAAAAAATAAAAACTAAATAATCCTTAGTAAACTGGTGATTTTTTTCCAATAAATTCCGTACTTTCTATAATATTTAACAATATTATATCATGACATTACCTTCATTATCTTGTTCATTTAAAATTCAATAAAAAAATTTAAAAAATCTTCATTATACATGCTTAAAATATCTGGTTAATTTTAATTTAAAAAAATGAGACAGAGATATGGTATTTATAATACATAGATTTTGAATAACTACCGTTTGTTTTACGTAAAAAAAATGAAGTTTTTGTATATGTTATAAGCAACTGAGACAGAAATATAAATTACTTATTACAATGACAAAGAGAGCAAAATAAGGCAAAAGTGAAAATTACGATTTTCTCGAAAACTACTTAACATAGAAAGGAAATTATAAGAACATTTTCTTCATAATTTTTTTTTCCTTTTCAACGATGTAAAAATCGAACTGTCTTATGATAGGATCGAATGATAAAAAATGGCCAGAAAACCTACTTCTGGGCATCCGACGTGTCTGGCTAACGAACTTAGCCGAGCCAATTCAAAATCCAGTCCGCACACAAAATTTCATAAGCATTAGACGTTTCGTTCGAGAGTTATCGTGGGAACACATAAATATATGTATATATATATATATATATATATATATATATATATATATATATATATATATATATATATATATATATATATATATATAAATTTTAGTGAATATCATTTTTCGTATTCTAGGGACCTCAAAACATATTTCTGCCATAGTCCCGGACTCAGATTGCGTCATGAAACCTACTGTAATAACTGAATTTCGAGTTTTCGAAATTCGCTAAAAATCATAAATAATCAATTTTGTTACTTCTAAAGATCGAATGAGTTATTTGTTGTAGACAGATGGGATATATTATACGTAACTAACAAGAAGCATCACGGGGGTGTACCCCTCCGATTTTGTTTATTCTTTGATATGTTGTAGAACATCGAAAAATAAGAGACACGTATTTTTTTTTAGCGGCTGTAAAACAGTTTGAAGGGGTAAAATCACCCTTCAAAAATTGGGGTAAAAATTTAATTTGTTAAGTATCTCGAAAACGGTAAGAGATAGAGCAAAAGTTTAAATTGGCGATATTGCTCTTTTTTAAAAAGCTATCTATTGATATGCAACTTGTTTAAATTACATCAACAGGGGTGGTTGGGGGTTAAAATTTTGGGTTTAACATTACGAAAAGAGGGTTAAAAATACAATATATTAAAATTTTGTATACAGATTTCAAATCTACGTGAAAAAATCTAATTGACCTGTTTTTGTTCAATTTCATAATATTTAGTTTAATGGTAAGTAACTAGAGGGTGACTGTGTTGACATAATCATACTATTTGAGCAATTCAGGAACTTCTTCATGTAAAATAGCTTAAAACAATCGTAACAACGTAAAAATGATATTCTCGAATTCAAAATTCAGTTTGATCAACACTGGAGGGGGGGAGGGTGAGTCACCCTCTTTAATTACATACAATCATTTTTAGTATTAGTGTATATATATTACTTAAAGGTAGCAAGTTATGGGCGTTCCAAACATATTACGACTATCAAAATATAGTTTTCGTTATCGAAAATTATCGATATCGAAAATAACGATATATTTGAAGATGAATACTACATATGATAGTGTAACTTTCGAAACACTTATTTTAACATTATTATCCTCCGCAAGTATGTTAATAATATAAATGAGTGTGTGAAAACGTAATGTAATTTAAGAGGGTGACTCACCCCCTCTCCAATGTTGCTCAAACTGAATTTTGAATTAGAGAATTTCATTTTTATCTTGTTATAATTGTTTTAAGCTATTTCCCATGGAGTAGTTCCTAAATTACTCAAATAGTATGATTATATCAACACAGTCACCCTCTAGTTACTCACCCCTAAACTTAATATTATGAAATTGAACAAAAACAGGTCAATTAGATTCTTTCGCGTAGATTTGAAATTTGTAAACAAAATTTTAATATATTGTATTTTTAACCCTCTTTTCGTAATGTTAACCCCAAAATTTTAACCCCCAACCACCCCTGTTGATGTAATTTAAACAAGTTGCATATCAATAGATAGCTTTTTAAAAAAGAGCAATATCGTCAATTTAAACTTTTGCTCTATCTCTTACCGTTTTCGAGATATTTAACAAATTAAATTTTTACCCCATTTTTTGAAGGGTGATTTCACCCCTTCAAACCGTTTTACAGCCGCTAAAAAAAATACGTGTTTCTTATTTTTCGATGTTCCATAACATATCAAAGAATAAACAAAATCGGAGGGGTACACTCCCGTGATGCTCCTTGTAAGAGTTAAGGATGAGATGGGTGGCACTAAATGCAATTTGATTGTTTCGAAACAGTTTATTATTTGTGTTTTATAAATTTTCCATCTTATATTTCAGAAATTTAGAATATTTATTAGTATTTACATTTTCTGTATTTGATTTAATATGAAATTCGTAATCGGTTAAAGTTGTAGTGGGATTCTTTTATGAATTATTAATTTCTTCTGCGATTCAATCAGTGGCGTAGCGTGCCTTGGAGGGGGGCCAAATGAAGGGTAAAGATTTCTCACAAAAGAAACAAAAATGCTTGCATTAAATTAAAATAAATATTTATTGATTATAAGTTATCGCTTCCTCCTAGAAATTGAGCTAGCCAAACAATTCAAATTAAATATACACTTTTCTTGCCTTTTTTCGGCAAATTGATTTATTAAATCATCTATAGTTGAAGACGGTATCAGTTTTTTTTAAAATTTCTGCCTCTATAGACAATAGTGACAAGTCTGATAGCCGTTCCTGCCCCATCGAAGTCTTTAGGTAATTTTTTATCAGTTTTAATTTTGAAAAACTTCTTTCAGCTATTGCGGTTGTAACTAGAAGGGTCAAGAATGGAAAGCATGCTGTTACTACCTCCGGAAAACTGGATGCAAGGCTATTGAATTTTATCAGCAATAATTCAATGAGCTTCTTAATGGAATGAATTTTTTTAATTTCAGATTTTAAGCATGTTTTCAGTGCAATTAATTGTTCATAAAAATTAACTGAGATGTCTTTAGTGTATTTAGCCGACAGTTTTCCGGAAGCGATTTTATCACTTCGTTTGAAGAAGATAGGAGTTTCTCCGGTCGTAATACTTCGAACATATTACTCAGGTCACAATAATCCGATCAATTTAGCCCTAAAAATAGTAGTAAAGATACAAAAATGAGGGGAG
Organism: Brachynemurus nebulosus; assembly: GCA_035578155.1. Classification (NCBI taxonomy): domain Eukaryota; kingdom Metazoa; phylum Arthropoda; class Insecta; order Neuroptera; family Myrmeleontidae; genus Brachynemurus; species Brachynemurus nebulosus. The sequence continues at coordinate 164,353,074 of JAPWDM010000001.1, forward strand.
AGCTGAAAATTGGTACAAATGTTCGGAACACCATTATAAATAAGTGTTGAAAAGTCCTCATCGTTCCTGTACGTGGAAAAAATTTTATTCAAGGTCAAAAGTGTCAAAAATGGGTTTTTTGCGTTTTTCAGCAAAACGGTAAGTTTTATCATAAAATTAGGTTAGATAGAAATTGTAGATAATATAATTAATTATCTATAAAAAATGTCTCAATACTTTTTTTCCTAAGAGCCACCGTTTCTGAGATATAATTATTATAGAAAATCTCCCACCTGCGCCGAAAAAATTCCTCAACACAATTTTTTATAATTGTAAAAACAGATGTAGTGCAAAATGTGACTGCAAAAAAGTCGGATTGTTTTGTTCTCTTGCATGTACCAGTTGTCAAGGCCAGTCGTGCTCTAATGTTGAATCATCGACAGAAGATTCGTATGATACCAACGAGGAGACATGTGATGCATCGCTATTGAGGCAACTTATTTGCACCCAACAAGAAGAACAAGAAGAAGAAGAAGAACAAGAACAAGAAGGAGAAGAACACGAAGAAGAGGAAGCTGAAATATTAGACGATTATGAATCTGACGAATAATTTCCCTCACTTTTTTTATATCTATACCGCTTTCAATTAAACAGGATCACCATAGACCGTGGAATAGGCCTACCGGGGAAACCCTTTAAAAACCCGTTAAGTACACTACCTCACAGCTGGCGTTGAAACGTGTGCATATTATGAAGATTACAACTTTTGTAATAGTTATATCTTCGTAACGGTGCCTCTTAGGAAAAAAGTATTCAGGCATTTTTTATAGATAATTAAATGATCTACAATTTTTGTCTGACCTAATTTTATAATAAAACTTACCGTTTTGCTGAAAAACGCGAAAAATCCATTTTTGACATTTTGACCTGGAATAAAATATTTTCCACGTACAGGATCGATGAGGATTTTTCAACACTTATTTATAATGGTGTTCCGAACATTCATACCAGTTTTCAGCTCTCCCCTAATTTTTGTACCCTTGTATGTTTAAATTGACCGGTGTACAAAGGCTCTGAAATCTGTTTAGTTTGAGAAATTAATATATCTAAACAGCAATGGTATACATTGACTTTGAAATATGATTCCGGTGTGTTTTTTTTCCCGAGAAGCACGAGATTAAGTGACATTGTGGATAACATTTTACTAATTTTTGCTTACACACGTTAGGGGCCTCTGTAGCCCGGGGGCCCCGTATCACTGATACGGCTGATACGGTGGTAGCTACGCCCCTGGATTCAATGCACTTTTATCTGAACTTGTAATAATTTTTAATGTATTTGATACACATAACATAAATTCTTTGATGTAAAAATTTCACTTTTTCTAACCTAATGAAATAAAAAACAAAAAGGGTATCAATTTAAAATCGATTTTACTTTATTCATAAAAAACTAAAATGTTTCAACTTTCACAAATTTAAAAATAGTTAATAAAATTATTTGTTTACATATTTACAAAATTTACCTGTACTGAAGTACATTCCAATAAAGCTTGAACAAAATCTACTGATCCAACTTTTTTAATATTATATATATCTTCCGTTTCAAAATTTGTTTCAAAGCAGGTACGACAAATATTAGTTAATTCCATTTTGTGCATTTTTGAACAATTGACAAATTATTTTACTCTTTTTATCCATATGATAATTTTCTTAACATAATTATTAAGCCTAATTTACATGCATACTTTAATTCTGTCATCATAAAGTAGACAAAAGTTTGTTAATAACATTGAGGAGATCTAGACTAGAGAAAAAGGTGTGTATTACAAATACATTAAGAAATTAAAGCAAAAAAATTGACTGATGTGATTACTTTAATGGCGATCAAACCATTGATTTAATGGGTTTATTTAATTTAATATTTATAAATAAGTCTCCGTAGTTACAAGTTGGGTTTAATAAAATGGAGTCATGCTTCACAATTTAATGCCTGTGGTATCTCTAGGAAACATGTTCATATGTTCGATTTAGTACTCAGTGGTCAATAAGGTAATCTATCTGTGTTTGTTAATTTATATGTTGCAAGTTGCAAACAGAAAACTATCCACGGCACAGTTATTTCAAAATAGTGTAAGGTCAATAAGCAGCAGAGGCTGTAGGGGCGATTAACAGCTGTGCAGGATTTTTTGTCATCCTCCTCTGGTATCTTTTCAACCGTGCGTCTTGATAAGAAGACTCAATTAAAATTATTTCGATTAAAATGTGTTACTTTCAGGGGCGTAGACAACCAAATTTTAGCCAGTCTAATAAAGAAAAATCTGGCAATGCAGTTGTAAGACTTCCCCATCCGGTTTTTATTTGAAACCTGCTGTGGGATGAGCGGTTGGGAGTCAATGTATTTATAAATAAACGATTACAAAAAAAAAAAAAAAACGATAAAGATCATTCTGTTCAAAGGTTACACGTATTTAAACATTTCACATGAACTGAACTACTTCGAAAAGATTCTACAATTTACAAGTAATTCGTAGATCCTCTATTAATTCATATGTAATTATTTATATCCTCGGTATTATATTTCAAAGATTACATTTCAAAGTAAATAATATGCTTACTGGTTAACTTTTTGTGCATTCACCTTATAGAAATTTTGTTTCATATATATGAGGGGTGTCATTCCAAAGTCAGCTATTTCCACTTTAAAAAAAATGAGATAAAAATGGATAATAGTACTGTTTTTCCTCCACTATCGATCAGTAAATTTAGTTGTTTTAAAAATCACCTAGATCCTGGTGAAATCTAAAGCGGCCCCTACACGCTCAATAATATTGTGCAATCAACTTGTGCAATTTATTGAACGCTTCTCCAGACAGTTCAATAATTTTTTTAAAGAAATTTGCGCAATAAACTAAATGCAGGAATTGTACTTAATTAAACTGTTGTTTAATTTTAAATATTAAGTGATAAAGATGTTGCATAGCAATAAATAATTATTCTTGCAAATTAATAATTCATACTGGTTCAAATAATAGCCATCAAATATGACTACAGAATAACAAACAAATCAAAACAAATAAAGTAGTATTGCGCAATAATATCTACAAAGCCTACAGACGTTACAATATTCATTCATTGCACAATATATTTCAAACTGTTTTTGATCAGCACAATATATTGTACAACCCTTCAATATAACCTACAGACGATCCATAATATTGTACAACCTCGGATTTTGTGCAATATTATTGAGCGTGTAGGGGCCGCTTAAGCCTAAACATTGCCGTTCATTTCAAATACTACAATCTCCATGCGTAATTCATAACAAACTCGACAATATTCTATCAACCAATCAGAATCAAGAACAGAAGCACGTGTGGCAGGTTAACCGTCTTGGTTTAATTGCTTACAATCAGTATTGTTGATGCTGTATCTGGACACACGACACAAGTTTATCAGTTTTTTGTAACAATTTGTTAGTTTAGTTTGATGTTTGATAATTAAATTAATAAATGGAGCAGGTTCCTATGCAAGTGTCCTGAGTTGACCGAGTTTGTTGTTTAGTTATGTAAAATTTATGCGTCTTTTTTTGTACGGTATTTTTTTGTTCGATTTTTTTATGTGGTCCCTATCTACCGTAAAAAAAATGTTCACCTGTATTGTTAACTTGTAGCTTTTATAAAAAATAAATCTGAAAAATAAATCTTCTGAAAAAATACTAATTTTTTCAGAAAGCTGAACATTATTGTATTCGTTTTGTTTCAGTTCCTTTTCATCTCCATCACTTTTAATTAAATGTAATTAAGTAAATTATGAATTCTTTTTGGTGAAAGAAAAGCTTCTTTACAATTTTTGTGGGTATCACAAAGAAACCTCATCATTTTTCTAAATCCTTAACAGTATTTTCTTTTTACTCTAGTAATGCCACTACTCATACACGTAACTACTCATTTTTCCTCACAAAGTATGAGTGCACTCCGGACATCCAAAACACAGAGTAGAAAATTTCTACCCAGCCGGGGTTCAAACCTAGAATCCCGTGAAATAAAATTCAAATTATATGAATATTTAGATCAAAATAAACAAAATCCAATTTCGTTTGAAACAAAGTCGATAGTATCCACTAGTTCAAATCATAATAAGCTATCTCCAACATTTAGAGCTGAATAACTCAGAAAGTTTAAAAATTACGTGGATTTTGATAGCGGGAATCTTTTTTTATGGCTCAGATTTACAAATATACTAATTTTTGTTAGTATATTCCAATGCCAATAGTCTAAATCAGTTTTTCGCGATTTCTCAAAATTTAAGCAAGGTGGAGATTGTTGACTTTGGAATGACAGCCCTCATCTAAATAGAGATTTGTGACTAACTGATACCAATAGTATTGGCGACGCAAAGATTACGCGAGCGGCTCAGGTTTTTTAAATTAGAAGCTATGTTAAGTAAAAATTTTTGTAAACGTTTAATTGTTGAAAGAAATATTATTATGTAGGTAATCTATAAATTATGTGCGGATTACTCTATAGGTGAAAATAACTGAACTTGGTCTGACGTCATTAAACAAATGCAACAAATGAAGCAAAATTAGACGTATTAAATTTTCTGGCTCTTTTCCCATTTGTTATTTTTATATTAAAATAACTATAGTAACTTAAAAATATACGTTTAATTTTGCTTCATTTGTTAATGACGTCAGACCAACTATAGTTAATTTTACTTATAGATTTTATATTACCAATTAAACGTATGCGTATATTTTTACTTGATACTAGTTCTAATTTTACCACCAGAGACGCGAGTGAGAATTTTTACGTTGCCAAAAACTGAAATCTTTTTTGTTAGTAAAAGAGTAACAGTGCGGTAAGGATGGAAATAAAATAAAAATCCATTCTATCTTAGTTATTTTTCAGAAGTGTTTCCCTAGAATGGACTCATTCGCTAGAATAAATGATACTCTACATCCTAACGTTGATTTTTTGAAAATTGTATATCGTATACTTGCTATTGTACCGTCGTCCCTCAACTTATTGACAATTTAACTTATTGACAATGATCGTAGTTTACCTCAAGTTATAGACAAACCATCTATATGTATGCATTGCCACACTACGACACAGCACGTATGACCTTGAGTACATACATATGGTTTGTCTATAACTTAAGGTAAACTACGATCATCGTCAATAACTTAAATTGTCAATAAGTTGAGGGACGACTGTATATATACTTATAAAGTGCTTGGTAGTCAAAAATGAAAATTGTCAACAGCTTCTAATAGTCACACGAAACAAATAATTAAAAGGCTTCAGAATGTATGCAGATCGCGCTTTCAATGTGCTGAAATTTTGAAAATTTCACTTCGTAATTTCCAGTAGTTGATGAGGTGCTATGAAAGAAAACAAGACCTATTTCCGATTTTCTTGCGTATTTTTCATCGAAATAAATTTTCTCAGAATTTTTAATTATTTTCTACGAGTTTTAAATACAGTGTATAATCTTATTCCAAAAGAAAAAAAATTAAAAAATATATCTTTCTTTAAGGGCATACAGGGAATAAAATTATGAGGTAATTGACCCACATAGCAAGTAATTTTTTCGAATATATTTATCTATTTTGGCAATAAACATACACTTCGCTTTTTTTTTAAATACAGGAAGCCTAAATAATGGTAATATATTAAAGATAATAATATAAATTAATCAGATTTATTCCAACAAAATACAATTATTTATGTACATATTAGATTCTATATTTGAACCATTAAAATGCACTGACATCTCTGCCATTCATATTTAGAGGCAATCTTTTTCCGCATTAATTTTTTTTCAAATCTCGCAAAATAAGTATTAACTACCATGTTTTTTTTCTTATTTTTTACTTTTTTTCCCTTGCACTACATAATTATTTGGCGTATATTATCGCTTTATATTTATCTTTGGTAATTATACACTTTCACGGTCACGGTTGAAAAAAAAAAAAATTCTATCGATCTCTGCAACAAATTATATAGTCTTCTTCTTTCACATAGCTTTTTCAGATTAGTGTCTTTCGATGTGTCTAATATGTTTCCAAGCGTTCCTTCTGATGAATGCATTCCGATTATCCAGAACATTCTAAACAACAAAAATATTTCACCACAAATCCAAAAAGAACTATTAAGCTCATTTAAAATTTGTCTTCAACAAAACTATTTCATGTTTGATAACCAGGTTTATTTACAAAATTCTGGCTTACCTATGGGCTCCCCCCCCTCAGCCCCCTCCTGGCGGACATCTTCATGGATAACTTGGAACATTCTATTATAAATAACCCACTTTCAAAAAATCATATCATTTTCTGGTTTCGATATGTAGATGACATCCTGGTTGGTTTCAAAGGTACAAACAGATAGTTGGACAACTATTTAAAATACCTCAACAGTCTTCATAAACAAATTAAATTTACCAAAGAAATAGAATCGAACAATTCCATCAATTTCCTAGACATAACTATTAATAGATCAGACAGAAAATTTTCATATAAAATCTATCGCAAACCCACATTCTCAGATGCTACAATCTCCGCTGATTCACTCACTCCATTTTCTCAAAAATTAGCGGCTTATCGATCTATGCTACACAGAGCTTTCACTACCCCGTTATCTCCAAAAGACCGAGATAGGGAATTATCCATCATACAACAATTAGCAGTTAACAATGGTTTTTCTCCGCACATTATCCAAAAACTAATCCGTAAAAAACAAAAAAGTCTAGCCATAGAACAAATCTAACTATTCAAACTAATCTGGACTCTAAACATTATATTTTCCTTCCATATCTAGGAAACATCTCTCAAAAAATAGGCAACATGTTCTTACAATTTTATCTATATCCCGCTTATCATTCCACACATACTATTGGCCGTTTTCTTTATAACGCCAAAGAAAAATCCGACCCCATGAAGAAGTGTGGAGTTTATCGTTTGGACTGTTCGGATTGTAATGCTTGTTACATTGGTCAAACCGGTCGAACGTTTGAAACCAGATATAGGGAACATATTACCACCCAGAAACACATTTCCAACTTTGGTATACATCTACTAGAAACAGGTCATTCGTTAAAACCCGATCAACAACCCAAAATATTACATATTTGTAAAAAAGGCCGTAAACTCAACATTTTGGAAGCCCTGGAAATTAACAAATTGAACAAAGACCCAAACCACGTCATCTTAAATGACCAAATAGATCTAAACAAATCGCCTTTATTAAATTTATAACACAATACATCTCACATGTTTTTGAATAGTTTAGCTGACAGGTACCTGTTTAAAAATTTTATTGATTCCTGGTAATTAATATTTACAGTCAAATGGTCTTATACAATAATTCTGATTTTACATCCTTTTAACAATCCTTTTATTTTAACAAAAGTAGCCACCTGATGGGGGTGTAACTTTTCGTGCAAACCAATACATATCTTTATTTTTGACAATTTAGCACCGACCGTTACCTGTATATTTTATTCTTTATTTCTTGTAAGTAACGTTCACCGCTGTTTTCACGTGTCGTAAATGTCGTGTTTTTCCCAACTTACTTCAGTCATTTTAATGAGATTACACTTAACCTTTTTAAAATAAAATTCGCTGTAGGTAGCTATGCAAATAATACAAAAATTTTACTTTTATCGAAAAATTTGTTAACTTGGGTTTTCCCTTACATTTGTAATTATTTGTAAGTATATATTTGTAATTATTTAATAATTCACAGGCATACATTTAAAAGAAAGTAAAAACTAATTTTTTTGTTTGAGGTTGCTGGAATTTTGAAAATTCAATTTCGTTTCAATTTATTCTTATCGATAAAATTCACTAAAATAATAATACTGATTTATTGATGATCATCATATACAATAATGATACATAATTCGAAAAGATATTGCAAAATAATTTTAACGCTTTATTTTAACCGTAGAGAAAAATTTTTGTCTCAAAATGCCGGACCTGTCACTGCCAGTGACAAGTACAATAGATAGGGTTACAAAAAAGGAACGAAAATGAGAGATGCCAACATCAAAAAAATGACACCCTAGGAATTTGCAAAATAAAAATTATACTAAACTATACTGTAAAAATTGAACTTTACTTACAATTATACTGTATATCGATAAATCTGTCACCGATGGTGACACCTGTACCAGTGAATATATACATATATACATATAGAGTAGTAACTTAACCCTAACTTTTAACAAAAAGCGACCACGAGCGTTCTAGTGGCTGATTTTTCTTTTAATCGATTCAAAATTTAAAAAGGAATAAAAAATTTCAATACTATTTTTTTTTTATCAAATGCCGGCGTCACTGTGAAAAGTTGAAATTAATGAAAATAATAGGCAAGATACATGTATATATATAAAAAAAAAAATTTAGAGGGGAAAAAACTATTGACAAAAATATGATATTTTAGAATGAATACGTAGGCTAAAATCAAACATTTATACGAATACTTGTTAAATTATTTATTTTTATAAATTTTTAGCACTGAAGCCGTGGTTTAATCAAAAAGTAGTATTTAAATTTTATATTTTATTTTAAATTCTGCATCGATTAAAAAAAAAAAAAAAACAGCCACTAGAACGCTCGTGGTTACTTTTTCAATTTTTAAGCATCTTTTTAAGGGTAAGTTCCTAGCTTAATATTAAAACATTTTCAGTCGCCATACTGCAGGACGATTTCACTCGATTTAATCATTAGATGAGTTAATATCATGTTTGTCACTCTTTTCATTAATGCGTTAAAAATTATTAAAGTTTGCCTTCATTCACATTTATACACAGAAATTACTTTACTATGAAAATAATACTTATTATGTACTTTATATCAAGATAACGGATAACAAAGATAATAAAAAAAAAAAATACGTACATTACGTATAGATTTTATTACTTATTTAATGTGTTTTCAAATGTGCTCTTAACAACTGAGTGTAAAGAAAATCTTCTCCGCAAATTTCACATTTGTGTGGTCGTTCACCAGTATGAATTCTGACATGTTGTTTCAAATTATCCTCACGATTAAACTGTTTTTGACAAATCTTACAGGCATACATTTTATCTAAAATTATATAAAAAAATATTGTTGAACATAATAAAGTATTAACGAAAACATTACAGTTTATCGTTATAGATAAATAATTGGAATTTATTATTGTAAATATTAAAATAAATACCTGAATGTACTGAGTTAGTATGTTTACGACGTGCATCATTACTTTTAAACCGTGCCGGACATACGTCACAAGCAAATTCTCTAACATCCGTATGTACTCTTTTCATGTGAAAAGTATATTGTGATTTTATCGAAAAGTTTCTATTACATTTTGTACAGACATATGTTGGCTCATTCTCAGTATTTCTTCGTTTGTGTTTCTTATTATGACCGTCGAAAGATTTTCGGTTTTTCGTTGCATAACCTAACACAAGAAGTAAACAAAATATTAAATTTATAAAATATGGAAATCACAAAGCTTTCCTGTCATTTTAAATAAAAGCACGTGTGCTGTGCGTGATATAATCCCATAACCAGTGTTTCCTGCTAGAAAGGATTTGCAAAACGTCGAAAATTTAAAAAAACACGCTCACAAGTCATCGCCCTACCTCCTGGACAGTGGCATGGCTCGTTAAGTGTGGATAAAGATAAGTTGGAGGTAAGGAACCTTCAGAAGCATGTGTCCTTAACGAAACTGTTCCCCAACTGCGATAAAAATTCAAGGATAACTTGTTTTAACTTTCCAGTTTACCTTTTTGTGACGGCGGTCATGTTTTTTGATTACGATATTTTGTGACACGTTTCCATACTGATGAAAACACTGGTAACGAGCCTTAATCGCACACGCTTGCTTTTTTTAAGGATGACAGGAAGGCGTAGCCATATTTTATGACTAAACAAGCCCACTAAGGCGGCTGCAATACCGAGAGTCACTAGAGCCCCTTGTATTTAAATCCTTAAATTAGCTTTACTTGGCCCAATTTTGAGAAAAATATTTTTAGACATCTATTTACTAATTCAAAGACGTAGATTTCAAAAATCTATGTCTCATTTTGGTCCAAGGTCGGGTTTTGTGTGTTTTTATAGGTCATTTAGAAATTTTTGCAAATATCTTCTTCTAAACACCGTGTTTTGGAGAGCTGCGGGCACTGTATTATGGAGCTCTTAGAACCTTACATGCATATATATAATACTTATGCACTTGGGGGGAAGGAAAGCGAAAAATCGGGAAAAGTCCAAAATTGAACATTTTAGTACAACTCGAAAACGCAAAGCTACCTTGACCTAATATTGCAGCTATGGAATACATGTGCAAGGGCCAAGGCTACCGTGACACTCCCGACCCAGGTTGGGCCTTAGGCAGATTCACTTATCTTATCCGGAAGGATCCTTTGTCGTATTTTGTTGTACGCAGAATGTAGGTATTATACCTTTATACTTTTTATTTGTTTAATAAAAAAAACGGTTAAATTGAATATTTAAAAAATTAAAATATTAAGAGTTAATTACGGAAATTAATTTAAAAATGGATAGGAAGCAGTGAATTAAAGAAGAAGATACAAAGTTAATTAAATATTTGTCAACCTTAACATTTTTTTTAATGGAAAATATAAAAATTATAAAAACTGTGATCATAAAATGAAGCAAATTTTTCTGTCTCCATAACTTTTTTAACGATTATAGCAAATAAAAATCACATCAAAGGTTCTTAAGCAAAATTTGACATTAACTGTCAACTGTTGTATATTGACACGGTTTTGAGAGCACTGTCAGAGAGTCTGCTATCAGACAGCTTTCCGAAGAGTGAAAGTTATTGAAAGTACTCTCAAGTGGACAGTGAACTATCAACTTTCTGGATAGTTACTTCTGCTAGTTACTCTCAAAAGGACACGTACCGTTAGTAAGAATGCCATAAGTAGAAAGAGCTAATTTTTCTGAATTCAGTAATATTCATATCTCAATATTTATTTATTTTTTGTGGATACTGCATTTTTCTTAGTGGGGGAAGTATAAGATAGCTAACTTTGCATCTATCTATATATGTGCATGTCACAAACTTTTTGATAATAATAATTGCTTACTTTATTAATTGCAAATATTTTGTGAAACCTTAATGATTTCAGGGGTAAATAATCACATGCCATAAATGGTAATGCCACAAATATTATCAAGTTAGGGCTGACAAAAAAACTTGTAGCTTGATCGTATTACGCCATTATAGAAAACAGTGTAAAATGTTATTAAGTACAAAAAAAGGATCAATTTTTACTTACCACAAATATGACATAAGTATTTGTAATCCTTGTCATGCACCTGTTTCATATGTTCTCTTAACTTAGATTCTGAAGTAAATTTTTTATTGCAGCAAATGCAAATAAAGTCTTTGATTTTTATTTCACTCTAGAAAAATAAATAAAATTTACAAACTTATTACTGTTTGCAATTTTTTCTTCTGCTTACAGTTTTAAAGAATTCGTCTTCTGAAAAAGTTTCTTCTTTTTCTAATTCAATACTGCTTTTACTATCATCAACTATATTTTCATCTTCAGGTTCTGATTTAATATCATTTGTACTATTAAGATAAACGAATTCAAAATATTCATTATTATTTTCTGTTTCATTATCTGGTTCTAATTTAATTTCGGCAACGCACAACTCTTGAATTTTGTTCGGATATTCGAAATTATTTTCTGTTTTGTAATCGTCTGAAGTTTCTGCTGCTTTTATACTACTTTTAGTTTTTCTATTGCTATAAGTGGGATTTGACCTTAAATTATGTTTAATATTTGTTTTTTTAGACTGGCTGTTGATCGAATTTTTAATACTGCTGTAGTCATATTTTCGCTTATTATTTTTTTTAGTTGTAACTGTAACTGGCTCCGGATTATCACGTAAATCCTCCTCCAAAAATTTTAAAAACTTTTTTTGCGTATCTATACATTTCTGTCTAAATTTGTAAAAATTTAGAACGAAATTTATGCATGTAACACAAATTCTTTGAGGTAACATATCATTTTTTGTGACCTAAAAATTTTGTTAATCTATTAGTAGGTATATATAAAATATCGTAATTTCGGGACTACAGTACTTAGTTTAGTGTGTCACAATAAAGAATAAAGTGTTAGTTTTAGTTCCTAGGAAGCAAAAATATTTTTGTTCTTTCTTTTAAGCTAATCAGCAGCGAAATTCAACTTAAGGGGAGATTCGCTAAAAAAAAAAAGAAATCGATCTTTTTCCCTTTATAATTATGTTCTTTAAGGTGTTAGAAGTATTCTCCTGTAATTTTATTTTAAAAAAATGAAAAGTCAAAAAGTTATGGGCAGTTTAGTGCACAGACTTTACCATAATTCAATTTAAAAAAAAAAAAAACTTTAAATGCTATTTTCTCGAAAGAACGTTTTTTGACATGGTTCTTCGTGTATCTCAAAAAGTATTTGAGATATCGACATAAATTAAAGTACATATTATTCCTCGATACCGTCATTTTGTCAGGAACTAGGATCTTTTGGTTCCGTAATATATTTTCAAAGTGACAGCTGTTTATAGTCGAGAAAAAGCGGTGATTTTTGAAAATTTATTTTCAAAATGAGATTTCTCGCTGGTTTTTAATTTTTTTTCTTAGATCCTAGTTAGTGCCATAACCATATATGCATACCGTATATGTATATTTTCAGAAAATTCTTGATCTTTTTATTTTGGTTCACTGGGGATTTCAGAACGCGAGGAAACATCAAGGTGGAAAAATCTCGCACTGTCGACTTTAAAGCCATTTATACTCAGCTCATTTTTTAATTTTTTTTAATTTTAAGACATGTAGAAACAATGTTATATATTTAGTTTTTAGTATTTACCTAATATTGTATAAAAAAAATAATAATAATAATAAAGGCCGATTATTTATTTTTTTTGACGAATCTCGCCTTACATAACGATGACAGGTAATAAACTACTTATTTAAAATAATAAACAAATTCAAAATTTGTAAAAAAAGACTAACTTATTATATTGTTCAATTTGTTTAATTAGTCCAAATTGTACTAGATGTCATATTATTCCACATAATTTAAATGTTTCTTATTAAAACTGGGGACATGTACGACATAATTATGATAAAACCTTTTAGTCGAGGGTAGATAAATAACAAAAAAAAAATAAAAACTTCTGAGTTCTGACGAAGTTCATGGTCGACAGATTTTCATGAAACTTTTTTTATTCACTAAAAGTAAACAATAAAATGTTTAAGGTCAAAAGTAATCGCTGATGATTTTTGGAATCCGAAGAAAAAATCTCGATACCTACCCCTCTTGTAATTTCTTAACCCTCAGTCCAAGAATTTTTAAAAAAATACAGATATTAGCACTTGATCAGAAAACTCAATCTAAATTATGTCCGGTAGGTAATTTGTGTCCAATAAGAATGTTGAAGAAAAAAAAAACGAATAAGAAAACTTTTATCAAAATCTATTGACAATAAACTTCGTCAAAAGTGAAAATTTATCCCACATTACATTATGGCGCCAGTATCTACACCAGGTTATAGTTTATAATCAAACTCAGTCCTTCTCCCTGTACTAATTTAACAAATAGTAAAATTAATTTTTACTTCCCTAAGCGTTATTGGGTTAAGTATTGAGAACATTTATGTTCATTTACGATTGTTTTACTTCATATACAATATAGAAAATTAAATGATTCTAGTATTTAGCCCTTAGAAATCCTTTAGCCCTTTTAGAAAATTTACCTGTACTGAAGTGCATTCCAACAACACCTGAACAAAATCAACTGACTCAACTTTTTCAATATTAAATATATCTTTTGTTTCGCAACTTGCTATAAAACAAGTGCGACATATTTCAGTTAATTCCATTTTAGAACCTTTGCACACGCAAGAATTCTTTCAACTTTTGTATTTAGATACTTTTGACAACTCTTTAGTTAATATTAGTAATATATACGGAGCAGGGATGGGCGATATGTATCGAATATCGATACATGACAGTATCGATACTATTTTTCGAACATCGAGTCTTTTTATATCGATACTTTTCGTAGTCGAAACATCGATACTCGATGTTTTTTAATCGGAACATTGACAATGTGGAAACCTCTGGGGGAATTAATCAGAATAAAAAGACACTGACTTCTCTTTAACCGGACGACAATACACAAACGTCGTCCGTTTAGACAATTCATATATAGGTGTTTCTCTACACAATTTATTTTTATATAAAAGTTAAAGTAGTTTTGTTAAAATAACTTTCTAAAATCTAAAGAATATTTTCTAGCTACATAATATTTACATCTAATTGTAAGCTTGGAAATTATACATTCATATGTGTATTAATAATTTTTGTATCGTATGTTATTATCGTATACTTATATACTTGTGTAACTTTCAAAATAATCGCCTGTATATGTTAAATATTAAAAATTTGTTTACATAAAAATATTGTTTATTTTAAAAATATTCTCACGAAGACTGTATATGTGAACACAAACACATAAACACCGTCTCTTTAAAGAATGTCCGCTTAAAGGAAAAGTCGTGTATTGACTTATGCGCAATAATGCGATAGGTTCATTTGTGAGTTTTCCTTTTTTAGGGGTCATACACAATCAATGAAATAAGATTTAAGGAATATGCCATCTAGTGACGTTGAATGAAACTGTTAACTTAACTGCTCATAAGTAAATGTATTTAGGTATTTTTGTACATCAGAATTCATGAAAAAGTAACGTTCGTGATGACTATTTTGTCACTAAGTGAAAAAAATCACGAATTTTGACGTAAAAAAATACCTACATATTTATATCTATGACCAGTTACGTTAAAGTTCCATTCAACATCACTAGATGGCATACTCCTTAAATCTTAAATCTTATTTCATTGATTGTGTATGACCCCTTAGTGTTTCGTTTTTCGTACCAGAGATGTACGAAACACTTATGCAATCAGGGCATTCAGTGTTACCAGATTGGGCTATTTACCGCCGATTGGGCTACTTATATTTTTGATTGGCGGTAAAATTTTACTGTTGGCGGCAAATAGTTTGGGCTATTTTTAATTTTCCTATGTAGCCGTTTGGGCTATTTTTAATTTTCCTATTTTAAGCTTCCCATGTTAATGGCTCTTGCCCGCATTCATGCTCATATGAGTGCATTTAAACCATAGAACACTAGAAGCCAACTAATATAAAAAAAGTGTAATTCGCTTGGCGTCATTTGTATACCAGTCACAGGAGTCACAGCTTAAGGCAGGTAGTCAGTCAGTGTCCGTTGCCGAACACACACTGCATTGTGTTAACAATGAACACCATTGTTACTTAAATTGGACAGCTTGGTCGGTCCCATAATACGTGTGTTGTGGTGGTATGTGTGAGTACGCACACAAAGGCAAACAACAAACTAACACAATTGCAAGCGGTGTGTACCTACACGACATGGTGGGAGAGATTTTACGTCACAAACTCATTACAAATGGAACAGAGACATAGACCACCTAGTTTGTCCCCTTGATTTAAACTTTGTTGTAGCAGTTATGCTCCCTCATAGTTCATGTTACAACTATTTAACAGTGATATTTACCAAAATAACAAGACTGATGATCAAATGATAATTATAGTTTGCTGGAATCGATTAAGTTAATAGAACTAACAGATGATTAATTTTATTGAAATAAGTTTAATTTTCAGAAAGATTAAGTTTCAAAACTTGATGGTTGTGATTACGGATGATCGATATTAGAAAAACATCGATGTTAACATCGATTCAAGAGTATCGATATAAGATATATGTATATCGAGAGAAAGACATCGATGTTCGATAACATCGATGTCTCCTCTGTGGATGTCTCTGTAGCAAAATAAACAACCGTTATAATCTATTATTTTATTTATTTAAATTAACATTGTCAGTATTTATTTGGTACACTTTGCAAAAAAGTCACTTTGTTAGAAGTTTCCCTTTTAATATGTTCCTTTGTTGATACAAATGCTGCCCAGCTTTTGAAAAAAGTCTCTTTGAAGCTGTTGAAGTTCTGTGAAATACAAATATTTAATGGCAATTTTTTTCAAGTTTGGATAAGAGGATCCTAGAACTTGCCATAAAAGTAATGGATCTTGTTTTAAATCAACAACAGGACTTTATAAATACTGGATAGGTTATAGTAATATCGATGTTTCGATATTATATATTCTTATAACATCGATGTTTTTCTACCATCGATAAATATCGATCATCCCTAGTTGTGATAATTGCCATTTCAATGATAAAAACAAAAAAACAGTCATTCCAATTATTATTATAGCATTATGAAAAATTTTAAGTTAAAATAACTATTTAAAAGCGATTAATCGTAAGAAAAATGTTGACTATTTATTTAAACTTTTGTGATTATTTTTATGATTGTTATAATCATAAAAAATTTTAAATTTAAAAATAACATTGTTAAATTTGATTAATACTAAAATTTGTGTTTAATGTGTAAGAGATAGAGGAAAACTTTAAATTGACGAAATGTTACTCTTTGAAAGACCTATTCACCTGTATAGGTTAAACTAGGGTCGGGTTCATAAGGGAGGCTGGAGGGGTGAAAATGGGGCTAATTTTTAGCCATATAAGGAAGAAAAAAATAGGGTAAATAATATTACATTATTATTGATTGCAAATACGTTCTATTTTTTTCTTTATTTCTATGTTTATTATCATCATGAAAATGTATTTTTTTACTTTCCGATAATGATTCATGTATTTTTCAGTACTAACTTAATAGGTAATTTAGTCATGTGTACATTTGGTTACTCATATTCGATATTTTTTATACCTATTTCTGTGAAAGTTAAAGTTCTCTGGTGTGCTTGTGTTAATGAATGCTCGACAAGAAGCAGTAATCTCTTTCGTTCACTGTTCAGATGCTTTGTAATAAATTTTACGATTTAGGAAATGGGGTTGACACCTAAAACACATACATAAAAGAATAAGAAAAATAGTTTAAATGTTGAGAAAGAAATAAATCGCGTTTATTTGGTTAAAAACGAATTTGTAAGAAGATAAAGGCAGCTGTTGAATGGAAGATTATTGCTTCTTGTCGAACATTCATTAACAATTGCAGACCAGAGAGCTTTGGCAGAAATAGGTATAAAAATATCAAATATGAGTAACCAAATGTATACATGGCTAAATTACCAATTAAATCAGTACTGAAAAATACATGAATCATTATCGGAAAGTAAAAATTTACATTTTCATGATGATAATAAACATAGAATTTAAAAAAAAAATAGACCGTATTTGGAATCAATAATAATGCAATATAATCTACCCTATTTTTTTTCTTCCTTATATGGCTTGGACACCACACATATTTCGAAAAAACGCAAAAACACGTATCCCCTAATTTTAGAAATAGAAATATGTATTATATAATTAATTATCTGCGGATTACTAGAATTTATATAACCAATGAAGTATATTTTTACTTCATACTAGTTCTAATTTTACCACCAGAAGCGCGAGTGAGAATCTTTACGTCGCCAATTGTATTGACTCAATTTGATTACTTTATCAAAAGTATACTTCATATACTTGCTGTATATTATTTTATACATTATAAATTAACTTCCAGAATACTTCATAATAAATATTACTATTATTACTGTTGCTTTATAAAAATTTTGCAATGATTTTTTCTGCGATCACTGCATTCATTGATCTTATCATTGATTCTTGAATTTCATATAACTTTCTCTTTTTCATAATAGATTTGAGCGTTACTTTATGGTAGATACTCCATATTTGTAAATAATAAACAAATTTTTTACTTAGCAAAATACCACTTTCAATTTTTGAAACTGTGACAATATTGTTTTGAACCGTCAGTTTATTTTCAAAAATAAAAGTGGTATTTTGCGAAGTAAAATATGTGTTTATTATTTTTCTTTTTCCATTAAATTATGATTTTTCATTCTCGTCAATTTTTAGTTTTTACCTTTGAGGTGATAAATTCTCAAATTTGATGTATTTTTTGTTTTGTTTTTGTGTCGTTTTTGAGACCTCACAATGAGTCCCATTAGTCCTTTTGATGATTTTTTTTTTATAATGGTACTGTAATAACATTGAAACCGGTCGAACTGATCTTATTGATTTGATTTTATAAAAAGGCTTTATTTTGCTAACTTTTCTACTTTAATATATCACCATAAACTATCATTTAGACCACTTTTAAATAAAAATCATTAATTCCCCAAAAAGGGCGAAATATACGGTTTTTTTGCGTTATAATTCTTAATTCAGAGAAACAACGTATTATGGTGGGGACGAGAGATTTAATCACGGCAAACTAAAAAATGGTACACCTTTAGGCATTAATGATTAAGACGAGTTAACTCGTCATGCAATATGGCGACTCAAAATGCTTTAATATTTATATATTCACTGGTACACGTGCCGCCATCTGTGACAGACTTTTCGATATACGGTATAATTCTAAGTATGCAATGTTCAATTTTACCAATATGATTCAGTATAATTTCTGTTTTGCAAATTTCTAGGGTTGGCATTTTCTGATGTAGGCATCTTTGATTTTCTTTTCTTTTTTGTAACTTTATCTATTGTACTTGTCACTGGCAGTAAAAGAGGTCCGGCATTTTGAGACAAAAAAATTTTCCTATGGTTAAAATAAAAAACACTGATTGTGAGTACTGAATCAAACATATTAACATATATTTCCTAGAGATATCACAGGCATTAAATTGTGAAGTATGAGTCCATTTTACTAAACCCAACTTGTAACCACGGACACTTGTTTATAAACATTAGATAAACCATTAAATTAATGGTTTAATCCCCATTAAAGTAATCACATAAGTCAATTTTTTTGCTTCAATTTCTTAATGTATTTGTAACACACAGCATTCTCTCCTCAATGATAAAAGAGTTAATGAATAAGTATTACCAAAACCTTTCATGATCATTTACAATTGTTCTGATTAAAATCCATTGGAGAAAACTTAAATTTTTTTTTAAAAAATTGGACGGTCAATCATTCGAGAAATTTTAAGTTTACATCTTGACGGTTACTGACGTCATAAGACGTCAAGTGACACCTTACTAACTCACACACTACGTCGAAGGACGTCAACAATTTCATATAGTGTATTGGCTGCCAAAATAGTGTACCAGTTGAAGGTTTTGTCATTATAGATTATAACCGTCAAGGTTGTATTAAAGTGCATTCCAATAACACCTGTACAAAATCAACTGATCCAACCTTTTTAATATCAAATATATCGTGCGTTTCCGAATTTGCTATAAAACAAATGTGGCATATTTTAGTTAATTCCATTTTAGAAATTTTTGTACACACAAGAATTCCTCAAACTTTTTGTATTTACTTATGACAATCATTCTAACCACAGAGATATTCTAACGAATTATAAATTCTTCTAATTCTTAAAGCCTAGTTTATCTCGTTTTCGTCGTTTAATTTTGGACCAATGATCTTTCAAGATCAATTCTAGATCCAGCTGAATAAACAGGTCCAAAATTTTATAGAGCTCATAGGTAAATTACATTTCCAACAGTTTCATTCCAGTCAAAAAATATTTAGAATGTACAGAGACTAAATTGTTGTTTTTGGACTTAACTAATTTATTTTGCCGGCTCTAGAAATTTAGATAATAAAAATTTACAGCACTGATAGTTACTAATTACTAATGTATTATAAGCCTTTTGGACAAAAAAATAAGGTATGACAAAAATAAGTTCAAATAATAATAAAAATTTTATTCATTTATCTTTCTGCTCTTTGTGTTTCTTTCTTATATGGTCTTTTAAATGCGTAGTGTAGAAGAAATCTTCTCCACAAGTTTTACATTGGTACGGTCGCTCACCAGTATGGATTCTGGTATGTAGTTTTAAATTTTCTATACGATTAAACTGTTTCCAACAAAAATTGCAGTCGTACTTTTTACCTAAAAATATTCAAAATAACATAAATATATTTATAAAAGAAAATGTTATTTTCGATAATCTATACATATAATAAAACTGTAACGAGACCATTTCTGTACATGGAATATTTTTTGAAAATTGTACTGGTACTGTAAATAGTTATCGATGTAAATATCAAAACAGCGATTTTTAAAATTTTTGTCTGTCTGTCTGTCTGTTCACGCATTACGTAAAAACTACTGGACGGATTTTAATGAAATTTGGTGTGATAATAACTTATTACCTGGGTCAACATCTAGGATACTTTTTATTCCGGGAAAATGTCTCATTCCCACGGGAAAATGGAAAAAACTATTTTGAGCATGTACACACATTACGTAAATTTACATTTACATATTTCATAAATTTCATAACTAAAGTAACAAATTGTAATGTAAATAAATTGAATATTGTAGTTTGGAAATTTTTCTGAATTTGAAATAAAAAAAAATGTTGCTAATTGTGTACCGAAAAATACAATAAATACACAATTGTCAATTTGGAGACAATTTAATGCATTTTGTGTTGCAAGAAACTACAAATTGGAAAAAGAAACTACTCAACGTTTCGCGTGAACAACGTCACGGGTACGGCTAGTATAAAATATAATTATTAGGTTTGCAATTCTGAATTAAATAGTCAATACTTCACAGATCACTATAGATACCAATAGGGTACCTGACTGTATTCAAAATTTGTTTTAAATATTAAATAATCTTATGTATTACTCGTAAATATATTTAGTTTTAGTAGTGACAAATACGTAAGTCACTACATAAGTTTTGTCGTACTTTCTTAAATATTATTTTTTTTCGAAATAATGTCCATTGGCATCAATGCACTTCCTCATACGCTCGAACCATTTATTAAAAACATCGCTCCAGAATTCTGTTGGAACACTATCGCATATCTCCTCAAATGCGCTTATCAGCTCATCATCATTAGTAAACTTGCGTCCTTTTAATTGCTTTTTTACGTATGGAAAAAGCGCAAAGTCACAAGGCGCCAAGTCTGGACTATAAGGAGGGTGTTCCAATAATTTCACTCCAGTTTGCTGTAAATAGTCCATAGTTTTGCCGGCCCGGTGTGCAGGGGCATTATCCTGGTGCAGAAACCAAGTGTCCAGTCTTGAATTCGGCCGTTCATTTTTCAAAACTTCTAAAACCCGAGGCAAACATTCTTCTGTGTACCACGTTGCTGTAACAGTCTTCTGTTTATCAAGCGCGACAATAGACACTATTCCCCTTTTTGCGAAAAATACAGCCACCATTCTTTTTTTAACAGATCGGGACATTTTGACAGACGTTGGTGGATCTTCATCTTCAAATACCCATACCTTATTTTGCGATTTAGCAGGAACATCGAAATAATAAAGCCAGGTTTCGTCACATGTAACAATTGAGTTAATGTACCTAGATTTGCCACCATTGAATTTTTTCAACATTTTTTTACACCAATTCATACGCTGTTCTCTAAGCTCGTCGGTCATCATGTGTGGTACCCAGAGTGAACAAAGTTTCCGAACTTTTAGATGATCGTGGAGAATTCGTTTTACAGTTGGTGCACTTAAGTTAAGGGTTTCCTCAATCTGTCGATATGTCACATGTCGATCTCTCTTCAGTAGGTTTCGTACTACCTCAATGTTTTTGTCGGTAGTGACTTCTGTTGGTCTACCCGACCTCAAATCGTCGTCCAAATTAAAATTGCCACGATTGAATTGAATAAACCACCTTTCTATAGTCCTCAAAGATGGACATGTTTCACCCAATGCACCACTCATTTCGTCGAAGCATTGTTGCTTAGTTAAGCCACGCTTAAAATTGTATAATATTATTGCACGAATGTCGCGACGAGTTAAGTCTGTCATTTTTAACATTCAAATGATGATTAAAAATATACTGAACTACGTTTCATCATATAACTTGTACTGTTATTGTTTATGTTAGTTTGTTTTTATAAATCTGTCATCAGTTTTACCATATCTCTTATTTATTTTGTATACGACAAAACTTATGTAGTGACCTACGTACAAATATTCTTTAGTTATTTAAAAATTCTACTTTGAAAATGATAAATTTTTAACCTTCATATAAATGAGTAAAAACGCGCCGTTACATTAAAATGACGTCATATTTTGTAGCAAATATGACAAATATCATAGATAAGATAAGGAAAATGTAAATGATGTTGTTGATGCGTCTAGGTTTTTATGACAATTTGGTTGGGGGTGATTCAAAACTAAATTCTATAAATTTTGCTGCAAATCTAAACCTAAGATTAATGAACTGTATCGCGATGTTCACCAAAAATAATGATTACATAAATGAGATTGTACTCAGATTATCGATATAGTTGCGAACAAACTATCACTAATTATTGCGAATTAACCGTTATCGATATAGTTGCGAACAAACTATAAAACTAATTATTTGCCAATTAACCAACTAAAGCGAACAAACTATTATGTAACAATTAAACTAAATGAAATTGGCGGTAATAAAAGCTACCGGTGCAAGACCGGCAGCAATCGATTCGTACATCGATGGATCCAATCGATGACTAATTGTTAAACCACGCCTATTCTATTTTTTAAACAAAACAAAAAAATTCAAACGGCTCAGGCGAATAGACTAAGTAACTCATTATTCAACAGCATCATCTATTGACACTAAAGTATATTAAAGATTCCCTTTTTTTTAAACATACATACACAATCAACAGATGGCGCGAGCAGATGTAAATAGTCACTGTAGTTTGATTCATAATTTTTATACGTGTGTTAAATATTATTTCGACTGGACACAATAAGTAATTGTAAATATTGCAAAACAAAAAGACTAACGTCTAACTATTGAAAATATATTTTTGTTGAAAATTTTATGTTGAAAAACGTTTCCTAACATTACAGTAGTGCGAACACATTAATATTTGCTTGTATCAAAATGTGACGTTATCGTATACGTCACCATGGTGGATCGCTTTTCGCGCCAATTTATTCATTTAAAATTAAACAGTGTTTTTTTTTACGATTTTCAAAAATTTATTAAAAATTAATTAGTTAATACGTAAAAACAAAGAATTTAGAATCATTTTTTAATTGTAGTCGAGTACCTTATTAACATATCTCTATAGTGCAATCCAACTGTTGCCAAAATATGAGAATTGTCAATAAAAACGCGACAGAGAAGCTGAACTGTTTTTGTTAATTGACAGTTCTTCTCGTTAAATTGCTTTTAGGCAAGAAATTTGAGAAAACACAAATTTATTCAGAAAAAATATAAAACTCAAGTGTAATACGGTAAGATATTTTAACGAATAAAATAAATTAGTGTAATTCATTGTTATTGTATTATTAATTAATACATTGTTACTGTATTATTAATTAATACATTGTTACTATGGTTCTGAAATCAATTAAATTTACCAATACGAATTTTTGTTTCGTTTTTATTGTGTTTACCTACAATGAAATGGCCAATTAAATGTTTTGTACAACTTTTTTCGCTGTAAAAATCTGTCCTAACTTTATTCCATGGTAAAAGTGAAAAAAACTACAAAATTTTTATAGGACTTGATACACATGAGTTAAATTATCTATTTAAATTTCAAAAGTTAATCAGAAAAACAATGACGCAATGTGCGATGTTACCATTATAACAACCAGTAAGTGAATGATCAGAAAGCTGTCTAACTTGCTCAGAACTGATAGTGCCAAAATGGCTTATTTTTTATTACGCGTGCAAAAAAGCAGGTAAATAGTAACACCTAGAGCATGTCCCTGCCACTTGCTTTCAAGGACGGACCTTTTCATGTCACAGTTTGCTAGGTTTGCTACGTGGCGCTAATGGTATAGGGGGTATACTAAATTGAGTTGGGACATGTGAGCATTTTTCATCAAATAGATGTCAAAATTAATTACCATATGATTGAGCACAAAAGTATCGTCACCAAGTTATGTGTTAATGAAGAATTAAATTTTTTTAATTTAATTAATCTTTCTAGGTTGAATTAAAGTATTGTTTTAAATATTTAATTTATTTCCAATTTATTTTAGATGAAAAATAGCGAACTATTAAACCTCATGTCTCGACTCTCATTTTATCCCCTAGTAAATCAACGCCATCTGGTATATTAGTTACAGCGACGTCAGAAAACGGTCCATTTTTTTATAATAGACTAAATGGAGAGTGACAGGGACATGCACCTAGAGTAATGATACGTATATAAGCCATAGTCATCCATGAGTAAATTTAAACCAAATATATTCAAATAATGTAGTTGCTAATCTTTTAATAAATTGAGATTATTTTTCGATTTTTCGCTAATTTTTTAATTCAGAATTGCAAAAAATATTGTATGCAACACGTGTAAAATGAGTGTTTTTTTTTACTCGTCGCAATTGTCCAACTCGGCCTGCAGCCTCGTTTGAGAAACCTACGACTCATTAAAAAAATATCTTCATTTTGTAACATATTGCATAAATATTTTGACATTCAATTTAAAAATTAAAGTTTTCCAAAACACTAGTAAAGTATTAATCAAATCATTGACACTCCAATCCACTGAATTTTTCTAAATTTCTTCTAAGTGTAAATGACCCATTTACGACAAATGGTAAGTATTATTACCACCGGACAAACCATTACTCTATACAAACGAATTTTTACAACTGGAAATTCGCTATGTTATGCAGGATACTGCGCCAGGGATATTTTTTCTGTTTTACTTATTAATTACTACTTACTACTTTGATGTGAACAGTGCATTATAGACACCGATAAAAATGATTTATTTATTATTAACAAATTTAAGTACCTGTATGCACTCCATTAACGTGTTTATTAAGCGCACCATTACTTTTAAATCGGGCCGGACATATATCACAAGCAAATTCTCTAACATCTGTATGCACTGTTTTCATGTGATGATTACACAGCGATATTCTCGTAAACTTTTTACCACATGTTGAACAGGGAAATGTTGGTTCAAGATTTTTCAGTTTGTTTCTCAGTTTGTGCAAGCTCAAATGTGAGCTAAACTTACGAGGTTCTATTGTTGCATACGCTAATAAAAGAAATACAAAAAAAAATTATTAATTTATAATAAGATTTAAAAATATATAAAAAAAAAAATCTCAAATAGTTATCACTAAAAAAAAAAAACTTTACTGCAAAAATTGCTAATATTTTTTACGATAAAGATCGCTAATAAATATATTCAGTTACCAGTATACAGCAGATCAAATAGTCACTAACAGAGTCGGCGTATACAACATCTTGAACTGGAAGTGTGGAGACTATAAATTGCATTTTTTTGTTGAAAATATGTACATGTATTCTGAAATACATATACATATACAATTAAATATAGATGACAATAAAACTGACTTTTTGAAAGAGATTGAAAATATTTTTATGACAAAAGCAATAAATTTTATGAGTCCCTAGTCCAAAAAATTGTACACTCCGACTCTGTTTAAAGGGCATTTGATCCGCTATATAGTCATTTATCGGTGATGGCTGTAACTTCTGACAAAAAATGGTGTCTAACGTTATCAAGTGCCTAGAAATGTAACAATTTAATATTAATAGATTTGAGCGTTAATTTATGGTATTCCATATTTGTAAATAATAAACAAATAGTTTACTTCGCAAAATATTTGTTTATTATTTACAAAACCAATCTCAATTGACGATTCTGCCTGTTTCTTGTACGTAAACAAATACGGTACTTGACTGTATTCAAAATTTGTTTTAAATGTTGAATAATTTTATGTATTATCCTTAAATATATTCAATTTTAGTAGTGACAAATAAAAATATTATTTAGTTATTTAAAAATTCGATTTTGAAAATTATAAATTTTTAGTCTTCATTTAAATGATTAAAAACGCAGTGATATTTGAAAATGACGTCATTTTTTATAGCAGATCTTATTATTGTAGTTACGTATTGTCTATAACAAATTGCAATTTTCATTGTGACATTTTTACAATTCTAACTGACCAAGAGAAGTTGTTTTTCTTTGTAATTTATTTTGAACTTCTTTGGTTTGCAATTAATTTTGCACTCAAAAAACATTGATGGAAGGAATACATCGTCACTTAATACCTAAAATATCCTTATCAACTTGTTTTAAATATTATGTTAAAATTGCTTTTATTTTTTGCTACAATTTTAAAGTTACGTCAAACTGTTTTCTTAAAGTGTATTTAATACTTGTAGGGCTTCATGAAAATCTTACAGTGATGATAAATGAAGAAGATAACAAAGTAGAAAGTTGTAAATACCACTAAAACTGAGCATGGTGACTACTGAATATTATGTACAAATTTGAAACCATGTTGACAAGTGTTGACATAAATGAAAGCGACATCTGTTTGAGTTAAATCGTGACGGCGTTGCATACGTCACTACGCCAAGTCGTTTTTCCCGCCAATTTGTTCATTTAAAATTGAACAATGGTTTTTTTGAAGATTTTTAAAAATTTAACAAAAATGAACTAATTTATACGTAAGAACAAAGCATTTAGAATCATTTCTCAATTGCAGTCAAGTACCCTATTTGAACAAAAAATGGAGGCCGTAGAGTTTATCGATGAAATTTTGAGAGAAGATAGTATTTATCATTAAAATTTATGACTAAAATTAAAAGACAATTTTTTCTTGGCTAATACCACTTTATTTAAAGTTTTTAAATATACGGGTCCGAAACATGTCACAGATATTTAAAAACTTTAAATAAAGTGGTATTAGCCAAGTAAAAAATTGTCTTTTAATTTTAAAATGGAATACCATAAAGTAACGCTCAAATCTATCAAAAATTCATGACATTAATTTATTATTAACATGACAACCCAACAGAAAGCTGTCCATCGGCATCGCCAACGGGGAGGAGGGTACAAAATATGGTTGTTTATTGGGATCTCGAAAAACTTATTTCCCAAGAGTAGACACTTCCAAAAATAAATTTCAAAATTATTTAATTACAGTAGCTTAAACTACAGAGACTTTATTATATACTTGATAATAGTGTGACCATTGGGAGCAAATCTGTCATATTCAAGCCAAACTTTAAATGATTAACCGTAGTAACTCAATAAATAACGTATATAAATTCAAAGTATTATAAAAGTGGTATTTTGCGAAGTAAAATATTTGTTTATTATGTAACAATTTACTTACCGCACATGTGACATAAATATCTGTGATCTTTGTCATGCACCTCTTTCATATGTTCTGTCAGCTCATGATATAATTTAAACTTTTTATAGCAGCAAACACAAGCGATCTTTTCTTTCGGCGGTGGCTTCTAAAAAATAATAATAATTATTTTCTTACAAACACCTGTAATATTTCTCTTGCTTACAGGTTTAAAAAAATCATCATCCGAATATGTTTCTTCCATTAATTTCTTGTTATCATCGGTACCTTCATCTTCCGGTTCCGATTTAATTTCAGTTTTAATATCATCTGCAGTAATTGGAATTCCTTCAGACAAATCTTGTTTAGTGTCGACATTTTCAATCGTCTGATTGCTTCCTGTCGACATACGATCAAATTCATAATCATCATCATTTTCTATTTTTGTTGTATCATCATCTGCTTCTGTTTTTAATTCTTCCGGCGAATCAGTTTTCAAATCTTTAATTTTGACCGAACATTCAAGATTATTTTTCTTCTCATCATCATCATCATCATCTGAAGTTTCTAAGTATTTTATAACTCTTTTAGTTTTACGAGTTTGACGGGTCGTAGGTGATTTCGAATCATTATGTAAACTTTTAAAATATTGAACGAGTTTATCTTGTGTTTTTATACAATTCTGTTTAAACTTGTAATAAGATTTAATTTGTTTGATACACGTAACACAAATTTTTTTGGGTAAAGTATCATTTTTTGTGACCTAAAAATTTATTATTTTTAAATTTCGTTGTGTTTAATTCTCTGAGCATATAATATAATAATAACAGTAGTATGATCAGACCTATAGCTATTTGTTTATTTGTCGGTGCCAAAATGGGAAATTTGACTAATTCTGGGAAATTATTTCAAAATATACATATTTATGTATGGGGAATTTGACTAATTTTGGGAAACTATTTTAAAATACGCATATTTATGTATTATGCATGTAAATAATTTTAATTTTTAAAAATAATGCCGAAAATCGTTAAAAAAAATTCATTTAATATTTGTTCTCAAAATTTACGCGAAAACGTTCATTAGCTTCAATTACGTTACATTCTCTAGATAGCAACAGGTGTCATGTAACTAAGAAAAAAAAATTGTTTATTTTTCTTATAACTAGGAAAAAATTGTTGATTTTTAAAAAAATTAATTAAATTCAAATTAATTTCCACAGTTATGTTTGCTAACCGTAATTTACGTAGCGAACCTAGTGGTAACAGTGCTGAAATGTAAGAGAATGCAACGTCACAGCCCATTTCTACCGACGTCATTTATAGCTGAAAAGTATTAATTTTTTTTAAAATTAAATAATGATAGTTAGGATGAATTAACATAATAAATTGCTGTCTTTTATTATCAATTTTCATTAAAATTTGTTTTTATTGTTTTTCTTTGATACTGTCAAATACCCCATTATGCATGTTCGTGTTTTTAATTTATGAAAATAATGCCGAAAATCGTTAAAAAAATTATTTTAATATATGTTCTTAAAATTTTCGCGAAAACGTTTATTAGCTGCTAGTTATGTACGTCACATTCTCTAGATAGCAACAGGTGTTTTGTAACTAAGAAAAAAAATATTTATTTTTCTTATAACTAGGAAAATAAATTGCTGGTTTTTTAAAAATTAATTTAATTTATTGTTGGATTATTTCCATAGTTATGTTTGCTAACCGGAATTTATAGTAGCGGCCCTAATGGCGGTAGTGTTGAAATATAATAGAATATAACGTCACAGCCCGTTTCTGTTTACGTGGATTTTAGCTAAAAAATTACTTTTTTAATTAATTTTTTTAAAATAAAATAATGATAATTAAGATGAATTAACATAATAAATTGCTGTCTATTTAACACGTTAAATATCCACGTGTTAAAACATTTGCAAGTATGTCTAGTATCGTTTACTATCATTTTAATTATACTGAGAAATTGAATGAAGGCGTGGTTTAATTTTTTGCCTACCCACATCCTCAAAGTACTTTCTCCATTCGCCATCGGATGACAGCTAAAGAAATGGAATTTAGAACATTCTGTTTTTATTGGAAATAATCTAACAATTTGGAATTGTCTGTTTTTATTTGGAAATAATAAATTACTATAAAAATAATAAGAATGACATTTCAAAAACTATACCAATTTCTATTTTGTAAACCTTGCTTACTGGCAGTAATTATTTTTTTGACCATTAGTTTAATCCTCAACTAATGTGATAAAATCAACTTCATATAAAATATTTATTTATTTATGTATAACCGTATAGGTCAACATCAACTAAAATTTGTCTAACGTAATTAACAAATGAAGCCAAATTAGACGTACAATTTTAAGTTACTACGATTACACTTACAGTAATATAAAAATAACAAAAATGAAAAGAGATAGAAAACTTGGTTCGTTTAATTTTGCTTCATTCCTTGTATCTGTTTAATGACGT
The DNA here is from genome assembly GCA_035578155.1 of Brachynemurus nebulosus. Lineage (NCBI taxonomy): Eukaryota > Metazoa > Arthropoda > Insecta > Neuroptera > Myrmeleontidae > Brachynemurus > Brachynemurus nebulosus. Next base: position 164,382,694 of record JAPWDM010000001.1, read on the forward strand.
CAGTCCAGTTTAAATTTATTTTTGATAAATAATGGTTTGCTGTTGTATTGCACCTTCTAAAAATAAAAGTTTAAATATAACAGAGAAGGAAACTGGAATAACTTTTCATTTGTAAGTAAACTAAAAATATTATATTATGTACTCGATGGCATAATTACATATTTTTATAAAAATTTTATACATATAGTATACATAAATAAAATTAATAGTAAATTATAAACCTAACTAGCAGAAAGAGAGCTACATTTAAGTAATTAATATCTAGAATACGGGTAATATCAAACATTGAATCACTCAGGCTGTACAAGAAAATTTACCTCCATTTTCATCCCTCCAGCTCCTCTTATGAACCTGACTTTGGTTTAACCTATACAGATGAATAGGTCTTTCAAAGAGTAACATTTCGTTAATTTAAAGTTTTCGAGATATCTTAAGAAATACGATTTGAACCCCCAACTTTAGGGGCTGGTTTCACCCCGTAAACGTGGAAGATGGCCGATAAAAAAAAATACGAGTCCCTTATTTTTGCCTATTCTACACACCAACGAAGTTTCATCAAAACTGCGAATTTCACTCTGGGTACATCTCCTTGTAAGTAGCATAAAACGATACGCTACTAATTTATAGGAGTTTGACTGATTTCAATAAATACTATAAATAATTGTTCCTCAGAATAAAATCTTCCATTATTATATTCTTTCAGATGATGGAGCAAAACTCGATCGTTAATTTGTGATCTGATACATGTATCAAATTTTTCCCATCATAAATAGAAAGAGCTCACTAAAAATTAGGGGATACGAGTTTTTGCGTTTTTCCGAAATATGTGTGGTATTCAGAACATATTCCATTATTATTTATTATAGATTGCAAATACTTTCTGTATTTTTTTATTTTTATGTTTATATATATGGCATATTTTTTTGAATGCCATTTTTATTTTTTCATTATAATTTACTATTTTCAAATATGTAAAAACCGACAATTCCAAATGGCTACCATTGTTTTAAGTGCCAACTTTTGGTAACGAATGAAAAAACGACTAGGTACTAGTAAGCTAAACACTAAACAGTTAACCATGCCTCTATTTGATTTCCCAATACATAAATTTTTATTATGCAAAGTGTAAAATGGTTTAAACTTATTTAAACAGAAAATGCAAAATGTCATTCTGTATTTGAATATATATTTCCAACTCTTTTAACAATACAATATATTGTACAATCCTTCAATATAACCTACAGGCAAGGGCGTCCATACCCGGGGGTAGGCCCCCCCAAGCTTTTAGGGAAAAGATAAAATATATAAATATTTACAAAAAATTTCCAAGGAAGCTCGATAAGAAGAAAAGGTTTTTTTTGCTCATTAATACTGTTTTTGAGAGAAAATGTCGGACCCAAACAGGGGGCCCGCAGGTTGAATTAGGAGCCCGGAAAACATGAGATGAAGTCTTTTTCCTTTTTTGTTCGCCACTTGAATTTTTGAGGAAAATTTTTTTGTACCCGGGGGCCCGTCATTTCTCTCGCTCGCCCTGAATATCAGAGTTGAAACTTCTATGGCTATTTACAAGTCGCCATTCGTCATCCAAAATATTAAAAATTTTCCTAACCCTCAGTTCTAGCCCCCCCTACAAATTTTTATATGGGCGCCCTTTCCTACAGGTGATACATTTAAGTAACTAGATCTTAAAAAAAATAGATCAATCTGCTTGATATACTTTCTATAGTTCACAATTACATGTATAATTTAGTTAAAAAGTTTTGCAACAAAATTTTAAAAAAAAGTCTTTTCGTGAAAATTAAAACGGAAAAGTACAAAAATCACTAAAATTTGGTTGGCATCACTTTTTCCCTGTGCACTGTGTCATACAGTGTCGTTTGTTTTCTAAATGGCACATGCTCAATGAGCGTCGCTCATTGTACATTAGATTTTGTGCAATATTATTGAGCGTGTTAATTTGAGTTATGTACACAATTTGATCTTGAAATTTTGTTTTTACTTTTTAGGCGGTCTGGCGGTTTATTTTAATTATTACCTCCAAAAATCCTGTATGTTATCAAAGTGACACAGAACACATTTTTATATTTTCTAGGGCTGTTTTTTTTTTTTTTTTTTTTTTTTGAAAACTCCTAATATATAAAAGCTTTACTTTTTGTTTTTTCTTTGAGGTTTGATCATAAGGGCTGAGAGATTTGATTTTTGTCAACTATTTAATATTTATCTTTTAACGGATGTTTACCTGTATTGAAGTACATTCCCGTAAAACTTTAACAAAATCTACTGATTCAACTTTTTCAACATTATATATATCTTTTATTTTAGACTCTGTTTTAAAACACGTACGACAAATTTTTGATGAATCCATTTTGTTAACTTTTATAAACTTAAAACAATAACATTCTGAAACTCTTACACAATGACAACGCGGACAATAACCTACTTCCTACTTCGGTGAATTTGTTAAGTATTGCTTGTTTGTAAACTGGGCATTTCATGCAAGGCCACCTTAGATCTATCCTTATCTATCTTGTTTTAGTACATATGTAAGGTAAGAGAGATAGATTAAATATAATATGTATTTTTTTATGGCATTCACATAATAAAATGTCGTAAAAAAATACCGAAAGAGAAAAAAATAGAGAATACATACATATATCTGTCATACTCCTAAACAGTCATAAAGCAAATACCTCAAATACATAATATGTATACGTATCACAGTTAACATCTTGACGGTCATTGACGTTACAGGACATTAAGTGAAACCTTACTAACACGTACACCACGTCGCAGAACGTCAAAATTCCATTAAAGAGTATTAGCTGTCAAAATAGTGTACCAGTTGGGCGTTTTGTTTATTTTTTACCTTTTACTTTTTTATTTTTTTATCCTTTGCATTCTAATTTTAAAAAAGACTAGTGCGCTAAAGTTTACGTAATAATATTGATTCATATCGATTCATACCATGTGCTAAATGTGCCTATAATAGTTGTATACTGTAATGAAAGTAACAAACGACTATAACGGCCTAAGGCTGATCGTCCTTTGGATGCGGAAACGTGCGATATTTAATTCGGACGAATACGTATGAAAACGGACGAACGATCCAAACAGCTGCGAAGCTATACATCCTCGTCGTCGAAAGCGTATCGTTCGTCCGTTTCCGTGCGTATAATTGCGAAGTGTGAACAGATCCAATTTTGTTTGGATTTTGTCGCGCGACGAAGTCCGTTCCATGAGATTTTTATTTTTACTGAAATGAAACTGAAGGTAAATTACAATTATAACTGTGTATCTTTGCATATTACGTGCCATAAATTGTTTTTGACTTATTTTTATAGCATTTATAGCTTGAGAAAAAAAAATTAAAAAGAAAAATACTGACGAATATTGAGCTAGTGGACGGACAGTAGACATATCATTTCGGACGAACGAGAAACGTACGTAATCGTCAATCAAATATCGCACGTTTCTGCATCCAAAGGACGACCAGCCTAACAGGTAATGAGTTTTTAAGTAACGAGTACCTAAAATACTTATCGTAGTTTTATCGTTAGTTTTATAACAGCTCTATACAAAATGTTAAGACACAGATGAGACAAATGATGCCTACACATAAAAAAGTGTGGTCCGAAAGTTACAATAAGCTGCATTTTATACTGTTTACTAACTAGTCGTCCATCGGCTCTACAATTCTATAGTATGTATCCACTCCCACCATGCACCTCGACCACATACATAACGAATATCACACATACTAACATTCACTATACTACACATAAAAAACACAAACTAAATATGTTTGTTTATTGTCAGGAATATACAAATATCTCAAAAGTAAGGCAAGTGCACTTCAAAACAACTGTAATGTGCTTAAAAGTAAGAGCAAGCCACTTTGGCTAACGCCGATACGAATGCGCCCATTATTCCAATCCAGTAGTCCAGTCAGGGAGTCCAGTGTTGGACTGGATTATGTATATCGTTTACATTATTCCCATAGAACACTAGAAGCCAACTAACATAAAAAAAGTGAAATTCGCTTGGAGTCCTTTGTAACCCAGTCACAGCTTAAGGCATTAGTCCGTCAGTAGTCGTCGTCGAGTCAACATACCATTGTATTAACAATATACCCATTGTTACTTGAACACGTTGAACAGCTCTCTCTGGTAATACGTGTGTTGTGGTTGTATGCGTGTATACACATACTACTACAAAAAACCAAACTAATACACTGCAAACAGTGTGTATGTACACAAACAGAGTACGTCACAAACTCATTACAAGTGGAACAGAGGCAAAGCCAATCTAGTTTGTCCCCTTGATTATTCCAGTCATTCCATTACATTACAAAAAACAACAATGCTTGTTCACTGTTCAACGTTTTCCAGCACTAGGATTGGCCGTCTACATGCCGTCTACACTATTCCAGTGGCGCTGGAATGGGCGAACTGGGATGAAAAGTAGACCGTCAATCCAGTCACTGGAATGGATACATTCCAGTGCATTTCAGTGTCGGTCTATATTATGCCAGTGACATTCCAGCGCTGACTTCGATCACTGGACTGTAATGCTACTGGAATAATGTGAACGGGCGATTATTCTGTGACAAGAACAGCCAGTACGGCCATAATAATATAGATACATATGTAGTGTACGTAGAATATGTACGGCATGTACCGCATGTACGGTATGTACCATAATATAGTGAATGCAAAAACGTTAATTAAACGTACTGAAGTACCGAAGGTACTGAATGTACATATGAATTTTAATAAGTGAGTGAAAATTTGTAAAGAAATAAAATTATTAAGAAATTTTCAGAATATTATTTTGTTGAAAAAATAAAAATAAATAAATAACTAAATGGAACCATCTAAAATTTGCCGTACTTGTTTTAAAACAAAATCTAAAACAAAAGATATATATGATATTGAAAAAATTGGATCAGTAGATTTTGTTCAAGTTTTACTGGAATGTACTTCAATACAGGTAAATATTCCTTAAAAAATAAATATTCAACAATTAACCACAATCGAACCCTTATGGATGAAAACACAACAAATAGTCTAAAAAGGCTCCTTGACGTAACGAAAAAAGTAATTGAAAATCATTTAAAAAATAAAAATTCAGTCAGAAATAGAGCTTTCCTTTTGTTAGCCAGATTTACAACATACTAGATATCAATTCTAAAAATATTATAAAAAATTGCAGAAAATTCTGTAAAAATACGTAAATATAAAGCAACATATAAAACAACAAAGAAATTTAAAAAAATTTAAATAAATTTTTAGGTCACAAGAAATGATATTTTACCCCAAAGAATTTGTTTAATATGTGTCAAACACATAAAATGTTATTACAAATTTAAACAGAAATGTTTAAAATCACAAGAAAAACTAATTAAGTATTTTGAAAATTTACATAATAATCCCAAATCAGCTACGACCCCCCGTCAGACTCGTAAAACTAAAAAAAGCATAAAACAGCAAGAAATTTCAGACGATGATGATGAGATAAAACCGAATTTTGAATATCCGATCAAAACTGATTCGTTGGAAGAATTAAAAACGGAAGCTGATGAGACAGAAATTGAAAATAATAATAAATATGAATTCGTTCATATGCTAGAATATGGATATAGTATTGAAAATGCACAAAACAATCAGTCGACTGAAAATGACGACAATAAACAATATTTACCGGAACATATTGCATTTAGTGCAGACGATATTAAGGTTGAAATTAAATCGGAACCGGAAGATGAAAATATCGATGATGATAATAAAATGAACAATAAAGTAGAGGATGAAACATATTCGGATGATGAATTTTTTAAAATTGTAAGCAATAGAAAAAAAAATTCGCAGGTATTCGTAATCAAAATTTTTAATTTTAATTTTTAGAAGAAACCAAAACTGGACAGTTTTTCTTGTATTTGTTGTTATGAAATATTTACATCACGAAAATATTTAAGAAAGCATATGAGACAAGTCCATGATAAAAATTATAGATATTTATGCCACATTTGTTGTAAGTATAAACGGTCTAGTCTAACTCTTTAACTATTATGTTTTATAAGTACACCCGTCCGTTAATTTACGCGGTTCTTTTTTTACGTAATTGTTTTACGCGGCAAATTTACCTCAGTTTACGCGGTCGGGATATGTACCGTATTTTCTTGCATATAACGCGCACTTTGAACACCAAAAATATTGTCCAAATTTTGTGGTGCGCCGGCTATAAAACTGAGTTCTATAAAAATTATGACGGTTTTATTTTAATATTAAATATTCTTCTGTAAGTGGGTTATCAATAAAAAAAAATAAAGGAAATTTTACAATAATACAAATATAATAAGATGGGGATTTAATAATTTATTGCTTTCTTTTCAAATTATTCCATAGGTTTATATATTAAAACTAGCATTTACCCGCGGCTTCGCCCGCGTGGCATTTGAAGTTATGGCATCTAGTTAAAACATGTAAAGTGTACTTTCATCGCGTCGCTATTGCGCGTCGAGTACTGTTACTTTTTTCTTTGGAATTTTCCTACAGAAATACAATATTTTCCCCGGGTAAAAAATAGACTATAACATTCTTTTAACAACATGCCAAGTTAAAATTAAATCAATGATTCTTTTTTATACTGTTTTAAATATATTTTCCCACGGGAATAAGACTTCCGACAGGATTTAGACATTTTCCCGGGGTAGAAAGTAGTCTGTGTCCTTTCTCGTCCTCTCTGTAAACAATATGCAAAGTTTGAAATCAATCATCCTTTTTGTTAATAGTCAGTTGTTATTTCATTGTCAGTTGTTTCGTTTGAATACATTTTCCCTCGGGAATGAGATATTTTATCGGGATAAAAAAGTAACCTATGTTTATCGCTGTATATCGTCATCTTTGTTTATCATCATTTTTTGTTTCATTTAAAATACATATATTTTTCTAGAGGAATGAAATTTCCTAGGGGAAGTTTCCCGGGGTATAAAGTAGTTTGTGTCCTTTCTCATCCCTTTTATTAGCAATATACAAAGTTTGAAATCATTTATTTATCCGTTTTTTAGTAGTCAGCTGTTGTAATTTAATACGTTTCCCCTGGGGAATGAAATATTTTCCTGAGATAAAAAAATAGCCTATAATCGTCTCTCGCCCGCAAGCCACGTCTGTGCAAAGTTTCAAGTTGATTGGTTAAGCTGTTGAGGCGTGAAAGCCAGTCAAACAAACAAACAAACTCACTTTCGCATTTATAATATTAGTAAGGATTATTTTAGTTAGGTATATGAATCATTATTTTATTATCAAAGTTGGAGTGCGCGTTATACGGCGAACATACAAAAATACCAAAAAAATATTCAAAATTTTGGGGTGTGCATTATATGTTGGTGCGCGTTATACGCTGGAAAATTCGGTAGATACATATATTTTTCTATAAGTTTTAAAATTGACAGTTTTACACAGACTGATTGTGAAACTTTGTTGTCTTGACGGATAACAAATAATTAATGTTACAAATACATCTCTGTGGTTGCAAATGTGGGTTAGTTTAATGGAGTCATGTGCTTATGCTTCCTCTAGGGAATTAGAAAATTCGAGAAATAGGGAATTCGAAAAATGTATTTATTAATTTTTATAATTTTTAATTGTTTGAAAATCGGCTTTAACCCTGGTCTAGTTAATTTGTTGAATTTAGAGTTGGAAAACGTTTTTTGTGAGTGTAAAGCTGAGCGTCCACTAGGCAAATGGAGTGGCGAAATGCCGCTCTTAAGAAAAATATATCTAAACACTTGTATGTGCGTCCACTAAATCGATAAAGCAGTGCGCTATGACCCCCATAATATATGTAGTATACCTGTATTGTTACTTCTTTGCATTTTTGGTCACAAACAATAGAGTGCAGACATAGAGATACATAGAGAGACAACTTAAAAAATCGTTTAAAAAGTTAAATAGTCATTTAAAAAAAAGATGACAGCAGTCATTTGTATTTCTAAACTATATTTTGTCTTTATCTAATGAATGACAAAATACATTTGTTAAAGAAATGCTAATTTTGAGTCAGGAATAAACAAAGATACACTAAACCTTTAATGTCTTGTTGTCACACTCTTATCAATTGTTTATATTGGGGTTTTTGTTGTCATAGATCCCAGTTGTGTACAACATATTTGCTTCAAAAATAGGTACATAGTTGGCCATCCATGTATATTACTGAATGCAGACGATATTACTCTCTCTTTTTATTTAGTGTACCGCTTACATTGTGCGCATGCGCTGAATATTTCAAAAATGCCTCCATTTTTGCCACTTAGGTTATCATTTTCAAGTACGATTGTACGTTACAAAGTAAATTTTATTTAATAAGCAAAAAATTTATTTATTTATTATTTGGATAAACAAAAAATTGTCATTCGTGAGTTAAAAATCCAAATAATAAAATATTAAAAATATTAATGAATTTGTTTAATAATTTTCAAGTGAATCGCTACGCATGCGCAGAACAGTAAAGGTATACTATGCATTGTCTGTCTCTCTTTGTTTGCAACTAATTCAATTTATACGCTAGATACAAAGTTAGCAATATAGGTATACTACATATATGTTGATGCGACATTATGCCACATCGCTCCATCAACTCAGTGAACGGCCGAGCGGTCGGTGTACATCAACTTCGGGCCATTTCGATGACTCTCGGAGTCGTTCGTCTCTTCTCACTTCAGTCACAGAATAGATAACAACCAGAAGAGTAACAGAATGAGAGGTCCGATATTGTCTGCTATGACCTTGATTGCCTGTGTTTTGTGAAAAGCAAGGGGTGTATTACCTATATCTAACAGAGCCGGTATAGGATTTGAATTATGAAAAAAAATAATACAATATATTAGATGATTTGTTATTGTTAGCTAGCATTTATTTAATAAAATTCTTCACCATTCTTCACTAAATAAACATTGTGTGATTTAGATATATTCTCCATGTTAATATAATATAATTTGCAAAATTTACAATTTAAATTTGTAACGAAATTTTATTTTAAAATACACTACTGCCCTGGAACTACGACACTGATCGGTTTGAATTAACATATTCTTCCAATTTCTTCCAAACTCGAGCATCAAAATTTACCTGACTATCGTTTCTTCTCTTTCTGTTACTCTTCTGGTTGTTATTTATTCTTGTGCTTCAGTATACTAAAATCAACCGTAATTATACAAAAAATAATTTTTTTAATTAGCACTGCATTTTTTAATTTAATTATCATAATTATATTTTATTAATTATAATTATCAAAAAAAAAGACGAACCGTTATTAGAATTAAAATTGTAATTGTTTAAAAGACGTAATAGAAATTTAATTTTTATTTTGTTAAACAATTATTTAACATTATGTGAATCTGATTGTTTGAAAATATTGAACTGCATAATTTAATAACTGAAAACAGTGTGCGCCCCACGATTGCCCCGCGTTCGCATGTTGCCGGACTTCTTGTAAAAAAATTTCACACCGTACCGCGCCGCTTTACTAACCCAGTCGACGCTCAGCTTCAGCGTAAAATAACATACTTAATATTTTTTTTTCGTTTATTAGCCAAAATGACGAACAGTAAAAGTAGTTGGCGCTATCATATGAAATCTCATCAGCCCGAAAAAGAACGAAAATATGTTTGTAACAAATGCAATAAAAGATTCTTAACAAATACGGTGTACAAACGTCACGTTTCAACGGTACATACGGATATTAGACAGTTTACTTGCCATTTGTGTCCGGCCCGATTTAAACATAAAAGAGGGTGTATTAAACACATTAATTCAGTACATTCAGGTATTTACTTCAATATTTATATATATTTTTTTAAATTTTTTAAATTTTATATATTTTAAATAATTTTAGATAAAAACTATTCATGTAAAATTTGTCAAAAATTGTTTAATCGTATGGATAATTTAAGACAACATGTAAAAATTCATACTGGTGAACGGCCGCACAAGTGTGAAATTTGTGGAAAAGATTTTCTTTACACACAGTTATTAAGGGCACATTTAAAATCACATGAAATAGATAAAATATGATATAATAGGAATTTTGTTTTTATTTAAATTAATTTTATTGTAATATTTTACCGTTACAGTATATATGTTGTATAAAGAGAGATTTCTAAAACTTCAAAGGTAAATAAAATAATGAGAGAATTTTGATTTTAAATTACGGCGTACGATTTGTATACGGCGTACACTATCGTTGGAAAGTTTAATCGCAGTAGCCTTTAAGGTAGTTGGTCAATAACACGATTTTTTCAAAGGATTTTAACGAAACTTCTCTAGACATTTATTTAATTCAGTACCAATAATACAAGCCTATTCCGATTAAAATTGACTACCCCAATTTTCGGAAAAACGATTTCAAAGTTTTGTAATTTTAACGCAGGCTCTTATGGGAAAACTCTGTTTTTTTTTTTGAATAAAATGAAAACGTGTCAAAGGAATTTGATAAAAATTTAATATGTTATAAAACACAAAGTTACAAACCATAGTATTTAATAAGAAATAAAAATTATTCACTACGCCGTTTTTTTTTTTAAATATAATTTATAAACATCATTTTACAACGCTTTTTCAACATTGCTTTTATATTGCTACAACATAAGCGCGCGGAAATTAAAAAAACAATTGGTATACAAATATAATAACTGAAGAATATTAACACATTATTTAATTTTTGATAAAAAAAAATTTTCGCTATGATATACTTTTGTACATGACTATCTCGGAGCAACTACGTTAAATGATAAATTATGAAATATAATTCAGATGTTTTAAGTCATCAATGCTAATCTAAATAACTAATTTGCTGTGAGCTTTTACCTGAAGGGGATACGAAATTCGACTACAGCGCTCAAGGTGAACAAATATGTCAGTTTATCCGGATGCTTAATGTACATATTTTTACGATTTTTTTCGTTTTTCAGAAAAAGTATTTTTATTTTAAATACTATGTTTGATTCTTTCTAAGCGAATACTTATTACGATGCCTATTTACCAGATTCTACAAAATAATAAAAAAGGTTATTTGTAACCCTACTATTAAACGTCACTGATGTATGTACTTAAAATGAGCTGATGTATGGCTTTTATTAAACAAATTTCAGTTTATTTTTTTATTATTATTCTATCCTATAGCTATATATTTAATTTTAAAGACAGCAAGGTAAAATTCTTGGATAAATAACGGTACTTTAAAAGAAATACATCCCCAGTCACTAAAATTTAAACGATAGTTTCATAAGAAAAGTTCACTTATATTGAAACATTGGGCCAGTTCGTATCTGTGTACGCGGAAGCGGCTTGCGCTTAAGTGTAAGCAATATGTGATTGAAAACAAGCACATTTGGCTTGCTATTAATATGTATGTATATTCCTGTCTCACTTTCCATGGTCTAGTGAGACAGGAATATACATACATATCAGTAGGAAGCCAAATGTACTTGTTTCCAAACACATATTGCTTACACTTGAGCACAAGCCACTTCCGCTTACGCCGATACGAATTGGCCCATTACTAGCCGTCAATAAATAGTAGAAAAAATTCTTTATTCAGCTAAAACTAAAAACTGCTTATAATAGGTATATATTTAAAAATATATTTTACTTAAATAAATATATATTTGTGTACATGCTCTATTTTATTTAACATGAAATCGTTTTAGTACTTATAATTTTTTAAAGGTTTGTTGGTGCGATTAAACTTTCCAACGGTAATGTAAATTTTTTAGCAAATATCCATCATGAAAATTGTAGCTATTACAGCGATTGCCATGGTAAGACTTCAGTCGAGGATGTTGATAAAAATTTGTTTTGAGGTCCCTAGAAGCCGAAAATTATATTCACTAAAATTTATATATATATATTTTTTTAATCGTCGACGGTATTTTTGGAATGATATTTTTTTTAATCCGCCTCTATTAAATGTGACGTCATATTTATTCGGATCCCAACCCCCTTCCTCATCTCGCTAAAGTCGTTACTCCATCACTTCTGTTTGCGTACGTAATTTAGATGGCATTCACCTGTCAAATAAGTTTCATAAACCGAAAATGGGATTTTATGGGATTTGTCAAATGAGTGGGACTTGACTGATGAAAAAGTGCATTGACATTAGTTTGTATCAAAGAACATAGAAATTTCAACATGAGAAAAAATTGTTGGGATCACTTTATGAATATGGTTGGATTTTTTTATGGATATGATTTTTATATATTATCCATAGTTATTACTTTATTAGCTTTTTTTTTAACTGTAAAAAAGTAAATTTCAAAACAAAAGAATATAAGCTTTAATGTCCATTTTTTCTAACGTGTGCCTTTGACTTTGTATCATTTTTAAATACTATTTTGACGCAATATCATTTTAATTTTTGCTAAATATCTAATAATAATAAAATACTATCGATACACAGTAAACTTTCCCAGGGGCTGGCAATATTTTTAACTAATGACCGACCGAACATTCGGTTTCGGCCACTTTTGGCCAAAAATCTAGTTTCGACCAAAAATCGGCCGAAACTTTGGCCGCACCGAAACTTAGTGTTCGTGAATTGTTGCTCTTCGTTTGGGCGAGCTCGGGTCTCGTACATATTTCAGCAAGATTTCAGCATACAATTGAAATTTAAACATGTCTAGATAAGTTTCTATTTTGGCCGAAACTGAGACCGAGGCCGAAGTTTTAGTTTCGGCTGCAAATCCTGTTTAGGTCGGACATTATTTTTAACACGTTGACGCAGCACTGTACCACGTCAACAATTCCGTATTAAAGCGTACACCAATAAGCTATATGAACATAGCTCGCACTTTGTCTAGTTACCGTGGTCCATGAGTGATGGAGCGATACAGTGCGACTGCAAGCCTGTTATCCATATTATTGTATATGTATAGTTATCCACCTATGCGGTAACCCATTTAGAGAGAATGCTGTGTATTACAAATACATTAAGAAATTGAAGTAAAAAAATTGACTGATGTGATTACTTTAATGGCGGTCAAACCATCAATTTAATGGTTTATCTAATATTTATAAACAAGTCTCCGTGGTGTGATATCTCTAGGAAACATATGTTAAGGATGTACACCCGAAAAAAAATTCCACCTTTTTCCATTGAACTTGAAATATATTAAACAGTAGACGATTCTGCATCGATTAGAAAAAAGAAAATTGTATGTCACCGACAAATTAAACGAAATAATATTAATGTTTTCATTTATCGTGTGTTATTTGAACCGGAAATAGCTTAGCTACAAATAAATTTGTAAAATTCATCACATGTTATCCAACTATCGTCAGAAAAAAAAAATAGTTTTATAAACTTTATACTATGTATTATTTTTTAATGAAAAAAAAAAACCGAACTCACTGGCCTGTCTTTTTCGTAAAAATTAAAATAAAAATTAGAAGTCGGAACCATGCGGTTTTGACACTATTTTAAAAAACTGTACCCGCCGTTATCGACGAGAAATATGGTAAAACATATAATGAATGTTTTTCCATTTAAGAAACACACACGACACAGTGCATTTTTTTCCCACAAGAAACTATTTTCTTTAAATTTTAACTTTTTAATTGCTTTTATATACAATTAAAAGGTTAGTTCTGCAATAAAATTTAAAAAAAAATTAGTTTTCTTGTGAAAAAAAAGAAAACGCACTATGTCACACCGTGTTTTCTAAATGGAACATACTCGATACGTCAACTGTCAGAATAATAACTTCTGATAACTGTTGAATCCAACGTCAACCATAGTCAAATTAAATATTCATTTCATGAAAAAAATTTATTAATTGATATAATTTTTTATAAAGTACACATCTTAATTCATAAAATAAGTGTTTCTAGTAACAATTTTACATTATGATTAATTAAAAAAAAAAAATTAGATGTACTACTCGATTTGACTGGGTACCATCCTTAAAGTCAAATTATATATAAAGAAAATGACTCATTTCAAAAATAAAGTTTTGTGACATAAAAGATATTATAATTTCTACTATCCTTTTTCAGTATATTAAATAGTAGATCTTGTGAGAGATAGCTAAATTACGAGTTTGTCTAATACATAAATTTATGAGAGTGAGCCATTTGCAGTTGTCGTTGGTTTCTCTATACAGTCGGACTCATGTATTTTCAACTCATGTATTTTCAACACCATCTATTTTCAACTGATTTTACTCACGTATTTTCAAGTTTTTGGTCCCCACTTCTCACGCAATACTTTAATACAGAAAAATAACTGTCAGATTAACTGATCGACCACTAGTGGTTTTATCCTATAATCCTACAATATATGATTTTATTTCATTTGATATTCCTAAAAAAATGATTTTACTACAAGTTTATTACACTTTTTTCATGTTTCACTTTTTTGTTTATCATAATATGTTACTTGACATTCTGTCATTTTAAGGTTATTCACTGGGGAAGTACACGTGACTACTGTTATTGTGTAAAGATTTACGCGGGCTTTTTGTGATTGGTTCTATGTCTGTCAAGTGGTTCTATGATTGCCACGGAGTGAGGATGAAGGAGAAGTTGAAAATACATGAGCGGATTAGTCCCGACAGGTTGAAAATACATGAGTTTGACTGTAATATGTTCGATTTAGTCCTCAGTGCAGAATTGGCCTCCATGGTGTTGTTCTTGCGAATACACGGATGCAGTGTTGCCAACTTAGTGGTTTTGAACGTCCCACAGTGGGGAAAATTTTTTTTAGTGGTTTGTGGTTTTCAGCGTTACCATATTAGTGGTTTTACCACTAAAACTGCTGGTTATTTCATTATTAATTTATATAATATTGTTGTATTTTTCTATTTTGTTATAATTAAATCAAAAATTAAATTATAAAAATTTTTATTTTAAAAAAATTTTTTGTTTTTTTTTTTTTTTTTTTTTGCTTGTCGCTGAAGAGTTGGTGGTTTTTAGTGGTTTTTAACGGTTTCAAAGTCGAATCTAGTGGTCTTTGGAAAAAAAAGTTGCTAACACGGATGCTGGTACTCGGACTGTAGTGTTATTAATTGGTGTTATTTGACATGAATACATAAATGTCAAAATTGTATTCAAAAATAAAGTATTTAATGCGTACTCAAATACTTTTAAAATGGAATTAACTACATTGTGTCGCACTTGTTTCATTTCAAATTCCGAAACGAAAAATATATTTGAAATTGAAAAAGTTGGGTCAGTTGATTTTGTTCAAGTTCTATTGGAATGCACTTCAATACAGGTAAATTTTCGTAAAGAAACAAATAATTTAATTTGAAAAAAAAATTGCTTAAGAGATCGCAATTTCACTAAAATAAACATCTGTTTTTGGTGTCAAATAAAATATGTTATGCTCATGAGTAAGGTTGGGAAAATATGTACATAATTATATGCACCTAATATCCTGCAAACAGTCTATAAAATATACTCAGATTTGACTTTAAAGAACAGAATATACATTATGCAAATATTGATAAAATTACAGATGTACTAGAATTTGAAATATTTTGTGAAAATCCATATTACAAAATATGAGGATATTTACTTTGTCACTTTTCACTAAATTAAACTTTTCGATTACAAGCTAGCTTTAGAGTATTAACTCATTATAATTAGCGATAGACGCAATGGTTTTGAATAAAGCGTTTATCGAAAGAAAAAATAATGCAATGATTGGTAGTGCCAACTGCCTGGCAGTTTTAAAACCGTGTCAGTGAATGTAAAGGGCCTTTTTTTAGACGGTCATATCAGTTCTCAGTTCAGTTTCCGTTCTCGTTTCATTTCAGTTCGGAAGAAGGTTTGTTTTTACACGGTTCGTTCAGTTCTCACTGTTCTACGTCGTTTCAGTTCTTTGTATAATCTGAGTTGCCCTAAACAAAGTGTTTTGCTTTAAAAATCTTCAACTTATATTCTTATACTTGTTTAAAAGTGCTAATATAATAACTCATGGATGAAGACTATTTCACTGCAATAGCGTTAGCTTTAGTGCTGAAGAAAAAGCGGAAGAAAAGAAGCCAGTGGAGTAAAGCTTGGCTCTTTAAAACAAATTCATTGTCGCATATAAATTTAATGTAGAAACTTCGCTTAGAACCATGTGATTGGTTGAATTATTTACGAATGAATAAGGATACGTATCTCCTATTCCTTCCTGATTTTCATCCACGCCGTCCATGGTATTAACACTTGTTACAGTCGGCTGTTGGTCACTGACGAACGAAAAGAGATCATAATACCATAGTGATGGTTTGTATACTTTCCCAGTTCCTGTTCTATTTCTTTCACTGTCCTTAACTTTCTTAAGTTCTTTGGTGTAAGTTGAGCGTAGACTATTTATTTTAAATTTTACCATAGCCATTTACCATCGTATTCTTTATATTTCTTTAATAATAATAATAATAATAATAATAATAATAATAATAATAAATGTTTATTTGTATTTGACTTTTTACAAAAAGTTTACAAAAGTGTCATAACATAACAAAGAAATCTAGGTATTAATTTAGTTACATATCTAGGTATTATATATATCGAGATATTATTATCTTTCCATGTGAATATCAAATTAATTCATTAATATCATATGGTGTACAATTTATTAAATATTTTTTTTAACATTTTCTTGAACTTAACTAAATTATTTATATTTTGTAGTTCATTTGGTCATTTAAACATTATTTTATAACCAGTGTATACCGGAGTTCTTTCATAAAAACTTGTTCTGTGGGTAAAATTGTACAACATATTCAATCTTGTATAATGGATTTTATCCGTTTGACAAGTGAAAAATCCTTTTTATTTCATATATACCGGGCTGGGAACTATTTAAAATGATTTCATTTTAAATATTATTTAAAATACAAAATGGCATTTTGCATTTTCTATTTTAAATAAGTTCGGTCAAACTATTTTCCATTTTGCATTTAAAATGGAAACTTGAATCCATTTTACATTTAAAATGAAAATGCATGTATACTCAGATTTATGTGTATACAATATTAGTTATAGAACTTGAATTGAACGACTTGAAGTCTAAGAAATTGTAAGTTAAATGTAAGTTGATTTAATTGACTCAAATTTTTTATAACTTGAGTTGCAATGTCACTTGAGTTAAATTTGTGTATTACTATATCTTTAAGACACGTCGATAAGAAATATTTTTGTATTCGAGTAAATGATTTTCATAATTTTATTTAGAAGTTGCAGTCGTAGCGTAGTCAAGGTTTGAATATGTCAAGGCCGAATTAAATTTTAAAATATTTTTAAGTAACAATATTTGAAGAGTTAAGTTTCGTTTTCATATCATGAAAACTTGACAAAATTTTCTCAAAAGACTGTCTTTATTTAATTTCAGTACGTCTGATATTTTCTCATTTTTTTTTTTTTTTATAATTAGTTAATTAAAATAATAATAAAAAAATTTATAGAATAAATTTAAAGTAAAAAAAAGCATTTTGCATTTTATAATCCATTTTAAATAACTATTTTCCATTTTCAATTTTAAATATGTTCTGCAAAACCATTTTCCATTTTGTATTTTAAATGCATTTTTGGAAACCATTTTCCATTTTCTATTTTAAATGGTTTCTACGAACCATTTTTCCCAGCCCTGCATATATATACAACTAATTCTAAAGTATAAATTCCCCAGTAGGTTAATATTTTGTTGTTTTTGAATAAACTTTTACAGGAACTTCTGCTATTTACTTTAAATATGGCCCTTATTATTTTCTTTTATAGAATAAAGATTCTATTTGCTTCATATTTTCTTCCTCACATGAGTATTCCATACTTAATAGTGGAGTCGACATGAGCGTAGTAAAACGCTATTAATTGTTCCTTGTCTAAATACTGTCTTAAAATTCGAATTTGGAAACAATTTAATTTTTTAAGTTACAATCTATCATACCACCTAAAAATTTTGTTTGTGTCACTGACAAAATATTTTTAGTAATATTAGTTTCTAGAGAAATTATAGTATGGTCTGGACACAGTTGAAAACAAATTAAATTAGTTTTTCTAGATTTATAATTAATTGATTCTTATAACACCAGGATTGAAATGTTTGTTATGTCTGACTCGCCAATAAATTAGCTTCATCAGAATTACTTGCACTAATTAGGAATGTAACGTCATCAGCATACATTATTACTAATAGAAGAGTGTTGTAGGCAGCTTCCCTAATATTTACATTGTGGTAACGTACATCTGTCTTATTCCATGAACATGGTAAGGTTTTATAAATTTTAATAAATTCGACAACAAATTCGTGATCCTTGTTGGACATAGCGACAGTTGCCTATATAAAATGTGCACTTTGTCAGATTTTCAAGAAAACTGACGTGAGCAAACGGATTGAGGCATGACGCGCTTGTTTACACGTAGAAACTTTAAGAACTGAAATGAAACAAATAGGTCTATCCATCCTGTCAGTTTTCAGTCTCCGTTTCAGTTCTCCTTTCAGATTTTAGTTTTTACACGTAGGAAAAACTGACAGTTTGACTGAAACTGAACTGAGTACTGATATGACCGTTTAAAAAGCCTTAAGATATCACTTCCCGAATCAGTTTTGAAACAAGCCACTAGCTTTGCTACACGTGAAAGTTACTTGTCTTAAAACAGTTCGTCAGTCATTTCTAAGATGTTATTGTTAATTTATTTTATTAATGATCTCAATGATTCTATAAATGCTTTTGAAAACTGTTGTGTCTGTCAATTGCGGGAAATACCGACGCGGTAAACCTGCAGTTATATACAGTAATGACTCTTTTTATAATACACGTGTGAGAAAGAAAGAAACATATTTCGTAATTTTTTTAAGAAAGAAAGAAATATGTTTTTTATTCATTTCAACATGTATTACGAATATATAATTTGTATACAGGATGTTTCATGTATTAAATATGAAATGCATTTTTAATACGAAATACATTTATTTTTTATAAAAGTATAAATTTTTAACTGATTATTAAATATTTTGCAGTAAAATGTGTTGCAAAAATTATCATATACAGTTGTATTCTATACACATCGAAATCGCAAGTCGTAGTTATCAACCTGTATATTCTGAATTTGTCTTTAAAAAGAGATAGCAATATAATTGCATTTCTATCTGATCAGGGTGTATTATAAAAAGAATCGTTACTGTAAATCATAAAATATAAAACCTATTTTTATCAGATAAATATCTTTAAATAAACTGAAACTTCCCATCTTGGACCCTCCCATAAGCGGACGCCTCTATTGAACGGACAATTTTTTTGGAATTAAAAATTTTATATTCTTTTTAAGCGGAAATTTTTAATCGGACACAGACACCAAAAATTTAATTAGTTTGTTTCTTTGACCTCTCTTGTCCGGACAAACAAATGCTGACGAAAATTCTGTTACAGTAGTGTCCAGTCAAGAGAGTTTTTACTGTATCTAATAAATTTTTTTATTGCTTCAAACAAAATTTTTAGGTCACAAAAGATGATGTTTTACCTCAAAGTATGTGTGTTACATGTATAAATTCCCTTCTGAATTTTTATACATTTAGACAGAAATGTATGGAAACACAAGAAAGAATTTTACAATATTTGAAGGATATACGTTATAGTCCCAAGCAGTTAAAGCTTGTTACAGTTGCAACTAAAAAAAATAACAAGCGAAGCTATGACTACAGCAGTATTAAAAATTCGGTCGACAAACAGCCTGAAAGAACAAATATTAAACGTAATTTAAGATCAAATCCCATTTATACCAATAGAAAAACTAGAAACAGTATAAAAGCAGCGGAACCTCCAGACGATTGCAAAACAGAAAATAATTTCGAATATCCGGATAAAATGCAAGATTCGTGTGTAGAAGAAATTAAATTAGAACCAGACAATGAAACAGAAATTAATAATGAATATTTTGAATTCGTTTATCATGATAGTACAAATGATATTAAATCAGGACTTGAAGATGAAAATGTGGTTGATGATAGTAAAAGCAGTAATGAATTAGAAAAAGAAGAAACTTTTTCAGAAGACGAATTCTTTAAAACTGTAAGCAGAAGAAAAAATTGTAAACAGTAATAAGTTTTTAATTTTTATTTATTTTTCTAGAGTGAAATAAAAATCAGAGACTTTATTTGCATTTGCTGCAATAAAAAATTCACTTCAGAATCTAACTTACGAGAACATATGAAACAGGTGCATGACAAGGATAAAAAATATTTATGTCATATTTGTGGTAAGTGAATTGCTACATTTCTTTATACTTGATAACATTACAACCTCGTCTGTTAGTGGTGGCAGAAACTGGATATGTTTTTAACATGGATATGTTTTTGGGCTGGAATACAATTAAAAACAATTATTGTCACATTAAAATTATTGTTAACAATAATTTTAATGTGACAATGCAGTTGTAGACGTTATATTTTTGTAAGTAGGGTAAAAGACCCGATTGTCGAACGGGGTTATAAGTCCGAACAGTTTTGACATTTATATATTAATGAAGTTATTTCTGAAAGAAACCTCATATAAAAAAATTATTATTAATAGAATGATTATTTTTCAATTTAAATTCACCTCACATTTAATGTCTCCTCACTTAATTTAAGAAATACATATATATATATATATATATATATATATATATATATATATATATATATATATATATATATATATATATATATATATATATATATCGAACAATTTTTGTTGAATTCGTGAATTTTTAATATGATGGATGATCATTATTCAAAACACATGAGTTATAAATTGTAACATTTTTCACCGAATTTTTAAAGTTATTAGCATAATAAAAGTATACAAATAATTGTTATTAGTCCACTTAAGAGATTAGGATAGCTAAATTATATTTTATATGCGTTAAATATTATTTCTAGAAGTGTTCCTTCTTGGGATCCAAGTTTTAAGGTTGGGTATCCCATTTTGAGAATTATATATTACATATCTATTTTATAAACATTTTTAATTAATTTTTGGGTTTAAAACACTTAACTAACCGTTTTTATAATTTCACTTTAATATTTTATTTATTTCAGAACGTAAAATCAATTGAAAAATAATTAATAATGAATTAAAACTTCGAAATTGAAATAAAAACGTCAGACATTTAGATTTGAAACAACATATAAATATATACGTCATATACTTAATTTAACTGTTTAAAAATTCACAATGGCGTATAGATAAGTTAGAATCATGTTAGAATGTACACAGTGTTTTTTAAAAGATAATTAGATGGCGAAAGAAAATACAGTATTTTAGTGGTTTATTTTATCGAATATTTAAACCCTTCTGTCATTGCTGCTATGTTTCACAAGGTGTCATTCTGTGATACTCTATGACACAGACTGACCCCTTGTAGTGGATAGAGTGTCAAAGTGGCTGCAAGATAATGGTTTAAATATTCGATAGGAGAAGATGGTATGTATGGTATGTATTGCATGTCATGTACATTAAATGCGTGTTTTTTCTTACGGGTCAGTGTGTTGTTTTTTTAAAGGAGGTTAATATATTCTGTCCGTTTTTTCATAGACGTCAACAAATTATAAAACAAAAACATTAATAAATCAAAATTTTTGGGTTATATTTTCTTAAAAACATATCCATTGGATTAAAAAAACTTGGTTTCATCCTTATTAAGAAAAAAAAAAATGGGTATTTTGTTTATTTTTTAATTTTTTAAGCTACTTTAATGATACAGCTAAAAATAGTGTTCGGTCATCGGGTCTCTTACCCTACCTAAATTTGTTCATAAATTTGATTTGAATTAAAAAATTTAAAAAAATTTGAATTAAAAGATTAATTATGAATACTACATTATTTAATGCTATTATTTACTCTGCCCCTGTTAAGCGGACACCTTAGTGAACCGGACAAATTTTTACGTGACACTGTTGTTTGGTTAACAGAGGTTTTACTGAAGTAGTAATTAATTATCTCAATATGGTAACTTGACTGTACTTAATATTTGGGTCAAATGTTACATATTTCTATGAATTATCATGTTCGATTTTAATGACGAAACAAAAATATTTGGTAATTATTTAGAAATTTAATTTTGAAAATCATGGTGATTCTGATTTCAGTCATGTTTTTTTAATTTTACTATCCTGCTCAGTCTATTTTTAACCCTTTTATTTTAACCATAGAGAAATTTTTTTGTCTCAAAATGCCGGACCTTTTACTGCCATTGACAAGTACAATAGATAAGGTTATAAAAAAAGAAAGAACATCAGATTCTAACATCAAAAAAGTGAATCCTAGGAATTTGCAAAATATAAATTATACTAAACTATGTTGATAAAATTGAACATTACTTAGAATTATACTGTATTTCGAAAAATCTGTCATAGATGACGGCACCTGTATCAGTGAATATCAAAGCAATGGAGTATTATAAGATGGAGATCTTACTTATATGGGAGGAATTGACAAAATTGGTCACGAAAATCGCATATATAGGGCTTTCGTTTTTTACCACTTGTGGCGTTAATAATCCCCGAATATTGATGTGAATATAGCGAATATAGTAACGGATAAAACAGAATGTAAATACAGTACTTATTCTCAAATGGTAACACGTCTTTTACACGTCAGGTATTGAGATACACTTTTGACCATTTTGATGATATTTAATAATAAGGAAATACATAGAAATTACATATGTATGAATAAACTTTTATAGTTGAAATTACTCTATACGGCGGATATCCAATGGTACTGACTCCGATTTTACATAGTGACGTCAGCGAATTATATAATATACAATATAAATGATGCGACGCAAAATAAAAATTGTTAAGTTTATTTTAAAAACGATCGAAAAACCCACTTTATAACTGAGTTGAACATTGAAAAAGATTCCAGAAGATGCTATTCAAAAGCTAACAAAGATAATATAGAAGCTCGCGTTTCCATTTGAGAGTGTTCCATTTGAGAATAAGTACGAGAATACATTGAGTTTCGTCTCCTTGTCTAATCTCCATAATCAAAGCATTTTGAGCCGCCATATTACAGGACGAGTTAACTAGTCTTAATCATTTAAAGCGTTAAGGCAGTCTTTTACTCTAAAATTTTTAAAAATTCGATATTTGTTTTGTTTCATTTTCTGAAAGTAGAGACCTTTAAAAATGTCCTCTCAAAAATAAATTAAAATTTTTTCTTTCTTTTATTAGGCACAACGGGCAAAAGAAATAACTGGGTGGATCATTTTAATCTAAAACATAATCCGAAAAGTACTGAACTAAAATATGTCTGTCCAAAATGCAGTAAAAAATTTGCGTCAAAAATGGTTTATAAGCGTCATGTTGCAATAGTTCATTCCGATAGTAGAAAATTTCCTTGTCATTTGTGTCCGGCCCAATTTAAGAGTAAATTTGTGTGTGATAAGCATATTAATTCAGTACATTCAGGTAATTATATTACTAGTGCGTAACAATATACACGAGTTCGTGTAGTGTAACACCGAAATTGTTACACTACACGAACTCGGTGTAACACCGACCCTACTTATTTAATATAAAATATTTGGCCCTCTCACAAAGTCTATATTTTTAGCTTGGCAGTGAAAGTCTTAACATTATTTTATTTACATTATTATTATTGGCGATTATTTTTAGTCGAATTTTCTCCGAAAATATAGACTATTGCACAATACCGATAGACTTCGGGTCGAGGTCGGGGCCGGATTGGAATTAAAATCCGTTTAATAATCCCTAGAACATAATTTAAAGGGGTTTTAGCGATGTTATTTTAGCGATGAAAATATCAATTCGTTATTCAAAAGCGTTTGGAAAATATTTTAGAAAAATTGTTTTCATTTCACCCCTTTACAGGGTTGTATCTTCTTTATTAAGGGGAGGTTTACTTGAGAGTCGTTAAAAAAATCGATTTTTTTTTTACCGAAATTGATAGCAAATTATGTGAAGAGTATGTTCCCAAAGTGATTTTGCTGAAAATAATTTAAAAACAAGATTCTTGCACATTAACCGAATCCAGCTTTCTATAAAAAAAAATTCAAAAAACGTAGTTCACGCAATAATGAGTATTAAATATAAAATTTTGAAAATACGTTCCTTTATATATATTATAATATCTCGGAACTACATTTTTGGAACTGGCGGACACGATAACTCAAAAACTATTCGATGGATCCTTTTTTTAATTTTTTATTTTAAAGATAATTCAATTCTTCGGCACCTCTACATAAGTTCGATACACTTTCAATATTTTTTTTATTTTTAAGTTTACTTTAAAGAGCGAAAAATAAGATAAAAATTGTAATCAAAAGTTCAAACATCCACCATTTTTTTTTTCTTTCAGCAATTTATTAATATTATAGGTAGAGGTGCCGGTACTCTTCATATATTTTATAAATCTTTTTTGTTTTTGGATTTCGGTGGTTTATTACCGGCGCTAGGATGTCCGCCAACAAGGCATTGGATTTTCGGATCGTCACACTGCAGTGTCTATAAAATGGACAATTTTTTATATTTTTCCTTGAAAATTTTTTTTTTGTATAGTTTAATACTTAATAAATATGTGTACAAAATTTGAAATTGATATTTACTTCCGTTCTTGAGAAAAAAATTCTAGAAAAATACATAATTTTTAAGGACTCTCGAGTAAACCTCCCCTTAATGAGTTTTGGAAAACAACGTACATGAAAAAGTACCATTGTTTTTGAACGTACTATCACCTCTAGCAATTACGGTGTCATTACATAACCATTTTATGATACTAGAAAAGAGTAATTTTTAATTATAAACTAAAGGTACGGACAGTCTTAATAAAATTTGTGACATATTTAAATACGTGGAGTAGTTTGAAGATGAATTATAAAATTTGAAATCTTACGAAAATTTGATTTTGAAAAAATACATAGAGCAATGCGGAAGACCACTTTAACTAATTATTAATTTTGAATAATTTCAGATAAAACGTATTCCTGTACATTTTGTTCCAAAAGGTTTAATCGTATGGACAATTTGAAACAACATATTAGAATTCATACTGGCGAGCGACCGCACAAATGCGAAATTTGCGGGGAAGATTTTCTTTATACTCAGTTGTTAAGAGCACATTTGAAAACACATAAAATACATAATAAATGATATGAAACCAATTTTGTTTTTATTTAAATCCATTTTTGTTACACCTTATGTTTTGTACAAGGGATTTCAGACTTCACAATATTTCAGAGGTAGTACTTCGTGCTTTCGAGATGGAATGTAGGGCATTTTAGGGTAACCAAGAGATCCGGGTTCGAGTCCCAGCCGATCCAGTTTTGATAATTTTTCAAACACTATGTGAATTTTAATTAACATAATGAATTGGCCATTTTCCAAGGTACATCGAGTGTTCAAGTATCAACCAAAGCTGGACATTAAGTGAACATATGAATATTGGTGTATGTTTAAAATACGGACAAAAGTCCGCCATACATTAATAATGTTTCACAGGCACTCGATAACATTTGAAATTAAAAAGTGTAACTGCGTCTCGCATTAAAAGAGAGGATGTGTTTGATTGATTATCAGGATTGGAGTGGCACTCGAACGAACGGTCGGTGGCCTAATTGGTAAGGCGCTTGGCTAGTAACCAAGAGATCTGGGTTCGAGTCCCAGCCGATCCAGTTTTGATAATTTTTCAAACACTATGTGAATTTTAATTATTTTGTATTACCAATCAAAACAAGTATTCTATTAATTTCTAGTGATATTTTTGGAATTATTGTACGAAGATATAACTTAAAAAAATTAGATTTATAATATCCTACTTATAGTGACCTACTTCTTTTAAAAGATACTATTACGAGACTATTTTTTTAAAAATACTATTTTATTTCTTTTTACATAAATAAAATGTTTGAAATACATCCATTTCGTCACATATTATCCGGCGTCTTTGGCTGATTCGCGATTTAGCTGGCTAGTACGCGTAATGAAAGTTTTTGTATATTAGCCGTAACATAAACATTGTAAACCCATGTAAACTAGGCTTAAGAATTAATACTCCTCCGTCATAAAAATTTTCATTCATAATAAGTGCGTACATAAATTTTAAGGAATTCTTGTATGTATGAAGACTTCTAAAATGGATTATGGAGGGTAGAGGTCAGGAGGAGTATCTCTTATGGGACTTGAATCGAAAAAGTGGCCCCTGAATTTGATGAAATAATAGTTCAATAAGTAACCAGAACGGCGCTGATAAGCAATCAGGGTTCGATCTGAACTTATTAATTATAAGTGAAGTGAAGTATGCCAAACGGAAATACTAACTGTTAAAAACTGTACAATAAAAATTGAATTAAATATAAAAAAATAAAAATTGAATTAAATATAACAATTAAAACTGTTAAAAACAATAAAAACTGTTGTTTCAGTTTTAAAATTTTCAGCGCTTAATTTTAAATTTAAGAATTTTACTACACTAGCGCCATCTTAATTTCGTCCACTTTTGGGGCCACTTATTATATGTGGAGATACTTCTCCTGATACCCTACCCTCCATAAAATGGATTTAACTAAAATTTGTCGTACCCTTGGAGTAATGGAGACACAGCAACTATCTCTATCATGAAATCTGCAGTGTGCACATTTGTGTACCTTAGGGCCCGTCCACACGCTCAAGCTTTACCACCGACTTACCTGCGCAAACCAGGTTTGTGCAAGTAAGTCGCTACGTTTTTTCCCGTCCATACGTACATGTTTACTTGCACAAACTGGTTTGCGCAAGTAAGTCGGTGGTAAAGCTTGTGTCGTGTGGACGGACCCTTAGGCTCAGGCCCAGTCAAACAACAATGGATTTGATTGCTAATTAGCAATGGATTTGATTGAATGGCAACTCTCAAAAAACCATAGAGATAATAGGTTTGTTTCAACTCCCTAAAAAACCATACATTGTATGGTTACCCGCTTGCGCAGTATAAAAAATGTGTTTCAAGCTCTCTTTTGATAGTGCATGACATGACACATGTAGCGTTTCAACTTATTTTTGATTCTATGGCAACTGGTTCGTGTATCATCGCTGGCGTTCCAGACGAAAATTTTGTTAGCCTAACGTTAGCTAACAGAGCTTTCACCGTTACCAGAGGGCACGCATTCAAAAATTCACATACATTGTATCTTAAAACAACAATTTCTAACATGGTGACTAATTATTTTTATTCCATAATTTTTAAATGTGGCTGTACTTCAGAAATTAAGTATTTATACCGTGAAAAACCATGAAAAATAATTAACGTGCATTAACCCTTTTAAACAAACCATATGGTAAAATTTTTTTGTCTCAAAATGCCGGCCTTATTACTGCCAAGTGATAAGTACAATAGATAAGGCTACAAAAAAAGAAAAAGAAAAAAATTAAAGATACCAACATTAAAAAAGTGAACCCTAGGAATTTATAAAAAATAAATTATAGGGACCGAGCCTGAACTATAGACGGCAGCACTGGCACCGATAGTGGCGCCTTTATATGTCTAAAAATGAAACATATTAATGGTGAATGAGAAATGGGGGAAATAAAAATGAGTGTTACTATGGTGTTACTTGATTTGAATTTTTTTTTTTGCTTGTCAGTTAATAAAAATTAAAAGAAACTGAAGACTCTTGTTGAGAAAAAAGCAATATATCACCAAATTACACGTACATAAACTCTAATGGAAAATACGGAATTTTTGTTATATTTCAATAAAAAATGATGCTAAAAATTTAAAATTTTGCATAGAAAATAAGTTAAATCTGTTTAAACATGTATACGAAACTTAAAAATAAATAATTAGAAAATACTATACTCTCCGGCGTGGCGTTGTTGAAAACATGTTAATTCTTGGAGTAAATGAATTATTAACTGAAAATCTGGTGACATCTGATAATGTCGTATTAACTGGAGCGTGGTAGAAAATCCAAAAATAAAATGAAATCTTATATTAAACAGTAATATAAAATGGAAAAATTGAAATGAACCCAATCTAGCACCGAAGTGTTAATTGAAAATTATTTACGGTTCTTTTTAATAGTTAAAATAAATAAAAGCAATAATTTTGAAAGTTTTTTTATTATTGTTCTTTTAATTTGTAAAGAAATAATTATTTGAAAGTGAAATTTTAAATCTTAACTGTCGAATACCTTTTGTATAAAATATTGGCAGAATGACTCCTTTTAAAACAACTATAATAAAAGGAAAAAAATTCAAACAAATTCAGTTATCGTTAAATAAAAGAAAAAAAATTTAATTTCTGTAAAGAATTGGTAATTTTTTTCTGTATATTTCTTCCAACATGGTATCCTTACACTGAAACAATTTTATAAATTTCTTCAGTTTTATTTGTTATAAAACAATCACTATTATGACCTCGATAACCATAAACTTATGAACCCTTCTGGTGAGCATCCAACTAAAAATTTGATTGTGTACTCATTTTTGTACTCTGAGTACATTAATACCTTTTTTTGCATTTGTGCATTTCAGTACAGTCTATGATTATACATGTGTCCAGAAAGTTTTGTTTAAATATTTCAGGCTTACAAGTCTTTATAGTTGCCTTTAATGGTCACACAATGAATTTCTCTGGCAAGATACGTAACGTTGAAATAGTAACTATAAATATTTTTTTTTTATATAGGTACATATAAAAATACGATGAATTTGGAATATGTAATACAGTTAAAGCTGAATAATACAATACTGTTTTTCTTTTTTTTAATTTTATGAGTATAATGAACAATCTTGTTTTTTTGGAAACTTAACTTTTTACTCTCTGTAATAGCATTTAAAAAACAACCCTACACATTACATGTAACACCTAGGGGCATATTACGTATGGACTGACTGATAAATTCAATAAAAAAACGAACAGTAAAGACGAATTGTAAATTTGAATGCTCTTTAAGGCTACAATCAATTTCCCCTCAAAAAATTCTTTAGGATGTGTAAATACCTCCGTAATACTACGACCCAAATGCGATTGAATTCTTCAATAGAAAGCAACTTGATGGAAAACAGAGTATTCGGAGTTGCATCACAGAAAATAAAAGTTCTTAAGAAAGTAAGAGTATGGGTCTAAATAAATGCCTATTCTCAAGAAACGCTTTTTATAACATATTTTTGAGCAAACGTGTGAAGAAATGCTGATAGTGGGGAGCGGCATTTGATTTAAACACCCCACTGGCAACGCCCATTATACTATTTTATTTTTCTGCATTTTTTATGACCTCTAGCCTTTAAAAACCTGAACAAAGCGTCATAACTTCCATTTTTCATTTTATTTTTTGAGGTGATTTTAATGTTAGGCTCACAGATTGTATTTAAAGTTTTCTTCACGTTAATATTAACTTGCATTTCCGTATATCTTATCCCATCTATGTTGTTTAAATTACACATAATTTGGATTGACACATTCTTCGAAACATTCTTCTGTATGACATCTACTATTATGACTAATTATTACTGGGATATTATCTGCTATGTTAAGTATAAGCATGTTAAACACAATTCTCTGATTCTGTTATGGGCAGTTGTTTGTCCGCAGTTTTGCAATACTAACATCAATATGAATCACATCAGCAAAACGTTTGTACGTTTTTTATACTTACTTTTACCAAGAAAATTGGAACTTTTAATACAAAAATATCTTATTATGAAATTCATGCTGATATTAATCCTACAAATAATATTATTTAATTGATAATTTAATTATCAGAAAGTGCATTTTAAATATTAACAAAATTTAATTTGACATTTAATAACATTATAGACAAGATATCCAAAAATCTACGAATAGTTATGTATATCTATGTCATACCCGAAATGCATCGCTAAATCTGACACCAGATGGCAATAATGTCGTCAAGCTCGGTCCCTATACTAAACTATGTTGATAAAATTGAATATTATTTAGAATTATACCGTATTGTCATAGATGGCGGCACCTGTATTAGTGGATATGTATATATGACAGCATTTTGAGCCGCCATATTGCAGGACGAGTTAACTCGTCTTAATCATTTAAAGAGTTAATTTTTTGAATCAGAGCCCTCTGGTTTGTAACGGTGAAAGCTCCATTAGCTAACGTGGTACTGGCCTCCACGGTTGTTATCGTTGTTTTTGTAATTACACAGATGCTGTGTGCGATGTGTACTCAAATCGTATATGTCGTATATCGTAGTGTTATTTGACATGAATACATACATAAATGTCAAAATTGTATTCAAAAATTAAGTACTTAATGCGTACTCAAATACTTTTAAAATGGAATTAACTACCTTGTGTCGCACTTGTTTCATTTCAAATTCCGAAACGAAAAATATATTTGAAATTGAAAAAGTTGGGTCAGTTGATTTTGTTCAAGTTCTATTGGAATGCACTTCAATACAGGTAAATTTTCATAAACAAACAAATCATTTAATTTGAATAAAAAATTGCTCAAGAGATCACAATTTGACTAAAATAAACATCTGTTTTTGATATAAAATAAAATATGGTATGCTCATGAGTAAGGTTGGGAAAATACATATATGCACCTAATATCCTGCAGACAGTCTCTAAAATATACTCAAATTTTACTTTAAAGAACAGAATATACATTATGCACATATTGATAAAATTACAGATGTACTAGAATTTGAAAGATTTACATTGTGAAAATTCATATTACAAAATATGAGGATAGTTACTTCGCTTTTCACTAAGTTAAACTTTTTGATTACGCACTAGCTTTTAAGTATTATCTCTTCCCGGGCTAAATTAAATTGTGACCTAGAGCTATATTATATTATTATGACGTAAATTTCACGATGTAAACTTTTTATATTTATTTCTTTTTGTAAGTAGCTTAAAGAGTTACATTTTTACTGAAATCATTTCTTCACGGTTTCAATTTTTGAGAACTTGTCTCTCCAAAAAACCACTGCTTGGTCACCATTTCTACTCAAACAATATCTAAAAATTGTTTTTTTGTTTAGTAATCTCGTCAGATATATCCGTTTTTCGCTTGGAAAGAAACGAAAAAAGACGGATATATTCATCTATAGCCCGGAAAGGGTTAGCTCATCACAGTGGAGCTTCACTAAAGTTAAGAAAAATTTGGTAAACTTTAATAAAGCAGATTGAGATCAGTGGCGGTCATTTAATACGTGATCGGGACTAAATAATAATTTAAATCATAGGTGACGTACAAGAGCAAACTATTTAATAATTTGGATTCCAGTGGATTAATTGAATTTTATACTAATGTATAAATTTCATTAAAAATCTTGCTGTTATATAAAGTTCTTCATTATAGATATATCTGCTATAGAAATTTTTTTTTCCTTGAACGGACAATTGACAAGCACCGTATCTATTTTTCAATCTATATAAGCAGCTACGATTTGCTTTGGATTCACCAAATTCTCCGAATTGGTTATTAAGTACCTGGTATTCAAGTATTTTGGTATTTATTATTAAAATTTATTTAGGGTGGGAGTGCTAAAAGTCGGCCACTTAAACAATTAACGACGTGTAGAATTCGGAATTTTGAATTTACGCGTATTTTGATTATCCTATTAAGTACTTTTAAGTATCGCCTTTCTAACTAAATGGAGATTAAATTTCTAAATTAATAAACAATTAAAATATTTTAACTTTTATCTTTAAAAATGTATTTGCCTTAAATCGGCCACCTATGCCCTAAAGCCGGCCAAAAATGTTCCTAAGGTCGGTCACCTAGATTTTTCATAATATAAATGAATTACCCGATTGTAGTTTATTATGATGCTAAGGATAACGTTTAAGGAAAACTATTCTAACATTATAATATATTATTTAAATTTAAATCAAAAAAGAATTATAAAAGAACATTTTTAAATATTTTTTAACAAATATCAATAATTGGTAATCTTGATTACAAACTACATTTAGAAAATGTAACTTGTAATGTAAAGTAATTTTCGATTAAATTACATTTTGTAATCGTAATTTGTAATCGTTTTTGAATTACAAAATATATTATTTAATTACATAATTACGATTAATTTTGCTTAAGTTACCTATAAATATGAATAAAACTGCAATCTAAATTAAAGCAATTTCGATAGTGAAACAGTTAGGTTAAAGGATAAATTAAGGTAGGGTTGGCAAATAGGTTGTTTATTTTATTAATTTGAGGCCTAACAGAGCCTAAATTAATCAACTGTAATCAATTTATGATAAGTAATTCGATATCGATAATTTTCGATAACGAAAAGTAGGTTTTGATAGTCCCAATATGTTCGGAATACTCACAACTTGCTTCGCTTAAGCCTTCAAAAATTTCGTTATTTTTTCGCTACGACGCACTGTTTACGAGATATTTACGATCAAAAGTTTACGTTTACGAAGAGTATCGAAAACAAATTTTTTCGAAAATATTCTGATGGTGACTAAATCAATGAGACTAACAGAGCCTAAATTAACCAGTTATAGCCAATCTATGATAAGTTATGCGGTATCGATAATTTTCGATAATGAAAAGTAGGTTTTGACAATCCCAATATGTTCGGAATACCCACAACTTGCTTCGCTTAAGCCTTCAACAATTTCGTTATTTTTTCGCTACGATGAACCGTTTACGAGATATTTACGATCAAAAGTTTACGTTTACAAAAAGTAACGAAAAGTAATTTTTTTTAAAATGTGTTACGGCTGACCAACTCAATCGGGAGAATAGAGTCTAAATTAACCAGTTATAATCAATTTATAATAACTAATTCAGTATCGATAATTTTCGATAACGAAAAGTCGGAAAAGTAGGTTTCAGCAGTCGCAGTAGGATTGGAATAACAATAACTCGCTTCGCTAAAAATTTCGTTCTTTTTTCGCTATGATGCATGGCTTAAGAGGTATTTACGATCAAAGTTTTCGATTACGAAAAGTATCGTTTAAATACAA
Organism: Brachynemurus nebulosus; assembly: GCA_035578155.1. Lineage (NCBI taxonomy): Eukaryota > Metazoa > Arthropoda > Insecta > Neuroptera > Myrmeleontidae > Brachynemurus > Brachynemurus nebulosus. Next base: position 164,415,628 of record JAPWDM010000001.1, read on the forward strand.
ACAATAAAAAAAACATTTAAATTTTAGAATTGCGTGACGCATGACACACACACATACAAGCGCATATTACACATACATAGATACGAGATTTATGTAGTAACATGTTGTGCATTTGAAGTGGGGGAAAAATTTTACGTCACTGTCAGTTAATTCAGACCATAAAATATAAAACCTTTTTTATCAGATAAATATTTTTAAATAAACTGAAACTTCCCATCTTGGACCCTTCCATAAATGGACACCTCTATTAAACGGACAGTTTCTTTGGATTTAGAAATTTTATATGTTTTTTAAACGGAAATTCTTAACCTGACACAGACACCAAAAATTTAATTAGTTTGTTTGTTTGACCTCTCTTGTCCGGACAAACAAATTCTGACGAAAATTCTGTTACAGTAGTGTCCAGTCAAGGACAATATATCTAATAAAATTTTTTATTGCTTCAAACAAAATTTTTAGGTCACAAAAGATGATGTTTTACCTCAAAGTATGTGTGTTACATGTATAAATTCCCTTCTGAATTATTATACATTTAGACAGAAATGTATAGAAACGCAAGAAAGAATTTTACAATATTTGAAGGATATACGTTATAGTCCCAAGCAGCTACAACTTGTTACAGTTACAACTAAAAAAAATAACAAGCTAAAATATGACTATAGCAGTATTAAAAATTCGGCCGACAACCAGCCTGAAAGAACAAATATTAAACGCAATTTAAGATCAAATCCCATTTATACCAATAGAAAAACTAAAAACAGTATAAAAGCAGCAGAACCTCCAGACGATTACAAAACAGAAATTAAGTTCGAATATCCGGATAAAATGCAAGATTTGTGTGTAGAAGAAATTAAATTAGAACCAGACAATGAAACAGAAAATAATAATGAATATTTGGAATTCGTTTATCATGATAGTACAAATAATACTAAATCAGAACCGGAAGATGAAAATGTGGTTGATGATAGTAAAAGCAGTAATGAATTAGAAAAAGAAGAAACTTTCTCAGAAGACGAATTCTTTAAAACTGTAAGCAGAAGAAAAAATTACAATCAGTAATAAGTTTTTAATTTTTATTTATTTTTCTAGAGTGAAATAAAACTCAGAGACCTTACTTGCATTTGCTGCAATAAGAAATTTACTTTAGAATCTAACTTACGAGAACATATGAAACAGGTGCATGACAAGGATTACAAATATTTATGTCATATTTGTGGTAAGTAAATATATATATATATATATATATATATATATATATATATATATATATATATATATATATATATATATGTATATACAGGGTGTTAGTGAATAAGTGCGAAATATTTTAATGGGTGATTGCTGAGATTTTTTTATGTAAAAAAGTTCATATCAACCCATGTCCGAAAACGATTAGTTTCCAAGATACAGGGTGTTCAGTTTCTCGTCTTTTTTAAATATTTTCTTAAATATTTCAAAAACGTTTTGAGATATTCACATAAAATTTGGGATACGCTACAACAGGATAAATACCCATATTCTGAAGTAGACGGAATATTACCATTCAAACCAGTGGCGTCCGTACGGCCATATGATGATATATTTTTGAAGAAAAGAAAGGACGCCAATGATTTTTTCCAATTTGAAAATGTTTTTTTAAATGTTCTATAAATTGTTGACAAAAATGATCTTTTAATATTTTGTCGTTCATGTGTTCGTTTTCAAGATAAAAAGCAATTTTCAGTTACTGTTCTTACTACAAGATCGGTTTAGGTTCTCGTATTAAATGCTGAGGTCATTTTATAAAAAAGTCTTACCAAAAAAAAGGTGAAGACGCTTCATTTCTACAGTATGACCACATAATTTGTTTTTAATTTAATATAGAAAAATATTTTTAAAAAACAAGAAACGGGACACTCTGTATTTTGGAAACTAAGCGTTTTCGGACCTGGCTTTATATAAACTTTTTTACATAAAAAATCCTCAGCAATCACCCATTAAAATTTTTCGCACTTATTCACTAACACTTATACTTCACTACAACTTATATGGGTTAAATATAATTGTTCATGTTTTAACTTGTTAACAATAATTCTAATGTGACAGTATTTTTGTATAAGTACCTAAATTCGTTCATAAATTTGATTTGAATTAAAAAATTAAAATAATTTTGAATTAAAATATTAATTATGAATACTACATTATTTAATGATATTATTTGCTGTAAGCCGGACAAATTTTTGCGTGACACTGCTGTTCTGTTAACAGAGGTTCTACTGTAGTAGTAATTAATTATCTCAATATGGTACTTGACTGTACTTAAAATTTGTGTCAAATGTTACATATTTCTATGAATTATCATGTTCGATTTTAATGACGAAATATAAAAATATTTAGCAATTATTTAGAAATTTTATTTTGAAAATCGTTATTTTTCAACAACGATTTAAATTACTGAAAATACACCATTTCTTAAAAATGACGTAATGTTTTGTGAGCTGGCATGTCGACTCTGATTTCAATCAAGTTTTTTAATTTCAGTCAAGTATCCTACTCTGTCTACTTTTTAAAACAGTCATTTAGTCTAGAATTTTTAAAAATTCGATTTTTGTTTTGTTTCATTTTCTGAAAGTAGACTTAAAAATGTTCCCTCAAAAAGAAATTTAAAAATTTTCTTTATTTCTTTTATTAGGCTACACAGCGAGCAGAAGAGATACTTGGAAGGGTCATATTGATCGAAAACACAATCCAAAATATAGTGAACTAAAATATGTCTGTCCAAAATGCAGTAAAAAATTTGCGTCAAAAATGGTTTATAGGCGTCATGTTGCAACAGTTCATTCCGATAGTAGAAAATTTTCTTGTCATTTGTGCCCGGCCCAATTTAAGAGTAGATGTGCGTGTAATAAGCATATTAGTTCAGTACATTCAGGTAATTATATTACTAGTGCGTGACAATATACACGAGTTTGTGTACAGTAACAGCGAAATTCTTAAGTTAAATTTAAAAAAATTTAACACGTTCATTGCCGATCACGTGATATTGCGTGATACGACTACTTTACTATATGACAAATCACGCGATTGGCATATTGGTTGACCTAGTATCTAAAGGGTGCTTTTTGATGATGGTTTCAATTTTTAGAAATTTTGGAGGTGAGGAGAAAAAAATTTTTAAATATGTTCAGAAAACCATTTTCCTTTTTATATTTTAAATGTATTTTTGGAAACCATTTTCCATTTTCTATTTTAAATGGTTTCTATGAACCATTTTTCCCAGTCCTGCCATTTTAAAATTAAAAGACAATTTTTACTTGGCTAATACCACTTTATTTAAAGTTTTTAAATATCTCTGACATGTTTCGGACCCATAACGAACAGTTGGTTAATGGCCATATGGGTCCGAAAAATAAATTAACGAACAGTTCGTTAATGGCCATATGGGTCCGATACATATCACATATATTTAAAAACTTTAAATAAAGTGGTATTAGCCGAGAAAATTCAACTCTAGTAATGGAGCTCTGCTATTCACGGCTTTTTTTTTATAAATATTTATTTAAAAATATTCTATTATTACTGCATATAAAACCAAAACCAACTTTAGGATCTCAAATTTTGATTTATCTAAAAACTAATTTATAAATTTTAATATGATTGATTGTATACAGTTAGTTTATTTGTAGAAGAAAAATTCAGCTATTACAATCATTGTCATGGCAAGACTTAAGCCCGAGACTGTGATCGAAATTTATTTTGAGATCCCTAGAATCCGAAAATGATATTCATTAAAATTAATAAATTATAATTATATTCATCCGAAATATAAATTTTGGTAAAGTGTTGTATAGCGCCATCATGCATAAAAAACGTGTCGTTGATAAGAGCAAAATGGTTTTGGTTTCACTCCTTAAAAAGGGATGAAACGATATTTAAAGTTTGAGTCTTGGAGAAAAGTACCCTTATTTTTGAACGTAGTATCATCATTAGCAATTATAGTTGAAAAAATATTCCCAGACACTTTTGATAGTTTCTTTGTCAACGTATGATTGTCTTTTTCTAATTCCAGTCAAACAAATAAATAGTGCATAGGGTACTAATTGAACATTAGGTTACGAAATAATAATAAATAATAAGTTAATAATAACACTATTTTATATTTTTATGAAAATTCTGTTTATTCAATAATAATTTGATTACAGAAGAATATTTCTTAAGGAAACCGAAAACAAATGACATTAATGATATATTATAACTTAACTGTAAACATATACATAAAATAACTGAATGACTGGATTCACTGCAAAATATTTAATAGTATTAAAAATATAATTTTGAAAAACAAAAATCAGTGGATGTCAATATGTACTGCTTAGAATTTTCAGATCAGTTAAAATCAAACGAAAATAGTTTATTCTAATTGAAAATAACATATTTCACTTTTCTTTACAGTATTGCATCATTTTTTTAACTTTGTGAAGATGAAATATTATTATGTCAAATATTTAAAAAACTAAATAAAAACCACTGATTAAGGACACTGGTGTAGTGTTGAAGAGTGTACGACAAGGACAAAAAAGAAGGAAACCTACAAAAGTGTCTGGGAATATTTTTTCAACTATTAAATTTCATAGAATATTTGACATTAAAGTGTCATTGATAATAGGAACTTCTGTTCCTAAGTCTATTAAACTTATATTCAAGGATATTGTTACGATTACAAAAAAGTCCTTTTTGTACCTTTTTTGTGTCTTTTAATAATCTGAAGAATAATACTTTAAAAGTTTGGTTTAAATATTTACAAATTTAAAAAAAGATATGATAACCCACACGTACCACCCAAAACCACTCCTTAATCGTAAGTGATGGGATAAATATTAACATAAATTTAATTAAATTAAAAATCACAAAGTGATTGAAAAAATTATCTGGATCGGCCGGGAATCGAACTCAGAATCTCCCGGTAACGGGTTCGATTCACGGCCGATTCGAATAATTTTTTCAATCACTTTGTGATTTTTAATTTACATTTGGATTTTGGTCATACTAACCAAAGAAATCAAGTGCTTAAAGTTTCAGTTTAGCTGAACGATAAGTGAACATATGAATATTGCGTGTATTTAAATGCGAACAAAAGTTTGTCATACGTAGTAATGTTTCACAAGCACTCGATAATATTTGAAATTAAATAAATTTAATTATTCTAATGCAAAATACGCACTCCTAAAATATCAATCCGTTATTCAAAAGCGTTTGGAAAATATTTAAGAAAAAATGGTTTTTATTTCACCCCTTTGCAGGGTTGTATCTTCCTTATTAATGAGCAGGCTGAAGACATTTATCCAGATTTGAGAACCTAATTAGGAAAATTTTTTAAACTAGTTCGTTCAATCTCAAAAATTACCTATTTTTTATGATGTGATAAGTAATTTTTCGATAGAAAAATGTTTGTATTAGGCAATGTGAAAATTTAGCTCCATTATTTTTAGTTATATTTGAAAAAATAAAATTTTTCCCAAAAATTAAGAAATGTAATTGTTGAGAAAATAAATGGTCTACTGTAAAGCAATAAATTAAAAAAATGTCAACTGTGATACAAAAATTTTCGGTTGTTAGCTAATGTAACATATTTCTACTTTTCTTATAATTATTTGAAAACATAAATACCTCATTTAAACGTTGTTCACACCTAAGTAAGTAGATTAGTAGATTAGTAGTTAGTAGAACAACTTAGTAGCTTAGTAAAACAACTTAGTAACTTAGTAGAACAACTTAGTAGTAAGTGGAACAGGAAAAAAATATAACAATAGGTATTATAACAATAAATATATGAATTTTGTTAAGGTAAATTTTGTTAAAAATATTTCCAAAACTTTTTTGATAGTTACATATTATAGTATACACATAGCAAAAAATATTGCGAAATTTTACAAATTTTTCATTGTAATACTAAAACTGTGAAATTAAAATAATTTAACGTAAGTTTTTAAAGAAATAAATAAATGAATAAATAACAAAATAAAAATATTCATGTTAAATTAAATGTTTAAAAATGCAAAAATTCATAAACAAATCTAAATGAACAAGCCGCCTATAGACGCGACATCAAATGTGACGTAAACAAAGGCCCAAAAAAAAAAAAAAAAAAAAAAAAATTAGAAACACTTAAATTAGTAAGCAGGATAAAATGGTTATTTAAATGCGAATAACAAGGAACACAAACATTTTAATAATAATTTTTGATGTCACTAAAAAGGGCAAAATCTATGGATGTTTACAATTTATATAAATTGAATAGAAAAAAAGGCTTTTTTATATTCAGATATCACAATAATATTTACAATTACTATACTGTACAATTTGTATGTTTAAAACAATGAATATAATATTCACTTAGTTATATTAATTTATACTAGTTTAACATATCCAACCATTTACTTTTTTCTAACAGTGTATGTTTTTTCTTTTCTTGTTAAAATTTAATGTAACAGTTTTATTATAAGAATGTTTTATGGGGCGGTAATAACTGGATTTTGGATATCAATTGGGTATGTATTTTGTTCACAATACAAAAACGTTTATTGCAGGTAAACGAATATTCAATGGCATGCATAAAGTTGAGTACTGGGAGACTTTGTTCAAGTGAATATGAATATGTTGGCATATATGCATCTGTGTGTAGGGTAAAAGCCCCCTTTGTGGAACGGTATCTAATACTGGAACAGTTTTGACATTTACATATTTATTTCTTTAATTAAGTAAGGAAACTTTAAATTCGAGGTGAATTTAAATTGAAAAACAATCATTCTATTAATAATAATTTTTGTTATCAGACGTTTCTTTCAGAAATAACTTCGTTAATATGTAAATGTTCATAATTAGATACCGTTCCACAAAGGGGGCTTTTACCCTATCCGGGTGCATGTATCTGACAACATATTCATATTCACTTGAGCAGAGTCTCACAATACTCAACCTTATGCATACCATTGATTGTTATTTTTTTTCCTGTTCCACTTACTACTAAGTTGTTCTACTAAGTTACTAAGTTGTTCTACTAACTACTAATCTACTTACTTATATGTGAACAACGCTTTAGTTGCAAAAACAAATACACTTAAACCTGCAGGTAGAGAGAATTCACAAACCACAACACAATACATACATAATATAAACATACATACGCCCGTTTGTGTGGTAATGCCTAATACGCTCATCGATTCAAGCATATAGGTACATGAGTACATCACACATAAGCATTATAAGTGAAGTTATCCAAGTACCTATGTACATATTTTATTATTTTAAATATTTTTAGTAAACTAAATTACAATTAATTTTTACCGAAAGACGCAAATATGTATGTATAAAATAGTGACATTATTAACACTATGAGGCCCGAGTATTTTCACAGTAAACTTCCCCGAAAGCCGAAAATTTTTAAAGAAACTTTATATAAAAAATATATAAAATGATTCCATGTACATATATGTGATACGTACATACATATATTTGACATTCAAACTCATTCAAATCAATTAGAGAATTACAGAAAGTTTAGATAACAAACTTGTAAAAATAAATTTAAAAAAAAATATGTTTATTTTAAAATTTTTTATAGAAACCAAGAGAGTAGTGTGTGTTGGTGTCTGTGTGAGTTGCGTATATACACATCGATGTAATAACATCGCACACATACATAATGCGGAATCAGCTATTACAGGAATGATAATTAATCATTGATCGCGATCGGCCTCTGCGGTCCGACGCCGTGGGCCTGAAAGTGTTAACGTAAAATAGGTATTAGTCATAAATTATATTTATTTATTGATTGTTAACACCAAAAAGAAACTAAGATATTTTTACAAAAAATTTAATTTGTTAGAAAAACAATGTATTTTTAATGGTTATTACTTTTAACACTTTTAAACAAAACATATGAAAAAATTTTTTGTCTCAAAATGCCGGACTTTTTATTGCCAGTGATAAGTACAATAGATAAGGTTACAAAAGAAGAAAAAGAAAAAAAATCAAAGATCCCAACATCAAAAGAGTGAACCCTAGGAATTTACAAAATATAAATTATACTAAACTATGTTGATAAAATTGAACATTATTTATAATTATACCGTATTTCGGAAAATCTGCCACAGATGGCGGCACCTGTACCAGTGAATATATGCATATTACAGCATTTTAAGCCGCCATATTGCAGGACGAGTTAACTCGTCTTAATCATTTAAAGCGTTAAAGAAAGTCTTTCAAATGACTTTTATATGTCATAATATATAATATATAAACATTGACCCAACAATACACTGTACTTTAAAAAAGAGTTCACCCCTGTTAATCCGGATGAATGTCTCCAGTCTGTTAATCAGTTTTGGAAAAGAGTGTACATGAAATGGTACCATTGTTTTTGAACGTACTATCACCTCTAGCAATTACGGTACCATTACATAACCATTTTATGATACTAGAAAAGAGTAATTTTTAATTACATATAAACTAAAAATACGGACAGTCTTAATGAAATTTGTGACATATTTAAATACGTGAAGTAGTTTTAAGATGAATTATAAAATTTGAAATCTTAAAAAAATTTGATTTTGAAAAAGTACACCAAGCAATGCGGAAGACCACTTTAACTTATTAATTTTGAATAATTTCAGATAAAACGTATTCCTGTACATTTTGTTCCAAAAGGTTTAATCGTATGGACAATTTGAAACAACATATTAGAATTCATACTGGCGAGCGACCGCACAAATGCGAAATTTGCGGGGAAGATTTTCTTTATACTCAGTTGTTAAGAGCACATTTGAAAACACATAAAATACATAATAAATGATATGAAACTAATTTTGTTTTTATTTAAATTAATTTTTGTTACACCTTGTTTTGTACAAGGAATTTCAGACTTCACAATATTTCAGAGGTAGTACTTCGTGCTTCCGAGATGGAATATAGGGCATTTTATGTACATTTTTACAGTTTATTTAAAAACAAATAAATATATTCAACAGTGTTACTTGCATACAGGTGGAAAGTAAATAACTGTCGAAATTTTTTGAGGTAACTCATAGCACTCTGTAGACGCTAAAACGACAGGATTTTTCTCGGAATTAACAGTTTGAGAAAATCGCAAATGATAGTTCCATGGTTTCAAATTTTTCTAAGTACGGCTCTAACTAAATTAAGCATAAATATCTTCTTACTGTCAAAGGTACAAAATAATTTTATTGACTAAAATTCAATAAAATTTTGTAAACTTGTTTAGGTCGTAAATGTATTTCCCAGATATTTTTTTAAAAACAAAAAAATTATCTTACAAACATGAGATGGTCAGAGCCGGATTAAAAAATTTTTTAAGGACCCCTTTTTGACCCATATTTAGTATACCACTGTTTTCGTAACGAGACTTATATACTTTCCACCTAGATGCGTTACTTGGGGGTTAACCCTAGAATCATACGTACACGTGAAAACGACGTACGAACTTCTCTACCTACTCCAATACTACGACTTGTTGTTACTTGTTTGCTGTGAGATTTCTGTTATCTAATTTATTTGTTATTATAACACACCACATATACACACACCGGCATAATTAGCGGAACATACAAAATATCTCTAAAAATCAAACAAACCATTTAATTTTAAGAAACTATTAGTCTTATTTAATTATTCACTTAAAATTACATGTTCACAAGTTGATATACCTTTATTTTTGTTAGCGAAAGCAATTAACCATATGAAATGCCAACTTTTTGGAATCTTATGTCGTCTAAGAATCATTTAAGTTAAAGATTATTTAACAAATAGAAAATGAAACACAACGTTTTAATACCGCGTGGTTTCTCCCGTGCTCTTGTCAAAGCTTCCATTCGTCTTACTATACTCAGAATGATGTTATCTATAGTCTCCTGAGGCAATCTTTGCCCTTCTTTAATTACGACAGTCTGAAGCTCGACTACATTGAGAAGAAACGGTATTTGAGTTCGAAAGTGACAGACCTCTTAAAAAGATTTGCATCAATAATGAATAAGAACAATTCTATGAAAAGTCAATTGATTCATTACTTCAATATTATTTTAAGTGAAAGTGACTGTTTAATAAATAGGATTTTATATTTTTTTATATTTTTTTTAAGTTCCGCTAATTATGCCGGTGTGTGTATTTATTTTGTTTATAGTCATTGTCGTTTTGTTTGTATTGAAATAGTGTCCGTCAAAAGGACGTCGATGTATGATTAACGTATGTTTTTTTTTTTTGAAGATTTTGTACACTACATATAAAAGTTTTCCTAATTTTTTTTAAAATTTATTAAAGATATGGATGTTACAATTAATTTATTCAATGATTATGATAATGTGAAAGATGATTACAGCTGTTTGACTTAAGAGACGACATAATACTGAAGTTTTAATATATTGAATCGAAAACTAAAGAATGCATTTTGAATGACTTAATAAAAGACTAACAATTTATTTTGTGGAAAATATTTTAATTTTTATTATTTTTTAAGATCTTATTCGAAAAATTACTAACAAATTTTAGAAAATTTACAAATGTGCCTAATGGGGAAATAACTACATATCTATAGGAATATTTATGACTGAGAAATTTCACATTCTGTAAAGTCACACATGTCCACTGACTCATAATAGTTCATAAATTAATTATTACAATTGATGTATTTATCTATTTTTTAATTTTTATAATGAAAATATGCTTTGATAAAAAGATTAAAAAAATTAATAAATATTTACATTAAGAAATTTTTCCAAATCCAATTTTTTTAAATATTTTGTTCGCTTTTGTAGTGTTGTTATGTAAAAAAAATGTTTTTTGCAAATAAACTCTAAAACTCTCCGTAAAAAGTCCATCAGTCAAAACGACGTTGATGTATGATTAACGTTTCTCGTAGACCAACGTATGATTCTAGGGTTAATTACGTGATCATTATGTTCTCTATCTCTTAAAAACATAAATTTTGAAGTTTAGCATTTTGTAAACAAGTCTTAAAAATGAAAAGTGGTTAAAGAAATTCATATTCACATCTGTAGCATGTACATTCAACATTTCATATTTATAGGTACAAAGATGTAGGAATTATGAAAGGTTCCGAGATTTTTCTTCGGAACCCTAAAAAGTGTTTTTATTTCTTGTAAGCAAAATATATTATTTTGTATTACCAATCAGAAGAAGTATTCCATTAATTTTTAGTGATATTTTTGGAATTGTTGTATGAAGATGTAACTTAAAAAATTAGATTTATAATGTCCTACTTATAGTGACCTACTTCTTTTAAAAGATACTATTACGAGACTATTTTTTTAAAAATACTATTTTTTTTCTTTTTACATAAATAAAATGTTTGAAATACATCCATTTCGTCACATATTATCCGGTGTCTTTGGTTGATTCGCGATTTAGCTGGCTAGTACGCGTAATGAGTTTTCACATATTAGCCGTAATATAAACATTGTAAACCATGTAAACTAGGCTTAAGAATTAATACACCAATCAAAAGTTTTCATTCATAATAAGTGTGTACATAAATTTTAAGGAATTCTTGTATGCATGAAGACTTCTAAAATGGATTCAACTAAAATTTGTCGTACCTGTTTTGTAGCGAATTTTGAAACGATAGATGTATTTACTATTGGAAAAATTGGGTCAGTGGATTTTGCTCAGGCACTATTAGAGTGTACTTCAATACAGGTAAATTTTGATAAACAAATTGACAGGTTGCCAACACGCCAAAAAAGTAGACCGTGTTGAGAAATATAAATAAATATTTCACTGAAAATTATTACAAATACTCTGTCTGCGGGTAATAGTCACCAAATGCGCTTATAAAAAATTTTATTATGTAAATTTCATATTTCTTGTGTGGAACACTTATATTATATTTTGATAATATTAACTAAATAAAAAATTATGAGCTCTGTCTGTCCATATTTGGTTTCCCAGTCTAGACAAGTAGTTTTTTTTTTAAGGGGTCGCTCGAGGCAAGATTATTTCAGAGCGCAAAAGTTGTGGTTACGCTTCTATCTGTTTATAATATGATAATTATAGGATTTCCGATCTCGATTCGATTTTATAGAAAATAGATTTTTGGATAGCCGATCTACGATTTTTTAGATACAAAATCGATTGAAATATGTTTTTTCAAAATTATTATAGAAATATCTTAACCATATATGTTGTCAAATAATTTTACCACTTTTATGACTCATTGATAGAAAATTGAGTCAAATTTTGGGTTCGTGCAGGACCGGATCTTGGGGAGGCAGCATGTGCCCCCCCCCTGCAAGGTTTAGGAGCGCCAAAACGATGAAAATGGCAAATAAAAAATTGTGATGCATTGATATTTTTTAAATTTTAAATTTTTTCTTGCCAAAAGCAAGTGATGAGCAAAAGAAAAAAAGGTCAACACTTTACATTTTTGCTTGATCACTGGCTTTTGCAGTGTTAAGGGCGCCAAAAACCTAACTTGACCGCAAAAATGAAAAGTGTTGACCTTTTTTTTTTTTGCTCGACACCTGTTTTTTGTAAGAAAAAAATTTTAAAAATATCGATGCGCCAAAATTTTTTATTTTGCCTTTTCATCGCTGAGGGCGTCAACTGCAAAGTCCCCCCCCCGCTCATAATAACTATAGGTCCGGCCCTGGGTTCGTGTGACACATTTAGCGCAAACTGGAAACCACTTTATTTACATTAAATTCAACAGTTCATCTTCAAATGAAATTGAAATTTTTTTTAAATTGATTTGTAATTACTTAATAAGAAGCTTTATCAAAACTTTTATATATCTTTTATTTTCTGTAAGTACAAAAATTGAATCGATTTTTGTCAGATCGATTTTTTGTAGGCCGATTTTCCCCTGCATCGATTTTTGGTTTTGACGATTCGAATCGATTCACAAGATCGATTTTTTGATCAGAGATCGGAAACTCTAGTATGTTATACTAGCTGTACCCACGATGTCATTCGCGCGACGCGCTGATATAAAATCAATGAGAAGTATATAAGTATAATTGTAGAAAACTTGCATAGAACAGTAGCTTTTGCGTAATGCGTGTAGATGCTCAAAATGGTTTTTGAATTTTCCCGAGGGAAGGAGACATGTTTCCACAATAAAAAGTATCTTACATGTTGACCCCAGGTAATAAGTTAACACCAGACCAAATTTTATCAAAATGCGTTCAATAGTTGACCCAGGTAATAAGTTATTACCACACAAAATTTTATTAAAATCCGTTCAGTAGTTTTCGTGTGATGAGTGCACAGATAAACAGACAGACAGACAAAAAATTGATATCTAAATCGATAACTATCTACGGTATCAGTACAATTTTCAAAAAATATTCCATGTACAGACACGGTTTCGTTAGTTTTATTATAAGATTATTACGCTATATACGCTGAGTATTGGAGAAATATTAAATTTTATAACATCAGTTAAGGTAGTTACCGCGACATTCAACTTTTCGACAGAATAGTTTCAAATTTTAATAGTATAAAGAAGAATGCTATATCTGATTGTCCTTGGAATTTGGGAAAGATTTATCTTTCTGAGTTAAGATAATTCGGGTTAAAGTTTGTATCTACTCCATATATTAGATCTCAAAATTCTGACTACGTACCCTTATTTTGTATTTAACAATATAATGACTCGGCAGAATTCAATAAAAAACTAGGGAAACAAAGATTAATAAGTTCTGAATGTAAAGAAAAAATTGAATTATTTGTTGATCGTTTTGAATTGAAGATATCATCAGAGAAATTATAGTATTTTAATAAATACACCAATTTCAAGCAATTGAACCGAAACAGTCTGGCAACTCTGTATATTAAATAACTGGTTTATTCGTATTTATTGTTTAAACAATATTGAAAATTTATGAATAGCATTTTTTGACCTTTTACCGCTTACGTAGCGAAAACGGTGATAGACACATTAAATAGTGTTAAGACATTTTTTGTAGAGAATCGAATTCTCTACAAAAAAGTCTGCGATAGCACCTGTCTCTCTTGTACAGGTGAAAAAAACTTTGATAGTGTAAGTGTGTATGCACAGGCTATGTTTGAATGTATGCCTACACGTTCGTATAAAAAATAGTATGCATCAACATCTATCCATTAATACATACAATAATGACATAAAGTAAGTTTAGTTTGCAATTTTTTCTACTAGCATGTCACACGGTAACTACCTTAAAAAAAATCTTCAAATAGATTCTTCAATTTTTTTTTTTTTTTTTTTTTTTTACAAAATATTATTTCATGAATTGACTTTTTAGGTCACAAAAAATGATATTTTACCTCAAAGAATTTGTATTATATGTATAGGTTACCTTACAAATTATTATAAATTCAGACAAAAATGTATAGAAACGCAAAAGAAATTATTACAGTATTTTGAAAATACAGGTAACAGTAAAATAAATAATAATGTACAAAAATATAAATACAGTATTGAAAATTCAGTTGACGGACATTATGTAAAAACAGAGAAAACAAATACTAAACAAAATTTAAACAATGAAATTTCATTTAATACAAATGATATAAAATCTGAATATAAAATTAAATCAGAACCTAAAGATGAAAATTCAGTCGACAACCAGTCTGCGTATTTGGACAAAATTCAAAATTTGAAAATTGAACCAGTACGAGAATTTAAATCGAACATAAAGACTACAACAGAAAACAATAATAAATATTTTGAATTCGTTCATGCGGATAGTAAAATTGACGACATTAAATCAGAAGAACCTCAAGATAGAAATGTAGTTGACGATAGTAACAGTAATAGTAATGAAACAGATCAAGAAACTTCTTCAAGGGACGAATTTTTTAAAACTGTAAGCAGGAAATAAAATTGTAAATACACTTAAACTTGTTTTTGTGCGATTACATATTTTATGAATTTTTATTCATATTAGGAAGTGTTCATAAACTATGGGCCAATTCGTATCGGTATAAGCCAAAGTGGCTTGCTCTTATTTTGAATCACATTACACTTGTTTTGAAGCGCACTTGTCTTGCTTTTGAGATATTTGTATGTTCCTGTCTCACTTTCCATGTTCGTGAGAGAAGGGTCAAGTAGTCAAGTATTAACGTTCGGTATACATCGTATACAGTATGCGATGTATACCGAACGGTAATACTTAACCCTTCTCCCTAGAACATGGAAAGTGAGACAGGAATATACAAATATCTCAAAAGCAAGACAAGTGCGCTTCAAAACAAGTGTAATGTGATTCAAAATAAGAGCAAGCCACTTTGGCTTAGGCCGATACGAATTGCGTCTTTGTGTCCGTTTGAACGAGTCGGGGAACGTAATTTGTTTCCTATTACACCCAGGAGACATTTAATTGAAATAATATCTCTTTTAATATCAAATATTTAAAAAAAAAATCGACAAATGTGTGTTAAACACGCATTAAGTCAGGATTTCGTAGTTCAATAGCTAGAGTTATTCACAATTCTCAGGACAAAATATTTCTTGCTTTCATTTAATATCAAAATTAGTCTTTATTTTTTAAGGATATTTTGGAGTAGTCTTTAATTTGTTAATAGTATGATTACCTAAATTTTTTACTTTCTATATTCTATACTTGAAAAATTTTAATAATAGTTTTTTAAAAAAACGACAGTCTTTAAAAATTGCGTCAAGGTCGACACTAACTATTACAAAGTGGTCAAGAATGAGTAGACCACCTAATGTAATAACAGAAATCATGAATTCATAAGAATTTCGTTATTTGAACTACAAAATGCTAATTAAGACATTTTTATAGTTGAACATAATATTTCCTTATAAAACACGTCTCCTGACTTTAAAAATTTATCTGTGAAAACTGGTAACAGTTCCGTTTAAGATAGTTTCGCGAAATTTCAAAATTTCATAGGTTTGCCATGGAATGTTACATTCATGTTTAGGATTGATCCACACAATAGTGCCAATCACAGTCCGTTCTCAGTCCAGTCTCGCTCCGGTAAAATATTCTTAAATGAGAAATAATAAGTGTATTCACACTATCAACACCAGTCCAGTTACGGTCCAACACCCATTCATTTCAAAGAATATTTGACTAAGAACGGACTTGTCCATAGAGAAATAATAACACAATATCTCTATGGCCAAGTACGTTATATTTCTCTATGGTTTCACTGGCTTCAGTTAGTCATCAGTGGTCATCAGTGTCACATATTATTTGACAGTTAGGTATATCTAATTTAAAATCCCGAATTTTTATTTATTATAATTTTGCAATATGACAACTGAAAAGTATTGGAATTTTGAAAAAGGTAATTATTTATTAACACTATGAGGCCCGAGCACTTTCATAGTAAATTTCCCCGGAAGCTGGCAATATTTAAAAAAAAAAACTTTATATAAACAAATACATAAAATAAAATGATTCAAACACTGAATAGATTCAACAACACAGTTCCACACGTATGTATGTGTAAAACTGTAAACATACGTACTACGTGATACGTACATACATACTACATATACACTGACATTCAAATCAATTTTATTTAAAAATATAAATTATATTTTTATGTATTTTTTGTTTATCTTAAAATTTTTTATACATACATAGAAACCAAGAGAGTAGTGTTTGTTGGTATGTATGTGTTTGTGTGAATGGGAACACGTGAAGAAGAATGATAAACATGATAAACATCGCACACATAATGAGTAATCAACTAATCAATTAATCACTGATCGCGGTCGGCCTCTGGGGAAGTTTTGTTTGGTTTCGTATGCCGAAGCCGTGGGACTGAAAGTGTTAATTAAAAATTAATAAATAAGTATATATAATCTATAGTGAATGACAATATCTATGAATATGGCAAAATGACATTGGATCGAGAACGAACCGTGCCATTCATGGAACATAAATATGAATGTAATAGGATTTTACCGGAGCGAGACTGGACTGAGAACGGACTGTGACTATCGGATCGGCACTATACGTGCCACTATATCGGAACGGATCGGCAATACCTTTAATGTACCTACCAAGTAAGATTATGGTCCATTTCACTTAAATTTAACCATGATTCATCACTTATGAATTTAAACAATTTCCGTTTTTTTGGCTTTATTTCTTTCATTATTACACTTACGTGAATCTTAAATTTGCAGTTTGTGTTTAGAACAGAACAGAAGATTCATTTGTTTCGAATATAAGAATTATTTAATTGTTTAACAATGACTCATGCTCAGTTGTATTTGAAACGGGGTATAGCTTGACTTTGACGTCCCTTCACGCTGCTCAACATAGTTTCGTAGCTGCTCAGCAGATTACGTAGTTTATGGACGCTCCTTATGCACTTTGATGGACATTTTTTTTAGAGACGCTATAAAAAATATCATACAAAAAAGGATTGCATAAACACAGGTTTGAGTGTAAGAATATAGGTCAAATCAACTAAAAATGGTCTGACGTTGTTAACAAATGAAGCAAAATTAGGCGTACCTCTTAAATTACTATGCTTACTCTAATAATATAAAAAATAACGAAAAGGAAAGAGAGACAGAGAAAACTAGATGCGTCTGATTTTGCTTCAGTTGTTGCATTTGTTTGATGACGTTAAATCATTTTTAGTTGATCTGACCTATAGCTTTGTAATTTTTTTCATTTACTTTTCTAGCAAGAAATAAAAAAGAAAGACTTCGTTTGTATTTGCTGTAATGAAAAATTTATTTATGAACCTTTTTTAAGAAAACACATGAAAAAATTGCATGACAAAGATTATAAACATTTATGTCATATTTGCGGTAAGTATGTAAATAATTACAATTTTCTCTACAGTGAGCATTCGTACTGTATCCAATTTTCCGAGTAATAAAAATTATTAATAATCTAATAAACAGACCGTGCCTACACGTATTAGTTATTATTTTGACCGCTAGTTTACACGTCCATATTTTATGGTTTTTAATCACTGAGTACTGAATCGAACATATTAACATATGTTTTCTACAGATACCATAGGCATTAAATTATGAAGTATGACTCCATTTTATTAAACTCAACTTCTAACCACGGGGGCTTGTTTATAAATATTAGATAAACCATTAAATTAATGGTTTGACCGCCATTAAAGTAATCACATCAGACAAGTTTTTAATCACTGAGTACTGAATCGAACATATTAACATATGATTCCTAGAGATACCACAGGAATTAAATTATAAATTATGACTCTATTTTATTAAACCCAATTTGTAACCACCATTAAATTAATGGTTTGGCCGCCATTAATCACATTATTCAATTCTTTTGCTTCAATTTCTTAATGTATTTGTAATAGATACACAGCATTCTCTTTAGTCAATTCTCTCCTCAATGTTTTTAATACTAGAAAAGTTAGTTCACACAATCATTAAAGGAGTTAACTTTATCGCAAAGTATTACATTTTATATCGTTAGCGAATCATTCCAATTCTATTTTTATTTTTTTTTTTTAAATATTAATTTTAATTTTTGTATGTATTGTAGGTTAATGTTTTTTTCTGTTCTTTTTTTATAAGGTTACACAACGACCGATGGACGTAGGTGGGCTCGTCACATGCAAAAACATAACCCCAGAGATATTGAACCAAAATATGTCTGTCCAAAATGCAATAAAAAATTTTCCGCAAAGCACGTTTACAAGCGCCATATTTTGACAGTTCATTCGGATAGTAAAAAATTTTCTTGTCATTTGTGCCCGGCGCAGTTTAAGAGTAGATGCGCGTGTGCTAAACATATTAGTTCTGTACATTCAGGTAATTATACTGCGGAAATCCGGACTATTAACATTGGCGACGCAAAGATTACGCGCACACCTCTGGTAGTAAGATTAGAACTAGTATCAGGTAAAAATATACGTATACGTTCAAATGACATAAAAATATGTATTATACAAAATTATGGCGGATTACTAGATTTTATGCCATCAATTAAACGTATACGTATATTTTTACCTGATATTAGTTCTAATTTTACCACCAGAGGCGCGAGTGAGAATCTGCGTCGCCAATAGAATCATGTAATTTAATTAGTGAAATCAAACTGACGATGGAGAAACTTTGCGGTGCCAATTATACACGATTTAAGATAATTTATGCATTTTTTTTTGTATCTGAAATCTAGTCTAATATACTCTATACTAATTTTTATACGTTTATACGTGTATACAACCATTAATTGTATACGTATATTTTTACTTGATGCTAGTTCTAATTTTACCACCAGAGGCGCGAGTGAGAATCTTTGCGTCGCCAATTTGATTTGGAGATTAATTTGACGGTTCTGAAAATTTTCTACAAATATTATGTTTATATTTATGCATATTAAACAGGTTTTATACACGTTGTAATACAAATTAGAGGTACAGAATTAATTTTTATATTAAATATATGGAAATTAAAACATATTTGCAACATATTGTAGGTTAATCAATCACTAACTTAAGGTATTTTCACGATAAATACGAAAAAATTCCAAAAAAGTAAAAAAAAAAGATTTTGAAAATAAAATTTTCCAATTAACCAATGAGCCATTTTCTCAAAATATCTACATCTCTATGATTGAAATTTTAATTTAAAAATTGCTATGTAACCGCATAAGAAAATTGTTTAACACCAGGGCGGCGACACCGGTTATTCGTAATTATATCTCTATAGTTGGAATATTAATTTCTAAAAAATAAACAATATTTCTAGGTAACCGAATTGGAAAATTTTGTTGCTAAAGTGGAATTAACAGAAGGTGATTTTTGGTTGGTAAATTAATATCTCGATTATAGACATGTATTCCCAAATACCTGTGTCGCCGCCCTGGTGACAAATTGCTACATATTTTGAGAAAATGGTTCATTTTAATTAGCGACAATAATTAAAATATTTTTTTCTTGGATTTAGTAATTTATTAATTCCTAACACCCCAGCCATAAATTAAATAAAAAAATACGTTATGCTTGTCTACGCTCTCGTTACTCGTCGAAGTATTCGCTGAAATTGGCTGAGGCCCGAATAGTGTTAAAACACCAACCACGAAGAGACCTTCTACACTTTCGTACTCGGTCAACTTTGCGAGAGCAGGCATTACTAAAAGTAACATCATTTTTTATGAATATTTATTTAATATTTGAACATTTTAGATAAAATGTATTCCTGTAAGGTTTGTCACAAACAGTTTAATCGTGAGGATAATTTGAAACAACATGTCAGAATTCATACTGGTGAACGACCGCACAAATGTGAAATTTGCGGAGAAGATTTTCTTTACACCCAGTTGTTAAGAGCACATTTAAAAACACATAAAATACACAAATGATATGAAACTAATTTTGTTTTTATTTAAAACCATTTTTGTTACATCTTATGTTTTTGTAAATTCTCAAAGATTAAAAGCTTGTTGGGTTTTTGAATAAAAAATAATTCTAATTTTTTTTTTTGGTTTTATTTCAATACTATATCATAAATAATATTAATAATCGATGCGAAAAAAATTTTAAAAATTATGTGTCAGACCAAAGACGTAAGAATATATTATATATTCTGGATTATATATTATGGACCTGTAACAACATTGTTTATTGAAACAAAAATAGTGCTAATTCAAGACAGTGGCGGCAACAAAATTAAATGTTTATATGTGTATGTAGAAATTCATTTTAAATAAGTTGCCTACATTTACTATTGAATTCACATAAGAAAAGTGGTCAATTTTTCTTAAGTGGACTTTAGTATGCTTTATATCCTTTGCATACTTGATATGTAATATTAAATTATTATTTAACATATAATGTATATATACATATAATATATCTACGTCAAAAATATGTCAAAAAAATATTAACGGTGTAATGTTATTTCTTGTGGTTTTTTTCTAATAGGGTTTTTACATTATAGGATTTTCCGCTTTTTGGGCGGAAATTATTAAATATCTTTAAAGATACAAAATATTGTTAAATATAAGCTCTCAATAACCACAAAACTCTACTCTCTTCCTTCGATAATTAAAAATAAGAGATAAGCAAACACAAGCTTCTTTTTTGGAGATGATGCACCGAGAACGTAACACCAATAAATATATCTTTCATTCTTTTTAAACAAAGTTAAATATTAAAAGATTAAACAGACAAAAAGTATTTTAAAATGTATGTGAACTTCATCGATACTAAAAATGTACACAGTATTTTTTTTTTTTTTTTTTGTTATGACATAAAAGTAGTTTCTGTTAAAAATGAAATTTATCCTCAGCAGTTTCAAAGAAAACCATGCAATATTAAACACAGATACAATACCTATATAAAGCGCGCGATTTTTGGCGTTATTTTGCGGTACAAATACGAATTTGTATTTGGCGGTGGGCTGTGACCCAAGTTCTAAATCAGTCAGTTACAGTTTGTAGAAATAACATCATATGGTAGTGTCATTGTTTTTCTCATTTTTAAATTTAAATAGAAAAAATATTAAGTGTGTCGTATCTAAGTGTAAAAATTCCATTAAACAGAAAAATACTCAAAATAAAGGGATATCTTTCTTTAGGTAAGTAAATATATTTTATTTATTTTTTATTTGTTAGCCATGATGGAATATGCTATATGCAGTCGAACTCATGTATTTTCAACCTGTCGGGACTAATCCGCTCATGTATTTTCAACTTCTCCTTTATCCTCACTCCATGGCAATCATAGAGCCACGTGACAGACATAGAACCAATCACAAAAAGCCCGCGCAAATCTTTACACAGTAGCCACGTGTACTTCCCCAGTGAATAACCTTAAAATGACAAATTGTCAAGTAACATATGATAAACAAAAAAGTGAAACATGAAAAAAGTGTTATAAACTTGTAATAAAATTATTTTTTAAACAATTGCAAATGAAATAAAACCATATATTGTAGGATAAAGCCACCAGTGGTCAATCGATTAATCTGACAGTTATTTTTCTGTATTAAAGTATTGCGTGAGAAGTGGGGACCAAAAACTTGAAAATACGTGAGTAAAATCAGTTGAAAATAGATGGTGTTGAAAATACATGAGTCCGACTGTGTATGCTATTTACACAGTCATATATTATACACCATACACATATATGTACAATTACAGGTTTGTATACATATAATGTTAGGTTTATGTAGTAATGTGTTGCGTGTACAATGTACAATAGATATGTGTTATAATCGTTTGATAGGGGCACTCTTCTTACCTCATATTTTGGCGACACAGGTTCGTCCATATACCAAAGCTAAGTTTGCATGCATATATATATATATATATATATATATATATATATATATATATATATATATATATATATATATACAGGGTGTAAAGTAAATAAGTTTCATCCTTTTGAGAGATGGTTTATCTCGGTGTAAAATTGCCGAAGACATAAAAATTTTTTCGGAATTCGCTATCTGAGAAAATCACATCCCAGCCAGCTCATCGTTTAATATGAATTTCTCTGAATACGCCTCTGACCAAACTAAAATTATTCGCACCCTGTATAATAAAAATTTTTTAAAAATAAAAATAATTTTTTTTTTTATTTTACGACAATATGTAAACATCTGCCGACTTTTGAATTGATTGGGTACTGTATAGTAAAAAAAAAACCGAACACTGTTTTTCATAAATTTTGCTTAAAATATGTTTGAAATATTTTTGTGGGTTTTTATTTCACAGGACGTTATGAATATTGCAAGAACCGTAACTGTGGTATTGTTGCATTTCTTTAATTACAAATATTTAGTTGCATTACTTTAATTACAAGTATTAATTTAATTAAAAATTACACTTGAATTTTTAAACAAACCAAAATAAAAACTTTCCTTTAACTGTCATAAAACATTGTTATTAATATTGTTGGTACACAACACAGATTAAAAAGTGAATTTTTATTCATAAGTGAGTAACTTTAGCGGAAAACTGTAACAGAGAATTCCAAACTTCGGCATTAATTATCATTATTCTAAAATTATTTTACCAAATTTGTTCTATTATACCAACAAGCTGAAACAAAACACATTTAAATAATAATTTATGTACCTGCGAGACACATCAAAATAAGAGTACCAATAATAATAATAAGTAGAGCCCGGACACTATAGTGTACTATAAATCATCCTGTCAAAAAACTGAATGTTCTTCAGTAGCGCAAAAACAAGTATGAGGGGTTAAAAAATGAAAATAAACTATAATTTCAAAATCTATAGTCATTTACAAATTTTAATTGTTATCATGTAAATGCAAAGAAAAATGATACTTTCAGTGAAGTGTAGCACACCTTATTAACATATTAATTTTCAACAAAAGAGTAGTCCAATACTGGCTAGATGCCTTGATGTTAGTTGCAACTAATAATTAATAACCAATGACAAAAATATTTTTTTTTTTTGCAACTAATGACTGAAAAATTCAACTATTAGTATTAACTATTAAGAAATTTAGCTTTTACTTGTAGTTGTTAGTTATATTAAGTAGGAATGAAGTTTATTGAAATTATCGTAGAAGCAAAAAAAGTAGGAAAATATTTTATCTTCTGATTATTTATTGAACATAAAAACGTAATAAACCAACATGAGTAACAATATAAAAAAATCAGAACTGTAAGTTTAAAACAATTGGATACTATTTGCAATTTGTTTTCGATCGAAAGATTTTGATAACGAAAAATAAGTATAATTTATAGTACATATTATATATTTGAAAGAATACTTCCTTTCCTTATATCATCCATTTTGGAAATATCGTTATTTTCGATATCGATAATTTTCGATAACGAAAAGTAGGTTTTGACAGTGGCAATACGTTCGGAAAACCCACAACTTGCTTCGCTTAAGCCTTCAAAAATTTCGTTATTTTTGGGCTACGACGCAGCGTTTAGGAGATATTTACGATTAAAGTTTTCGATAGCGAAAGTTAACGAAAAGTAGTTTTTTATAAAATTGTTCGGTTACTGACCAGAGCAATGGGGCTAACAGAGTCTAAATTAACTAGTTATAACCAATTTATGACAAGTTACGCGGTATCGATAATTTTCGATAACGAAAAGTAGGTTTTGATAGTCGCAATACGTTCGGAATACCCACAACTTGCTTCGCTTAAGCCTTCAAAAATTTCGTTATTTTTGAGCTACGACGCACCGTTTAGGAGATATTTACGATTAAAGTTTTCGATAGCGAAAGTTAACGAACGGTAGTTTTTTTTAAAAATTGTTCTGTTACTGACCAGATCAATGGGACTAACAGAGCCTAAATTAACTAGTTATAACCAATTTATGACAAGTTACGCGGTATCGATAATTTTCGATAACGAAAAGTAGGTTCTGACAGTCGCAATACGTTCGGAATACCCACAACTTGCTTCGCTTAAGCCTTCAAAAATTTCGTTATTTTTGAGCTACGACGCACCGTTTAGGAGATATTTACGATTAAAAAGTTTACGATTGCAAAAAGTAACGATTTGTCATTTTTTTTAAAATACACTATCGTTGACCAAATCAATGGGACTAATGGAGCTTAAATTCATCAATTATAACCAGTTTATGATAAATAATTCGTTATCTTTGCTAGTTCTCGAACAGAACATTCTAAAACTTTTGTTAAATATCTTTATTTAGCTTTTATTTCAATAATTCTTCTAATAGGGATATTGGTTTTTCGACATCTTTATTAATTTTCGAATAGAAACTTTTGTCAAATCTTTTCACCTGTATTCAATCTGTTTTTCGATGACAAAAAAAATGGTGAAGTAAATTTTTCGTAATCTTTGCTGATTTCCAAATAGAACATTCTCGAACTTTCGTTAGATTTCGCTACATGGATCCTTTTTAACTAACTAATTCGATGGTGAAATCAAGTTTTGGTTATCTTATCTGATTTTCACATAGAATATTCTAGAACTTTTACCGAATTTCATTTTTTGGTCACTTTTTTGATGAACAATCTGATGGTGATGCGAAATTTTCAATAATTTTTCTGATTTCCAAAAAGAATATTCTAGAACTATTGACGAATTCTGGTATTTGGACACTTTTTTGATGCCCAAACCGATGGTGAAGTTGGTTTTTGGATATATTTTCTATTTTCAGAATAGAATATTCTCGAACTTTTGTCGGATTCCGTTAATTGATCGCTTTTCGATGAAAAATTTGGTGGTAAAATCAGATAGTCGATATTTTTTCTAATTTCCAAAAAGAATATTCTAGAACTTATTCTAAATATCGGTACTTGGTTACTTTTTCGTTGGTCAATCCATTGATTAAGGATTTTTTATATCTTTTCTGATTATTGAAAAAATATTCTAGAACTTTTGCCAGATTTCGCTATTCAAGCATCTTTTCGATGACCAACCCAGTGGTGAAATCGAATTATGTAATAGTTTTAATTTATCTTTACCTTTGTACAAGAAATATCTCCTCATAAAAATTTACAAGACACGTTCCTCTCATATATGTTTTTTCAACATTTCAATTCAAATGTATAATTTTATAGTTTATATAGTTTTAGTTGTTAATTAAAATTTATAGTTTTAGTGTATGGAAAAAAATTTTTTCTTGAGATGGTTGTTTATATAATTCACATGCAGTTGATCAAATTAAACTGTGTTCGTTCGTCGCGCGAGTGATGTTACAAACTTAAATTGAGCAACTATGTTGTTCATATGAAATTTTATTGTTTTCAAAACAAAATATATATGTAGAGTACCTGTTTAGTTCGTGGCACACAAACTATGGAGCGCATTTAGAAAAAAATTATAAATGCATTTATGAAAAATAGATAAATTATGTGCCGCTTCTAACGAATGGTGATACGTTTTTCTGGCAATTTTTGACAGGATAATTTATGAGCTGCACTATAAGTCCGGGCATTAGCCATAAACATAATATATTTATGACCTGTCAAACTGGATATATTTATGTGTTTTGGAAACACTAGTAACCTATTTATTTTATACATAACATAAGTATGAATATGTATTTTTAGTTGTATGTGTATGATTGCCGATTGCCGATTGGTATTCCGTATTCGTATTATTTTATTATCATTTTATCGATAATAAAACAGTACATTCTTCCTTATTTTTTTAACAATACAGGTACTGGTCTAAGCTGTTTTAAACTGTTGCATAACTGTGTGAAAATAAATTAGCGATTTATAATTTCTTTAAATCAAAGTATTAAAATTAAAAGTGTGTGTATGTGCGTGAATAACAAACCAATCGTATATTTTAGAAATGTTTTAAAATTTAATTGTTGTGTCATAATTCATAAATACTTCAACTTGACGTACTTGCTCTGAGATAGTCAGGTACAAAAGTTTATCTCAGCAAAAAAACTTTATCAAAAATTAAATAATGTATTGATATTCTTCAGTTATTATATTTGTATACCACTTTTTTTTTGTATTTCCGCGCGCTTATGTTGTAGCAATTTAAAAGAATTGTTGAAGAAACGTTGTAAAAACGTAGTAAAATGATGTTTTTAAATTATATTTCAAAATCGGCATGGTCAATAATTTTTATTTCTTATTAAATATGGTTTGTAACTTTGTATTAAATAACATTCAATTTTTATCAAATTCCTTTGACACGTTTTCATTTTATTCTAAAAAAATAGAATTTTCCCATAAGAACCCGTGTTAAAATTACAAAACTTTGAAATCGTTTTTCTCAAAATTGGGGTGGTCAATTTTTTTTTCGGTAAGGGCTCGTATTATTGGTATTGGAGAAAATAAATATCTAGTGAACTTTGTTAAATTTCCAAATAATTTAATGAGATTTGACGAAATCGATCTATTTGATATGTGACGTAAATTGTCTCATTAAAAATTATGTTTAAATTTTTATGGACACTACTGTATAACTATTTTCAAAAGATTCCGTAAACAAGCAGGTAAAAATATTTTGTTGACAAAAAAATTTACATTCAAAAAAGCAAAGGAAAAAAATGATAAGTAATCAGAGCCTGATTAAGTTTTTTTTTCTAGGGGCCATTTTTTAACACGTTTTTGACAACCGAAAATTTCTGAAATGAAACTTGATCGGTAAAATTTAACTAGCAATACTTAATTAGTAGACTGAGACCTTTCTCTCCTGCAAATTATGAAACTTATTTACTTTACACCCTGTATATATATATATATATATATATATATATATATATATATATATATATATATATATATATATATATATATATATATATATATATATATATATATATATGGGCGGTACAGTGTGAGTGTGCACGGTTTTGGATGGTTTCCGAGCCTCACGGCGGGTCTGTTACAAATACCCTGGCAACCCTATTCATCACTAACAATTTAGGTTTAAGACTAAATAACGATAGACTCTGATGAACTGATAATTTATTTACAAAATAATAACAATTAATAACATCAATAATGAAGAAAGTTAAAAATTAAATTAAGATACAACTCAGGTATCTGTCGTTTTATGTGTTTTCATATGCTGAACGAGAACGTGGCGTTGTATGAAACCACGATTGCACACGGGACAAACATGAGCCCTATCATCGGTATGAATTTTCGTATGAAGAGTCAATGTACTTTTTCTGTTGAAGCTCTTACCACAGTATGTACACGGAAACATTATTTCACCTACAATCAAAACGAAAAAAAATTAATCCCAATCGATGATCCCGCCCTGGGACTTTTTCCTTGTAAGTACACAAATTAATTGTAAATAGTTCAAGAACTAATTTCAACAGAAAGTGGAAGCCATAGATCGAATTTTGAGAGAAGATAGTATTTATCACTTATTATTACACGAAAGTTTGTATATTTCGATAAAATTTGGGTTTGTCTAACGAAAATTGCTTTAGGCAAGAAATTTGAGCTGTAGAAAACACAAATTTATTTAGAAAAAATACAAATCTCAAGTGTGATACGGTAAAACAATTTAACGAATAATAGCTATTTATGCAACAAGTACATAATGAAGATCTTTATGAACGAGCCGTGTTTATGGCTGAGCGAGCTTGCGAGCGAGGCCAATAAAAAAAGGCAAGTTCATAAACTCAAATTACGTACAAGTTGCATACAAAGCTTTATGTAAGACTGCTAAAATTCCTAGTTATCGATAAAAATCGAATTTATAAATATCACGTCTATACTTTAAAAAATTTGGGGGACAGGTCTACCCACACTGTCAACTTTCCATTGGGTGTCCTTAAAAACTAGAAATTACTGTACATAAATAATTCTTTTTTCATTTCAGGCGACTTCTCCTCTGGGCCCCCGATAGAAGCTTTGCCCCTTGTACCATACCGGGGGCTTCGCCTTCTGTACCTAAGGGTAGGGGCTCCACTCTTATCAAATAAATGATAACACCATTTGTTTTTGTTCTCAAGATATGCGAGACAAAATATATTTTGACAAGAAACTAATTTTTTCAATTTTTCTTATTTCGTTTATTTTTTTTTAATAAAATGCTGACGTTTTTAACATCAAGGAAGGTTCTTAAGCCATTATATAATAATGTTACAGTAAAAAATCCATATAATCTATGTTATCTTGATAAAGTTAATTCCGTTTTTTTACTACAAAAAACAAACCGCTAATACGAATTTGTTGAAAACTTTATCCGGTCTTAATTTTTTGATTACACATCTAATGAAATTAGTCCGGAGTTGATATCATCATTTGTTCTCGAGATATGCAAGACGAAAAAAAATTCACGAACGAACGAACGAACGAACTAACGAACACACACAGAGACATCACGCTAAAAACGATGGATTCGGATTCTAGTGACTTTGAAACGTGGAGATATGTCAAAATTAGCGATTCGTAAAATCGGACACATTAAAATAACTTCCTAAAAATGTGTTTTATATATAGTTGGCATAGACAAATTTATTGTATTTAAAGTATGCTTTAATTATTATCTGTCATCTAAAGCTAATAAAAATATTGGAGCATTTTTAAAAGATTTTTCAACAAAAATTATTAATATTTAAAAAAGAAAGGAGAAAAAGCTGCCTGGAATAAATATTAATAATAGTTCAGATTGTGTAACTAATATTAATTATGCCAACATTTGTAAATATGGCATACAAATAAAGTTAGTGTGTTTTCTGTTTATTGTAAAATTGAAATTAAAATTTATCAAGTAGACTATTCTTTATGGCACTAGTGCTTTTTGCTTTTCATTATGCAACTAGTGCCAAAAAGTAATGAAAATCTCTTAACAATGTAATAAAATAGGCTTTTATGATTCAGTCGTACATACAGTAGTATTTTAACTAAAAGAAAGTTTTTTTAGGGGAATTCTGAGGTAAGGGGATTACAAATATTTTAAATGTTAACCAAGGCAACACTGACAAATAAATGAAAGAGAGATAATTATATATCTTTTATATTCAATAAAAAGAGATAAATTGTACAAATAAATGAAAGAGAGATAATTATATATCTTTTATATTCAATAAAAAGAGATAAATTGTAACTAAGAGGAATTTATGCTCTTTCTTTTAGTTACAATTCTACTGTAAAATAAATTAGTATAATTCATGTTACTATTTAATATATTGTTACCATGGTTCTGAAATCATTTAAATTTACCAATACAAATCATGAATTAAATGACCACACTGTTATTAAGTATTTGAAAATCAAATGCAGGCGTGGTTTAATATTTAGCCGTCCGGCAACAGTTTCTTCATTCATCACTAGATGGCAAAAACTGTCATTTTAAAAAATGGTAGTAATATGGAATTGTCTGTTTTAATTTGAAAACAGTAAATTATTATGGAAAAATGACATTCAGAAAAATATGCCAGTTTATATTTTGTAAACTAAACAACATAAATTTTGTGAACTGTTAAAATCTAATAAACAAACTTTGCCTACTAGCAATAGTTATTTTTTTGATCACTAGTTTACGTATGCAAGTTTTACGATTCCCAATACTATAAAGTCACAGTAGTTTAAACAATATTAAGAGAGCGCTAGTAGTGTTTATGAAACTATTTAATTAGGATGAGGTACCTAATAGAAATTTAGAAAAATTTAAACATGTGGATCCTTTCTTTAATCTTCATTATATACTAAAAAGTTTAATTTAGACTCGCTTGTTAAAAAATTAAATTGTAATTTTAAAAATTTTAACCCAAAAAACTAAAGAAGTACGATGTATGTACAGCTGAACCTTTTTTTATACGATGGATAAAGACTGCATAAAAAAAAAACCGCGCAAAAAAATATATTCAAAAATATCATAAATAGCTATAAAAAGATTAGTTCGGTCCAGATTGTAAAAAAAGTTTCATCGAAAATACATGACTCAAAACGCTCAAAACATCACAATTTCAATAGAAGTTGCTTTTCTAAACAAGATAAAGCCTTAATTTACGCATAGGAACATTTTATTTCATTTTTATAATATTATGAAAATTTTGAAAAAAACACCTGTAAAAAAATTAAATGATGCAATGACTTATGTTCTTATGCAATGTATTGATTAAATGCTTAAAAGCCGTTAAAAAATATTTTTATCAAAGAAAGATATTATAGTAAATGTTTAAGTTTCTTACTGTCTCTTGATTTTAAAAGCCGCATAAAAAACCACATAAAAAAAGGTTTAGCTGTATTAAATTTTCGATAGTATAATTAGTAAAAATAGTATAAGTATTTTACCCGTATGTGTATTAAGATGCATCTTAAGTTCATGGGATGTTTTAAATTTTTTCGGACACATAGTACAGGGATGTTTTCTTACATCTTCATGCCTAAGTGTGTGTTTTTGTAAATCTTTCTTGTGATAAAAACCTCTTCCACATATAGAACATATAATCGATCGTTCTCGATTATTATGTATTTTCAGATGATGTTTCCATGTTGACCGTTGTCTGAATCCTTTATCTATATATAAACAAAACAAACGTAAGATAATTAATTTTAACTCCTTTATAGACGAGCAACTTAACCTTAATTTTTAACAAAAAAAGTGATCACGAGCGTTCTCGTGGCTGACTTTTTTTTTAATCGATTCAAAATTTAAAAAGGAATAAAAAATTCCAACACCAATTTTTCCAAAATTCCAATTCCATTTTTTTTATCAAATGCCGGCATCACTTTAAAAAGTAGAATTAATGAAAATAATAAGTAATAAGTTATATGTATAAATTCTGTATTAATAGTATTCAGCAAACATCATTGATATATAAAGAAAATATAACATTTTTTTAGAGAGAGTGGAAACTATTGAAAGTATAATATTTTAGAATGAATACGTAGACTTAAATCAAATATTTATAAAAATACTTGTCAAATTATTTTTATGTTTAAATTTTTAATATTGAAGTCGTGGTTTAATAAAAAAAATAGTATTTAATTTTTTTTATTTTAAAATCCGCGTCGATTAAAAAAAAAAACGCCGTGAGCAGCGGAGCCCCATCACGGAAGTCGAATTTTTCCTTTCATCTTCGGTATTGAGTGTCTCTACAAACGAAATGTAATTGAAAGTCCACAAGCGATTTGTAATTTTGGTGGTTTCAAAACTGATGATGAGTGTCCGGTTGATCGGGGCTTTAAAAAAAGGTTTTAAGTTTTTAAGGGCTGAATCTCAGTAAATTTCAATTTTGTGCCGATAGCAGTTAACAGGGAAAAGCCAACACAATTCGTACGAGGGCATTTTTATACATGCTTATCGTCACATGCAAAAAAAAATAGTAAAAAAATTTTCAATTTTTTCGGACAGAACTTATGTTAAAACATGATAATTTTTATTAGTCCAGTTAAGAGATTATAAGAGCTAAATCAGCTTTTTATTTGGTTTAAATATAATTTATATATATATATATATATATATATATATATATATATATATATATATATATATATATATATATATATGAATTTCTTTCAGTACAGAGTACAGATATAACCTTTGTATATAACTTAGATCATGTACGTAAAATAACTAAAAATTTATATTGTAAATAGTAAATAGTTATATACAAAGGTATATATATAAAAATTATATATATATATATATATATATATATATATATATATATAAAAGTTAAAATAAAAAATTATATACAAAGGTTATATCTGTACTCTGTACTGAAAGAAATTCATGTGTATATATATATATATATATATATATATATATATATATATATATATATATATATATATATATATATATATGAATTTTTTTCAGTACAGAGTACAGATATAACCTTTGTATATAACTTAGATCATGTACGTAAAATAACTAAAAATTTATATTGTAAATAGTTTTAATTTCTTTTTGAGTCTAAAATATTTACGTACTGCTTTAAAATATTAAAATCGTAAAATTTTTAATATTTTTTTTTATTTCGGAGCGTATCATCAATTGGTAAATAAAAAAATATTGATTTGAAATTGAAAAATTTTATTAATAATGAAAAATTGTCGCTATTTTGACAAATTAGTTTTAGAACTGAAATAAAATAAATTTCTTTTTTTTTTTTAGAAAGTACATAGATGGCGAAACCTTATTTGTACAAAATACAGTATTTTGATCGTTTATTTCATCGAATATTTAAACCATTCTGTGTTTCCTACTTTGGCATTCTATGTATTACTAGATGTCACTCTATGTTATATATTCCACGTGTGTTTTTTAATACATTCAGAATTATTAGGGTTAATGAATTCCGATATGGGTGCTTACGGATTTTAAAAGAAAAACATTACTAAATAAAAATTTTTGGGTTGTATTTTTTTAAAAACATATTCATTGGATTAGAAACACTTTCTTTCATGCTTATTAAGAAAAAAAAAATGGCTTTTACGTTACTATTCATTAAAAGCTAAATAAATCTATATCTTAATTCTAAAATATTCTGTCGATTGAGTCTATACAAAGAGACACTGTTGTCATGTAGGTTAAGGGCACACACATTAGGGTGATTTTCTAGGCGATGAATGTATTTATCACCGTATCGTACTATTTCCTCACGCGCTGTGGGCACTTGAAGACTGCGATGTATGTCATCGTTACGCACGTACCACGGGGAAGCACTAATGGCTCGTAGCACTTTAGAGATAAATTAAATGTATACATATATTCTTACTTGATACTAGTTCTAACTTTACCACCAGAGGCGCGAGTGAGAATCTTTGCGTCGCCAATGGAATCATGTAATTTAATTAGTGAAATCAAACTGACGATAGAAATATTTATACATATAATATTCTATTAATAGATTTGAGCGTTACTTTATGGTATTCCATATTTGTAAATAATAAACAAATATTTTACTTTGCAAAATATCACTTTCATTACCAGAGTTTCAAAAATAAAAGTGTTATTTTGCAAAGTATATAATATTCTGTTGGCGAATAAAGGATTACGTGCACACCTCTGGTGGTGAAATTAGAAACTATATTAGATCGAACAATTATGTATACGTCTAATTGGGTTGAAAATACGTATTAGATAAATTATGTTCGAATCATCAGAATTAAATCGTCAGTTAAACGTATACGTAAATGTCCGATGTGATATAGTTTTCTATAACGCCACCAGAGGCACGTGCGTAATCTTTTTATTGGTAACTTTTTTTTATTTGTACGAAAATGTGTGTTATATGTATATTATGTAAAACCTAAGTTGTGTAAGTAATATTAGAGATTATTAGTAAAAGTACGTGACCAATGCTAATGGTTTCTAATTGAAGATTGCACATATACCCTAACCTGTTATGAAAAGTGTGGCAGTTCGAGTTAAATTTTTTTTTTTATTAGAAATAAATACTCACTACAAAATTCACAGGTGTAAGGTAGAATTCCCTGATGTATACGTATATGTGTCTTTAAATTTACTTGTAACGCAAACGCTTTTCCACAATATGTACAAAGGAACGGTTTTTCACCAGTATGAAGCTAAAAATTAAAATTAAAAAAAATAAATACAAAAATAAAAATTATGTATTGAATATAAAGTGTAATTTGATTTTATGTAGAAAGAGCATATACATCTTTTTGTACATTTTATTTCATTATGTGATTTATTAAAAGATGACGTTATTGACACAAAACACAAGCCCTGTGTAAAAAAATATTAGATACGTGTTCTGATGCATCAATTAAAAAATAATTTAACTTGGGTTTTAATTCGGATATTGAATCATCGACTGAGGTTATTAAAAAAAAAAAATCTCCACCTAAAACCAAAAAACATTTCCACCAAAATTTTCTCTATGATTAAAATACTCGTAGATGTTTTGATCAACCAAGCTTGTACCGCATTTGATACATCTTGAACTGAATACCGCAAATGAATACATGACTAACTCTCTTCATACTAGTGATGTCGAGTCGAGGAGCAGTTACGCAATTAATCGACTAAAGTTGTTTTTTTAAACAAAATAAGTCATTAGTCTAAAATATCGAACCTACAATAGCCGATTAATCTACTAAATTTTTAGTCGAATTTATGAATAGAATAAATCTATACTTTTAATTTCGAGTCCCAGCCGATCCAGTTTGGTAATTTTTCAAACACTATGTCAATTTTAATTAGAATAAATCTATGTGATTCTTTCAAAAATAATGTTTTCTTTTGAACTTAATTATTCATTTTTAATATTTAAATATATATATATATATATATATATATATATATATATATATATATATATATATATATATATATATATATAACAACACATTACATTGTGTTAATGACATAAAAGTAAAAAATTGTAGAAATGAATAATTTTTTAGTTTTTAATTTTTCGAGTCTGATAAATTACAGAGAAAAAATATTAAAGTAGTCATTTTAAGAAGTTAATTATTTTAGTCATTTAATCGACGATAAAACAGTCGACTGAAAAATGACTAAATTTAAACAAAATTAGTCGATTAAACCGATAAATCGATCAATTATCCAACATCACTACTTCATACTACATAATATGTTATGTATATACAGTGGACCCCCGGTAATCCGACAAACGTTTTGCAGAGCAGTGTCGGACTATCGAATTTGTCGGATTATAGAGTACTGCCTAAGACCCCCTATAGTCCGGAATTTTTTACAAGTGAGAACCTGGTAATCCGACAACAGATTCCTGTAACCTGCTCAATCATGCATTATATAGACTAGCGAAGACTGTCAAACAATATTCAATCGGCATGTCGGATTACAGGGGGTGCCGGATTAACCAGAGGCCGGATTACCGGGGGTCCACTGTATTTTGTTATGTACGCTGAGACATTTAAAATTTTATTCTTAAGTACACGGCATACACACATTATATTATGGATACCAAGGCATTTTATTCAATTTTTTGATAGATAAATGTGACGTCATTCGTACCGATCTATTGAATGAGATATATGAATGTATACACAAAAACCACCAAAAAAAGAATAAAAAATATTGATTTATTTCATCTTATTTTATTTGTGCATTGGAATTTATTCATTATATAACCTAAAATTGAATGTTAAATAAAAACACCCATCCGATATTTGTATAACTTGCTGCATTTATTAATATAATATTTACAAAATAGTTTTGTTCAGTTTTCTTTTTAGCGAAAACTCGAAATTCAGCTATTACAGCCGCTCTCATGTCGCAATCTGAGCCCGGGACTATGGCAGAAATATGTTTTGAGGTTCCTAGAATACGAAAATGATATTCACTAAAATTATATATATATATATATATATATATATATATATATATATATATATATATATATATATATATATATATTTATGTTCCCACGGTAACTCTCGAACGAAACGTCTAATGCTTATGAAATTTTGTGTGCGAACTGGATTCTGAATTGGCTTGGCTAAGTTCGTTAACCAGACACGTCGGATGCCCAGAAGTAGGTTTTTTGGCCATTTTTTATCATTCGATCCTATTATAAAACAGTTCAATTTTTACATCGTTGAAAAGGAAAAAAAAATTATGAAGAAAATGTTCTTATAATTTTCTTTGTATGTTAAGTAGTTTTCGAGAAAATCGTAATTTTTCACTTTTGCCTTATTTTGCTCTCTTTGTCATTGTAATAAGTAATTTATATTTCTGTCTCAGTTCCTTATAAAATATACAAAAATTTCATTTTTTTTACGTAAAACAAACGGTAGTTATTCAAAATCTATGTATTATAAATACCATATCTCTGTCTCATTTTTTAAAATTAAAATTAACCAGATATTTTGAGCATGTGTAATGAAGATTTTTTTTTTATTGAATTTTAAATGAACAAGATAATGGAGGTAATGTCATGATATAATATTATTAAATATTATAGAAAGATAACATAATAATAATGTTTATATGCCAGGAAAAAAATTTTAAAGAACTGGATCGATTCTGAAAATTTTTTCGCTATTAATCATTAATGTTAGAAAGTTAAACAATTTTAAATGGACTTAAGGTATCTTATATGAGATCCGTTAGGCTATTGGGTTTAAAAATGAACTACTCAATCGATTTTAAAAAATTTTTTACCGTTGGTAAGCTAAAGTATTTGAATTAGTTAAATTATAATTATTAAATGATGTCTGCAAGACCCTCACGGACTGCCATAAGTTATATGACCCGCCAGGGTCCATTGATCCCATAATTGTAAAAAATAAACTAGCCGATCAGTTTTGAAAATTTTTTCACTGTCAAAGATCTAAGCTATTTTAGATAGATATAGATTACGTAATGTAAGGTACGCTAGGGTCCATGGGACCCAAAAGCGTCAAAAATAAACTAACAATACCTTTTCTTCTAAATAGAAACGATCCGTGATCTTTATATCCAAATCTATCCCTTCCTATTTCCCTTAATCGTTCATATTAACTCACACCGTACATATACTCTATATAATCTATATATCAATCGTGCATATGGTATTGTATATATACGCCTCTTACCTCATACACTCGTCACTCATGAAAATCGTTTCGTTTTAGATGGAAATCAACTGTAACTACTACTTGATTGATTATATATTTATAAGCAAGTTTATATGAAAGAGAGATATGAGGTGGTGAGTACTCTAGGGCGGTCATAAGGATATTTTATTCTTTTTCGAAGTGCTGCACCCATTTGATCTGAATGCACTTTTTAGTGATAATAGTAGACATACTAAGCTACATTATATATTTTTTCTGTGATTGTACCTCTTCGAGAACTATGGAAAACAAATAAGAATTTTTTATTTTTAATTTTTTTAGGTGGTAGAAATTGTTAGAAAATTCTGTAAAAAATACAGAATATAGCACAACGTACTACCTAACAAACAGTCTTGGTTTTATTAGTCTGGATGAAATAGTTTCGGAATAAAAATTTCCAAAATACCCGCTCTAGCATATATATGGTTAATTATCTCAAGAACGCAGAGAGATCGGAGGCTAAAATAGGTGCCAATGGTATATTTATTACCCACCGATATCGCAACATAACTTATTTTTAATATGCCTCTCTGGGGCTGCAAACCCTATCTTAACCTGCTAGACTCTTTAACTTCATCGTTTTTAGTACTATGTTGTGCTTTAATTTCCTTTGATTCATGTTTGTAATTATTATTTTTTATTAAATTTAATATTAAGCTGGGGAAGATTTTTAAAAGGTAAAGTACCCTTAGTTAAATGTCGTTTTTCTACTGGAGCCTTTAATAAATAATTAATATTTTAAACTATTGTAATTTGACTCTTCAAATTGATCAGAGCAAACTTTTATTGTAGCTAAACTAAAAACGACGTTTTTCTCGCATGCTTTTATGCATTGTGCACAAATAATCCCATCAGACGGAAACGCGAAAAATTAATTTTTTTATTATTTTCAATTTTTTGTTATTATTTTAATTAATTTTTTTATTATTTTCATTTTTTTATCACTATAATTTTTGCATGTATTTTCCGCAAATTTAACCATTCTAAATATTTTATAAATTTTTGCAATTCAAAATACTTAAGCTTTGTTCCTTTTTCACGAATTTTTAGTTCAAATCAGTAAAAATCATGCGCAGTTGGAAAAGTTGAAAATAATGCGTTCCTTTTATTGCTTGTACTGATAGTTCAATGTTCCTTTTACTATGAATTTGAATTTGAACTGAGTTCAAAACAGTTCAATCAGTCCGGGATTTTTGTCAAGAATTTGAACTAGAATTTCAGTTTGTGTACAGTTTTGAAAAAATTATCAAAAAAAAAAAGTTAATGAAGAATAATATCTGCGATATCTACCCATTATCTATCATATTTACGATATCTACGGTTAGCGTCATTAGCGTGGTAACGTTGTCATACGAGTGCAAAGTTATTCAAATTTATTTTTTTATAAATAATAATTAAAATATTTTTGTTGATTATAAATTGTAAATAATTGACACTAACTGATGCGACTGCTGATGCTACTTGAATATATATTATATCTATAACCCTGTTTCTCATCGAGATTTTTGTTGCTTTTCTCTATGATGGTAGTGCCACACTTCTATACCCTCTATAGAGTATTTTTAGAATTTATTGCGTTCCTTTTTAAAAATTCAGAATTATTAGTTCAAGTAATAATTCAGTTCGATCATGCGTATTTGACAAATTCATTATTATTTGAACCGTTCATTATTTTGGAAAAGGAACAAAGCTTTAAATAATTTAAATTCAAAATATTTAAACAATTTTGACATAAGTTAAATTATTTGTATCGGTCAAATGACGTCACAAAATGTATCTAATGGTGACTGTAAGCTTCTAATTACAGCCTAAGTAGAACTTACCCGCAAATGCAATAACATATTTCTCTTCCTTGTAAATTCTTTACCACATTCCCTACAAAAAAAATTATTTGGATTTGCATGTTGCTTTGAATGTTCTGCCAATTGTTCAGAATTTTCAAATCGTTGTAAACAAGATAAACAATAAAAATCATGTGCGGTTAATTTATGATTTTCTAAAACTCCAGCCACTATAAATGCTTTGTCGCATTCGTCACATTTATATTTCCGTTTTATGTGTTTCTCTTTATTATGTTTTGATAACGATTTTTTCGAAGAAAAATTTAATTCACATTTGTCACATTTATACTTTCCTTCTTCTGTTGATTTACACTCTTTTTTTATGGTCTGATCGTTATTTACCTCATTTATTTCAGGTTTTACACTTATTTCTTCTAAACTGCAATAATCCTCATAAAATACATAATCCGATGTTGAATTATCGTCTTGCATTTCGTTTTTTATTTCTATTTTAGTTTTGATGTCCGTTGATTTCACATCGTTCGATGATTCTATACTAGGAGTCTCATTATGTCTATGTTGAACAATGGTAAGTAATTTCTTCTCCGATAACAAACTTTTTCTTCGGAATTCGTAGTAGTTGAATACTTGATCTATACAATTCTGGCATAATCCCTTTGGCAAATTGTCATCTGCTGATATCTATTAATTGAAAAATTTTGTTAAGACACAAAGATTATCACATTACATCATTTTTTAATCTTCTTCCAACTGTCTAAGAATCGGCCAAGTGTTAACAGGACTTGCATGTGTAGGGTTCCGTATCGTATAACTTTGTATAGTTTAAAATAAGTGAAACCACTTAAGCCATAAATTTTAATCTTATTTGCAATAAGCCAAATTATATGCTTTTAACTGTGGAATTTCCATCAAAATCCACTCAGTGGTTTTTGCGTGTTTCCCGAACAAACAGACAAGTAGACAAAAATGTTAAAGAAATTGTCTTGGGTTTAGAGGCCTCTAAATAATCACTCTCAATCAGTTTTTCAAAAATTCATGTATGTTATAGCTGACGTTCGCCAGAAAATTTTGTTAACCTAACGTTAACTAACAGAGCTTGTATCGTTAGAAATCAGAGGACTCGCAATCAAAAAATTAACACGCATAGATATTAAAACAACAATTTCTAACATGGTGACTGATTGTTTTTATTCCATAATCTTTAAATATGGCTGTACTTCAGAATTTAAGTATTTATACCGTTTTTAATTTGAAATGTAATCGAGTGACTGTGAAACATTATTAATGTATGACGAACTTTTGTTCGTATTTTTACATACACCAATATTCAGGTGTTTTACATACACCAAAATGTCCAGGTTTAGCTGATACTTGAACACTCGATTTACTTTGACATGTATGACCAATTCATTATGTTAATTAAAATTCACATAATGTTTGAAAAATTATCAAACTAGATCGGCTCGGACTTGAACCCGAATCTCTTGGTTGAGATCCGCGTCTCTCTCAACTAAGAGATCCGGGTTCGAGCCCCAGCCGATCCAATTTGATAATATTTCAAACATTATGTGAATTTTAATTATTTATACCGTGAAAAACAATGAAAAAATATTTAAAACGTGCACTAATTTATCAGAGCCCTCTGGTTTGTAACGGTGAAAGC
This sequence comes from Brachynemurus nebulosus, assembly GCA_035578155.1. Classification (NCBI taxonomy): domain Eukaryota; kingdom Metazoa; phylum Arthropoda; class Insecta; order Neuroptera; family Myrmeleontidae; genus Brachynemurus; species Brachynemurus nebulosus. The sequence continues at coordinate 164,456,030 of JAPWDM010000001.1, forward strand.
TCCGTTAGGTAACGCCAGGCTAACAAAATTTTCTGGCAAACGCCAGCACTGATACAAACCCATTTCAATTATATAATAGCATAATAGTCAAGATATCAGATAAACATGTCTATATAAGCATATATATGAAGACATGAGTGGATAAAGGTGTTATGTAACATTTTTTTCAGAAATTCATTTTCTGCCAAATTTTGAAATATTCTATACTGAAGTATCATATATTAAAATTTTTTAGGTCGAATAGTTTTGTAGAAATTCAATAATAAACATGTGCTATTGCATGGGAAGTATATGTAAATAAAAACTTTCAAACGCTTCTAATGTAAAATTATAATAAAAAAAAGTTACATAACACCTTCATCCACTCATGTCTTCATATATTTTCCTTTTTGTTTATATTTATTTCTTAAACTATAAAAATAATAAAAATTAGGGCCCCATACACGATGAGATCTGTATCGATACCCGGTATCGATACAGACAGTGATACATGTATCTGAGATTTGTATCAAGTTTATTTAGCACACACACGTTGCAACTGAATTGTGACAGCTCAGTACAGATAAAAAATTTTATTAATAAAGAAATGTATGATCTACGACCTGTGCTATTAGCAACTACAATTGCAGTGTCAGAGTGCTTAAAAGATAAAAAAAAAAAGAATATGGACGAAGCAACGGTTAAAAGATAGATATAATTATACTATTTTTAATTTGATTCAAGAGTTAAAATGCGCCAGCCAAACGACTTCAGAAATTACTTGCGAATGGACGAAACACTTTTCCAAAAGTTATTAGAAATGGTAGAGTGTAGCATTAACGTAGTTGTCTATTACAAACATCTTTACATTTTGAATCCCATAAACATGAGCATAACTTATACATATTAATAAAATCTTCCCAAAAATCTCTATCTGCAGACATGATTATTCAAATAAATAGCAATTTATTTACTTTATTAACTGTCAAAATAAAAATGCAACCATAGTTACGACGATACTTGAGACAAGCACGATACCAGCTGATACATGCTGATACTGATACAGTGATACCGAGACAGCCACATACACGACGAGATCTGTATCATGATACTGATACCTGTAACATGTAGCAATACAGATCTCATCGTGTATGGCGCCCTGAGACAATTTTACTGTTTGTTGTGTAAAGTTTGGGAACTATCGACAGTAAATTTCCTGTCTATGTAAGTATTTGACGTTCATACGTTATGTTGAATCAATATGAGTTAAAAATTTATTAAATATTTTATTTCCTCATGACATAAATTACATCTCTCCACTTTATCTATTTTAGAGACCACTTAAAATCAGTTAAAATAGGAAAAACTTTAGAAAGAGGGCATTTACTAAATGTAATTTTTCGTAGGAGGACAGTCCTCCTTAAAAGAGTTTATCTTTCGAAACAGTTTGTCTTTCGAAAATCCTTAAAAATAATGAGCTAGTGTTTAATTTCACGTTTTTTGACTTACTTGTATTGAAGTACATTCCTTTAATATTGTTACGAATTTAATTGCTTCAATTTTATCGACTTCAAATATTTGTTTAATTGCTTTATCGTGACTTAAACAAGTTCGACAAATATTTTTAAAGTCGACGTTGAATAATTCTTCGTTCTCCATCATGTTAGATACGTTAAAAATTATCTAGTTTTTATTTAGAAAATTGGCACGCTGTCACGGCTGTCACTATTAACCTATTAACACCTTGACGGTCATTAACGTCATAAGACGTCAAATGAAATCACTGATATTCAGTGTATTCCATTTAGAAAACACAAACGATACTGTGATACAGTGCATAGGAGGAAAGTAATGCCCAGAGAACAAAGAGAACGAACATTGCTATGTCTATACTACGGAAACGAGCGTAACCACAAAGGATAGAAAATAACCCACCACTATGTTATATATGTGCACGCGGAGTTGTGTGTGTTAGTCCGTTGGATGATGTGTGTATTGGTGTCTTGCATACATACATATATAATATGTACGTGGTGGTGGAACGTATGATGTACGTATACCACGTAAGTATACGTACGTATACCACATTACCGAGAGGTAACAATATAACAATAATTGAAACATACCCATTGAGTGGTGGCGAATGAATGAGGACTAAGCAGCCTAAGATGCACATAAAAGCACATAAGTGATTGCAGAAAAGAGATAGATGTATTCGTTCTATTTGTTCTGTGGTAATGCCAATCAAATTTTAGTAATTTTTGTACTTTTTTTTTTTTAAATTAGTTTTATTGTAAAAAAAAATGCACTATCACACAGTGTCGTCTGTTTTCTAAATGGAAAACACTCCGCGTTAAATTGAGTCTCTACCACAGAACAAATAGAACGAATACATCTATCTCTTTTCTGCAATCACTTATGGGCATTTATGTGCATCTTAGGCTACTTAGCCTACTTAGTCCTCATTCATTCGCCAGCACTCAATGGGTATGTTTCAATTGTTGTCATATTGTTACCTCTCGTATTAACACGGTATATGTACGTGGTATACGTACATCATACGTACCACCACCACGTACATATTATGTATATATGTATGCAAGACACCCATACACACAACATCCAACGGACTAACAGACACAACTCCGCGTGCACATATATAACATCGTGGGGGTTTATTTTCTATCCTTTGTGGTTACGCTCGTTTCCCTAGTATAGACATAGTAATGTTCGTTCTCTTTGTTCTCTGGTCTCTACAGTCTCTATGGTACATTGGGTACGTCATAGAACACTAGAAGTCAACTAATATCAACGAAGTGTAGCTTGCTTGGAGCTCTTTGTAGGCCTGTCACAGCTTTAGTCATGTAGTCAGTCGCTGTCCGTCACCGAACCCACAGTGCATTGTATTACATTGTTAGACATTGTTAGTTGAACAGCACACATTTCTCTCTCTGGTAATACGTGTGTTATAGTAGTGTTTGTAAATACGCACACAGACGCAACCATTAAACCAATACCACTACAAACAGTTGTATCTACATACACCAAAAGGGTGGGGAAATTTTACGTCACCCACTGGCGACAAGTGGAACAGTGTAATTTGGTTACTAGTATGGTCCCTTGGGGTATATGGTATTTGTATCACATTTGTATGTAAGAAACCACAGAGTACAGAGGCGATACTGTTAGGCTCTAAAACCAGTGTAAGAAAAAAAGGATAGAAAATATGTATGTCATACATATATGTGATCTGAGGTGTGTTGTGTGGTATCGCATACGTATATATAATACTACATACGCAATATACGCATGTATGTAGCTTCGTGTAGCAGTGGTAACAATGCCCATAACTATTAAAACGTGATCAAAACAATTGATCTACGCGCATCCACTATCATCGAACGAGTGAATACTAAGTAGCCTAACTTCAAGTTAGTAACTTGCTCACGAGCGCACACTGCTGATTACAGAAAAGAGATAGTAGTGTTTCTTCTGATGTTCTGTGATTTGTATGTAGCAAACTGACATACAGACCTTCCTGACATGTTTAATTAAAACTGGTAAAAAGTGGAAAGTCAATCCATAGCATTTAATAATAATAAAATTACGTTATCAAAAGTTGTATTGTATTTTATACTGTGTTCAAAAGGTAAGTAATATTTTTAATTCCCTTATTTATAAATAATAAAATGAAATCGATTGCAAATTGAAACAAAGTTGGGGTGAATAAATACCATATAAATACGCTCTATGAAGCCAATAGAAGTGCAAATGGGGCTAATGTAAACGGGAAAAGGGTGAATCGAAACTAGTTAAAGGTGAATAGAATTGAATGTTTTAGGGCTCACAAAAATTAAATATCAATAATTACCGTAATTTGGGATGAAATGGAACGATTTTTAAGTTTGTAATAGATTTTCATAATTTTTTTTTTATTTACCATAAACTATACATAATCGATTAATTTTGTTTTTCATATTGTTTTTATATTTTGTTTTACGGTAACTTATTTTTCATATTTACCATTTTAAAAATCTATTTTTTCTTTTTTGTGGCTAAATTTTTTTTTTAAAAATAGGCATTTCCATTCACCTCACACTTACGGTTATCGGTGAACGAATGACGAGTCAATACTCAATAGGAATTTTGGACATGGCTGTCCAGTTTATTAATAAAATGATAGTATTAGTCGTATTAGTTGATAAATTAATGTTACTGGTAGGGAAATTAAAAATTAAATAAACGAAAGAATGTATATATCATAAACTTCAACTATTCGATGCAGTCGCTCCGGTCGTTTAACAAATAAAAAAATCATTGATACGTATACGGTATATGCGGTATACTTACCTACGGTTGGTACTAACTGATGTATAGTATTGTATCTTATGTAAAAACCTGACTTTTATTTTTAGTTCATTAATTCTGTGCTTTTATTTAACACATATTTTTTCCAAATGAATAAAAATATAGGTAATACATATTAATTTCGAATTATAATGACTTAATTATTTTTAAAATTTTGATTAGCCCTGGTACGTCATTCTCAAGTAATTTCTATCAAAACTTCCGCATCCCTATTGACCCGATATACGTTCCAATTCATACTGTATGCGTTCCTATTGTCCCTGCCTTCATTTCCAATGACCCCTAATTTTGGTTCTATTGACACCAATTACTAATTTGGCCAAATATACAAAATATCTATAAACAGTTACCATAGTTTTACATATTTTGAATAAATAAAGGATCTAAGTTTTTAAATTTACCACTCTTTGGAGCATAAACACAATTTAAGTAAATTACGAAACAACTATTGATAACCTAATACTTGCACTATTTTACTGATTTTTGACACTTAAATTTCTTAAATATTTTGTTCGTTTTAACATTAATTAAATTTATCTCCAGTCTATTACATGTATTTTTTGTACAGAAAGTTAACTAAGAGCTCTCGTAAGGTCACTTTGGGTCGGGTCATATTTCAGCTTTTACCTATTCAGTACTTAATATTTTATGCTAAAAAATTAACACATACAAAACAAAAACCTTTAGAATGTGTAGTTTTAAGCTCCATGCACTTTCAAGGTTTATACATATACTTCTGCCAATTTTTAAGCCACCCTAAGTAATCCCTAGTCATTTCACTGCCACTAATTCAAAATGTTTATTAACTAATTTTTTATTTTTATTTCGTAGATAATATATAAAGTTCAAATATGCCACGAGTATATGTACCTGATCCTCTTGGAAAAAAGTATCGCAAATATGATGAAGCTACTTTAAAAAAAGCAGTCGAAGAATTGCTTGCAAATAACAAAACTAAATATAAAGAAATTGCAAAAAAATATGATATCAATAAGACCGTTTTGTGGAGACACTGTCATAAACCAACAAAAAAGCAAGGTGGACAAACAGTTTTAAGTCCAGAGGAGGAAGAATATATTGTACAGTATTTGAATATTTGCGGAAATTGGGATTATTCTCTAAATTCAATCGACTTAAGATATATTGTAAAAATGTACTTGGATAAACTGGGCGTAGTAGCAAAACGATTCAAAAATAATTTACCAAGTCCAGATTTTGTAAAAGCCTTTTTAAACAGAAATAAAGATAAAATATCCGCAAAAATAAATCTAAATTCGAAAAAAGTCAGTACTCCGGTTTTACCACAAATAATCAAAGATTATTTTGTAAAATTAGAAAAATATTTAGAGGGTGTTCCAACAGAAAATATTTTAGCCTATGACGAAATAGGTTTGATTGATAATCCGGATTGTAACAATATTCTAACGAGACGCAAAGTTAAATATCCAGAACGGAGTAACACCCTCTCAGAGGCATCAGTCTTTGTCATGTGGTCTGCCACTGCTGATGGTCAACTGTTACCACCGTATATTGTATACAGATCACAAAATATATATAAAACTTGGACAACTAACGGGCCTCCGGGAGCCAAATATGATAAATCCGAATATGGATGGGTTAACATGACTATATTTGAAGATTGGATTCAAAGCATAGTAATCCCTTTTTTTAAGGACAAACCTGGGAAAAAATACCTAATAGGTGACATGCTAAGCACACCTTTATCGGTGGACACCATCAAGTTATGTTATGAAAACGATATTAGTTTTGTGTTTTTACCGACTAACTCTGTATATTTTACGCAACCACTCGATGCGGCATTTTTCAAACCTATGGAAACAGCGTGGAAACAAATTTTACTTAACTGGAAGGAAACAGACGGAAAACGACAGTCTTGTGTACCAAAGCCGTGTTTCGCCAAATTACTACAACAGCTTGTGGATGAATTAAAAATTAAGGCAACAAATAATATTTTGATGGGATTTAAAAAAACTGGAATTAATCCCCTCAATGTTGATGAAGTACTTTCTGAATTCTCTGAAGAAATCAAGGAAAGTGAAGATACGAAAATGGATACTGATGAGGCCGTTTTAAATATTCTCAGCTATGAACCAGATGTAGATCAAGAAACTCAGATAGCTCCGGATGAAAGTGCAGTTGAAATTACAGAAGAAGATTACGTACAGGAATACGTTGTGGTTTACGTTTAAAGGAGGAAAAAGAAGAAAAAGTACAAATATAAATTTTTATAAGTAAAATTTTAGCACAAAATTGGGACTATGTGGAAAAGGTAACTATTACAAATCCCGAAAATGTGATTAATTATCAAGAAAGTCAACTAAAAAAAAAAATGACAGACGCTTGCGAGAGAAAAGAAATAATTGAGACATAATTGTCTGAAATTGGATTACGATCGGTATTATGTAACTTGGATGAAATTCATCGTAAAACTAATAAAAAATATTAATTCAGCATTTATCAGGATTAAAAAGACATTTAAGACAAAAATATATCTTATCTTGACTGATACATTTAAAAAAAGAGAAAGATATATTTCATTTTATATTTCTAATATTACTTTTTCATTGATTTTAGCTTAAAACATAGTTTTTGAACCAAATGTAGAATATAAAGGATTAAACTATGTAGTCCTAACGTAGTTATTACTTAATATTAAAATGTAAATATTTATTATAAAATAAAAAAAAACAATTATTTTAATTATTAATTAATTTTTTCAACTTACTTCATGAAACAAGTTTCTTTGTAAGTTTTTAATACTTTTATTTATTTTTTTCTTTTTCATTCCTTTACTAAAAAAAAAATAAATGATAATTGTCACATAGATAGCTTAATTACCCCATATTACCCAATATCATCAAAAACGAATTTTTGTACTGGAGTAACAAAATACTCATATTTGTTTTTATTGTTTTTATTAAACACACATTCGCACATGTTGAATAATTTTTATTTATTTATTTAATTCTTTAATAACATTGCCAGCCCTGAGAAAGTTTGAATATATTTGTTATAAAAAATCAATAATTATCCCAGCCTACTTACTAAATAAAATTACATCTAACTCAACAAAAATTATAAAATAAGTATTACAAAGTTTTTTTTCTACTCCTGTTGAAGAACACACTCATTACATATTCGTTAATTGTTGAAAAAGTTAGGTATTATTCAAAGGTGTGGAGGAATGATTATTTCTCGATACCTTTCGACCAATGAAATCACCGTATTAACCATTATTAAATGGGCTTGCGATTGTTTTGTGAATAATATAATTATGTTTTAATTTCATATACTTTGCGCAGTAACGTGTAAGTAAACAAAACAATTTGAATTTTATTTTGATCATTTCCATAGACACATATACAAACATTTAATGAAATTAGAGATATTTAAAATTTTTATTCTTTTAAAATTTATATTCATTTTTATTTAAATTAAAAAGGAAAAAAGTCGTAGAAAAATTATAGTATTCTACTCGCTTGCAATGGCTATTACTCACTCAGTTGCATTACGACACTCGCCTCGTAAACTCGTAAATTAAATGATAATTTAACTCATGTGTATCAGGTCCTATAAGAATATTGTAGTCTTTTTACTTTTACCATGGAAAAAAAGTTAGGACAGATTTTTACTATACAGCGAAAAAAATGGTATAAAACATTTCATTGGTTATTTCATTGTAGGTAAACACGATAAAAACGAAACAAAAATTCGTATTGGTAAATTTAACTGATTTCAGAACCATGTAACAATGTATTAAATAATAATATGAATTATACTAATTTATTTTATTCGTTAAATTGTCTTACCGTATTACACTTGAATTATATATTTTTTCTGAATAAATTTGTGTTTTCTACAACTTAAATTTCTTGTCTAATAGCAATTTAACTCAAAGAACTGTCAACCCGAAAACACTTCAACTTCGCTGTCGCGTTTTTGTTAGTTAACAGTTCTTGTCGTTAAATTACTAGGCAACAAATTTTCGTTAGACAAACTCAAGTTTATTCGAAAAAATTAAAATCTCTCGTGTAATAATAAGTGAAAAAAATAATAATAACAATAATGCGTCTTAAATGTTATATTGTTTTAACAATAATGAACATTAACTTAATAAGTTTCAATAAAATACTTCAACAATGTATGGTAATCCGCCTAAAACATTTTGTAATTATAACAATGTATAGGTAAATTACATGTACGCATAACTAACAATAAGTTGAAAGTATACGGACCGTCTATGATGAGTAGCTGATCTGAACACACACACATATTTAAGAACGTAGTGTACGTGTGTACGCAATGTGTGGCTCACCCCTCTCATTTGATGTTTTTGTTGCACTTCTTGGAGTGTATAAAAAGTGGATTTTTTGTGTATTAATATTGATTCCCACCCTCTCAACTTATAAAGATCTTCCTGTTGTAAAAATATCGTAAATATGATCAACAAAAAATGAGTAAAAGGTAATTTGAAAAATAATTTCTTATTATAAATAAAAAATTTATATTACAAACAAAATTAAAATAAACAAATTTTACATTATATCTTGATTTTCAGTACTTATAGTTTTATGAGTTTTCATATGTACAATAAGAGTTTTTCGTTGTATGAAACTACGATTGCATATAGTACAAACGTGAGGTCTTTCATTCGTATGAACTCTGATATGAACAGTTAAATTCGATTTTCTGTTGAAACTCTTATCACAGTATGTACAAGTAAACATTTTTTCACCTACAACAGAAAAATAATTATTAACAAAAATATGGTGTGTGCCGTAAAGTGGTGGAGAATTATCGATAGTCAAGTTTTTGTTGCTAAAATCATACATAGAACTTAAGACTAATATAATGGAATAAATGGTTTTAAACATTTTGTTTATCTAAAATCCTGCTTTTTCAAACTTATTATACTTAACAACAAATTTTAATACTCTCAACAAATATTTTATTCAAAAGATTTTTTGAACTTCTAGTTTTAAACATATGAATAAAATCATACTTTTTGATTCTATACTAAAATCTTAGAACCCTAATAATTTCGTTATGTACGTCCGTAAGATATTTTTAAATTTTCACAAATACTATACAAATTTAAATATTTCAGCTTACCTGATCCAGAATAGTAAAAATTCTCACTCGCGCCTCTGGTGGTTGAATTAGAAGTTGTATCAAATAAAAATGTACATTTACTTACCTGCACATAATTTGTATAATACTTATTTCTATCGACAATTAACTTTTTAAACAAACCATATAGAAAATTTTTTTTGTCTCAAAATGCCGGACTTTTTACTGCCAGTGATAAGTACAATAGATAAGGTTACAAAAAAAGAAAAAGAAAAAAAATCAAAGATCCCAACATCAAAAAAGTGAACCTTAAGAATTTACAAAATATAAATTATATTAAACTATGTTGATAAAATTGAACATTATTTAGAATTATACCGTATTTCGGAAAATCTGTCATAGATGGCGGCACCTGTATCAGTGAATCACAGCAATTTGAGCCGCCATATTGCAGGACGAGTTAACTTGTCTTAATCATTTAAAGGATTAAATGTATACGTATATTTTACTTGATACTGCTTTCAATTTTACCACTAAAGGCACTGTTGTAGTTTTCGCGTGATCAGTAAATACATATAAATACAAACAGAAGGGAAGAGGATAATCTTTTTATATTATGAAATTAATTTTTTGGTATTTGTGATGGTTCAGAAAGGGTAATATTTTTAAAGAATTAAATAAAAAAAAACTATATAAATCACGAAATAATTCAACATACGCGAACACACACATTTTTAATAAAGAAAATAACAATAAAGTGATAAAAAAAATATAAAATGACAATTTTTGAACAAAATATGTGTTATGTCAACCAACACATTGTAATATATTAATGTACATATACCAAGTAGTATATGTAAACTATCACACTGAGAGTGCGTTGGTCAGTGCCTGTCCGCGGTAGCATCACACATATGTGTGATCACAATGTCCCTGCCACTCTCCATATGTCTCTTATAAAAAAATATATCGTTTACTGTCGCTGCTGTAACTGATCTACAAGATGGCGTTGATGGTACTTGTATCTAAAATAGAGTCGGGACATGAGTTTTGGTAGTTCGCTATTTTTCATCAAAGATTCATCTAAAATAAATTGGAAATAAATTAAATATTTAAAAACATACTTTAAATTCAACCTAAAAAGATTAATTAAATTAAAAAATTTTAATTTTTCATTAACACATAACTTGGTAACGATAATTTTGTAGTCCAACATATGATAATTATTAATTTTGACATCTATTTGATGAAAAATTCTCACATGTCCCAACTCTATTTAGTATAGGGATTATTGATTACAAGTGCCATCAGCGCCACGTAGCGGCCTGTGACAATAAAAATTCGTCCTTGGAAACAAGTGTGAAGAGGCAGAGACATGGCGGTCACTAATGTGTCACACATGTTTTAACGAACTGTAAAGTATTAACTCTTTAAATGATTAAGACGAGTTAACTGATCCTGCAATATAGCGGCTCAAAATGCTGTGATATGTATATACTGTGTGAGTTTTTCGAGAGTTGCCATTTTTATTACAGCCAAACCGTTGATTCAATCGAAAAATTGTTCAAATAAGAGTTGTAGATATCGCCGGGGGCAACCGATTGCTATAGTCAGGAGCTTTATAGTTCTTATGGTTTTCGAGCTAAGATACAAACTTATAGATTTTTAAATGAGACTATACATATATTAATTTTTCGATAAAACTGATCTAATGCATTAATTAACAACATAAATGAGCAAAAATATTTTTTTACCCAAGTTTAATTTTTTAATTTTTCTTTTTAATTTATCAGTTAGGCGGTAAAAATATGAATATGTACTTGAGGCTACTTCAACCGATAGTGTTTTACTTGGTTACATTTCCATTACATCCAAGAAAAGAACCTTTTCCAGTACCATTTCTATAATAAAAATTTGGTTGTAATTGGCGACGCAAAGATTCTCACTCGCGACTCTGGTGGTAAAATTAGAACTAGCATCAAGTAAAAATATACGTATACGATTAATGGGTCATATAAAATCTAGTAATCCACGCATAATTTGTATAGTACATTTTTCTATCGACAATTAAACTTATACAAAAATTTTTACTTGATACATCTTCTAATTTAAAAAACCAGGAGCGCTCGCGTAATCTTTGCGTCACCAATAGAAATGGCAACTCTCAAAAAACTCCCATGGTATTCACTGGTACAGGTGCCGCTATCTGTGAAAGATTTTCCGAAATACGGTATAATAAATTCTAAATATTGTTCAATTTGATCAACATAGTTTAGTATAATTTATATTTTGTAAATTCCTAGGGTTCACTTTTTTGATGTTGGGATCTTTGATTTTTTTTTCTTTTTTTTGTAACCTTATCTATTGTACTTATCACTGGCAGTAAAAAGTCCATTTTGAGACAAAAAAATTTTTCCATATGGTTTGTTTAAAAGGGTTAATATAATCTATTAATAAATGTATATACGAGAAAGCTATGCGTCATACTCTTTAGCAATGTATTTTCATCATATTACCGTAAAGAACTAAAGAAAAGAATAAAATAAAAATTTTTACCTGTGTGTGTATTAAGATGTCTTTTGAGTTCTTGCGAAGATTTGAATTGTTTCGGACAAATGGTACAACTGTACTCTCTTACATCTGCATGTCTATTCATGTGTTTTCGTAAATTTTCTTTTTGATAAAAGCCTTTGCCACATTCAGAACATACATGTGTTCGTTCCCGATTATCATTACCAATTTTATGTGCAATTAAATGGCTGCTCCACGTTGACCATTGTTTGAATCTTTTGTCTGTTTCAAATGAACAAAAATTAACAACTTTAATTCATTTTAAACCAAAATTTTAATGATACAAAAATTTCGTTTTCACATGTTTGGTATACTCACTGCAATATTCACAAGTATAAGGACGAGTTCCATTATGCACACGAAGATGTGCGCGTAAGTTTGCGCTTAATGTAAACGTTCTTCCACAATATATACAAAGATATGATTTTTTGCCTGTATGTATCTAAAATTTAAAAAAATCTACATATTTTGTTTTCAGTAATTTTTCATCATACATATAGAGTGCATTCGTTGCCCTCATCACTTACTTCTAAATGATGTAGGCACATGCGCACACTAATTAAAAATTGCACGCGAATTGGCAGGAATTAGCAATGTCCATTCCCGCCACAGATGAGACAGATCAAACCTACATTATAAAAAAGTGTAATCCGAAAGTTGTAATAAGTAGCAATTTACACTACTACTAATTTAGTCTGTTATTGACCGTCGTGGTGTTCGCGTCATAATAAATATCACTGAGGAGAGAATCGACTAGAGAGAATGCTGTGTATTACAAATACATTAAGAAATTGAAGTAAAAAAAATTGACTGATGTAAGCAAAATATTGACTGATGGGATTACTTTAATGGCGGTCAAACCATTAATTTAATGGTTTATCTAATATTTATAAACAAGTCTCCGTGGTTACAAGTTGGGCTTACTAAAATGGAGTCATGCTTCAAAATTTAATGCCTGTGGTATCTCTAGGAAACATGTTAATATGTTCGATTCAGTGCTCAGTGATAAATATCATGTTTTTTTAATCAACTCGTGAAATTTAAACAGAAAAAAATATGAAGTGTGTCGTATTTAAGTGTAAAAATTCTATTGAATAACAAATTTCTCAAAATAAAGGGATATCTTTCTTAAAATAAATAAATTTATTTTTAATTGTTGACTGGTAGTAAGATACGGTTGCCATGATAGTATGTAGTATATGTATGTGTACTGCATATATCATCATCAACATATCATACTAACACATTGGCATATTCGTGTTCATACATCATGTGTTTTGATCGTATGTGTGCTGTGTTACGTCACTCGTTGATTACAGTGGGCACAGTTTGGTAAATATACAAGTTTTACCCCTTGATTCCCGCGCATTTTTTAATTAATGTGCGCATGTGCCTACATCATTTAGAAGTAATTGATGAGGGCAACGAAGACACTCAATATCGTTGAAATATAAACGAATAAATTACACTTTTGACGTTGTAAGCAACAATAAAAAAGATTGAAATAGAATAATATATCTTACTCTTTTTAGATAATAAAATTCGCATATACGTAAAAAGAGTAAGGCGTATATGATTCTATTTCAATTTTTTAGTTGCTTACAAAGAGTCAAAAGTGTATTTGTGGATATTCTGAAAATCATCCCAGTTTTATTCGTATTTCAATTTTGAACCTTTTCGTACCAAAATTGGCAAAACAACATGGGATCACTTATGTTCTGTCCGTCTATCATCGACGATCTTCTACGAAGCTATTTAATTTAAAATTGTTTAATATTCACTGATTTGAGCGTTACTTTATGGTATTCCATATTTGTAAATAATAAAACATATTTTATTTAGCAAAAATACGCCACTTTATTTTTTACTTGTGGCAATTGTTTCGAGCGTAATTGTTAATTTTCACTTTTTTACTAAGTAAAATATTGCACAGAGACAGAGTGTGGTGGCCCAGTTATCGACATTATGTTGAATTTTGATTCTGAGAGTTAATTTCAGGAGGTAACCTAGAAAGTTTTACACCAGAATACTAAAAATTTCTACACCAGAATAAACACAAGTTACTTTTTATGTATTTTATCCTTGTAAAATTTTGTTAGCATAGCCATAGATACGATAAAAGAAGTTGACAATAATATTTAAGTAATCATCTGACTTAAAATATTATTTAAATAGTGCCGCTAAGAATTACTGAAAGAAAAACAGGCTGTAAATATCTCTGCTTTTATTTAGTAAGCGTAAATAGGCAAGATACAGATATTATGATCGTTTTGAAATTAAAAAATCAGTAAACCATTTTTTCAAACATCTTTCGCAAATATTCTGCTTGTTTAATTATTTCAAAAAAAAAAAAAAAAAAAAAAATACCCAGTACAATGTACAGAGCAACCTCTCATTTAACAGTCCTCTGAGGCCGTTGGAGGAGAAATTGTTAAATGAGAAAGTCATAGGTTATGGGCGTCAATGCTTCTGATTTATATTGTCGGCCATCTCACGAATGGTTGTATCTCATTTTTGTATCTCTATCCAAATTTTGAGTTGCGACACCGACAGTATTATTTACTCAGCATTTTAAATAAGTCTCGCGAACCCTTGCTTCCCTAGTTTTTGCCGTTTAGAAACTGTATTGATGAACGGTTTAAACGTTTCTCACTTGAATTTCGAATAATTGGTCACAAATCGTCATAAATGGAAAAATCAGGAAAAATGAGATACAGCCATTCGTGAGATGACCGACGATATACTTCCATAATTTACCGTTACAAACTATTACTTAGACGACAAAACTTCAATACATGATTTTAATCAGTGTTTGTTTTTTTAACACAACAATAGGTAAAAAAATAGAAAAGACACACAAGGGTTAAATTAAACAACACACTAACACATCCAAACATATTTGCTTTGAAACATGAACGGATACCATTATACACATCTTGAGTGATGACATAATTGTTAAATGAGAGCGTGCTACATGGGAGTTTGCTATATATTATGATTATCATATTTCTGGCAACAATCCACTGCCCTAGATTTTACTGTGAGTAATTACGGTAAATCTTACTCTTCTGATATTCTAATTTAATCCCAACAAAATATATTTTATAATTTTCAAATAATGATTCTTATTACCTTCAAATGTTTCGTTAAATTCTTTCTTTTTTCAAATTCTTTACCACATTCCTGACAAACATACTTGTCAGAATTTCCATGTTCTTTTGAGTGTTCTTCCAACTCTTCCACATTTTTAAATCGCCGAAAACAGGTGAGACAATTTACACCGTGTGTTAGTTTATGATTTCTTAACACTCCGGCTACTACAAATGTTTTATCACACTCGTCACATTTAAATTTTCGTTCTACATGTTTATCTCTATTATGATTTAAAAATTCTTTTTTCATGGCGAAATTTAATTCACATATTTCGCATTTATATTTCGATTTTTTTTCTTTACAATCGATCTTGTCTGTATCATTTTTCAATATATGTATATCAGGTTTTATATCTATTTGTTCAGAATCGAAAAAGTCACTATGATTTACATAATCAGATGAATTTTCGCCTTGAATTTCGTTTTCGATTTCTTCTTTATTTACAGACTTCGGTAATTCGGTTTTGAAAGTTTCCTTTTGTTTACGTTGAACAATATTAAGTAACTTGTTCTCTGATAATAAACTCTGCTTTCTGAATTCGTAATAACTGAATACCTGATTTACACATATTTCACATAAAGCCTTTGGCAAATCGTCATTTACTGATATCTATAAATTGAAAAATTCGATGTGTATACTCTGAAGATTGATATAAAACAGTGTTTTTCAACGTTTTCCATGGCGCGACCCCCTTAGTATGGAAAAATGTTTCGCGACCTCCTAGCCTCCGCTATTACCAACTTTTATTTTTTTTATGTTATAAATATCGAATACGTTCATAATTATTAATTATTTTCATAGTTAGGTATTGATTAAATACGTAATTAAGGACTTGAAACAGGTGTATTTTTATATCGACATCAAAATTGACGACTTATAGTAGCTTCTGAAGGCGCACGTGGTGTAAAAAGTGACATGCGCACGCGCGACGGTCGTCACCGTTTAACACTTCCGAGAGTAATCCATTTGAATTCTTTGAATTGTGAACTCGCATTAGTGTTTAAATTTATTGAATTGCCTTGTTTAGTAGTTGCTCACTTATTATTGTCTAATATTCAAAATTCTATGATCATTGTAATTATTGAAAATGGATAAGTTTTTGGAAACATATGCACAACCATCAACTTCAAGTTCGAATGAGAGTAATAAAACAAAACCAAAGAAAAGGTGTCTACTTATATGACGACAATTATTTAAAATCCGGATTTACTGTTATTGAAAATAAGTCGCAATTTTGAAACTTTATCGCGCAAAAGTATGAAACTCTCAGATTAATGTAACCATTAATTAACCTTCTCTTTATTAAATATCATATATTGTACTAGAGTGGTTTTATTTTTAAAATACTACGACCCTCTTAGAAAGGCTTCGCGACCCACAGGTTGAAAAACACTGATATAAAATACGACAGTACATAGCTTATTATATACAGGGATTGTTTCTAATCCTTTCTTAAAAATGGTAGGAAGTCATAAACGATGTTATTTTGTAAATTTCATTTTTCTTTTAGCCTGATTTCATCAAAACTTATATAATACCATTAATTTATTAGAAATGCCTGTCACAACAAATGTTACAGGCATCATCAGCCATGACATTTTAATTTGTTTGACATAATATTGTAATTAACAATGAAGAAATTCTTATGTGTATTTTTTATTAAGTTGGGCTTATAAGCTAGTTAATATTTAAAAAAAATTTCAGATTTTCGAAAAATTTATCAAATAATTTACTTAGTAAGTTAGCAAAATATGACTTACTTGTATTGAAGTACACTCTTTTAACATTGTTATAAATTTAACTTCATCAGCGTTTTCAATTTCAAATATTTGTTTAAGCGTTCGATCTTTACTTAAACATGTTCGACAAATGTTACTAAATTCAAGATTTTCGAATACATCATATTCCATTATACGTATGTATATTTTAATAAAATAATTATTTAATTGGATACCTATAAGGACGTTTAGGTACTTGTAATTATTGCAAACGATGTAAACCATGTAAACTATAAAGTGACTTGGAGCCGCTGAGCACTGAATCGAACATATTAACATATATTTCCTAGAGATACCACAGGCATTACATTTTGAAGCATGACTCCATTTTAGTAAGCTCAACTTATAACCACGGAGACTTGTTTATAAATATTAGATAAACTATGGAGGTAGATATCAGGAGCACCATCTCTGTATCAAAAAGTGTCCATAGAAAGGCGTAAATAGTGGCGGCGATACTGTAGCAAAAGGATAAATTTAGAGAAGTAAACAAGGAAAGAAAAACATCCGCGTTGTTATGTAATTATTGTTTTTTTATTATAATTGTTACATATAATAGTTTTATTATTTTAAAAAATTTTATAAAATTCAACACAAAAAAATCACTATACTCTTTTGCTACTCTAGCGCTATTCTGGCGAGTTTTTGAACTGTTACTTAGTACTTAAAACGGGACACTTTTTGAACTATTTTTCTATTGTTTTCCGTACAAGATAGTCCTCCTTATATTCTACACTCCATAAGATAAACCATTAAATTAAGGGTGTCTACACAATCAATGAAATAAGGAATAAGAAGTATGCCCTCTAGTGACGTTGAGTGGAACTTTAACATAACTGCTCATAGATATAAATATGTAGGTACTTTTGTACGTCAAAATTCGTGATTTTTTTCACTTTAGTGACAAAAAAAGTCATCACGAACGTTATTTTTTCATGAATTTTGATGTACAAAGGGTCCTAGTCCTAGGGTTCACTTTTTTGATGTTGGGATCTTTGATTTTTTTCTTATTCTTTTTTTTTGTAACCTTATCTATTGTACTTATTACTGGCAGTAAAAGGTCCAGCATTTTGAGACAAAAAAAATTTTCCATATGGTTTGTTTAAAAGAGTTAAAAAATCACATTTTGTACGCTGCAGCCAAGCTATCCAGAAACACGTGAACCAATTTCAATGAAATTTGACACCTGAAGAAGCCTAAATAAAATTGGAGAAACCACCCCCACCACCATTTTTTGGCTCTTGTAGAAACTTTGAATTTCGCAGTTTCGGAGGAAAAAAAATGTTTACTCAAAAACTGATAACCGATATTGTTTAGAGTTAATTTTTTTAATATTTTAAACACGCACCGTCAGGAATTCGACACCAGTAACAAAAATTTTCCATAATTTCCCAGATAAAATATTTCTTATTTTTATTTCGGCGATCTCAGTTAGAGGTCTAAACGAAAAAATTACTTATTTTTATGTTACGAGTTTGAACTTGATTCCATAACGTTTACGGTTATAGAAGTGGAGACGGTCTCAGTTATAGAGAATTATTCTCACTCATAGAGTTTTTTCATTTATCCAGTTCTTACTTATTAAGGTTTAACTGTAATAATAAATAAAAGAAGAGAGAAAAATTTAAACTTAAGGATCTTATATTTATGTTTTAATATAATTTCAAATACAATTAAATTTTGCTTTTATTAATTTCTTTTAAACTGAACTGAATTAAGTTTAAAAATAAAAATATTGGTAATGGGGTACTTGACAGTATAAAAGAAAAATTATGAAAATAATTTTTAATGAAAATTTATAATGGACACAACAATAACAATTTAATATTGTACTAATTCCTCCTAATAATATTTAATTTAAAAAATTAATTATAAAAGAAGTTTATTAGTTATTAGCCACGTGATCAGAAAGGGATACGACGTCACATTCTCTTATTTAACAATATTTGACAATTCAGACTGCCAAAAAATTACACAAAATTAAAAATTAACAATTTCTTTCTTAGTTATAGGAACCGAGCTTAGTAACATTACTGGAATTTGGTGACAAGTTGAAAACTACCACCATAGATATGGGTGTTACCTACATATCATGTTATGCAAGTAAAATTACAGGCAAAACACTCACACACATTTCTCATTTAAATCACATCAAGGTGCCACTATCGCCATCAGTACTGCTGTCTGTAGTTCAGACTCGGCTCCTATAAGGCAAATAAAAGTTTTTTTCTTAGTTACGAAATACCTGTTGCTATTTAAAGAATGTGACGTGACTGATCGTTAAGGAATATTAATTTTCTTAACGATTTTCGGTATTATTTTCAAAAATAAAAAAAAAATATTATGTACATTGATATAATTCACCGAATTTAGTCAAATATCCCATAAAACATTTAACATCAACAATCACTTTCACTGTTTGCAACTTGATGAATTTTCATTTGTTGAACAAGAGTATGGTGTTGTATAAATCGACTGGGGCATATTGTATAAGCGTGAAGCCTCTCCATCAGTGTGAATTTTGGTATGATGTACTAATGTACTTTTTCTGTTGAAGCTTTTTCCACAATATTTACATGGAAACATTTCCTCACCTACAAAAAAAGAAGAAGAGAACCCTGCTATCAATAGAGTATTTGACAGTAGTTGTAAAAATATCTATTTTGATTTAAAGTAATTAGTTAAGTTACACGAATACTGAATATTACCCTTTTACAAGTTATATGACTCAAAATTATAAAAATTTTAATTAAATAAAATTACAAAATTTTTGTTATTGATGACGTAATCAGAAAAAGCATACGTCATAGGCCAGTGTAATTAAAATTGAATATAAACTTTATATTTAAAAAATTTTGAAACCTTGGAAATCAAAATGTAATCATTATTTGAAATTATTTGTCAAAATTTGATCAAAACATTAAATGTCGTTTTCATTTTTATCGTTTTTTTCTTTATTAATCATTTTATTACAAGAAAATAGTCAAAAAATAACAATATACAAAATCTGAAGTGTGAATGTTACGAATGTTTTACGATATTACTAAGAATCTCTTGTCTAATTTTTGGCAGTACTGGCACGTGACGTAATACTAGAAAGGTTAAAAAACTGTCAAATACTATAATAATATTGTTGCAGAGTCATTACTTTCGAAGATACCAGGTGTCAAATTTTAACCCCAAATAACTGTTTAAGTAATGATTGTAGAAAAACTTTTAGATAAGTCGATTAACGCTAAAAAACGCTCTAAAAAAGCATGACATGCATTTTTTCAGAAAAAACTTTCTAAACTTCGTGATTATCGTTAAAAAAATATTATTCTGCAGAAAAAAATAACTTGAATTCCAGCATCAAAAAGTTTAAAATGCTCTTTTCAAGACCAATGAAAAAAAAAAAAAGATTTACAAATTTTCTGGCGTTGCTTTTTTTTATTTATTTATTTGAAGAGTATATAAAATAAATAATTTACCCGTGTGTGTATTAAGATGCCTTTTGAGTAAGTAAGCAGTTCTAAATTGTTTCGGGCACATCGTACAACAGTGTTTCTTTATATTTTTATGTATATACATATGTCCTCGTAGTACTGCCTTTTGATAGAATCCTTTCCCACATACTGGGCATAAATGTGTTCGTTCCAGCTTACTGTTATCATTATGTAAAACTACGTGACCCTTCCATGTTGACCGTTGTGTAAATCCTTTATCTGTTAAAATAGACAAAATTAAATTATAATAAAACACAGTTTTCTCCTTTATTCGCTATGAGCTTTTACCTGGAGGGGATACGAAATTTGACTACAGCGCTTAAGGAGAACAAATATGTCATTTTATCCGAACGCTGTTTGTATATAATTTTACTTTTTTTTTAGTGTTTTTGATTTTTTCAAAGCGAGTACTGTGTATTATAAATACATTAAGAAATTGAAGCAAAAAAATTGACTGATGTGAGCAAAAAAATTGACTGATGTGAGCAAAAAAATTGACTGATGGGATTACTTTAATGGCGGTCAAACCATTAATTTAATGGTTTATCTAACAAGTCGCCGTGGTTACAAGTTGGGCTTACTAAAATGGAGTCATGCTTCAAAATTTAATGCCTGTGGTATCTCTAGGAAACATGTTCATATGTTCGATTCAGTACTCAGTGACTTATTACGATGTTTATTTACCAGATTTTACAAAATAATAAAAAAAAATTGTAACCCTACTATCAAACGTCACTTTATTTTGAAATTTTCAAAAGAATATAAAAATTACTTCTACTTTTTCGTGGTTAATTATTGAAAACTATTCCATTTTAAGACATTTTTAAGGTAAAATGAGCAGATATATGGCTTTTATTAAACAAATTTCAGTTTTTTAATATATTTTTCATTCATTTATAATAGCACGGCGTCCTGATAAATTGTCAAATAATCACTTGATATCGGTGGCTAAGTTTCGACTCAGAGAGAATATATACTACTTTTATTTTTAACACCTTCAATGCTAATTCTTGCATTTTTAATGCAAAGTGAACGTTATATTGCCACACTTTGAGTAACATCGTAAGTATTAGTAGTTGGATCCGATGTCTACAAATGCCAGGAACATTTCTCATTATATTTAATTAACGTATACAGATCATATAGTTATAGTCTGATAATCTGTGATTACTTTGCGGATATTTACTAACCCTATTAAAATCAAAATTTTAGCTTTAAAAATCTAACCAGGGGTGGATCATTTTTAACAAATTTGAAGCTGTATCATTAAGACTATTAAAACAAAAATCATTAAAAAAAATATTTTTAGAATCCTTAAAAGTAGCCCTTCCATACCTTATACGATATATTAATTTAAAAAAAAAAAAATTGGCATCAAACTGACTCCCATTTTAATCTAAAATAATTTTTTTCAAGGCCAGGTATATTTTTTTAATTTAAAAACGCACTTTTAGCAAGAACAATTTTTTGAAAAATTTAATGTAAAAAAGTTTTGCAAACTTTTTAGCGGATATTGTACAGCCAGAGATCGTTCGCTAATATGTCGAAATTTTAAAAATAAAAATGATATCTGCAAAATAATTAACTGTATTTTTTTAATTTTTTATTTATTTATTTATTAATTTATTTAATTTGATAGAATAGAATATCATAAAGTAATGCTTAAATTAATTATATTTAAAAAATATATAAATTGTATGTTAAATGGCGTTTATAAACGAATGAAAAGCAGTTAGACTGTACAATTATATCCTCACATTTAATTTCCAAAATATGAAATATGTTTTGCATTATAAAGAAATACTTACTGCAATATTCACAAATATAAGGACGGACCCCCGTATGCACACGCATATGCGTTTTTAAATAAGGTGCATTTGCAAACGCTTTTCCACAGTATGTGCAAAGATGTGATTTTTCACCAGTATGAATCTAAAAATAAAAAATAAATAAAAAATTTAAGAAAAATTAAAGCCTTTAATTTAAAATTAATTATTCGAAAAAAAATCTATGCTACTCAGCTACTGTTGCATATTTCAGGCAAAATTTTATTATTTTTGTACGCTGTAATTTAACTGATACTAAAATAAATTAATGAATTATTAATAATATCGTGAGAAAATCAACTTTATAAACAGTGTACTTTTTTAAAGAAATTTATAAAAATATGGTATATCGCTTCCGAGACTACTAAAGTAGCGGAAGCATTGTGATCACTTTTGAAAAATAAAAATTTTTTTCCCTCCAAAATAAAATTGTACACGTACATTTTACATTTTAGAGCTTCCCGAACAATTTCAGTTTGGTGTCTGTCCGTCCGTCTGTGTGTCGCCAGTTTGCAAACAAGTGGCATAACTTCTGATCTATTCGATTATTTTTAATGAAATTTTCAGAAATTCAGTTTGGTTCCTAGATGGTCCCCTATGAATTTAATCGAAATCGGAGTAACGGTAGCTACGCCTCTACCATGTCATTCCATTAATATGTACTAAATTGCACCAAATGGCATAACTTCTGAACTATTCAATTCTTTTTTTTTGAAATTGTCAGAAATTATGCGGTCTGGTTCCTAGACGGTCCCCTACAAATTTCATTGCATTCGGAGTAATAGTATCCACGGCGCTACCATGAAATTCCATTAAATGTCAATATCTTATTTACTGCTAGTCCTACTTCGCTCAAATTTTTAAAGTATTTTGGGGGTTAGTTTCTAAAATATTTTTGCTATTATTTTATAATTTAGTCTTTAAGCATTTTGAGTTACAACAATTTTTTATGAACTTTAAGGCGAAAATATAATTTCACGGTATATATATTTGGTATAATACTGTTTTAAAGTCTTTTACGAGTACGAGGAAGCTGTGTACCACACCCCATTGGCAGCGTATTTTTATTTGTATTTTTTTGCTTGTGGTGACTGATACGTTGTCAGAATGGAGTGACTCTCGAACGGGGATGGATAGCCTAGTTGTAAAACGCTTGACTGGTTATCAAGAATCCTGGGTTCGAATCCCAGCCGGTTCAATTTGATAATTTTTCAATCATTATGTGATTTTTAATTCAAACAATGATTTCGTCATATATACTAAAGTGAGTTGTGTGTTCAAGTTCAGTTTAGCTGAACATTAACGTATGTTTACGAATAAAAATTTGCCATACTTAATAATGTTCACAAGCACATCGACAATATTGAAATAAAAACAAAAAAATTCAATCTACCCTTATATTTCAAACTTTGGCGCTCGATATTTCAAAAACTAAGAGAGGTATCGATTTGATTATTCTTGAAAAAGTGTCTATTTTAGCCGGTTTTACACTGAAATCACAGTCTCCCCTACTCACCTTTAAATGTTTCGTTAAATTCTTTCTTTTTTTAAACTCCTTGCCACAATCCTGACAAACATACTTTTCCGAATTGGCATGTTCTTTTGAGTGTTCTTCCAATTCTTCCGCATTTTTAAATCGTCGAAAACAGGTGAGACAATTGACACCGTGTGTCAATTTATGATTTTTTAATATTCCCGGTATCAAAAATGATTTGTCACATTCGTCACATTTGAATTTTCGCTTTACATGTTTCTCTTTATTATGATTTGTTAATTTTTTCTTATTGGAGAAAATTAATTCACATTTATCGCATTTATATTTCTTCTGTTTTTTCTTTGATTTTTTATCTGTATTGTCTGAATCATTTTTCAATATATGTATATCAGGTTTAACATCTATGTGTTCGGCATCGTAATAGTCATTATTATAATCTAAATAATCCGTTACTGAATTTTCGTAGTGAACTTCATTTTTAATTTCTACTTTATTTGCTGTGTCCGATGAGTCTGTTTTAAAATTTTCATTTTGTTTGCGCTGAACAATGCTAAGTAATTTCTTCTCCGATACCAGACTTCGTTTTTTGAACTCGTAGTAACTGAATACTTGTTCTATACATTTTTCACATAAAGTCTTTGGCAAATCATCATCTACTGATATCTATAAATTAAAAAATATGATTAGTAAACTGATACATAAAAAACGTATCCATTTCTTAAAAACTATTTATAGAAAATTAATGACAGCGTAAACTTCCATTAACTATCTATAAGCTAGATATCTATTTCCATAAGTTTTTTTTATCTCTTTGATAAAATTATATGCGTTTACGGTATTCTTTTGAGCTCCATGCCCTATACAATTCTCACACCCCCCCCCCCAGCTGTATCCTACTTTGGCAATCAATGACTAAATAGTTCTAAATTTCTCTAAGGTCAAATTCTTTATTACGATTTACATGTATTTGTGAACATTTGTAAAAGTATAAATTTTACAAAAAGGTTTATTATGTACAATTATAAGTAGTAAACAAAATATGACTTACTTGTAGTGAAGTACACTCTTTTAATATTGTTATAAACTTAACTTCTTCAGTGTTTTCAATTTCAAATATTTGTCTAAGTGTTCTATCTTTACTTAAACATGTTCGACAAATGTTATTAAATTCAATATTTTCTAACGATTCACATTCCATTATACGAAGGTTTGTTATTTTGTGTCACAAATATGTAATTTTTTTTTATATGTAAGTAAACGAAAGTAATGTGCCCAAAGTGCTGTTGGGTACTGTTGGTATTACTGTAATGCCGCTGCTACACGATGCTACGAACACCTTCCAACATTCGACGTTAGATGGTTCATAGCATCGTGTAGCCGTTGTTCGAACCTACGAGTGTCCAATGTCGAGCGTCAAACATTCGCATTTGGTCGTGTCCCGTTCGATGTCGGTATTCTTGCACCGAGTCAAAGGGATGCTTCGAACGTTTGAAGCTCAATGTTGGTTGCGTTCGTTGGTTGCGCACGACTCGTTCATGTGAAGAGAGACAACATCAGTGTATAACATTAGAGATAACATCAGACAGATAACAGCGTTGTCGACTGAGTACCAACACATCATCATTCGTATTGGATCAAACATTCGATTCACCGTGTAGCAGATACATTCGTCGCATCAACTATCAAACTTAATTGCCTCAAACGTTCGATCGAACGTTGGAAGGAACGTTCGTAGCATCGTGTAGAACCCGCTTAATTGGAAGAGGTACAGATTTCGCCATCGGAGTTAACATAAAACATTCAAAGTGTACACGTTTTTATGTATTAAGCACTGTGCTTGCAAGCGGTGTTGTTATGAATAGCCCCCATAGTTTAAAAATAATTCGTCTTGTATTTTTACGTTATTTTATTTTTTTGTATCATATCGCCTAGTTATATTTCCTGTTATTATTACAACGTTGATAATAGCTTAGACATCTAATAATGTCTGAAATAATGAAGATCATCTGATATTTTTTCTTCAACTTAAGTTTTTTCAATACTATAATTTTTCAGATATCTGAAATAGGCTGAGGCCAGGCGCACATTGAGCTACATCACGCAGTAAACGCAGGGCAGGACAGAGCGGAGCAGGAAAGCACGTGTGGTCAGGCGCACATTGAGACGCAGTTAACATAGGCAGAGCAACGCAGTTTCTGTGACTCTTGTTGTAGAACGAGATAGCACGAATTTAAAAGCAGAGCAGAGCAGAGAAGCACTATTTTTCTTCAATTTCTTCAATTGTTTTCATTTCGACGAAATAAAACCAACTAAAACTCGAGAACGTGTTACAATGTCGCGCAGTTTCTGTGTCACATTCATGAGTCCCACATCGGTCTCCGGTGACGCAGTGCTGCTCTGCTCTGCTCTACGTTTCAATTCGCGCTGTCCCGTTCCACAACACGAATCACAGAAACTGCGCTGCCCTGCTTGCGTTAACTGCGTCTCAATGTGCGCCCGACCTGATACGGCAAGCATCGGAATATATGTATGTATTGTTAACGTCAGCAAAAATGATATACTTGAAATGGGTGAAAGCCTCTGCCTATCCTCTCATCGAGAGGATAGGACAGACAGATTTTTAATTGAAAATTAGACGTTACAAATAGTATTTGTTAAGTATAACTATAACATTGTATACAAGTATAACTATATCATACATAAATTATTTTATAGGTTAAATAAAAATGACATAAAAGTCCAATTCGGAAACGAGAATAAAATTTATTTAGGAATTAAGAAATTTTAAATGCCTATGGAATACAAAATCTCCTTTATTTAAAAATAGAGCCATGCAGGAAACGTCCTATAAAAAAGTTGTAGAAGCAATGATCATATTTGGTGAAGAAAAATAAAGTCATACTGGGTCTAATAAGTAAAAAAAAAATAGAAAAAAATTTCAATCATTGAATATGGAATATGGAAGTTTCAAAATTATCTAACTAACGCAATTATCAAAAATCTTCAGGAAATACAAATCTTTAGGTAGAATTACTGAACTCTCTATGAGAATTACGGTGCTATGTAACTAGCTATTTTTGTTTCAGGTTGTTCTAACAGTGCCATCTTTATTGAAGTAATTACATTTATAGATAGTAGTAACTTTTTAATACGCAAATTTTTATTAAATGAAAATGACTCATACCTTAAGAATGTAAAAATTAAATTTTGTCAAAAGTTGTTATAATTTCTACTATCCTTTTTTGATATATTACATAGTAGATTTGTGAGAGATAATTTTATTACGAGCTTGTCTGATACATAAATTTATGTGCATTCTTTATGCATGAATCATTTTCAGTTCATATAAATACGAGTCAGAAACTTGACTCATTTAACAGGAGGTCAATTTAATAAAATTCACAGTTACTTAAATTATTTAAATTTATTAAATTTAATATTTTTTAATTACATTTATACAAATTAAGCATTTGAAACAAAATTCCTCATTTATTTTCACTAATTTCACTTTATTATTTGTAGTCTTGTAATGAAGATATCGTCGTATGATTATCGATAGTTTTATGAGTTGCCATATGTTGAACTAAAGTTTTTCGTCGTACAAAACCGCGATCACAAATCGTACAAACGTGAGGTTTTTCACCAGTATGAGTCATAATATGGACGGTTAAATTATATTTTTTATTGAAATCTTTGTCACAGTACGTACAAATAAATTTTTGTGCACCTACAGTGAAAAAATAAATTACCAAAATGTATACTCAGAAAGATTAAATAAATTATTCTAAAAACTGAATAATAAAACTACAAGAAAAAAACTCTTAAACTGTCTGTACTAAAACTAAAGTAAAAAGATTTAGAATAAATTAGAAAAATTTATATTTGCGACGTAAAGATTAAGCGCGCATCTCTGGTGGTAATATTAGAAACAGTACCAAGCAAAAGATGTACGTATACGCTTAACTGATACAGAAATATGTATTGTACAAATTATGTGCAAGTTACTAGATTTTATGTCGTCAATTAGCATATTCGTATATTTTTACTTGATACAACTTCTAATTTTACCATCAGAGGCGCGAGTGAGAATCTCTGCGTCGCTAATTTTTAATTATTTTAATGACGTGATTAGTTTTGTCTCTATTAGCGACGCAACGATTATGTGAGGGCCTCTGGTGGTAAAATTAGAA
This sequence comes from Brachynemurus nebulosus, assembly GCA_035578155.1. Classification (NCBI taxonomy): domain Eukaryota; kingdom Metazoa; phylum Arthropoda; class Insecta; order Neuroptera; family Myrmeleontidae; genus Brachynemurus; species Brachynemurus nebulosus. Next base: position 164,483,966 of record JAPWDM010000001.1, read on the forward strand.
GCTCTATCAAATAAAACATATACTACATGTCACTGAGTACTGAGTCGAACATATTAACATATTTTTCTTATATAGAGATACCACAGGCATTAAATTGTGAAGTTATGACTCCATTTTATTAAACCCAACTTGTAACCACGGAGATTTGTTTATATTAGATAAACCATTAAATAAATGGTTTGACCGTCATTAAAGTAATCACATCAGTCAATTTTTTTGCTTCAATTTCTTAATGTATTTGTAATACACAGCATTCTCTCTAGACTCTCTAGTCGATTCTCTCCTCAATGCTACATGTTTAATTGTCCATAAAAATAGGTTTATAAAAATTTAGTGCTGATTACTAGATTTTACCACGACAATTAAAAGTATACGTACATTTTTACTTGATACAGCTTCTAATTTCATTAATAGAGGCGCGAGTATGAATCTTTCCGTTGCCAATGGATATGAATTTTTGATCGTCCATCTGAACGAATTAAAGATCTTAATTAAAATCAAGAACAGAGCCGAATTTACAATTCTTTCGCCCATGAGTCCAGCAAGATTATACGCTTCGTTCCTCCCTACACTTGTATAAGCCGAATAGAAACTTCATTCAAGTTGTTCAATGAATATAAATATAAAATATAAAAAAATGTAGGTTTTTAGTGTTTAAATCAAGTATTACGTCAAAAATGGTTTGAAAATTGCTGAAAAATTATGACCCGAAGTAGTGCCCGCTTTTATATGCTTAGATTTTATTTCCAGTTATCTATATATTTTCTGCTAATCAATTTTAAGATTTTAAGTGGAACATAGTAAGTTTTTGTAGACTTACGTTTCTTCAGAATATTCTATACCTAAACTTGAAGAAACCTAAACTAAAATTCAATACACAATCGATATGCATTCGAAAAAATACCATGTTGGTATCATGGGAGAATTTAGCTAGAAATAGAGTGTCTATAATAAATAGAGTGGTGACATGTGTGCTGAACGCTGATTGGTTTCGGCATTTTCTATCCAAAGTTTGCGTAAAATACATTGGAAATAAATTAAATGTTAATAAAAACCATTTATACTTTTTAATTTCAAATGTTATCGAGTGCCTGTGAAACATTATTAGTGTATGGCGGATTTTTATCCGTATTTAAACATACACCAATATTCATATGTTCACTCCATGTCCAGCTTTGGCTGATACTTGAACACTCGATGTATTTTGGCAAATGGCCAATTCATTATGTTAATTAAAATTGACATAGTGTTTGAAAAATTACCAAACTGGATCGGCTGGGACTCGAACCCGGATCTCTTGGTTACCAGCCAAGCGCCTTACCAACTAGGCCACCGATCACTTGTTCGAGTGCCACTCCAATTCAGCAATCAATCAAACACAACCTCTCTCTAATGCGAGACGCAGTTTTTATACTTTTTAATTAAATTATAATAATTTAATTAATAATTTTAATAATATTTTTAATAATTAAAAAATAATTTAATTAAAAATATTAATTTCACGCTGTCACCTCTTTAACACTTTCATTCGCCGATCACGCGATATCGCGTGATACGGCTACTCTACTATATGACCAATCACGCGATATCGCGTGACAAATATAAGAACCTGCTTATTTAACATAAAATATTTGGCCATCTCACAAAGTCTATATTTTTAGTTTGGCAATGAAAGCGTTAAATTTTGCTACTCTGGGCCCGGGCTCATAAGATCACACACCGCAATTTAGTAATATTTAGTATTTACATTAAATTCGGTCACATGGAATGGTAAATTTAAGAAAATCAAATGACAAATTATTAAAATTAAAAATTATCATCAAACAGGCCAATCTTATTTATCTGCAAAGAAAAAAATAAATATTTTACCTGTATGTGTATTAATATGCCATTTGAGTTCATTAGAAGATTTGAATCGTTTCGAACACATTGTACAATTGTATTTCCGTTCTGCATGTCTAAACATGTGGTTTCCTAAATCTTTTTTATGATAGAAGCCTTTCCCACATTTGGAACACACGTGCGTTCGTTCTCTGTTAGTAACCTCATGGGTAATTAGATGATTTTTCCAGGACAATTCCTCTACGAATCTTTTGTCTATTGAGACAGTTAATTTTAATTTTATGTAAAAATAGAAACTTTGTATTGTCAAAAAAAAAAAAATTCACTTACTACAATATTTACATGTATAAGTTCGAACTCCTGTATGTGTACGTAAATGTCGATTTAAATTTGACGCCAGTAAAAAAGTCAATCCACAGTATGTACACAGATGTGGCTTTTCACCGCTATGGCGCTTAAACAGAAAATTTGGTAATTATTTCGATTAGGGGTTTCCCCGCTTAATATTGACAGCAATGAAATGTTGAATCTGAATGTGACAACGTCATTTTGAACAATTTCTTATGAGTATGTAAAGGATGTAAAGTCAAGACCATGTCCCTGCCACTTGTATTCAAGGACGGACCTTTTCATGTCACAGTTTGCTACCTGGCGCTGATGATAGAGAAGCATACTAAATAGAGTTGGGACTTGTAAGCATTTTTAATCAAATAGATGTCACAATTAATTATCATATGATTGAGTACAAAAGTATCGTCACCAAGTTATGTGTTAATGAAGAATTAAAATTTTTTAATTTAATTAATCTTTCTAGGTTGAGTTGAAGTATTTTTTTAAATATTTAATTTATTTCCAATTTATTTTAGATAAATCTTTGACGAAAAATAGCGAACTATCAAAACTCATGTCCCGACACTATTTTATTCAAGTACCATTAACGCCATCTGGTATATTAGTTACAGCGGCGTCAGTAAACGGCGTAAACTGTGTATTTTTTTATAATGGATTATATGGAGAGTGGCAGGGACATGGTCAAGACGGTCAAGACCATGTCCCTGCCACTTGTTTTCAAGGACGGGCCATTGTATGTCACAGTCCGCCATATCAGTCCGCTATATGGCGCTGATGTACTGGGAGACAAAAAACAGCGGAACTTTTAAATATGTATGTATTACTAATTTACAGGAAAGAAAAAATAATTATACATTAGGTAAAATTGGAGTGTGATAAAATAAGTAAAATTACAAAAAGGAAAAAAAATAGGTTTACGAAAATATATCAGTTTATTTAAAATAACAAATAAATAACAATATTTAAAAAAAAATTCTTTTATAACCAGTTACAAAATTTTTGACTAATTTTCCATAGAGATTATAGAATAAGAATTTACAACAATCTTTGTAACATCTTTTCTTTATTTAAATCCCATAAATTTTACATTTTGAAATAATAATGTTTTTTGTCATCTTTAGTTTTTAATTTTGTAATAAAAGTGATATATTATTAGTTTTATATTATTAAACAAAATTAAAAACGATTTTTACTTTGCAAAAAATCCACTTTTTAAAAATAGGTGCACTTTCGACTCGTACGGTCATTTTCTAACACTAATCCTATGAATTAAATTGTGAAGTTTATACATTCCAAAATTAATTAAATGGTTTTTTGTTCGTGTTCTAAAAACACGTGTCTTCAGGTAGTAACTAGATACAAACAGATACAAAATGCCTGTAAATTAAGTACATTATAATTTTGTGAAAATAACAGAAATAAAAATAAAATTTTTGTAAGTAAACAATTACTAGAAAAGAAATACAAAAATAAAAATGTAAATAGTATCATGAAATTGCTGAAAATAAAGGTAAAGAGATTAGTTCGATTTGATTATTAAGTAGATATTCATTTTCTTTGCTCTTGAATATTTCCAGCGATTCTAATACATTCATTTTGTCCCACTTTTGTAATGTTTGTAATATTTTTAGCTCTCTGATGGATGATGATCATTTTCCGAAAGTCGAGTCCTGTGCTAAAAAAAAAAGAAATGTGCTAAATTTGTTAATATACAATTAATTAAAAATAATTAATTTGTAGTAAATTTAGCAAATTTTTTTTTAATTGATTTTGCTTTGATTTGTTATTGTTACATTGGTTGGCGTATTTATACATTCGTAAGCGCACATAATAGGTAATAATGGAAGAAATTAGTTCATGCCCATGCTTCTCACACGGAAAACTTAACATATTGCTGTCAATAACGCTGTAAAGTACTTCTTCGTAAATAAAAGGAGAGCACTGAGAAGATTCAACTTTTTCAATAAAAATTTTCTCCAAAGCACAAACGATATTAAATATTTTAGTGTGGGGGTGAATAAAATTACTCCTTTTCAGTTGAATTAGATTAACTGGTGAATTATGCATAGAATATTGTCCACTTTGTATGGAATTTAAACAAATCTCACAATCAGTAGCTTTTAAGATTTTTTGGCAAATATATTCCGTAACATAATATAACACAAACTCAATAGGGTCATATTCAGGATGCGTGTAATCGTGATCCATTACTATATTTTCTACATTCCAGTCTTCGATTCTTACGGCCTCACGTAGACGCTTTTTTAATAACTCAATCTTTGAAGTATCGCAATGAGAAGAAGCAGAAATTTCTTTCAAATTCGATAAAGATATTAAAGATTTATGTGTTTCGAGAATTGTACAGTTCCCTGTTTTAGGAGGTTTTAAAATACTGTACAAAGTCAAAATGCGAAGAAATTTGAAGAAAAGTAGGCGTTGAAGGATGGTCATTACATCCACCCGTAGCTCTAACCGTTCCAAAAAATTGCTAAAGAAAAGAAAATTCGTTATTCCATTTGCATTTAATAAAATAATATACTTAGTGAACAAGAAAAAATAGAAATATAATTTTATCTTTTCAACCTTTATAAATGACTGGTTAATTTTAAAAGTGGCATAATTTCAAAAAAAATTTAGATGAAGAAAAAAAAAAAAAAAAAAAAAAAAATATATATATATATATAAAATAGTCTATTATGCCACTTTCAAAATTAACCAGTCAAATATGTAACTGCACTGATATTTATCAACTTTTATAAATAGAAAAGATTTTTTATAATTACAAAATAAGAAGAATGTGACCAAAAACTGTGATGAAGGGTTAGTAAGATGTTAATAATTCGTGTAGAAAGCATAAAATAGATGTTAAATTTGAATATGTTAGCCATTAGAAACTCCAAAAGACACACCAAAAGATTATCCCACATTAAGAAAATATCGATCAACCTCTAAAGCATCTTGATTTATTGCTCCAGTTAATATATTTGGTAGCCCTTTTTGTGAAAAATCGGTTATTATATCGATGGTAGATTTTACCGTCATTCTGAGACCTTCTGCAGTTTCTCTAGTAAGATAAGCAGAACTATCCAGAGTTTTGTTGTCGATTTTTTTCTCCCACTCGTCTATTACTTTTAGTGCATTTTGTAAGACCTGAAACATTTCCAGTTTTCATTAAATTTAAGGCTTCAAAGTCAAATTTACAATGGATGCAAAAACTAATAATGATGACACTTTCACTTAAGTGTCTTAATAACTATTAAAGCTCACTTTGAAATGAGCATCACCAACTTTGATTCCTCTTCGTTGCTCATTAAGAGCATCAAACAATGAGTTCATAAAAAGGCAAAATTGGATTGTGCTTTCACACTTTTCTAACCCTGGAACTTTTCTATCGCGGTAGAAGTATAACCCATCAGCAACAGACTTGCTAAAAATCTATAACACAATTTATTACTTTTAGTATAAATACCAATATGAGATATCAACAAATGTAAAAAAAAGTTTGCCTGCACTGCAAGTTTAACCCTCATTTTTGAACAGGAATTTAAATTTAAATGATGTTTGGTTAACTTTGGGCATACTCTAAAAGACCCAGGAATTTTTGAATCTGCATCAAATAAAATTTGAAAATGTTCCCATTTAATCAGTTCCTCTTTTGGGTCAAGCTATATGAATAAAAGAATAAAATTAAAAAAGCTACGCGACGTTGGCGCCGCGACAATTTTTTTTTTAACATATAAATTAGCATTAAAACAATAAAAAAAGTTTCTTAATCATCAAAATATTTTTTCTTAATACTCTTAAATTTGCTCTATTGAAGCGCCAAATTCTTTTTGGATTTAATTATATAATTAAAGAGAAAAAAATTGAAAACATCAAAAAAGAAAAAAATTTCGCGGTGCTAACTTCGCGTAGCTAATTAAAAAGAGATATTGAATAATTTCTCAATAATCTTAGATTAATGATGATATCAAGTTTACCAACATCCACAATAATCTTAGATTAATGATGATATCAAGGAGTATTAATTAAATACCTGTAGAGATCCATTATTATATAAGCGATTTCTCACGTTTTTAATAAGGTGGGGAGGATCTGAAAAAATATATATTTTTCGATGAGGTTCACTTGGTAGTGTGAAATAATTTTGCAAATCCACTCTTTTGCCGCTAGCTCCTAATTGAGTCCAACAACTCCGATTTGTTGATGCACCATCACTTACAATTCCATGCACCATAGCACCTGCTCCCTCCAATAATATAATACATTTAACTATTAATTTAGCCAACATATCACTTTTTACAGGACCTCTTGATGCAAAAACTGCTACTGTTTGTGCGTAATCGTCAAATAAAGGCTTGAACATAAAAACTAGTCCATGATTAGCCTTTTCGTTCAGAGTAGGCTGAGATTCATTTTCTTCCCCAAAATCAATTAGTCCATCGTAAGAAAGTGTTTGGGAGTTAACAGCAATGCTCTCTCGAGTAGAAATTTCATCAAATACTAAAACTCCATGTTTTTGTATATCTGATTTGGTGGATAGAAATTCTGTAAAAATTTTAAAAAATTGTGGATCGAAACCACACTTCGGTTTAATCTTCCTTATATTCCTTATTTTAAAAAAGAAAATATTAATATTATAATCAATAATTAATTACAAATATTTTATGCTATAACTAACATGTTACCTTCTAATAGTAGTAACAGAAGGAAGTGGTAGAATATTATTATTTCTAATAAAATCATAAGTTTTAGGTGATCTCATGCGTAATAATATACAAAGCATGAGCCAATTTTCTCCGTATCGTTTACCTTTGTTTCGGCACGTGGATGCTTGAAAAATCTCCCAAATCACACTTTGATGATGTTCTGGAAAATTATTATTTTTCAACAGTTGTTCCAGAGTTTCCTTCTTGATATCTAGCACTTTTTTCTGATGATCTAATAATTGCTCTTTTAATGTTATGTTAGCTGTTTTCAATCGCTTGTATTTCCTTTTAGTATTTTTTAATTTTTTATTTTTCGCTTGAATATGCTCTTTTAATTTTGTTGGATGTTCTACACGTACTTTTTTTGCTTCTGATTGATTTTTTTGTCGTAATTGCTTCCGAGCTAAGGTTCGTTTACCCTGAAAACAAGATCGACATTGAATAGAATTAATTAAAAGATGGCAATGTTTGTGTCTCAAAGTATTGGTGCAATCCAAAAAAGTCACTTCGCTTTTTATTTTTTGTAATTCAGGTGATACTGAACATCCACGACAGACATTCAGAGACTCAATTAAAAACAATATATCTTGTAATTCAGCCTCACTCTTCACCAACTTATCGATTTTCAATAAATCAATTTGCACTAGGCGATGATATACATTTATGTGCAATTCTAGATTCTGATTAATTATAACTTCTTTTTGTGCAATAGTACCAAGACTTCCATGAATATTCTGGAATACTGTTTTTGAAAAAACAACTATAGACATTTTCTCATAATTATAATTGGTTTTTGTCCAATTAGAAGGTAAAGACAGTGAAAAGTTCAAGATTTGATTGAATGAGAATATGTTTCCTTCATTCTTTATATTGCTGGAGCTAACATTAGTATCATTATTAAATGTATCATGTACATCGTACAAATTTGTATCAAAACTTTCCACTGGAGCTAATGTATCAACAGGACTTTGCGAATATGAATTTTGTTGATCTCCTTCAGATACAATAAGGTCTAATTGTGGTAGAGCTTCTTGATTGAATGAGAATATGTTTCCTTCATTCTTTATATCGCTGGAGCTAACATTAGCATCACTATTAAATGTATCATGTACATCGTACAAATTTGTATCAAAACTTTCCACTGGAGCTAATGTATCAACAGGACTTTGCAAATATGAATTTTGTTGATCTCCTTCAGATACAATAAGGTCTAATTGTGGTAGAGCTTCTTGATTGAATGAGAATATGTTTTCTTTATTCTTTATATCGCTGGAGCTAACATTAGCATCACTATTAAATGTATCATGTACATAGTACAAATTTGTATCAAAACTTTCCACTGGAGCTAATGTATCAACAGGACTTTGCGAATATGAATTTTGTTGATCTCCTTCAGATACAATAAGGTCTAATCGTGGTAGAGCTTCTTGATTGAATGAGAATATGTTTCCTTCACTCTTTATATTGCTGGAGCTAACATTAGCATCATTATTAAATGTATCATGTGCATCGTACAAATTTGTATCAAAATTTTCCACTGGAGCTAATGTATCAACAGGACTTTGCGAATATGAATTTTGTTGATCTCCTTCAGATACAATAAGGTCCAATCGTGGTAGAGCTTTTTCCCTCTAAAGTAGGTCTTTTATATTTTGCCTGAAAATATGTGATAATAATTTTATTGTTATCTATTTGAAAGTTATTTTGATAATTCTAATTTGTTAATTATAAATCATAAATCGATCTTACCACTGCAAGAAGCTTTCCATCAGGTGAAAATAATTTTTTTCCCCATATTATGTCTGATGCTGAAAAATGTTTTTCACAAACTCTGTAATGAGCTTTTAAATCGTTTCGATTAATTATTTTTTCCCACAATTGACAAAGTTCTTTGTCTTTCGGGACATAAAAAAAGGAAATATTTTCTTTGTACCTCGAAGTACAATTGGGTACACAGCATGTTGTTGGCATTATGGATTAATTTAAAATTCTAGATAATGAAAAATAAACTTTCAGAAAAATCAAAACAATTCAATAAATTATTATTCATTGACAGACTACAAAACCTCAAAAATCGAAGTTGGATTTTGAATTGTCTAAAATTGGCGCTCATTCAGTCTCCCAGTACATCAGCGCCGTCTGGTATATTAGTTACAGCCGTTACAGCGGGGTCAAAAAACGTCCCATTTTTTTATAATGGACTAAATGGATAGTGGCAGGGACATGGTCAAGACTATATCTGTATAAGATACCAACAGGAAGAAAGTCACAGCGTATTCGTAGTGCGTAAATAAGACACAGTAATTAAACTGTGAACCAAGCGCGGATGCCGAGAGGTAACCATGGGGGTTATGACCAGTGTTGTGCTTATCCAGATAAAGTTATCTGTCATGTTATCTAGATCACGTTTTTGTTATCTATTATATTTTATCTAGATATTTTTAAAAGAAGTTATCATTTACCTTTTTATTAAGCGAATAAAAATATAAGAAGATAACGACAATAAGCTTTTATTTTTTCTGAAAAAAAAAAATTGAAACTAAATTCATTATTTCCTCATATTCACTAACTGATATGGTAGAACTGGAATCATTTCCGCCATTAATTAGAATAACATTAGGTCGTGTAATATAAAATGTCGTTTTGCGACCATTTGGCCGACCATATAATTTAGATAAATATCGACACTTTTTTAAGCATTAAAGAAATGTTTAAAAGCCGTTCTTTAATTTTAAATAGAATTCTTATTGCTTGGAATCATTTTGAACATTAGCTGGAATAACGCTAGGTCGTGGAATGTGAAATGTTTTCCGACCACTTGGCCGACCATGTAATTCAGATAAATATCGACACTTTTTAAGCATTAGAGAAATGTTTAAAAACACTTCTTTAAATAGAATTCTTATTGCTTGAAATCATTTTGGCCATTAGCTGGAATAATGCTAGGTCGTGTAATATGAAATGTCTTTTTCTGACCACTTGATCGACCATGTAATTCAGACAGATACTGACACTTTTTTAAGTATTAGAGAAATGTTTAAAAGCCCTTCTTTAAATAGAATTCTTATTGCTTGGAATCATTTTGGCCATTAGCTGGAATAATGCTAGGTCATGTAATATGAAATGTCGTTTTCCGACCACTTGGCCGACCAGGTAATTCAGACAGATACGGACATTTTTTTAAGCATTAAAGAAATGTTTAAAAGCCGTTCTTTAATTTTAAATAGAATTTTTATTGTTTGGAATCATTTTGGCCATTAACTGGAATAATGCTAGGTTGTGTAATATGAAATGTCGTTTTCCGACCACTTGGCCGACCATGTAATTTAGACAGATATCGATACTTTTTTAAGCATTAAAGAAATATTTAAAAGCACTTCTTTAATTTTAAATAGAATTCATTCAGTCTGGGCATTTTTTTGGGCATAAAGTTAGCTCGCTTTTTTTTTTTAAGAACGAAAAATGTACTATGTTGTGCCAGGCGGGATATCATGGGCCGTAAGTAAAAAAATTTTTTACTTACTGGGCCGTATTAAATTACAAAACATGCGATTTTTATTTATCGCCAAAAAGATTTACATAAAATTGGAAGTTTCTCAGAACTTTCTGTTAGTTGATAATTTTTTAATGGTTTAGTTATTCTGCTTATTCTATAAATTGTCTAACTTACCTTCTATACCTACGTTGTAACTTTATTCGTGTTGGTTTCCTGAACCATACGAATATTTATATTCTTACTAATTTTGATAAATAACTGGATTGAATGAGAAAGCACTATTCTGATCTAAATAATTATCGAAAATTTTAAAATATAAGATCCGATATGATCAGTACGAACGCTCTTACTATTGCCCGCAATTTCAAATAGATCATAATTTTCGAATAATAAAAATCAAGAAGGTACTGATTTTGAACAAAAAAAGAAATTAATACAAATTTTAGTTAATTTGTCATACTTTCCTCTTATATCCAGTACCATAGAATATTAAACTACATATTTTATTGGGAAATCGAATGAGAGCGTAATTTAATGTTTAGCCTATCCGCAGTAGTTTTCTTATTCTTCAACAGATGGCTCATATTGACAGCTAATAATCATTTTTTTTGTTTTATTTCAGTACTATATTATAAATAATATTGATAAACGGTGCGAAAAATATTTTAAGATCGCGATGTCTGTGACGTCATAATGGTCATTATGTTAAAATATTCAATACAAAAACATTTGTAGCAAGCAATAATTGCGTGGTGGTAACAATAATTCAAAATAAAAAGACGTGTTTTTTAGGTAAGTGGCCATTATGACGTCACGTATACGCTCGGGATTCGGCCCGTTATCGGTTCTAACAATAAGTTTAAAAATTTATTTTTATTTTGATATAACTTTTTTAATATTACGTTTAAAGAAAAAATAAAAATAGTTTTCCTATAAAACTTATATATGATCTTTCCATTTATGAAAAACAAAAATTTTCCTTAAAAACCTAATTGTCCATTTTTATTTAAAAACAATAAATATTGTGAAAAAAAAAAAAAAAAAAAAAAACAAAAAAAAATAAATAAATAAAATACCAAAAAATATTTCAATTTATAATTTTCAAGTAAAACCACACAAATTTTATAAATTGTCGAAACCTAGTAAACAAACTTTGCCTATCGCATGGGCGGATCCAGCCAGTTGGAAAAGAGAAGCTGCCTCTAATCCCAAGAGGAATTTTGAATAACCCTGATTTTTGAATTGTATGTTTAATTAAAAAAAGTTACCCTTTGTTGGTTAAAAGGCGGGCGGGGGGGGGGTCGTACAGTGGCCTATCAGCAGCAGTTAATTTCTTTTATCTAAATTCTACGCTTCCCAGTAGTTTTATAATCGATTCGGGCAAGTGAGGAAGCCCGTTCTGACTGAATCGAATCTATAAGCAGCCACAAAAAGAGTAAAATTCTAACAGACGATCTGTCTGAAATATCGCTTACTTTCAAATGTATCCTTAGTTTTTCCCTTTTAGCAAATTCTTTTCCACATTCTTGACAAACAAAATTATTTGGATTTGCATGTTCTTTAGAATGTTCCTTCAATTCGTCAGAATTTTCAAATCGTCGAAAACACGAGAAACAATGAAAACCATGCGTTAATTTATGATTTTCTAACATTCCAACCAATACGAATATTTTATCACATTCGTCACATTTAAATTTATTTTCTGCATGTTTCTCCCGGTTATGATATAACAATGCTCTTCGCCCAGAAAAACTTATTTCACATTCCTCACACTTATATTTTGCTTTTCTTACATATTTTTTTCTTTTTATTGGTTTTCTGTTTTTTGATGTTTCAGTATGTACTTCATTTGCGTCATCAGTTTTTATATTTACATCTTCGTTTAATTGTACGTGACAATAATCAGAATTTGAAAAGTAATCACATGATGAATAATCATCTTGAATTTCATTTTTAATTTCTATTTTAGTTAGCGTATTCGTTGCGTCTATGTTAGAAGCCTTATTTCGTTTAAACTCAAGGACGCTAAGTAATTTCTTCTCTGATAATAAACTTTGCCTTTTGAACTCATAATGATTGAATACTTGATCTATACAGTTCTGGCATAATGTTTTGGGCAATTCATCATCTACTGAGATCTACAAATAAAAAACGATTTCAATTAAAGTGAAAACACGTAATTATTGGACATAGACTGATTAGTGATTAGTGTTTAGCGAAGTAGAATGATTAGTAAAGTGTCTATTTTTTGCGAGTAGGACATCTCTTCTACACCTCTGTGTAGTTTTCTACATCTAGTTTTCTGTAGGTTTATTTGGGTGACCTGTGCGAGTGGTACAAACTTCGAAAACGTCGAAAAAGCATGAAATTGTAGCTTAAAAATGAAGAGGGTGGGGGTAAAATATTAAAACCTCCAAAAAGCACAACCTAGGCACGAACTTTATCAACACACCAAATTTCAACCCTCTACGTTAATTCTGGGGGGCTGGGGGCGTGTTAGATCCAGCTAAAATCGTTTTTTCCCCCTGTACTCCCTCCAAATTATCCTAGGAAGCTGAATTTTGGATATGTTGTAGATAATTCACCGAAACATTATTTCCAATCAGTTTGGAAAAGTTTTATTGTTTTACCGCCCCCCACCACCCCCTTAAAGGTTGGGTCGGATCAATCCCAAAATTTGACCCCGCTTTGATAGTATGAGGTGCCTCGAAAATGAGCCCCATTTACCAAATTTCATCTCTTAACTTCCATAGGGGAGCCCTACACAAATTAAAAGGTGGCGGGAATATATATATATATATATATATATATATATATATATATATATATATATATATATATATATATATATCAGACATTTTTTTCTACATATTCGTGTTCTACGGGTCCGAAAACGAATAGCGCCCCTACTCTCGCCTCTCGCCGTTCTTGTCGTATAGACTGTATAAGTCTAATTTTTTCAAGGAAAAATTCGACTAATAATATGTTCATTGGTCTGTGTTTTTAATTCATTTAATCGATAGGTATTATAAAGCAATGGTGTTCATGGTATCCAACATATTGTATAGTTACGGATTATATTGTAATACACTGAAAAAAATATTATTTTTTTTACTTTTTTTTGTCAATAATATTGTGTCTCTGCGGACAACCTAAGCTCAACAATTAGTCAAGTGAATTTAGCATCCTACATGTCTTATTTATGATTGAAAATATTGCAAATTCAAATAATAATATGAGGGAGGAGGCATTAATTACATAAAAGAGAGTCGATCGCCGAAAAATTTAATACTACGTATGTGTAGAAAAGCAGCTCACATAGTAAAAAATGTAAAAAATGTTGAATCTCACTGCCATGAAGTGAAGCCCAAAACTTTCCTCTACACAGTTCCTATACATTTATTATTTTTATTTCTTTCTAACTATCAAAGTGTTTACAATTTTTGTGGGTGGTTGAAAAAAAAACTTACTCATACTCATACATACATCATAGTTTTTTGTGGCGATGGATGCTTAAGAAAATGCATTCAGGGCCACCAGGGCTGGGAACTATTTAAAATGATTTCATTTTAAATATGTATTTAAAATACAAAATGGCATTTTGCATTTTCTATTTTAAATAAGTTCGGTCAAACCATTTTTCATTTTGTATTTAAAATGGAAATTTGAATACATTTTGCATTTAAAATGAAAATGCATGTATACTTAAATTTATGTGTATATATATGACACTTATGACTCATATTAATCATAGAACTCGAATTGAACGTAGTCTAACAAATTGTGTTAAATGTGAGTCGATTTAATTGACTCAAATTTTTTATAATTCGAGTTTCAATGTCACTTGAGTTACTAGAGCTGCAGTTCTCTCAAGTCAAATTTTTCTGATTCAAATCGTGTGCTATTATTTTTAAGACACGTCGATAAGAAATGTTTTAGTACTTCGAGTAGATGTGTTTCATAATTTAGAAGCCGCAGTAGTAGCGTAGTCACGGTTTGATTATGTCACATCTGAATTAAATTTTACAATATTTTTGAGTAACAATATTTCAAGAGTTAAATTTTGTTTTCATATCATGCAAACTTTATAAAATGTTCTCAAAAGACTGCGCTGCCCTTATTTAATTTCAATACGTTTGACACTTTCTTAACTTTTTTTTACTAATATAAAAAACGATAAAAGATTTATAGTATAAAAAAGTAAAAAAAGCATTTTGCATTTTATAATCCATTTTAAATAGCTATTTTCCATTTTCTATTTTAAATATGTTCAGCAAAATCATTTTCCATTTTGTATTTTAAATGCATTTTTGGAAACCATTTTCTATTTTAAATGGTTTCTATGATCCATTTTTCCCAGCCCTGAGGGCCACAAAAAAACTCTATGGCTAACGAGCACCAAATCAGAGAAATTTACTACTTTAGTGTAGTAAACTACTTTAGTTAGAACTAAAGAAGCATTATACTACTTCAGTATTTTACTACATTAGTTTTGTGCGGAGAGCTCATTCACAAAATATTTCTTTAGTTTCAACTACTTTAGTTTTCTCCAAATACTCTTTTAGTTATTAGAAATGTGTGATGTAACATAAAAATTTTATCAGAAAAAGTTAAAAATAATGATTTCGGTGGCATCCACTATAAACAAAAAATCTCCATAGAACAAATTTTTAGTTTCTTAGTTTTTTTTCTGAAAAATATGAAAATTTTATCTCTATTAAAAAATTTTATCTCTTTCATTTTTCCTATTTGGCGCGTATACCTACCGCTCCCCTAAATAAAAAGCTTGATTGTATACACGCCTGTCTTTTCTATCTTGAGCAGTTCGTACTACATATGGAGGGTAGAGTTAAAGGAGAAGTATCTCATATGGGACTTGAATCGAAAAAGTGGTCCCTGAATTTGATGAAATAATAGTTTAATAATTACTCAGAACGGCGCTGATAAGCAATCAGGGTTCGATCTGAACTTAGCGATTATAAGTGAAGTGAAGTATGCCAAAGGGAAATACTAACTGTTAAAAACTGTTAAAAACAATAAAAATTGAATTAAATATAAAAACAATAAAAATTGAATTAAATATAATAATTAAAACTGTTAAAAACAATAAAAACTGTTGTTTCAGTTTTAAAATTTTCAGCGCTTAATTTTAAATTTAAGAATTTTAGCACACTAGTGCCATCTTAATTTCATCCACTTTTGGGGCCACTTTTTATATATGGACATACTTCTCCTGATACTCTACCCTGCATAGTACTACAGACTCAGACGTATTATCTTCATTAAAAACACCATTTATATTGTCAAAATACAGGCAATACCGATTAATTACTCGGTGCAGTAATGGGGAGAACAAGGACGGACAAATCAAAATCGTAGTTAATCCAAAATTAAACTGAAAAAAAATTTAGTTATAAAAAAGTTAATCAAAAAAATCAAAAAACCAGACTGCGTAAAAAGCAAACTAAAGCGGTGGAAACAAGATGAAATAGAGAAAAAAAATGAACAAATAATAATTGTTCCAAGTTAAACAGAAATGTCTGATGCCTCTAACTGCTTCACTTTTCAATCATTTAGAAGAAAAAATATATAGATACGCATGCAACAGCTGGGTTTTCACATTGAGCCTGGTTAATTTTCCCCCTCAAATAATCGGAAACTGACTGTAATATTTAATACAATTTTATTACCATGTTACAATATCTAATTAAAAACCCCCAAAAATGTTAAATTACGAAAATAAGCCAAAAAGAAGGCACAAAAATACAGGTCATCAATGTTTTTTAAAGATACTCTTTTACATACTCCTGCTAGTGGGTAGAAATATATTTTGGCTTTGACTAACTCTTTTACATACTCCTGCTAGTGGGTAGGAATATATTCTGGCTTTGACTACTCTCTTAGTCTTAGTATTATACTCTAGAGTGGTGCACACCAGCAATTGTTTATTCTCAAGAGAATATTTTGAATACTTCTTTAGTAAAATACTCCACAACTGAAAATACTACATTAGCGTAGAAAGTAATTGAAATCGTCAATTTTTCACTCTTTTAGTAAAATACTAAGTTAATTACAAAATCTCCTGGTTGGTGCTCGTCAGCCTAAATCTCAATAAGTTCATAATAATAATAATAATACACTATTAATTTGTATTACATACAATGACTTACTTGTATTGAAGTACATTCTTCTAGTATTGTTACAAATTTAACTTCTTTAGTGTTTTCAATTTCAAATACATGATTAATTGTCTTATCATAACTTAAACATGTTCGACAAATATTATTAAAATCTAAATTCATTAATTGTTCAAATTCCATAATGTTTATGTCGTTTAAAAAAGTTGGTTTTAAAATAAAGTATGAAATGTTTTTTACGATATAATGGCTGCGTTCAACAATACAATTTGAAGGTAGGGAAGGTATAAAGTTTGTTCTGTGGTATAAAGCGTATAAAGAATAGTGTTTTGACTTTGGGAGGGGATGTTAACAATTCAATATGTGTAAACACACACGTTTTTAATAAAAAACAAAATAAAAACAACAAGAAACTGATCAAAAAATATAGAAAAAATTGTTCTATATCAAAAGTCAGAGAAACAAGGTGGTACTAGTAGACGAAATTTGATCGAAATCGATTAGAGTCATATCGATTAAAGAGCGATAGGTTCTCAAAATATATAGAGAGAGATAGGATCAATAAGAGATAGATTATCAAAAAAGAGTTCTCTTCACAGATCAATAAACACTAATGTATGAGCCATTTTCTCAAAAGATGTAACAGTCCTGACACCAGGGCGGCGACACAGGTAATTTGAGACTACATCTCTATGACTGAAATTTTAATTTAAAAATTGTTATGTAACCGCATAAGAAAATTATTTAACACCAGGGCGGCGACACCGGTTATTCGGAACTACATCTTTATAGTTGGAATGGTTGGAATATTAGTTTCTAAAAAAAAAAAAACAATATTCCTAGGTAACCGAATTGGAAAATTTCGTTGCTAAAGTGGAATTAACAGAAGGTGATTTTTGGTTGGTTAAATTAATATCTCGATTATAGACATGTAATCCCAAATACCTGTGTCGTCGCCCTGGTGAGATTGCTGGGTCATTCCATTTCGTACACAATTTCAGAAAAAAAAAATAAAGTAGTGAATTAGTTGTTAATTTATAATTCAAAATAATAAATAAACAACAAATTATTTAAATTCGATAATTGTTTGGCTTAAAAATATATAATTATCGTTTTATTTGAAATGAAAGTCACATCAAAACGCATTCCTCGAGTGGCATTTTTTTCACTAAATTGGCGACACTGAAAACAGTTGAAATAATTTTAAAATGACATCTTAAATCTAACAAACACGCGTAGAAATTTTCGATTTATTAATTGTTGTAAAAAAAAATAAGTATTTTATCTTTTTTACGTAAATTTTTTGCGGGTTTGTTTTGGGACAATTCATTGTAACGCCCGTTACAAAAAAGGTAAGTTAGTTTACATGGCTATTTATATTTTGTGATTACAATTACATGGTTTGGGAAAAGTAAGATTATGATTGCAAGCTAACAACTTATATTATTGACTTTATGATGGACTTTGAATTTGACGGTATTTTGATAAAAACAAATCTGTAACACCCGTTACGTAACGGGTGTTACAGGTTTTTCAAAATGCTTTTGTTGTATTTTATATTTATTTAATATGAAAATTTCGTAAGCTTTGAAGTAGTATGATGCTTTTTATAATAACTGGTTAGTTTTTAATATGAAAAGGACAGTTTTTTAAAAAAAAAAAACTTCTTGGAAATTGATTTGTTGCATGCGTGACTGTTAAACTTTGGTGTTTGTATTTAAAGGTACACGTAATGCCTTCTGCGAAGGATAGGATGAAGAAATATAGACAAAATTTAAAAAATAACGCTTTAAAGCATGCTGAACATTTAAAAAAAGAAAGAGAAAGAGATCGGAAGAGAAGAGAAGATATGAAGAAAAAGCATGAATTGGATCCGAAATCGAAAGAAATATCACGTGAAGGGACAAGGAATCGAGTTAGGTTGTTTCGGGCTAATCTAAAGGCAAAGCAGTTAAATGATCGTGCTGCTGTTTCACCCATAGGAAGTTATAAATGCACGCACACATTTGGGAAAGCACTACAAAAACTTAAAAAAAATTTGCCAGAATCGCCGACGAAAAAGATTGCTGTAGTGAAGAAATTGGCAATTGATGTACTTGGAAACGACATAGATATTTCAAAGGAAAGCTTTTTTAAAGTAAATAGATTACAGAATGAAACTGAAAATGCTGTCAGAGAATTTTACTACAAAGATGATATCACTAGACAGACTCCAGGAAGAAAAGATTTCAAATCTGTAAAAGATCCTATTACCGGAAAACGAACCAGAAAGCAAAAGAGGACAATGATTCTTACAATTAAGGAAGCTTACGAATTATTTAAGATTGCAGACCCTGAAATTAAAATAGGAAAATCTACTTTTTACAAGTTGCGCCCAACAGAGGTCATTTCAGTTTCTTACACGGAGCATGTCGTTTGCGTTTGCGCACAACATTCAAACTTCATTAACATGATCGAAAGTGTACAAAAATGTTTGACAGAATTTCCTAAAACGCACAAAGATCTGATTAACGCCACAATTTGCAGTCATGAGTGGAAAGAAAATTGTATGCTAAGCTTATGTCCAAACTGTCCCAAAGATTTTTGTGCAAAGTTCGACACAAATGAGAATATAGATAAAGAGGAAACTTTTCCACTCTTTCCACTTGGAAAGAGTGGAATACACAAAGCAATCGTCCAAAGCTGATTACTAAAACCATGAGATGCAAAGAAGTAGTTCATCAAATGGATAAAAGCATAGGCAAGTTTAAGCTCCATTGTTATGTAAAAAAGGTACAGTCTGAGTACTTTGAGCACTTAAAAAATAATTTAAAAAACAATGAAGCTGTTGTGCAAATTGATTTTGCCGAAAACTATTCGCTAATCAGCCAGGATGAAATTCAAAGTGCTCATTGGAGTCACGACCAAGTAACTTTATTTACTTGCTGCATTTGGTTACCAAGTCAAGAAATGAAACCTGTCGTAATTGTGGGTGACGATACGGCTCATACAAAATATGCAGTGTGGTCCTTCTTGAAGAGGATTTTTGAATATTTACGGGATATTAATAACAGTATATCCAGTGTGACCATCTTTAGCGATAACTGCGCTGCTCAATTTAAAAACCGCTATATTCTCTCAATTCTAGAAAACATAAAAGAATGTGCTGGATTAAATTGTCTTAAGTGGGCTTTTTTTGCTGCGTCGCATGGTAAAGGTGCAGTAGATGGTTTGGGTGGCACTGTAAAACGAGTAGCGTGGACTGGGGTAAAATCTAGAAAAGTCGTCTTAAATTCTGCTGAAGACTTTTTCCTCTACGTAAAAAATGAAATAAAAGGCATACATATAACATTTGTGTCCAAAAATGAAATTAAAGAGGATAGACCTCTTTTGGACAACATCTGGATAAACATTCTTCCCATTCCGAAAATCCAAAGTCTACACTATTTTGAAACCGTCGATGACCTCCAAATTGCCGCAGCACGCACATCAAACGCAGCTACATCCCTCATAAAAGTAAAAATCGGTATAAGGTTGCCTAACTTACCTAACTCTGATTCCGAATGGTCTGACGAGGACTTGCAACCTCTTGCTGCAGTTTCACAATCAGCTGAAGAGGTAAGTAGTGACGATCTCTGTATTTCAGTGCCACCTGTATTAGTCAACATCGCAAAAAAGAGATTACGTTTCTGTGATGTTTACACAGATTCTGAAGACGAAATTGTGCCAGAAGATGAAAATATTTTCGATGACTAATAATAAATAGAATTTCGATGATTAATAATAAAAATAAATGTAATAAAATAAATTTTTTTAATCCACATTAATAAAAAGTTAGCAAAAACATTCGATCTGGGATTTTCATTAAATTAATAGCTGAAAGGGAAATGATTAAAGAATACCGATATACTGCAATATGCCAAAATTCAGTCATGGAATCTGAAGGTGTAATCCGACTTATGTACCTGAAAATGGTTGGAAATAACAAAAAGGTGTTTATCTGCAATGAAGATAACGTATCCGATATCGCTTTTGAGAATATTACCTGGTCCAACTCTTACGAATAGGGGTAGTCGCACCTATTACAACTTTGCTGATAAAATTGATATTTTAGCAAATTAAGTCTTAATATTATTAAAAAAGTATTAAATAATGTTCACTGGGACAGTTGCTGTAATTCTGAGTTGTTAAATATTTATAAACAAAGATATTTCGCTTTATGTTTATGTTAACTTCGTACTCGTAACACCCGTTACAAAAGTTGGTAACACCCGTTACGCACTGAAATTGCTATTAAATTTAATGTATAGGTCGAAAATTAGAAATAATGTTTGTAAAAGGTTACCTGTTCAGTTAATAACCGTCTAATGTGGTTTTAAATTTATAATTTAACATAAATTCGCAGAGTTTTTGTTTATTTCAAATCCATGCAGAACTTACGAGCAAAATTAAGTAACACCCGTTACGTCACATACGCTGGATTTTTCCTAATTTATAATATACATAATGAAATTTGGTTAAGTCTAAATATAAATAGAAATTAAAAGGTGGGTGTTATGATCTTAAAAGTTAGTGTTTTTCTCTAAGTTTGTTTCTTATTTATATTCTAAAGTGTACGACCCGTAACACCCGTTACAGAGAATGACCCTGCTACATATTTGAGAAAATGGTCCATTATAATACTACTAGACAAAGAGTAAAGCCAGTTTGTAGGCATTTTTTTTTTGAAGCAGGTAACAGGATGAGACGGGTGAGATTTAAGGAATACAATATATTGTCCACTTTTGAGCAAATGGGACTATAATTATTGCAGGATATAATTTGTATATGTACGTATTTTGAAAATAAAGCGAATACCACTTTCTTTCTTTCAAAATTTTGCAGTTTCTTCTCAAAAAAGTAAAATTTTTTTACCAATATTATATTCTTACAATAATTATTTGAAAGCGTTACTACGGATACAATCGGTTATTGCATTGATTATTATATTACAGAATACTATTAGGTCGGAACTTGGTCGTATCTGGCTGCCTCAATTATACATTTATATAATTAGTCTATATAATATAATATATAATATAATATATAATATGATATATAATATGTTCATTGGTCTGTGGTTCTCTTTATTCTTCTGACTCTTTCTAAATTTGCCATGAGTTACCGTACAAGCAGTATGTTAATTAAAATCCAGTTTGACTGAACACAAAATTTTCATTGTTTTATTGCAATACAAGGGAAATGCAGAAAAATTTAAAGAAGCCATAAATCTGTCGAATCAATAAATAATGATAAAAAATTACATTTTCCGATATTTTTTAAATAAAATATATTATAAATATTCAAAACAGTTTAAAAAATATTTATTTATATTTGTAGTAAACAATTTTATATTATAAACTGCAATTTAATACGAGTTCTTACAATTAATCTCATCAATATTCGCCATTTTGTGAGTACTCATATGTTGAACAAGAACATGACGTTGTATAAAACCACGATTACACACTGTACAAACGTGGGGCCTCTCACCAGTATGAGATCTAATGTGAACAGTTAAATTCGATTTTCTGTTGAAATTCTTACCACAGTATGTACAGGTAAACATTTCTTCACCTAAAATTTAATAAATAAATAATTTTTAAAGTTCCTTAAACGATGTAAACATTATAAATGTTTTACCCGTATGTATATTAAGATGTCTTTTAAGTGTGGAATGATCTTTAAATTGTTTTGGGCACATGGAACATTTGTAATTCCTTTCATTTCCATGCGTACGTTGAATATGTGATCGTAGTGTTTTCCCTCTATAGAAGCCTTTTCCACACTTAGAACATACGTGTGTCCGTCCTTGTATATTGTTAGCAATGTCGTGTGTCACTAAGTGCTCCTTCCACGTTGCCCATTGCGTAAATGCTTTGTCTACAGTAGGGGAGAAATTATAACTTTTCAAATAGGTTTCATTTCGATTTGACTGAAATTTTACAGAGGATTATCTTCCTTAATGGAAACAACTTCACCGCTTTACCGCTTCTTCAATTTTTACCCCTAACGGAACGGAACAGTTATATGCGTTTGGTTTAAGAAATGTGTGTTCAAACGATGGCAGAAAGATGACGTAAATTTCTCTCCCACTCCAAACGCACAACATGCTACTACATACATCTCGTATCTATGTACACGGGATGTACGCTTGTGTGTGTGTCATACGTCACACTCAACCTGAGGCGGGTGAGGTGTTGAGTGGTATACGTACTACGCATTCGAGGCGTACGTATGTACGCTATGTATGTATTACATTGCTGAAAGTGGTTGATAAACAATGACCAACAATCAATGTCCACGATGTCTGCACCGCTACAACTGGTGCACACGACTGAATCACCTAAGCTATGACAGACCAACAAATGACTCTAAGCGATCTACACTTTTTTTATTTTAGTTTGCTTCTAGTGTTCTACGTATGTGTTTATGAGTCTGTTACCATTTATGTCGTTTATCTACAAAATGGTTCAACCAATTTTAATGCGATTTTTGGGGTTATGTACTTCAAAAGGAAAAACCTATAGTATCACTCTCGTGTCCGTCTGTCCATCTGTCAGTATCTGACAGAGGTTTTTCTCGACACTTATGTAGCATAGAAATTTGAAAGGCATAATGTCAGATCTCGATGACGTACATATACCATGTAAGTTTTTTGAGAGTTACCATTTGCATGATAGAAATTGTACTGGAAAAGGTTCTTTTCTTGGATGTAATGGAAATGTAACCAACCAGAACACTATCGGTTGAAGTAACCTCAAGTACATATGCATATTTTTACCGCCTAACTAATAAATTTAAAAAAAATATAAAAAATTAAACTTGAGTAAAAAAATTTTTTTTGCTCATTTATGTTGTTAATTAATGCATTAGATCAGTTTTATCGAAAAATTAATATGTAGTCTCATTTAAAAATCTATAAGTTTGTATCATAGCTCGAAAACCATAAAAGCTATAAAGCTCCTGACTATAGCAATCGGTTGCCCCCGTCGATATCTACAACTCTTATTTGAACAATTTTTCGATTAAATCAACGGTTTGGCTGTAATAAAAATGGCAACTCTCAAAAAACTCACACAGTATATTGCCAGTCAACGATTGGAAAAAAAATTATTTTGAATTAAAATAGGGAGCCAATACGGTACTTGACTGTATTCAAAATTTGTTTTAAATGTGAAATAATTTTGTGTATTATCCTTAAATATATTCAATTTTAGCAGTGACAAATAAAAATATATTCAAATAATTAATACTAGACAGGTTTACTTTGTGAAAATCCATATTAAATATGGTATCGTTGCTTTGTCACTTTTCACAGCAAAATAATTTTTGCTGTGAAAAATTTTGCTGTAATTATTTTGCTGTGAAAAGTGACAAAGCAACGATACCATATTTAAAAATATATTCTTTAAGTATTTAAAAATTCGATTTTGAAAATTACAAATTTTTAGCCTTCCTTTAAATGACTAAAAACGCGGTGGTATTTGAAAATGACGTCATTTTTTTTTATCAAATATTGTTACCGTAGTTATAATTTGCATTTTCACATTGACATTTTCACAATTCTAATCGACCAAGTGAAGTTGTTTTTCTTTTTAACACTTTCAATCCCACGGCTTCGGCATCCGAAACCAAACAAAACATCATCAGAGGCCGACCGCGATCAATAATTAATTGATTAGTTGGTTACGCATTATGTGTGCGATGTTTATCATATTCATCACACGGATGTGTTCCTATTCACACAAATACATACCAACACATACCAGTCTTTTGGTTTCTATGTATAAAAAATTTTAAGATAAACAGAAAATACATAAAAAATATAATTTATATTTTTAAATAGAATTGATTTGAATGTGAGTGTATATGTAATATGTACGTATGTTTACAGTTTTACACATACATGTTGAACTGTATTGAATCTATTCAGTGTTTGAATCATTTTATTTTATGTATTTGTTTATATAAATTTTTTTTTAAATATTGCCGGCTTCCGGGGAAGTTTACTATGAAAGTGCTCGGGCCTCATAGTGTTAATTTATTTTGATTTTTTTGGTTTGTAATTAATTTTGCACTCAAATTATATTGATGGAAGAAATACACCGTCACTTTATGAAAAATATCTTTATCAACTTGTTGTAAATTTGACATGACACCATGTACCGTGTTAACATGTATGAAAGCGACATCTGTTTGAGTCAAATTGTGACGTCATTGCATACGTCACTACGACGAGTCGTTTTTCGCGCCAATTTGTTCATTTAAAATTGAACGGTGGTTTTTTCAAGATTTTTAAAAAATTTAACAAAAATTAACTAATTTGGTACGTAAGAACAAAGCATTTAGAATCATTTTTAAATTGCAGTCAAGTACCCTATTTGGTAAAAAAAAAAGCTAATATATCACGTAAAGCGTTATTTGAAAGATGAAGTATCATTTGATGGCTACCTTTAAGAATTCTAAAAATATTTTTTATAATTTTTAGTCCAGTTGTCTTACCGATATAGTTCAAAATTTGAGCGTTCTAAGTTATGTATTTTCTATGAAACTTGTTTCTACAATCTCTAACGAACTAGACTTTTTATAGCTATTTGTAAAGTTTCTGAATATTTCTTTGTGCAATTTTTTATGCGATCTCTATCCTTCGCATAAAAAAGGATATGCTATACTTTGCAATGAACAAGAACATTTCTACTGGTACTAACAAGATGCAACAGAAAGAATAACTTTAATTATTTTTTATTACTCATGCGAGAGAAGTACTAACTTGGCGCACACATTTTTGTAAGCAAAATAGCTGTTTGCCCACTGTACTCTTTCTACATACTTTTTTGCGTGCGTAAAGTTTACTTTCCGCACGCAAACTGACAATAAAACACGCAAAGTCGCCTCTTGATTTTCCATTTAATAAATATTTCATAATTTTTTCTATAGAAACCACCAAAAAAATAATTTAAACAATATTTAATTTAAAAAAAAAAGACAAACACTCAAAAATATTATTTTAAAAAGGAATAAAAAATAGTAATGAAAAAAAGTATGTGAAACTCGTAACTCGAGCGAATGAACGCACGATCGTAGTGTTCGCTCTCACAGACAATCAACAACTTCCCGCACTTATTGCATAATATACTATTACATATACCAGAAAAATACGTTATTTTCACAGCGAAACAATACCCTGTAAAATTTCAAGCAAACTGGGGAAAAAAATGTCAAACGTTCGAAAAAAATGTCAACAAATATTTAGAAATGGAAACTTTATAAAAAATACTCACCACAATATTCACATTTATAAGGCCGAATCCCATTATGGATACGAATATGTACATTTAAATTTGATCCATCTGTAAACACTTTGCCACAATGTACACAAAGAAACTGTTGCTGCTTTTTACGTGCAACTGACTGTTGCTTTTTACGTGCAACTGACTGTTGCTTTTTACGTGCAACTGACTGTTGCTTTTTACGTGCAACTGACTGTTGCTTTTTACGTGTAACTGACTGTTGCCTTTTACGTGCAACTGACTGTTGCCTTTTACGTACAACCAAATGCTCTGGTGCAAGTAACTGTTCCCCGATAGATACATCTGAATGACTCTAGAAATAAAAAATTATATAAAACAATTTATAAATGAGCGATAAAAAAAAATTTTAAGATTCTATTAAAAATTAATGGAAATCGTCAGAAAATATAAAAGAAAACTGACGTAAAAATATATTTATTTAGAAATCCTAACTAACATTATAAATGTGAAAGTGAGTTAGTTATTTTGTTTATTTTGTTTTCACGCTTCAACCGCTTAACCAATCGACTCGAAACTTTGTACTGAAATAGTTAGAGAAGGGTATGGGCTACTTTTACCCCAAGGAAACATTTTTTTCTCGTGGTAAAATTTCCAAGAAAAAAAATAGCAACTCTCAGTAGTGACACAGTACTGATAGGCTAGGAACTTACCCTTAAAAATATGCTTAGAAATTGAAAAAGTGATCACGAGCGTTCTAGTGGCTGGTTTTTTTTTAATCGATGCAGAATTTAAAATAAAATATAAAATTCAAATACTATTTTTTGATTAAACCACGGCTTCAATGCTAAAAATTGATAAAAATAAATAATTTGACAAGTCTTCTTATAAATGTTTGATTTTAGTCCACGTATTCATTCTAAAATATATTTATCAATAGTTTTTTCTCTCTCTAAAAAAATGTTATATTCTTTTTTTTATATATCAATTGTGCTTATAGAATACTACAAATACAAAATTTATACATGTATCTTACCTATTACTTTCATTAATTTCAACTTTTCACAGTGACGCCGGCATTTGGTAAAAAAATATATTGGAATTTTTTATTCCTTTTTAAATTTTGTATCGATTAAAAAAAAAATCAGCCACTAGAACGCTCGTGGCCACTTTTTGTTAAAAATTAGAGTTAAGTTGCTACTCTATGAAGCTTGACACAAACTCTGTATGTATTTAACTTACATTTCCAATATCACATGAACGAAGCCACGATTAAAAGCAAGTAAAACAATTAAACATAAACATTACTCGCTAAAGAGACACCTGCCGTCAATTAAAATATTTCAAATAGTGTTTAAAAAAAAATTCAGTATAAAATCTTAATATTTTAAATTTTTAATTAAGTATAACGACGGCTTACTTCTAAAACCACGTAAGTCGATCTTTCACTGTTTTGAGATAATTAGATAGGCTAATAAAAATTTCATTTTATTTATCAGAATGAAAGTTATTAACAATAATAACACCCCGTATCTCCAAAGTTCAAATTATGTCATAACCATGCGAGCCACCAGCGAGAGTCGGTATAGTGGTGCTCAGTTATTTTTTTCTTATTACATATTTATCAATTTATGCAATTTATTATAACTACCAAAATTTTTTTTTAATATATAAATAACACTGTTAAACAATAATTTGAAAACTAAAAATTTCATCTGAATCTTTACGGAATTGTGAAATTTGATTAAAAATAGTAAATATTTTCTATAAAAGTCTGCGTATTATTAATTTTTTTATTGAATTAATTTATTCATTCATAAGTATTATTTCCACTGTATTCAGTTATGTCAAAATAATTTAGTGTATCATAAGTCGCCATCTAGTAATATCTTACATCAACCCGGAATATTTGAATTTTAATTATTCTCGGTCGATTTAAAAGCTACCACTAGATGGCGACGATCAAGATACACTGAATTATTTTGACATAAGTGACCATTTATCTCATAAAATTACATATAACAATTAAAATGTTTTTAACTATAAAATTTTATTTTAATAATAAGAAAAAAAATAACTTTGTGCTTAAAACGAAAACGAAGTTCAAACTTTCAAAAATAAAGAAGATATAATGTTTTTTGTTTCTCCTGAAAAGTAGCATTTAAACATGGTGGTTTAGAAGTGGTTTTAAAGTGGTTTTAGAGTGGTTTTAGAAGTAAGCCGTCGATAAGTAACTTTGTTCCCCATGTTCAACTGTGAATCAGTATGAAATAAGTAACCATTGTAACTACCATTGCACCACAGTTCTAAACTGGTAATATACAAGTAGACAATAATATTTAGTGGTGAGACGAATATATTAGTATTCGTTAAGATATCACTAATATTTACAGATATTAGATATTACTAATATCAGATATTTAGATATTATAATACTACGATATTATCCTCGGATGGGAATGTGAACGAAAAAAGTATTAGTATGAATATATCAACAATATTATAATATATTAGTATGAATATAGCAACATATTAGTAAAGTAACGAAAACGATATGTACATGCATATAATATATTCTGTGAACGATATAAAAACCTTTACATATACACCGACACACCTATGCATACAAATATAACCCGTATCAACCTCAGTTCTTAGCAAAGGGAGATAACTATATTAAACTAAGGTAATGTACGAATGAGATAAATATATGTAAAAATATATGTGTGAGGATTTTTGAATTGTTCTTGATTTTTGCCTTTTAATTTTGTTAAGTAATTAATAAATGAATTAAAGTTACAGGGGAAAAATTAATTTTGTATCCATTATAATACTTCATTAAAAAAAATCTTAATAGAACAGCTACTGGTTTTATTAAAAAAATATCTAGACATTATTACACAAAATGTTAAATCCTTTTTCCATTTAGGCAAAGAAATTCAAAATTTAATTCTAAGAGTTGTTACTAGAGATCTTTGATTAAACCTCAAGGCTACAAAAATTTATTTATAAAATTACCTAATGTAAGGCATTTTATACTCATAAAATTTTACGTAAATCCATCAAACTTACACCCCCTGTTCAATCTCGATAAAATTTTTTAACCAAAAATTTGTATTTTTTTAATTTAAAAAAAAAAAATTATTTGTTGAAAATACGTTATAAGCATTACTATGTACATATAGGTATTTATGATATTAAGTACATATTATATTCATATAACGAATACAACGAATACGTAAGTATCTACAACACAATACATATTATGTATTAGTGGTATTAGTTAAGGAATATATAATATCATACATATCTACGATATCGAAAATATTACGTATTAGTATAGAATACAGATATTAGTAATATTTGGTATCGCTTAAGATATTATAATACCGTCAAACGAATATATTCATATTAGGTAATATTCATAAATATTCGTATTAACCCATCACTAATAATATTTTAAAAAAATCGGCAAGTGCGTGTCAAACACAAATTAAGTCAACATTTCGTAGTTCAATAGTTAGAATTTTTCTACTTGGGATAAAATATTTCTTAGTTTTATTTAACCCTTTTATTTTGACTACAGAGAAAATCTTTTTGTATTAAAATGCCGGGCCTTTTACTATCAGTGACAGATAGATATGATTACAGAAAAGAAAGAAAATCAGAGTTTTCAGCATCAAAAAAGTGAACCCTAGGAATTTGCAAAATATAAATTATACTAAACTATGTTGGCAAAATTGAACATTACTAATAATTTTGGAATTATTTCATATTTCAAAAGAAAGTCACAGATGGCGGCACCTGTACCAGTATATATACATATCAAATACGGTTGCCAACTTTTTTTGAGAAAAACAAAGTATCTAATCTTTTGAGTATTTTCCAAATTTAAGTTTTTACAAGCCTTAAATACATCTTTTTTGTTTTTTTAGCACATACAAACAATTTTTGTTATCTATGAACGTTTCATAGCTAATTTTACAATCTAAATTTAGATTTAAATAAATAAATAATTCATTTTCTATTAAATTTACAGAGGACCTATTTCTCTCTGCTCACCATTTCACATTCATCACCAAAAAACTCTTATGTTAGTGAGAGCTAGGGTTGTGAGAACAGAGACCAAATAATATATATATATATATATATATATATATATATATATATATATATATATATATATATGTATATATATATAAAATTCTTGTGCCACAGTTTTCGTTACCATACTCCTCCGAAACGGCTCGACCGATTTTGATGAAAGTTTATATATATATATTCAGTAGGTCTGAGAATAGATTGTTATCTATTTTTTTATACCCCTAAGTGATAAGGGTGGTCCACCCCAAATTTTATTTTTATATTTTTTAGACAAAATTTTTTTTTTATTTTTTTATGATGTGGCATAACAAAATACATACAACCCTAAATTTTCATTCTTCTACTATCAACCCCTATTTTCGTATAGCGAGCGGAGCGAAGCATTACATGGAATTAACCTTTTATAGAATTTTGAACTCTTTAGCGAGCGAAGCGAAGCACTTTATTCTCGCGCCTATTCTCAATCCCATATGATTTAAAACTGGCTAATCTATTTTCAGCTTTATTAGTAAATATTGATTTCATTGTAACAAAATCATAAGAAAAAATAAATTCAATCAATTATAACTACTGAGCCACAGCAACGCGTGGCCGGGTCAGCTAGCCGGGTCACACGCATTTTTAAATATATACTTCCATTTTTCAGCAGTATTTTTTTTGAACATTCTTTGTTAGTAGATTTATTCTGGATTTTTTTTAAGTATTATTGATTCAGAATATAGGTAAATGATGCATCTTAATATTTAATAAATCGTTTGGGAATTATGTATCGGAAAGTTTTGTTTAGTGTAATCACAGTCAAGATAGTATTTTTGCATTCTTTATGCAAAAGTATAAAGTATGTTTGTCAAAAATAAAGTAGGATACTTTATTATAAAGTATGGTTGGCAACCCTAATATCAAAGCATTTTGAGCCGCCATATTGCATGACGAGTTAACTGGTCTTAATCATTTAAAGCGTTAATATTAAAATTAGCCTTTAATTTGTTGATAATATGATTATTTAAACTTTTTCCGTAAGTTTAAAATCGTACCTTCCAGTGCAAGAAAAGAGTTTCTCTTCTCTCAAATTCCTTTCCACATTCTTGACAATAAAAATGTTTCGGGTTCGGATGTTCCTTTGAATGTTCTTTCAATTGTTTCAAACTTTCAAATCGCCGGAAACAAGAGAAACAATGAAAACCATGTTCTAATTTATGATTTATGAAATATTTTTCTAGTGCAAATACTTTCTTACATTCGTCACATTTAAATTTTCGTTCTTTATGTCTGCTTGTAACATGACTTGCAATATGATCTGTTAATTGTGTTTCTGTGGGAAAAACTGAATCACATTTTTTGCACTTATATTGTTGATCTTGATGTTTTTCTGATTCACAATCGGAATCATTTATCTCATTTATATTAGGTTTTATGTCGACCTCTTCCAACTCGATACAATCATTGTGGTATATATAATCCGAAATCGAATTATCGTTATGAATTTCATTTTCAGATTCGGCTTTATATGCGACATCCCTTGGTTCAAATGATTCTACATCAGAAGTATTTTGTTTTAATTGGACAATGCTAAGCAATTTTTTCTCCGATAGTAAGCTTGTCCTTTTGAAATCGTAGTAATTATATACTCGATCTATACAATTCTGACATAGACCCTTTGGTAAGTTATCGTCTGCCGATACCTAAGAATAAAAAAACATATTGATTTTGATATATTCATCAGCTTATTGCCATTATCATCACATTCATCATCTTCGTGGTTATTTAAATAGTAAAATTCGAATTATTATTATTGTAATGACTTACATGTATTGAAGTACATTCCGTTAATACTGTTACAAATTCAACTGCATCATTTCCATCAATTATTTCAATTTCAAACATTTGTTTAAGTGTACTATCTTGTTTTAAACAAGTTCTACACGTATTATTCCATTCAAGGTTTAATAATTCTTCGTATTCCATAACGTACAATGCAATGTTATTAGGTCTAAACGTTTTGAAATACCTAATAATTTTCATTGGTGTAGCTGGTGTAGCTAAGGGCCCGTCTACACGATAACGATTTGCCTGCACGTTCAGTTTGCGCAAACTAGTTTGTGCAAAAACACGGAACATGGTACGATGGCTACACGTTGCAGTATGTTTGCGCAAACCTCAATTTGTTTTCAGGGTAGTTGCGGTATGTATTAACGGTATCAACTGTCAAATGTATTTAAATTAGTTAAAATGGAGGCATGTGAAGAAATATTTTTATTACAAGCTTTATTATTCTGCTTGTTGATTAAAAAGAAGGAATTTAATCGACGGCCAAGATGGAAATGGTGCAAAAAATGGTTGCTAAATAGAAAGATGCACTCTCACGTTATTTTAATTTAGGTTTTAAGGGATGATCCAAATGATTGGCGTAATTATCTTAAAATGGATGAGACAGCATATATTGAATTATTACATTTGGTGACACCTCTAATTAGGAAAAAAACACTTTAATGCGTGAATCTATATCGCCGCATGAAAGATTGACCTGTACCTTGAGGTTTTTAGCAATTGGAAGATCGTACAGAGATCTACGATTTACAGCTGCGATTTCTCACCAAGCTTTGTCAATTATTATTCACTCGACTTGCAGTTCTTTTAAGTCAAACTTTTCTGACTCAAGTTGTGTACTACTATCTTTAATACACGTCGATAAGAAATGTTTTTGTATTTTGAGTAGATGATTTTCATAATTTTATTTAGAAGTTGCAGTCGTAGCGTCGTCAAGGTTTGAATACGTTAAGGCCGAATTAAATTTTACAATATTTTTAAGTAACAATATTAATTTAAGTTTCATTTTCATATCACGCAAACTTGACAAAATTTTCTCAAAAGACTACCTTTCTTAACTTCTTTTTTTTTTAATTAATGTAAAATAATGATATAGTTATAACGATATATAATAATCTAAATAATAATAAAAAAATTTATAGAATAAATTTCAAGTAAAAAAAGCATTTTGCATTTTATAATCCATTTTAAATAACAATTTTCCATTTTCAATTTTAAATATGTTCAGCAAAACCATTTTCCATTTTGTATTTTAAATGCAATTTTGGAAACCATTTTCCATTTTCTATTTTCAATAGTTTCTATGAACCATTTTTCCCCAGCCCTGGTTTTGAAACCGTTAAAAAACCA
This sequence comes from Brachynemurus nebulosus, assembly GCA_035578155.1. Classification (NCBI taxonomy): domain Eukaryota; kingdom Metazoa; phylum Arthropoda; class Insecta; order Neuroptera; family Myrmeleontidae; genus Brachynemurus; species Brachynemurus nebulosus. The sequence continues at coordinate 164,517,051 of JAPWDM010000001.1, forward strand.
GTAAAAACCATCAGCTTTTCATCGACAAGCAAAAAAAAATCCTTTTCACTTTTCGACAACAAAAAAATTTTTAATCACATAGAATAAAAATTTTTATAAATTAATTTTTATGATTTTTAATCACAACAAAATAGAAAAATAGAACAATAGCTCCTTCAGCTTGTACACATTGTACATGCGGTACAAGAATGGGTACAAGTGATACATATTGTACATGCGGTACATGTGGTACATCTTGTACATGCGGTACATGTGGTACATCTTGTATATGCGGTACATGTTGTACACTATCTACACACGCAAACAGAACCATGCATACAAAAGTTTGCACAAGTAAAATCTTCAGCAGTGCGACGTTTACGCAAGCCTCACCAATGGGTTCGTACGTGATACCGTTTTCCCGTCCATACTGTACATGCTTACTTGCACAAACTGGTTTGCACAAGTAAGTCGGTGATGGTTGTCCACACGACACAAGCTTTACCACCGACTTACTTGCGCAAACCAGGTTTGTGCAAGTAAGTCGCTACGTTTTTTCCCGTCCATACGTACATGTTTACTTGCACAAACTGGTTTGCGCAAGTAAGTCGGTGGTAAAGCTTGTGTCGTGTGGACGGACCCTAACGCCGCTATTACATTGTCATAAATATATGTAGATCTTTGATCAAATCTATGATCAAATATTAAGAAGTATCTTTAAGGGTCCGTCCACACGCTCAAGCTTTACAACCGACTTACTTGCGCAAACCAGGTTTGTGCAAGTAAGTCGGTGGTAAAGCTTGAGCCGTGTGGACGGACCTTAACTATGGTTACAGAAATTTATATTATAAAGGTTGACTTATTACACTATAATATTTCTTTGATTAAATAAAACTTTGACATTTATCTATGACAGTGTAATAGTGGCCTAATTACAAATGTTGCAAATCTTCCTAAAAAGTTTTTGATCCTTTTTGAAAAAGAGGACTTTCAAGATCTATTATTAGACCTACCTATGGTTCATCAGTTTTTGCAAACCTTTCCTGCAACGGTGTAACGGCTTAACCAAAAATCTGTTTTTTCCAAGTTATTGCATATCTTTTTAAATCCTTTTTGAATGTAATATTTTGAATAAAGTGTTGAAATACGCACAAACAGTGTTAGCAGTTTAAAACAAAGGGCAAGCCCCGATCTACACTATCGTGTCGCTCTCAATAAGTTCCCTAAAAGATTTTGACTTGAATTTCGAATTATTTTGGTGAACAAACCGTATATAAAATTTATGTATTAACCACAGACCAATGAGCAATGAGCACTATTATATTAATACTACTAGACAAAGCGTAAAGGCAGTTTGTAGGCAGGTAACATGGTGAGACGGGTGAGATTTAAGGAATATAATGTCAATTTCTGAGCAAATGCAACTATAATTATTGCAGGACATAATTTGTATACGTACATATTTTGAAAATAAAGCGAATACCGCTTTCCTTCTTTCAAAACAGTTTCTTCTAAAAGTAAAATTTTATTATCAGTATTATATTTTTACAATAATTATTTGAAAACGTTACTACGGATACAATCGGTTACTGCATTGATTACTATATTACAGAATACTATTAGGTCGGAACTTGGTCGTATCTGGCTGCCTCAATTATACATTTATATAATTAGTCTATATAATACATAATATGTTCATTGGTCTGTGGTTCTCTTTATTCTTCTGACTCTTTCTAAATTTGCCATGAGTTAACGTACAAGCAGGATGTTAAAATCCAGCTTCATTGAGCCGACTTTGATTTTGAACACAAAATTTTCATTGTTTTATTGCAATACAAGGGAAATGCAGAAAAATTTAAAGAAGCCATAAATCTGTCGGATCGATAAATAATGATAAAAATTTACATTTTCCGTTATTTTTTCAAATAAAATATATTATAAATATTCAAAACAGTTTAAAAAAAAATAATAATTTATATTTGTAGTAAACAATTTTATATTATAAATTGCAATTTAATACGAGTTATTACAATTAATCTCATCATTATTCGCCATTTTGTGAGTACTCATATGTTGAACAAGAACATGGCGTTGTATGAAACCACGATTACACACTGTACAAACGTGGGGCCTCTCACCAGTATGAGATCTAACGTGAACAGTTAAATTCGATTTTCTGTTGAAATTCTTACCACAGTGTGTACAGGTAAATATTTTTTCCCCTAAAATTTAATAAATAAATAATTTTTAAAGTTCCTTAAACGATGTAAACGTTATAAATATTTTACCCGTATGTATATTAAGATGTTTTTTAAGTGTGGAAAGATCTTTAAATTGTTTTGGGCACATGGTACATTTGTAATTCCTTTCATTTCCATGCGTACGTTGAATATGTGATCGTAGTGTTTTCCCTCTATAGAAGCCTTTTCCACACTTAGAACATACGTGTGTCCGTCCTTGTATATTGTTAGCAATGTCGTGTGTCACTAAGTGCTCCTTCCACGTTGCCCATTGCGTAAATGCTTTGTCTACATAAATAAATAAAAATAAGATAGTTAATAGGGGAGAAATTATAACTTTTCAAATAGGTTTCATTTCGATTTGACTGAAATTTTACAGAGGATTATCTTCCTTAATGGAAACAACTTCACCGCTTTACCGCTTCTTCAATTTTTACCCCTAACGGAACGGAACAGTTATATGCGTTTGGTTTAAGAAATGTGTGTTCAAACGATGGCAGAAAGATGACGTAAATTTCTCTCCCACTCCAAACGCACAACAGGCTACTACATACATCTCGTATCTATGTACACGGGATGTACGCTTGTGTGTGTGTCATACGTCACACTCAACCTGAGGTGTTGAGTGGTATACGTACTACGCATTCGAGGCGTACGTATGTACGCTATGTATGTATTACATTGTTGATAGTGGTTGATAAACAATGACCAACAATCAATGTCCGCGATGTCTGCACCGCTACAACTGGTGCACACGACTGAATCACCTAAGCTATGACAGACCAACAAATGACTCCAAGCGATCTACACTTTTTTTTATTTTAGTTTGCTTCTAGTGTTCTACGTATGTGTTTATGAGTCTGTTACCATTAATGTCATTTATCTACAAAATGGCTCAATCAATTTTAATGCGATTTTTGGGGTTATGTACTTCAAAAGGAAAAACCTATAGTATCACTCTCGTGTCCGTCTGTCCATCTGTCAGTATCTGACAGAGGTTTTTCTCGACACTTATGTAGCATAGAAATTTGAAAGGCATAATGTCAGATCTCGATGACGTACATATCGCACGTTTAATAATAAACCGAACTAAGTCAAAATTTCAGAATTCTAACTTCTTGTAATAAACCTAACTAAAATAGCTCAAAGAATAGGTACAATCCGATCGTCACGCGAAACATACAATAATTATACACTGAGAGTTGCTTTGTTTGGCGTGGCGATCGGATTGTACCTATTCTTTGAGCTATTTTAGTTAGGTTTATTACAAGAAGTTAGAATTCTGAAATTTTGACTTATTTCGGTTTATTATTAAACGTGCGATATACCATGTGAGTTTTTTGAGAGTTACCATTTGCATGATAGAAATTGTACTGGAAAAGGTTCTTTTTTTGGATGTAATGGAAATGTAACCAACCAGAACACTTATAAATGCTTTGCCTACGTAAATAAATCAAAATAAGACAGTTAATAGGGAAAAAATTATCCTTTTCAAATAGGTTTCCTTTTGATTTGGCTGAAATTTTACAGAGGACTATCTTTTTTAAATATTTAAATCAGGGGTTGGCAATCTTTTTTGGATGGCGGGCCATTTTTAAAAAAAATAATTTTTAGCGGGCCGCACAGTGAAATATTTTTCAATGTAGTATGTGGCATAAAAGTCGGTTTTTTTAACGAATTTTCAAATTGAGTATTCAGCTATTAGAGTCACTGTCTTGATGCTACTTGAGCCCAGAACTATGATAGAAATAATTTATTTTGAAGTCTCTAGAAGCCAAAATGGACATTCACTAAAATTTATATAACTCTTGAACGAAAAATCCTGTTTTTACGAAATTTGGTAATAATATTGGAAGTCCAAAAAGTCAGATATGTCCGATGCCCAAAATGGATTTTTAGGCAATTTTGCCTAAAAAATTTTTGTGGAAAAAGTGAATTTTTTACCCAAATTTCCTCAAGTTTTTGCCATATTTTCTTAAACCGTTAGAAAGAGGAGAAAATAATCACATAAAAAGGACTTTTGAAAAATAATTCTATGTCAAGTAGTTTCCGAGAAAAACTAATTTTTGTAAACGGAAATTCGCTATATTATGCAGGATACTGCGGTAGAGATATTTTCTTCTTTTTAACACAAATAAATATAAATATTATTAAAAATCAACATGAGGAAAAATTTTTAGTAACAGTTTTATCTACATGTTATAAAACATCGGAGAACAAAAAAAGTATAAAGTATGTTCAACTCTGCATAGCCAGAGCAAATTGTTCGAAAAGTTATATCGCTTGGCGGGCCCCATGAAAGCTTGCAGCGGGCCAGAGGTTGCCGACCCCTGATTTAAATGATTAAGATGAGTTAACTCGTTTTGCAATATGGCGACTCAAAATACTATGATATGTATAATTTCACTGATAAAGGTGCCGCCATCTATGACCAATTTTTCGAAATACGGTATAATTCCAAGTAATGTTCAATTTTACCAACACAGTTTAGTATAATTTATATTTTACAAACTCCTAGGGTTCACTTTTTATGATAGGATCTGATTTTCTTTCTTTGTTTGTAACTTTATCTACTGTACTTATCACTGGCAGTAAAAGGTCCGGCATTTTGACATAAAAAATTGTCTTTGTGGTTAAAATAAAAGCGTTAATGGAAATAACTTCACCGCTTTACCACTTCTTCAATTTTTACTCCTAACGGAACGGAACAGTTATGTCATTTATCTACAAACGGGATCAACGAATTTTAAGGCGATTTTTGGGGTTATGTACTTCAAAAAGTAAAACCTACAGCATCACTCTCGTGTCCATCTGTCCATCTCTGACAGAGGTTTTTCTCGAAACCTATGTAGCGTAGGAATTTGAAATGTAAAATGTCAGGTTTCCATGACGCGTACATATATCGCTAGTGAACGATTAGAAAAAAAATTATTTTGGATTAACCCTTTTATTTTAACCATAGAGAAAATTTTTTTGCTTTAAAATGCTGGACCTTTTACTGCCAGTGATAAGTACAATAGATAGCGTTAAAAAAAAAGAAAATCAGAGATGCCAACATAAAAAAATTACACCCTAAGAATTTGCAAAATAGAAATTATACTTAACTCTGTTGGTAAAATTGAACATTACTTACAACTGTCCTGTGTTTGGAAAATCTGTCACAGATAGCGGTACCTGTACCAGTGAATATTAGAGTCCCTATTATGGAGGGTAGATATCAGGAGCACCATCTCTGTATCAAAAAGTGTCCATAGAAAGGCGTAAATAATGGCGGCGCTACTGTAGCAAAAGGGTAAATTTAGAGAAGTAAACAAGGAAAGAAAAACATCCGCGTTGTTATGTAATTATTGTTTTTTTATTATAATTGTTACATATAATAGTTTTATTATTTTAAAAATTTTTATAAAACTCAACACAAAAAATCACTATACTCTTTTGCTACTCTAGCGCTATTCTGGTGAGTTTTTGAACTGTTACTTAGTACTTAAAACGGGACACTTTTTGAACTATTTTTGTATTGTTTTCCATACAAGATAGTCCTCCTTATATTCTACACTCCATGATCCCTATAATAAACAGAGTCGTGACATGTCATCCATTTTCTGTCCAAAACAGAGCGAGAAACTTCAAAATTAATTGTCACATGTTTGAGTAAATGTTTTTGAGTACATAATTATTGTTAATAAGTTATGAATTAATGAACAATTAAAAATTTTTACTTCAACTATTCTTTCTAGGTTAAACTAAATGATTTTTGTTAATATCTAATTTATTTACAATGTATTTTACGCAAACTTTGGACAGAAAATGCCAGAACCAATCAGCGTTCGGCACACATGTCACGACTCAATTTATTATAGGGACTCTAAGTGAATATATACATATATATATATATATATATATATATATATATATATATATATATATATATATATCAAAGCATTTTGAGCCGCCATATTGTAGGACGAATTAACTCGTCTTAATCATTAGAGAGTTAAAGTAGGGAGTCAGTTTGGTCAAAAAAAAAAAAATTACCTAATATATCATGTAAAGTATCAATTTAAGGACTACTATCAAGGATTTTAAAAATATTTTTTTTAATTTTTGGTCCAGTGGTCTTAACCATATAGTTCAACATTTGAGCGTTCTGAGGTATGTATTTTCTATGAAAGTTTTTAATGTATTCTCGATCGACTGCATAAAAAGTTTTTTTTTTTTTTTTTTTTTTTTTTTTTTACAATCTCTAACGAACTAGACTTTTTATAGCTATTTGTAAAGTTTTTGAATATTTTTTTTTGTGCAATTTTTTTATGCGACCTCTATCCTTCGCATAAAAAAGGATAAGCTGTACTTTGCAATGAAAAAGAACATTTCCAGTGGTGCAACTATAACAAGATACAATAGAAAGGATAACTTTAATTACTTTACATATATCAGAAAAATATGTTATTTTCACAGCGAAACAGCACCCTGTAAAATTTCAAGTAAATTGAGGAAGAAAATGTCAAACCTCCGAAAAAAATGTCAAAAAAATATTTAGAAATAGAAACTTTATAAAAAATACTCACTACAATATTCACATCTATAAGGCCGAACTCCATTATGGATACGAATATGTACATTTAAATTTGACCCATTTGTAAACACTTTGCCACAATGCATACAAAGAAACTGTTGTTGCTTTTTACGTGTCACTGACTGTTGCTTTTTACGTGTCACTGACTGTTGCTTTTTACGTGCAACTGACTGCTGTCTTTTATGTGCAACTGACTGCCCTTTTTTAGGTGCAAATAACTGTCTGCCAATAGATACATCTGAATGACTCTAGAAATAAAAAATTATATAAAACAATTTATTGATGAGAGATAAAAGAATATTTTAAGGATCTATTAAAAATTACTGGAACTCCAGTCAGAAAATATAAAAGAAAACTGACGCAAAAAATATATTTATTCAGAAATCCTAACTAACATTATAAATATGAAAGTGAGTTAGTTATTTTGTTTGTTTTGTTTTCACGCTTCAACCGCCTAACCAATCAACTTGAAACTTTGCACTGAAATAGTTAGAGAAGGATATGGGCTACTTTTACCGTGGGAAAAGTTTTATCTTCGTGGAAAAATTCTCCAGAAAAAATAGCAACTCTCAGTAGTGACACAGCACTGAAACTCGAGATAAACTCTGTGTGTATTTAAGTTATAATTTCCAATATTACGCGGGCGAAGCCGCGAGTAAAGGGTAATATAACAATAAAACATAAACATAAATATTACTTATCTATACATATAATAAAACTGTAAATCTGTCTCTGTCTGTCTGTCTGTTCACGCATCACGTAAAAACTACTGGACGGATTTTAATGAAATTTGGTGTGATGATAACTTATTACCTGGGTCAACATCTAAGATACTTTTTATTCCGAGAAAATGTCTCAATCCCACGGGAAAATGGAAAAACTATTTTGAGCATCTACACACGTTACGTCAATATACATATTTCATAAAAAATTTCATAACTATAGTAACAAAAATTGTAAATAAATTTTGTACTTTTTCTGAAATTGAAATAGGAAATTTTTCTGAATTTGAAATCAAAAAAAATGTTGCTAATTGTGTACCGAAAAATACAATAAATACACAATTATCAATTTCGAGACAATTTAATGCATTTTGTGTTGCAAGAAACTACAAATTGGAAAAAGAAACTACTCAACGTTTCGCGTGAACAACGTCACGGGTACGGCTAGTTACTAAATATATTGAAAAAAAAATTCGGTATAATCTTAAAGTATAATATTTTAATTTTTAACTATAAATAAACTTTGTCGCAAATGTTCAAGTGTGAATCAGTGTGAAATAACTAACAGAACCAACAGTATACCCAGCCCCGGATCTACGATTTTTTAGAACCGGGGCAGAAACTTGATAGTGTCCCCCCCCCCACTCCAACGTTTGACATAAATTGTTAAAAAGTATATAAGTCCTTTACAAACTCTTATTTTTCCCATTGCGGCAATGAAAAGTTGAAAGTTTTGTAAAAGATAAATATACAAGTTGATTTTTTTATTTTAATAAACCTATTCCAAAAAAATTGCAAGTTGTGCAAATTTCAGATTTTTATCACCAGCTCAATCAGAGATACAGAGACTTAAAGTTCCAAACTTTGAAAAGTTCCAAAGTTAGAAAAAAAATCAATTTTTGGAAGTTTTTAAAAATTAAAGGCTATAAGTTTCATAACTGAAATATTTTTGGGTAGTTGTACCCATATACAGCTATTTCTATAAAAAATGCTAAGCTGTTTAAAACACTCCTTCTGTAAGAAAAAAATGTTCAAAAAGTGAATTTTGCTAAATTTTGGCAATTTTAAGTAAAATTTTTTGTGAAAAGGACGAATATAGGTCAAATTTTAACATAACTTAAAATAGAGATTTTTTACCTTTAAAATTTTTATATTTCAACCGTTCAGGATGAATGGTTTATGAAATATTTGCATTGCCATAAATGGTTGCAAACCCAAAAATTAGCGCAAATTGGAAAACAAAAATGGCCACCACGCTTAAACGGTTTAAGATAATTTTTTTAAGAATTGTTCTCAATACCTCAAATATAATAAAAACAACTGGAAAAATATTAATTTTTTCTAAAATTGACGACCCCCCCTGAAACTGACGACCAGGGCAAGGGCCCCGGCTTGTCCCCCTTTAGATCCGGGGCTGAGTATACCACAGTTCTGAAATGATAATAAACGAGTAGACAGTTAGACACTATTTTAAAAAAATCGGTAAGTGCGTGTCAAACACGCATTAAGTCAAGATTTCGTAGTTCAATAAATTTTCATAATTCTTGGGATAAAATATTTCTTGCTTTTATTTAATATTAAAATTCGCCTTTAATTTATTGATAATATTTTTATCTAAAATTTTTACATTTTATATAAGTTTAAAATCTTACCTTCCAGTGCAAGAAAAGGCTTTCCCTTATCTCAAATTCCTTTCCACATTCCTGACAATAAAAATGTTTCGCGTTCGGATGTTCCTTTGAATGTTCTTTCAATTGTCTCAAACTTTCAAATCGCCGGAAACAAGAGAAACAATGAAAACCATGTTCTAATTTATGATTTATGAAGTATTTTTCTAATGCGAATACTTTCTTACATTCATCACACTTAAATTTGGGTTCTTTATACACTCTTGCAACGTGACTGGTAATATGCTCTGTTAATTGTGTTTCTGTGGGAAAAACTGAATCACATTTTTTGCACTTATATTGTTGATCTTGATGTTTTTCTGATTCACAATCGGAATCATTTATCTCATTTATATTAGGTTTTATGTCAACCTCTTCCAACTCGATACAATCATTGTGGTATATATAATCCGAAATCGAATTATCGTTATGAATTTCATTTTCAGATTCGGCTTTATATGTGACATCCCTTGGTTCAAATGATTCTACATTAGAAGTATTTTGTTTTAATTGGACAATACTAAGTAATTTTTTCTCCGATAGTAAGCTTGTCCTTTTGAAATCGTAGTAATTATATACTCGATCTATACAATTTTGACATAGACCCTTTGGTAAGTTATCGTCTGCCGATACCTAAGAATAAAAAAACATATTGATTTTGATATATTCATCAGCTTATTGCCATTATCATCACATTCATCATCTTCGTGGTTATTTAAACAGTAAAATTCGAATTATTATTGTAATGACTTACATGTATTGAAGTACATTCTGTTAATACTGTTACAAATTCAACTGCATCATTTCCATCAATTATTTCAATTTCAAACATTTGTTTAAGTGTACTATCTTGTTTTAAACAAGTTCTACACGTATTATTCCACTCAAGGTTTAAAAATTTTTCGTATTCCATAACGTACAATGTAATATGTTATTAGGTCTGTTTATTTAGTTATAAAATACCTCATAATTTTCTAGGTGTAGCAAATTACAGATGTTGCAGATCTACTTAAATAGTTTTTGATACTTTTTGAAAAAGAGAAGACTTTCAAGATCTATTATTAAACCTACCTATGGTTCATCAGTTTTTGCAAACCTTTCCTGCAACGTTGTAACGACTTAACCAAAAATCAGTTAAGTGCCCTGTAAACATCCTGTAAACGATCAAATTGTTTGTCAAATTTTACGTGTTTGTCAAATTATTTGATAGTATGCAGCTTTGTTTGACGCGTTTGTCAAACAATCTACGTGTTTGACGTGTTTGATGAAAATCTTGATTGATTAATAGTGTTCGAAATCTTGCGGTGCTGACAGGACCGTACTTATATTTTCAAAACTTAAAACGTTAAAAAATCGGGCTAAATACATTTTTTTTTAAAAAAATTGTATCGGTATATTCTCTATTAACCATCAGCTGTTAATAAAAATTAGTTTCAAGTTACAAAAAAGCGTTATTTTAAAAAAGTACAAAAATTTTAACTTTTTTTAAATTAAAATTGTTGAAAATTTGACTGACTGACTGTAACTTAAAACTTGTTAATAAAAAAATAAGCTGTCATTTAAAAAAATATTTTTTGGAAAACATAATAATGCGTTGTCTCTCTCACATTTTACTGGGAGAAAAAAGACAATTGATACACATAAATCATTCACTGGTTACATCAAAACATACCTTAACACAATACATAAAATTAAAATCGGACCAAGCAAGTTGTGACAATAAATGTATACATGCATATCTAAAATATATTCAAAACATATCAATATAAGAGGATATTGTCCGTATATAGGCATCCATAATTACCTGTTGTATATATTTAAAATCGCATCAAAATGTTTTATCTAAAATAAATAAACAATTTTTAATACCTTAAAAAAATAAAGACAATACTGTCAGCCCCGCAACCTCTTCGATCACTATTGATTAACTTGTTTGACGTGTTTGACCAACAAGTTTGAAGGTGAGCGGCGGTGTTTGTTATGTTTGTCAAACAAGCTCTATTAAATTGCCCCAAAATAAATAGCAAATATGACAAAATTTTTGCAAATCTCTGTACGAGCAACCTTTTTTCCGTAATTTTCATTATTTATCCTATGTTTGGCCAAGTTTTATCTAATAAAATTATTTTATGGGGATCACTAGTGTGACAAACTACGGGCAAGTTTGTCAAATTTGTTTGAGCTTTGGTTTGATCGTTTCTCTTGTTTGATGAAAACGTGAAGTTTGACAAACAAATTTGTCAAACAAATTTGATTGTTTACAGGGCACTTTAATTTCCGTTTTTTCCAAATTGTTGCATATCTTTTTAAATTGTTTTTGAATTTAATATTTTGAATAAAGTGTTGAAATACACACAAACAGTATTAACAGCTTAAAACAAAGGGTACGCCCTAAGCCCCGATCTACACTATTGTGTCGCTCTCGATACGCTCCCCAAAACTTTTTTTCGTTGTTTTGGTGAACAAATCATATTATATAAAATTTATGTATGTAGTAACCACAGACCAATGGACAATGAACACAATTTTCGATTGTAGTTATAATTGACAAAGTGTAAAGGTAGTTTGTAGGCATTTTTCTTGAAGCAGGTAACATGGTGAGATGGGTGAGATTTAAGGAATATAATGCCAATTTCTGAGCAAATGCAACTATAATTATTGCAGGATATAATTTATATACGTACGTATTTTGAAAATAAAGCGAATACCACTTTCTTTCTTTCAAAATTTTGCGGTTTCTTCTCAAAAAAGTAATATTTTATTATTAATATTATATTTTGACAATAATTATTTCAAAACGTTACTACGGATGCCATCCGTTATTGCATTGCTTACTATATTGTAGAATACTATCTGGTCGTATGCTGGTCGTATCTGACTACCTCAATTATACATTTATATAATTAGTCTATATAATATAATAATAATATGTTCATTGGTCTGGGGTAGCAACATTAGTGCATGTAAAACTTGATATTTTTAAAAGGAAATTTTTTAACTATAATAGTGTCAGATTTATTGGTTTTTCTGAAAAAATGTAAATTATTTCTACAAATTCGAGATTACGAATGACCTCGAACTGTAGACCACATTCTGGAAATGTTTGTCTTAATATGTTATTTTTTACATGAAAAAAACAGCAAAGTACGAAAAAAATATCTTATTGTTATACCCGAAAGAAAATGAACTGAGAGACGCGCAGAAACGCATTTTAAAATGGGTCAGTCTAAGTCATTTTGAAGGTAAAGTCGACTTCTGTCAAATACATGTGTTTTATGAACCATAGACCAGTGAGTTGATTTGGTTGATTTATTTTACCCACTCCACCTGCGCAAACAAAGACAGGTCTCTAAAAGTGCGGATCCACCAAGCGCGCAAATTGTTTGCAAATGTTTGTAAATGTTTGCGAACACAATTTTTTTTTTGGTGGAGACAATCGTCACAAATGTTTGCAATTGTTTGCTAATATTTGTCAGCGTTCCGACCAAAGTCGGTACATCAAAGGGAATTCGTCGTTTGGTGCGTTTTGTGTTTTTCTAGTGGAAATGGTATGTGATATGAAATACATACGAACAACAAACATGTATCCATATTATGTATAATTATTTCTTGTTTTATGTTATTTTGTTGTAAATATAACAGCATAATTTTGTATTTTAAAAAGGATTATTGTAATTTTAAATTAATAAACGAATAAAAATAACGGATTGAGATAATGAAAAATTTCTGCAATTAATCAAATTTTATAAATCAAAACCAGAAATATGGCAAACTACCAATAAATTTTATTATAATAAAATTAGAAAACAGGATGCGTGTAATTCTCTACTCTCGCCGTTCGGAAGTGAAAAGGCTAAAGAAGAAGGCTGTGCATACTTCGGGAATTATTTTGTTAATTAACTGCCTCATAAAAAACATTATCGCTAGTCTAACTTCGACGGGTATAGAGTCTCTGTAGTTAATATCCCATTTACAAATTTTTAGGCTAATTTGGAAAATTAAAAATTCTAAATCTACCGATGACATACGGTAAAAATTTTGAAATAAACCACTCCTAAGGTCTGTTTTTAAGTCTGTTAATAACTGTATAGAACTTTTTATTTTTAAACAATTAGATATCCAAAATTTATGTTTTTTTTTTTCCTTTTTTGATTAGAGATTATTACGAACGACATAGTGCTAACAAGAAGTTCTTTACTTGGAGTCATATGTATTTATATAGAAATATAAAAATACATGAAACAGCTACAAACATTCGCAAATGGATTATCGTTTGTAACGGTTTATTCAGTGGAGACAGTATGTTCGCAAACAGTTAAAAACAATTGCAAACATTTGCAAACAATTACAAACATTTGAAGCAAATGTTTTTTTGGTGAATCCGCACCTTTACTTCAAAATCTTTTGACTATATTTCATATTTTTAAATCCCCTTAATAAAGTACCCTGTTTATAGTTGTGTTTTCCACAGTGTTATTAAAAATACACCAGCAATATAGGTTAAATTACTTACTGTAATGTAATCTAAATTTTGCCCGCTACTGTACCCACTTTCTAACCGTTTAATAACATATTGTAAACATATTGTTGAACACCCCTGTATAGATTAATCTAGAATGAATAGTTGGAAGTAAAATAATGAAGTCTTTGATTAAATCGCTAAATCAGCGAAACGCCGGAAATATGAAATCGAAGGTAAGGGGAGTACCCTGACGACGCTTAGCTTGAGGCCCAAAAACGGGTCGATATGATTCATTCCGTAATGTGATTCCGTAATATACTTTTAGAGTGAAAAGTTGTTAAAGATTTGCTTTTGTTCTTTGTGTATCCCTCAGGAAGAGATAATATGCACTTCCTTCCTTAATATTCAATCGACATATGCAACCCGATTCGGTATATTTTTACCAAAATTCGAATTAATAATTGTTTAAGATATTTTTGGGTATTTTTTCATATAACTTACGGTAGTTCTCCAACCACACCCAATCGGCTTGCATATGTAACGTTATTAGATTATAAGAATTGTATATTATTTTTATCTTTCATTGTTGAAACATAGGTTGATATTGTAACTTTATACTTTTAATTTCAAATGTTATCGAGTGCCTGTGAAACATTATTAGTGTATGGCGGATTTTTATCCGTATTTAAACATACACCAATATTCATATGTTCACTCAATGTCCAGCCTTGGCTGATACTTGAACACTCGATGTACTCTGGCAAATGGCCAATTCATTATGTTAATTAAAATTGACATAGTGTTTGAAAAATTACCAAACTGGATCGGCTGGGACTCGAACCTGGATCTCTTGGTTACCAGCCAAGCGCCTTACCAACTAGGCCACCGATCACTTATTCGAGTGCCACTCCAATTCAGTAATCAATCAAACACAACCTCTCTCTAATGCGAGACGTAGTTTTATACTTTTAATTTCAAATGTTATCGAGTGCCTGTGAAACATTATCCTGTGCCGATTCAGTTTGGTAATTTTTCAAACACTATGTCAATTTTAATTAACATAATGAATTGGCCATTTGCCAGAGTACATCGAGTGTTCAAGTATCAGCCAAAGCTGGACATTGAGTGAACGTATGAATATTGGTGTATGTTTAAATACGGATAAAAATCCGCCATACACTAATAATGTTTCACAGGCACTCGATAACATTTGAAATTAAAAGTATAAAACTGCGTCTCGCATTAGAGAGAGGTTGTGTTTGATTGATTACTGAATTGGAGTGGCACTCGAACAAGTGATCGGTGGCCTAGTTGGTAAGGCGCTTGGCTGGTAACCAAGAGATCCGGGTTCGAGTCCCAGCCGATCCAGTTTGGTAATTTTTCAAACACTATGTCAATTTTAATTGTAACTTTAGTTGACCCAAATTGGTATCAAATCTATAATTTAATATTTTTATTTTAGAATATAAAACTTTTATTGTTAATCGCTAGTTATTGAGTTATTCAATTTCCTGTAACTACATCTGAGTAACTTTTGAGTCATTTAACCGCGTCCCGAAATCTACATATTTTAATCTAAAATACTTTAACTTAAACTCAGCCATAGCTACCACCCTTTCTTTCCAAACCCCCTTTCACGATTCTTTTACAATATGGTGGCGTCGGTGGAATAGTTCGATCAACCACTGAAACCACCCTTTCTATACCCCCAAACATTACATTATTGATACACTGAACTTAATTGTATATCCAACATTTTAAAATAAAACACAATCTGATTAACAAAATTTATAATAAAGAATTTAACAAATTTTTTAATCATTCTCATGATTTACACTTTGATGAGTTTTCATGTGTTGAACAAGAACATGACGCTGTATGAAACCACGATTGCACACTGCACAAACGTGGGGCCTCTCACCAGTATGCGACCTAATATGAACGGTTAAAGTGCATTTTCTGTTAAAACTTTTATTACAGTATGTACAGGTAAACATTTTTTCACCTGAAATTAAGTAAATAATTATAATAACATAAATATAGTTGCTCAAGTGATGCAGACATTATAAATGTTTTACCCGTATGTATATTAAGATGTTTCTTTAGTGCAGAAAGACTTTTAAATTGTTTTGGGCACATTGTACATTTGTAATTCCTTTCAGTTCGATGCTTATGACGATTATGTGATCGTAGTGACGGCCTTGTATAGAAACTTTGTCCACATTTAGAACATATGTGTGTCCGTTCTTGCTTGTTGTTAGCAATGTCGTGTGTCACTAAGTGTTCCTTGCACGTTGACGATTGCGTAAATGTTTTGTCTACACAAATAAATAAAAATAATAGAAAAAAATGACAACTTTTCAAATAGATTTCCTTCCGATTATATTGAAATTTTACAGGGGACTATTTTTTCCAAACAAAACAACTTCACCGCTTTACCCTATAATCATTAAATAAATTATATTAAAAATAAATTTGGGTTTGTCTAACGAAAACTTATTGCCTAGCAATTTAACGAGAAGAACTGTCAACTAACAAAAACGCGACAGCGAAGCTGAAGTGTTTTTGTTAGTTGACAGTTCTTCTCGTTAAATTGCTTTTAGGCAAGAAATTTGAGTTGTAGAAAACACAAATTTGTTCAGAAAAAAATACAAAAATTAAGTGTAATACGGTAAGACAATTTAACGAATAAAACAGATTAGTATAATTCATATTATTATTTAATACATTGTTACTATGGTTCTAAAATCAGTTAAATTTACCAATACGAATTTTGGTTTCGTTTTTACCGTGTTTGCCTATAATGAAATGACCAATGAAATGTTTTGTACCATTTTTTTCGCTGTAAAAATCTGTCCTAACTTTTTTTCCACGGTAAAAGTGGAAAAACTACAATATTCTTATGGGACTTGATACACATGAGTTAAATCGTACACCAACAGCTCGCTATAATGAACACTTTGGAATGTGAGACAGAATTATACTTCTTATTCTTTATAACCAATAAAATACCCGTATACGGTATACTTATATACCAGGTGTTTAACGTAATTAATATCGTATGATAAAAAACGTGAAATGTAACCTTTGCCTTAAACTTAACATTAAAAAATAACTACAATTTTATTCTTTTTTCAGAATGTACCAATTTTATTTTTACTAAAAATTTATTAATCTATGTATGGTTATTATTTCCATTGTATTTTGTCGTAAGTCACATTAAGCAGTCTGCATATTGTTGATTTATTACTTAAAAAGAGTAAGAAGTATAATTCTATTTCACATTCCAAAGTGCTCTTTATAGCGAACTTTTGCTGTATTAATTATCGACATAATTCTATTTTTATCCACAACGAAATTAAAAGGTTTTTTTTTACCACTTATTTCCAAAACGATTCAATCAATTTTAATTCGCCTTTTTTTATTTGAAAGGTGGTAATTGTGCAATGAATCTGGCCCAGATTTGATGAAAATTAGTCAAACCGTCTTCAGTATATTCCAGAATTTCAGGGAGAAAAATAAAATTAAAAATTTCAAAAAGTCACTTTGAAAGCTGGTAATTGTGGGACGGTTCTTAACCAGGTTTAATGAAAACTAGTTCAGCTGTTTTCAAGATATTCCAGGGTAAAAAAAAAATACATAAATACAAGTTTTAAACCTCCACTACGAAAGCTGGTAACAGGGTATTTGACTGAAATTATAAAACTATTCTAAACGTGTTCTTTCATATTAATTATGTGATTTTTTTTAAATTTTTTATAAATTCTGTAAAAATTGTTACCAGTAAACTGTTCAATTTTAAATTAAAAAAACTGACATGAGAAATTTCGCCGGGATTTTTTAATTATTATTTTTTTTTTATTTAAGTAAGGATATATGATTTAAGAGGATTCTAAATACGATGGATTCGAATTTCATAAAAAAAGGTCGCCAATTAAATGTTCAATCAAGTAAAATATTTATGATTATGATTTTTTGGAAAAAATTTTGATTTTTTTACCTAGAGTCCTATTAAAACTATGTTAATTAGATGCGAAAGAGCAATAAATGGAATTGTTTATGGTGAAATATTCGACATATTTTCACTTAAAAATTGAAATATATTTTTACAAGCTAGTTTTCGATTGATTAAACCATCATCAAATAAAAGTTATTTTAGCAGGTAGATTTTGATTCAAATTAACTTTTACCCGATGATTGTTTAATCAACTGAAAGTTAACTCGTAAAAATATATTTCTATTTTTATGAGAAAATTTAACAAATTAAATTTTTCACCATAATAATTACGGATTTTCACAAAGTTAAATTATCTACAATCAATTCCATGTTTAAATTCATCATATTTTTCGAATTAATCAAATACTTTGCAATGAAAATGTGTTTTAAAGTAGAGAAAAAACTTTATCTACTTTACATACAACAAAAAAATTTTTTTCACAGCAAAACAACACCCTATAAAATTTCAAATAAATTGGAGGATACATTCATTTGGAAAAAATGTCAAAAAAATATTTAAAAATGGTAACTTTATAAAAAAAAATACTCACCACAAATTTCACATTTATAAGGTCGAACTCCAGTATGGATACGAACATGTGCATAAAAATTTGATCTGTTTGTAAAAATTTTGCCACAATATACACAAAGAAACTGTTGTAACTTTTTACAGGCACCTGACTGCTGTTTTTTACACGCATTTGACTGTTGCTTTTTACGTGCAGCTGATTGCCGCCTTTTACGTGCAACCGATGCAACTGACAGCAGCCTTTTAAGTGTAACCGACTGCTCCTTTTCAGGTGCAAGTAACAGTTCCCAAATAGGTGCAGCTGAATGAATCTAGAAATGAAAAATTATATGAAATATATATGTTTATTTATGGGAATCATTAAAACTTGGATACGCGAACTAGCGGTTAAAAAATAACTATTGCCAGTAGGCAAAGTATGTTTATTCGATTTTGACAATGAGCTATTTTCTCAAAATATATAGCAATCTGTCACCAGGGCGGCGACACAGGTAGACTACATCTATATGATTGAAATATTAATTTAACCCTTTTATTTTAACCATAGAGGAAATTTTTTTGCCTCAAACTACCGGACCTTTTACTGCCAGTGACTAGTACAATAGATAAGGTTACAAAAAATGAAAAAAATCAGATCCCAGCATTAAGAAAGTGAATCCTAGGAACGTTGCAGTGAACCTAGGAATCCGCGACTTGTCGCTAGGGAATCTTATCATCCCCATAAAAAAGTTAATTCAATACAATTTTAAAGAATATTTAGATTTTTAACTTTAACCCTATTATTTTATCATAAAGAAAATTTTTATGTCTCAAAATGCCGGACCTTTTACTGCCAATAACAAGTACAACAGAATAGATAAGGTTACAAAAAAGGAAAGAAAATCAGAGATGTCAACATCAAAAAATGCCAACCCTAGGAATTTGCAAATAGAAATTATACTAAACTATGTTAGTAAAATGTTAGTAAAATGTAGTATACATATATTGCTAGCAACATATCTAGTCTATGAGAGGAATAGGTCGCCAACAAAGAGAGGCAGACAATACCAAAATAGTGTACCATTTCTATTCTGCGCATGTCTAGCGGTTTACATGAAAAGTAATAAATAAATTCATTTATATTTTTAATATTTTATTGTTTGAATTTTTAACTCAGGAATGACAATTTTATTTATCCAAATAGTAAATAAACACATTCATTCCTTATTAAATTTAATTTACTTTGTAATTTATACTCGTACTTGATAATGACAACCTAAGTGACTAAAATGGAGGCATTTTTGAAATTGCCAGCGTATGCGGACAATGAAAATAGGTACACTAAATAAAAAGAGAGAGTGATATCGTCTGCACTCTAATGTTTGCGACCAAAATTGCATACTGATAGCAATATTGGTATAATACATTATATGGTAATACAAATTTAATTACAAATTCAGAATATACAGATTGATAACTATAACTTACGATTTCGATGTGTATAGAATACAAATGTATATGATAATTATTTGCAATACATTTTAGTGCAAAATATTTAATAATCAGTTAAAAACTTATAATTTTATAAAAAATAAATGTATTTCGTATTAAAAATGCATTTCATATTTAATACATGAAACATTCTGTATACAATTTGTAAATTCGTAGTACATGCTTAAAAAGAATAAAAAATATATTTCTTTCTTTCTTAAAAAGATTACGAAATATGTTTCTTTCTTTTTCGCGCGTGTATTATAAAAAAAATCCTTCCTGTACATATCAACGCATTTTGAACCGCCATATTGCATGACGAGTTAACTCGTCTTAATCATTTAAAGAGTTAAGAAACCTTGCTCCCCATATCTAGTAAATTTTATATAAAATAGGCAAAGGTGATTCTCTTCATAAGAATTACTTACGTATATGTTTAATTTAATTTTTAAATAGAAGCAAACGCAAATCTTACCTTCCAGTGTAGGGCAAGATTTTCTCTTCTGTCAAATTCTTCTCCACATTTTTGACAAAAAAAATGTTTCGGGTTTGGATGTTCCTTTGAATGTTCTTTCAATTGTTTCAAACTTTCAAATCGCCGAAAACAGGACAAACAATGAAAACCATGTTCTAATTTATGATCTATGAAATATTTTTCTAGTGCGAATACTTTCGTACATTCATCACACTTAAATTTGGGTTCTTTATACACTCTTGCAACGTGACTTGTAATATGATCTGTTAACTGTTTTTCTGTGGAAAAAACTGAATCACAATTTTTGCACTTATACTCTACTTGCTGTTTTCCTGATTCACATTCTAAATCATTTCTTTTATTTATGTTAGGTTTTATGTCGTCTATCACTTCATAATCGATACAATCCAAAATTGAATTATCGTTATGAATTTCATTTTCAGTTTCTGCTTTATATGCGGCATGCAATGGTTCAAATGATTCCACATTAGAAGTATTTTGTTTTAATTGGACAATGCTAAGCAATTTTTGCTCAGACAGTAAGCTTGTCTTTTTGAAATCGTAGTAATTATATACTCGATCTATACAATTTTGACATAGACCTTTTGGTAAGTCATCGTCTGTCGATACCTAAGAATAAAAAAACATATTGATTTTGATGCATTCATCAGCTTATTGTCATTATCATCACATTCATCATCTTCGTGGTTATTTAAACAGTAAAATTAGAATTATTGTTATTGTAATGACTTACTTGTATTGAAGTACATTCCGTTAATACTGTCACAAATTCAACTGTATCAATGCCGTCAATTATTTCGATTCCAAATATTTGTTTAAGTGTACTATCTTGTTTTAAACAAGTTCGACACGTATTATTCCACTCAAGGTTTAATAATTCTTCGTACTCCATAACGTACAATGCAATATGTTTTATATGTTAGTAGGTCGATTAGGTCTGTTTGGTTTCGTAATATCAAATAATTTTTAGGTGCAGCGAATTACGGATCCACCTTTGATCTTTTTTG
Organism: Brachynemurus nebulosus; assembly: GCA_035578155.1. Classification (NCBI taxonomy): domain Eukaryota; kingdom Metazoa; phylum Arthropoda; class Insecta; order Neuroptera; family Myrmeleontidae; genus Brachynemurus; species Brachynemurus nebulosus. The sequence goes on from JAPWDM010000001.1 coordinate 164,538,196, forward strand.
ATAAGCTTCTCTAAATGTTTAATTTAAAACTGAATAACTTTTCGTTATTTCAGGTTTTCATTATTTTTCTTTTTAATTTTTTGAACTAACGTTTTGAACAAAGTGGTCCGAAAACCACCGCCACCCAACTAGACTGAAATTGTTCACATACACGACATACACTATTTGATCTAAGAAGTGACCCTTTAAATATATATGTAATTTGAAGGTTTAAATAGCAATTAGTGGTATAATAAATCTAAATTTCCTAAAACGAATTTTTGGTGACTCAGATCAGAAGTGTATTTTTTATAGTGTAAACAGGGGCGCAACAATTACAAATCTGCAAGGGATCAAACAAAAATTTATATAATCTCAAAAACCCGCTTACCTAGGATAATAGTTCAAAACGTATCTTATATGACTTTTTCCACTCTTCTTCAGAATTCTTGTAGCCTGGAATCAATTACATCCTTAGCTAGAATATCATTAGGTCGTGTAATATGAAATGTCGTCTTCCGACCACCTGGTCTACAATGTAGCTCAGATTAGGGATGATCGATATTCATCGATGGTAGAAAAACATCGATGTTTAGGGGGAAAACATCGATATAAAAACATTGGTGTTATGTCCTCGATAACATCGACACATCGATGTTACGAGAATAATAACGAAACATCGATATGACTCTAAGCTATCCAGTATTTAAAAAATCCTGTAGCTGATTTAAAACAAGATCCATTACTTTTATGGCAAGTTCTAGGATCCACTTATCCAAACTTGAAAAAAATTCCCATTAAATATTTGTGTTGCACAGCAACTTCAACAGCTTCAGAGAGACTTTTTTCAAAAGCTGGGCAGCATTTGTATCAACAAAGCAACAGATTAAAAGGAAAACTTCTAACAAAGTGACTTTTTTTGCAAAGTGTACCAAATAAATACTGCCAATGTTAATTTTTAATAAATAAAATAATAGATTATAATGGTTGTTTATTTTGTTACATAAACATCGATGTTTTCGAACATCGATGTTTTTCTTTCGATATATATCGTATATCGATACTCTTGAATCGATGTTAACATCGATGTCAACATCGATGTTTTTCTAATATCGATCATCCCTAGCTCAGATAAATATCGTCCCTTTCTTCAGCAGTACAGAAATATTAAAAAGCAGTTCTTTAATTTTAGATAAAATTTTTATAGCCTGGAAATATGTCCATTGCTATTTTAAATAACATTAGATCGTGTATATAATATGAAATGTTGTTTTCCGTCCATTAGGTCTACAATGTAGCTCAGATAAATAGCAACATTTTCTTAAGCGTTAGATAAATGTTTAAAAGCAGTTCTCAAATTTAAACAGAATTGAAAATTCTGAAAAAATGCAGTTTATTTCGATTTTGAGATTGTGGACGGTCTGATGTCATGGGTCGCATTTTACCCGTGGGCTCCCCTATGCCATTTTTTACACAGAAAGAAACAGTAGAGCCCTAGAATACGAAGAAAAATAGCCTATTAATATCTGATATTTTTAAATTCGTTTAATAAAGTACACGACTTATAAAGTTGTCTTTCTCACTGTATTATCAATAATACACCAGACCAATCTGGATTAAATTACATATTGTTACACTGAACTTAATAATTGTATATTAAATATTTTAAAATAAAATACAATTTGATAAAGTACAGTAATTAACAAAATTTATAACAAAAAATTTAACAAATTTTTTTAATCACTTTCATGATTTACACCTTGATGTGTTTTCATATGTTGAACAAGAACATGACGTTGTATGAAACCACGATTGCACACTGTACAAACATGGGGCCTTTCACCGGTGTGAGATCTTATATGAACGGTTAAAGTGCTTTTTCTGTTGAAACTCTTACCACAGTATGTACAGGTAAACATTTCTTCACCTAAAATTAAACAAATAGATAGAAATAATTTATTTTCTTTTAATTAAGGGGGGAGGGTCCTCCAGACAACAGGCTTTTTAATTATTTTTTTGTAAGAAACTGGATACATTTATTCTATCAAATGAAGTTACATAGTATAGTACATGTTATGGTGTATTCACTCATAAATTTTTATGCAAAAAAAAGAAAAAATGGCGGAGCTACAAACAGCTGTTCCAAGTTGACTCTTTTAATTTGCGCCGTGGAATGCCCAGCCTCTTGTAATCAACTGAATTCAATCGGATAAAAAAATTTTATTAAAATAAGTTATTACACTTTGCATATACCTATTTCTGATGAGAAAATTTTTTTTCCACAATTTAAAAATCAAAAAGAAAAAAATTTCACTTTTTTTTTTTTTTTTTTTTTTAATAAACAAATTGTTATAAACAATATTTATACTAATAATTTATGCAAAATTTTAGGTATATGCAAAGGCCAATCAATATCTTAAAGAATATCTGTACAAAATTTCAAGTTAATACCTTAATAACTTTTTAAGTTATGTTCCACGGCGCGGAAAAAAACCTGTTTTGAGAAAAACGCTATTAAAAAGTTTTCGTTCTTGAAAAGTAGAGTTAAAAGCAGTTTATCGTTATCTAAGATAATCTTTCTGTTGGGATTAAAACATTAGAAATATATTCCTTAAGGTTCAAATGAACTTTTAAAGCAAAACAAAAAATGAAAAATTTGAAAGTTCTGGAGGACCCTCCCCCTTAAAGCGATATTCTGGTCTAAAAATTAAAAAAAAAATGATTTCTTTTTTTTGGGATATCTTCAAAGTTTTGAGGAAGGAACATTGTACGAGGCAGGGATCGCTGATTCAAAAAATGTAAGTATAACACACCATTAGATCATTCAGACTGCCCAAAATGAGACTCCAAACTTTAAACTTGTTTTTCTCGAAACTATGTTTTTTTTTTAAACGTTTGACATGATATCTCAAGTTCTAGTGGATCGACTGCTTTGAAATTTTGTACAGAGCTTCTTAATATATTCAAAATTCGTTTGACGCGAGGTTTTTTGAAATTTTTTTTTTTATTTTTAAAAAATTGCCAAAACTGAAAAAACGATGGAAAAAATTTTTTTCACATGGACGCCATTTTACCAAAAAATATTTTATTCCAAATCGCTCCCGTCATACGAAAATGACATCCTTACTCTTTAAGAATCCACTAAAATTTTGTGTTTCAGATCACCGAGAGAGTCGGAATCATATCAACCAAGGGGCAGATTTTTTTGAGTCCCTACTTTGTCGGCCTGTACTTCTTTCAATTTTGATTTTTTGTTACTTTTTTGTACGTTTCAAATATTAATAAAAAAAAACTGATAAAAAAACCGATGGTAAAAATGTTCAGTTTTTTTTTATTTATTACGCTTGGAAAAACATCTGAAATTTGGCCGTCTAGACCAGAATACCACCTTAATATTGTTTAGAATAAAATGAATATTTTACCTGTATGTGTATTAAGATGCCTTTTAAGTTCAAAAGAAGTCTTAAATTGTTTCGGGCACATCGTACAATCATATTTCTTTGTATCTCCATGTCTAAACAAGTGTTTTCGTAATCCTGCTTTTTGATGGAAGCCTTTTCCACATTTTGAACATATATGCGTACGCTCTCGGTTATTGCTAGCAATATCGTGTGCCATTAAGTGACTTTTCCACGTTGACCACTGAACAAATGTTTTATCTGCTTAAATAAATTGCTCAAACTAAATAAATAAAATAATATATAAATACATCAAAATATAGAAAAATTGTACTCACTGCAATGCTCGCATTTATAAGGACGAATTCCATTATGTATCCGTAAATGTGTTTTTAAATTTTCTGCTAGCGTGAACGCTTTTCCACAATAAGTACAAAGATGTGGTCTTTCGCCAGTATGCATCTTAAAATATGAATAATTAAAAAGAAAAATTAACCATTTAAAAAATTAAATTTTTTTTATCGAAATTTATATTAACACTATACAGTCCGCGCAATTTCACAGTAAACTTCCCCAGGGGCCGGCAATATTTTTGAAAAATTAAAAAAAAATTATATAAATAAATTCATGAAATGATTCAACATGTGAAACATAATTATACTTTTTTAATAAAACAGTATCAATAATAGACAAACACACTGATTTTTGTAATTCTATTGAAATGTACGCAATACGCATTTCATAACAATATAAAATCATATTTTTAACAAGGGCAGTATCAAACATGGGAATCACGGATTTGGGAGAAATTAATATATGTTGTGGAATATATTTCTCTGAGTATTGTAGTGATAATAATTTAGGCCAATGCGACTTTATTTAAAAATTAAACGCACGAAAAATTTCGAATAACATATCATGTTTGATATGTATCAGTTAGTTGGTATTGTCTGCAACAAGGGCCGCTGGTGGTGTGGTTAGTGTGTGCTCTCGTGTATGTAACTTTTTTTAATATACAGACGGAAAGGTTCTGTTCGAATCTATGCCTTTGCAACATAAACAATCATTTTTTTTTTATTTTTTCAATATTGTACCATGGTCAATTACATTGACGATGCTATAATTCTTTTTTTAAATGGAAATATGGTATTCTTTTTTATATGATTATTATAAAAAATTTTACAATACGGTACTTGACTGTATTCAAAATTTGTTTTAAATGTTGAATAATTTTATGTATTGTCCTTAAACATATTCAATTTTAGTAGTGACAAATAACAATATTCTTTAGTTACTTAAAAATTCGATTTCGAAAATTATAAATTTTTAGCCTTCATTTAAATGGTTAAAAACGCAGTGATATTTGAAAATGACGTCATTTTTTAATAGCAGATCTTATTACTCTAGTTACGGTTTGTCTATGACAAATTGCATTTTCATTGTGACATTTTTACAATTCTAATTGACCAAGAGAAGTTGTTTTTCTTTGTAATTTATTTTGAACTTTTTGGTTTGCAATTAATTTTGCAATCAAATAAGATTGATGGAAGGAATACATCGTCACTTAATACGTAAAATATTCTTATCAACTTGTTTTAAATATTATGTTAAAAATTCTTTTATTTTTTGCTACAATTTTAAAGTTACGTTTTCTTAAAGTGCATTTAATACTTGTAGGGCTTCATGAAAATCTTACGATGATGATAAATGAAGAAGATAACAAAGTAGAAAGTTGTAAATACCACTAAAACTGAGCATGATGACTGCTGAATATTGTGTACAAATTTGAAACCGTGTTGACAAGTGTTGATATGAATGAAAGCGACATCTGTTTGAGTTAAATCGTGACGTCATTGCATACGTCACTACGCCAAATCGTTTTTCCCGCCAATTTGCTCATTTAAAATTGAACAATGGCTTTTTGAAGATTTTTAAAAATTTAACAAAAATTAACTAATTTATACGTAAGAACAAAGCATTTAGAATCATTTCTCAATTGCAGTCAAGTACCCTACTGTCATTACTTTAAATAAGGATAAAATGAAGAATGTCTAAAAATAGTATAAATAATTTATAATAAAAATCGCTTTAATTTTATGTAAAAAAAATCAGTAATTTAAAATTTACGATAAAATCACTGTTACATATAATGACAACATGTACAAAAAATATTATATCCCCTTTTTCAGAAAATAATGATAGACATGAAAAGAATACCATATCTCCATTTAAAAAAAGAATTATAGCATCATCACTGTAATTGACCATTGTACAATATTGAAAAAATTAAAAAAAAAAATTAAAAAGAGAATTATTTATGTTGCAATGGCATAGATTCGAACACAGAACCTTTCCGTCTGTATATTAAAAAAAATACATACATGAGAGCACACACTAACCACACCACCAGCGGCCCTTGTTGCAGACAATACCAACTAACTGATACATATCAAACACGATATGTTATTCGAAATTTTTCCTGCGTTTAATTTTTAAATAAAGTCGCATTGGCCTAAATTATTATCACTACAATATTCAGAGAAATATATTCCACAACATATATTAATTTCTCCCAAATTCGTGATTCCTATGTTTGATACTCCCCTTCTAAGTGTTATATTTTAAGTTTATGTTATTCTTCTATAAATCTTTACAAAAACCAACACACGGGGAGTGTATTTTGCAAGTCAATATCTGTTTGCGTACACATGTGTGATCATTGGTCACGATCGGCCTCTAAGGTTGTTCTAGCTATTTTCAGATGCGAAAAACGCGGACTGTAAAGTGTTAATGAAAACCATCTCAGTAACTGACGCAATACTAAACAAAAAAAATAAAGCGTCTATTTTTCAACTGAAATATCTTCTAAACTACAGAAGTTGTACGCTTATACGCATATCACGCATATCATTCGACAGGTGAAAAAACAAAGATTATAAACAGTATAATATGAGGATGTTATTTATTGCGATTTTATCATCCGGTGCAGGGAAACACTAGAAAATGTTTAAATAGCGGAAGCGTTGTAGTTACTTTTGCGAGGTGAAAAACTTCTTTCTCCTAATTTAAAATTTATGCTTGAATTTCCGCTTTCAGGGCTACCTGCACAATTTTAGTTCTGTGCCTGCTTGTTTCTCTACCAGTAAAAATTTTCAACGCACATAACTCCGATTTTTATGAAATTTTCAGGAGTTGTGCAGCTATAGTTTCTAAGTCTAGACGATCCCTGTGAATTCTATTGCAACTGCCACATGTACAAAAATGAAATCCATCAAACTCCGATATCTTACTATTCGTTCGATATATTCTGACAGCTGTATAAGAGCATTTCAGTGATTTATACAAGCATATTGCGAGTACAAGGAAGCTATGTGCCACATTTTTGCAACGTATTTTCACTATTTTTTATTTTTTTGGTTTATAGACTATTTAAGGTGAATCAATTACTGAAATTTTCCAAATTTAGAATTTGAAATTTTAGTATATTATAGAGAAAGATATGATGCATTCACTGACACTATTCTGAATAATTTCTGACGTGTAGTTTAGAAGAAATAAATTTTCAAAGTTAGAATTTTTAACGTATCAGTAAATGCCAAAGAATGATTAGAGGTGAATCAGTGGTATGTATTTAAGTAAGTTGTGTCATTAAAAACCAACTTTAAGATTTAAAAAACTGAAAATTATTTTCTTTTATGTTTTTGAATCATTAAAAAACTATTTTGTTCAATATTGGACGTTTAGTTATTGTAATAAATAGAAAAATAGAAAAAAAACTACAAAAATGTCAAGTTTTGTAAATGACACGAACACACCCATAATATATTTGTGTACGTGTTAGTTATTATGTGTTCGTACACATCAACTACCAGAATCAAATTCAATACTTTTAAAATTATTAAAATTAGAAGATTGAACAATAATCAAATATTAATACTGTTACATGTATTATAAAATTTAACTTATTTTTCTACACATAAATTATATGATTTTATTTATAGAGAAAAAATAGACTTAGTAATTCATTTGTCACAAATTTATCAGTACTGATCGATTCACCTTAGTAAATAATACTAAAATTGATTTTTCTTTATTTCACACAAAAATTAAGGATTTTAAAGCGATTACTAATGCGGGTTCTACGCACCGATTCATGAACCTTCAAATACATTTTTAAATAATACTTTTTTTATTTGTTAAAAATGTTTTAAGGGTTTCGTATATTACAAAAAAAAAAAACACCCCGTTTAATTTGACTGTTTAGGTCCCCCTTTTAAATACAATAAAATTCTACTAACAAGTAAAATATCAAAACGTATTGTTTATTAACACGTTGACGGCCATAACTTATAATGGCGAATTGTTGACGCGGTACAGCATTGTGTTGCAGTTAGTCCGGTTTTACGAGACGCTGTACAGCGTCCATGACCATTAACGTGTTAATTTATAAAGTTAAACCATTTCCGTTCAAGTTTCTGTATAAAAGAAAAATGAATTTTTAATACTGTTATTAATTTTATGAAATACTCACTTTTAAATGCACCAACAGATTCACCTTTTTCTTAAATTCTTTTCCACATTCTCGACAAACAAATTTATCGGAATTTGCATGTTGCTTTGAATGTTTTTTCAATTCTTCAGAACTTTCAAATCGTTGAAAACATACGAGGCAATGGAAACCGTGTGTTAGTTTATGATTTCTTAGATTTCCAGCTACTGTAAATGATTTTTCACATTCGTCACATTTAAATTTTCGTTCTACATGTTTATTTTTAAAATGATTTATAAATTCATTTTTCGTCGGGAAATTTAAGTGACATTCGTCACATTTAAGTCTTGATTGTTTTTCTGATTTATTTTCTACCTCGTCTACATTATTTACTTCATTTATGTCAAGTTTTACCGCTATTTCTTCTGTACAGTAATAATTATCTACATATGTATAATCGGATGTTGAATTATCATCCTGAATTTCAGTTTTAATTTCTACTTTATTTATTATGCCTGATGAGTTATTTTTTAAGATTTCGCCTTGTTTACGATTAATAATGCTACGTAGTTTTTTCTCCGATAATAAACTTTGTCTTTTAAACTCATAATAATTGAATACTTGATTTATACATTTTTGGCATAGTGTTTTTGGTAAATCGTCATCTACTGATATCTGTAAATCAAAAAAGTTTTGCTAGCAAATTTAATTTAAATCAAGCATTTTTTTAATTCTGCTAATGGATATTTAAATTCATTATTCTAAAATACAGTTTTTTTTTAGTAGATTTCAATTACTCTAAATATACACTTAAAAATAATTTAGAAGAGTATTTATCGTATTTATCTGACATATAAATGACTTACTTGAATTGAAGTGCATTCTCTTAGAACTGTTATGAATTTCATTGCTTCAGTATTTTCAACTTCAAATATATGTTTAACGGTTTCATCTTTATTTAAACATGTTCGACAAATATTATTAAACTGAAAATCTTCAAATCCCTCATGTTCCATAATTCAAATGTTAACAATAAGATTAATACGATTTAATACAATCTTACAGAATGTCCCAAAAAGTTTTATCAGTTTTACCCTAGGGATGGACGATATATTACATCGATATTTTTTTGAAGAAACATCGATGTTTTTGGTCGATTTTTTTTAAAGTTGCAACATCGATGGTCGATGGGATTTACTGAACCATCGATATCGTCGAGAATATTAAATTTTATTTATAACAAAGTTGTATGCTTGACACTGAGTTCTAATGATAATTAATTATTTCATTAAAATCAATTATTTTAATTAATTAAGGTGAATCGATCACTTGAAATTTTCCAAGTTTAGAATTTGAAATTTTAGTATATTATAGAGAAAGATATGATGCATTCACTGACACTATTTTGAATAATTTCTGACGTGTAGTTTAGAAGAAATTAATTTTCAAAGTTAAAATTTTTAACGTACCAGTAAATGCCAAAGAATGATTAGAGGTGAATCAGTGGTATGTATTTAAGTAAGTTGTGTCATTAAAAACCAACTTTAAGATTTAAAAAACTGAAAATTATTTTCTTTTATGTTTTTGAATCATTAAAAAACTATTTTGTTTAATACTAGACGTTTAGTTATTGTAATAAATAGAAAAAAAACTATAAAAATGTCATTTTATACTAACACACCCATAATATATTTGTGTACGTGTTAGTTATTATGTGTGCGTACGCGTAACTACCAGAATCAAATTCAATACTTTTAAAATTATTAAAATTAGAAGATTGAGATCCGGGTTCGAGTCCCAGCCGATCCAGTTTGGTAATTTTTCAAACACTATGTCAATTTTAAATAACTTTATAACTTTTTCAAATTTTCGCGCTTGTTTTCAACATCGATGTTTCGACATTTTTATAAGAACATCGATGATTCCATGACAAAAAATTAAAAGAATCGATAGTCCGATGTCGATGTTTTTTACCGATATCGCCCATCCCTATTTACCCGTTTTACCCACAGAATAGTTTTACCTTAATGCAGCCTAGGAAGGGTTAACGAATGGTGGCCACGGTCACCACCTAGATTTTTTAGAATTTCGTAGTTCTGACAACGAAATTCTTATGAATTCGTAAGTTCTATCATCGCGTTAAATGATGTACTCGCAACTGAGAATTTTGTAATAATCAGTGTCGGATTTTATACAATTCAACGACAGTGTTGTTTAAAAATTATTATTGAAATTTTTTTAACTCATATAGAAAATAAAAGATTTAGATAATAATATTTATAACAAATTAAAGGCTAATTTTAATATTAAATAAAAGCAAAGAATATTTTATTCAGAGAATTGTGAAAAACCTTAGCTACTGAACTGCGAAATCCGGACCTTACGCATAAAAGTTAATAAAATTACACCCTGTATATATAAAATGGTTTATTTTAAAAGTTATTTATAATATTTTGTAAATTTTTTTACATTCACATGACCAATGATATGTAATTGTCTTTCCTTACTTCGAAGCAATGGTGTACTGAACTTAATTGTGTAATATTCAATATTTACATGAATACATAAATATAAAGTACAATTTACAAAATTTATAATATGGAAACTAAAAAAAAAAATTTTTAATTGTTCTCATGATTTTCACGTTGATGAGTTTTTATGTGTTGAAGAAGGACTGAACGTTGCATGAAACCACGATTACATACTGTACAAACGTAGGGCCTCTCACCAGTATGAGACCTAATATGAATCTTTAAATGGCTATTTCTATTGAAACTCTTACCACAATATGGGCAGGTATACATTTTTTCACCTACAATTAAATAAATAAATAATATTATATAATAAAGGGCATAGCCGGGTAAGATAGAGAAAACGGCCCTTGACGCAAAATTGATTGTTTTTATAGGAAATAATACTTCTTAGCCCCAGATACATTCCTGCCAAATTTCAACCCTCCGAGGCTAATAGTTTATGAATACACAAACAGACAAAAATTTTCAAAAAAAATTTTTTTTGACGAAATTATTGAGCCGATTTATTTGAGTTTAATATATATTGTGTACCCACCTTAGAAGAAGTAATGAAAAAAAAATTAAAGTTATATCCCTTTATTATACTAATTTTTTTAAATTTTTAAACTTAATAAATTTTTTTTTGGGACTTAGGCGTTAGCGACACCCACCATTTTTTGTTCAATAATTTGTCTCTTAGTACTCTATAACACATATTTTTATGGAAAAATTTTAGTTGGTAGAACATAGTAATATTTCAATACAAATGCATGCCATGTTCGGTATTACATATATTACTTATGTATAAAAAGGACTATAAGGTAAAATATCTACTCTATTTCTAAAATAATATAATTACATACGTTCATAACTACGATAAACTAGTTTAAATTTACAAAAGTCCAACACTATCTGCCGTTTGTCTTTTTTATCAATAAAACAAAATAGACATTGATTTCTCTTTTGTTATAGTTTTTTCCTTTGTAAGACGTCAAGTGAAACTTTGTTAGCTCATACACCACGTCTTACGATGTCAACAATTTCATACAAAGTTGATTAGCTGTCAAAATAGTATATCAGTTGGTCATTTCGTTATAATTCCCCATGACCCGTCATCGTGTTAACAAAATAAGACAGACGGCAGATAAAGCTAGACGTTTGTCTAAGCTTGTTTGTCGTAGTTATGAACGTATGTAATTTTATTAAAGAAAAAATCCACTTTCTGTACCTCCTTAAGAAATGCAACAAAAACATCAAGTGAGAGGGACGAGCTACATATTGCGTAAAATTGTACACTACTTTCTTCAAGTTAGTTATATGCACATGTAATAAATACAACAGGCTTTAGCCGGATTGTTGTTATTACTATACATTGTTGAAGTTTTTTGTTCGATTTTATTAAGTTAATGTTTATTATTATTAAAGCAATATAACATTTAAGACGTATTATTGTTATTATTAGTATCTTTATTTGAATAAAGTTTCTAAAACTTATAATTTTTGTTGAGTTCCATATAATTTTAATTAGTAAGTATGCTGAGATAATTTTATTGATTTCATTCAAAAATTCAGATTCATGGTAAAATTAACCTTGAAAATTATTTTTTAGGAAGTTAAAACATATTTTTTATAACAGCTCAAAATATATATTTTTTTAGACCATCACAGGAACTCCAAGAACTGCAACTCAGGGGGGAAGAGAACATTTTACTGCACTGCTTAGAGTTCTACTGTGTTTTAGAAATAAGGCTGATGCTTTACTTTATGGTCCTTTTTATACATAAGTAATATATGTAGTACCGAACATGGCATGCATTTGTATTGAAATATTACTATGTTCTACCAACTAAAATTTTTCCATAAAAGTATATGTTATATAGTACTGAGAGACAAATTATTCAACAAAAAATGGTGGGTGTCGCTAACGCCTAAGCCCCAAAAAAAAATTTTCTTAAATTTAAAAAAATTAGTATAATAAAGGGATATAATGTTAATTTTTTTTTTATTACTTCGCCTAAGGTGGGTACACAATATATATTAAACTCAAATAAATCGGTTCAGTAATTTCGTCAAAAAAAATTTTTTTTGAAAATTTTTGTCTGTTTGTGTATTCATAAACTATTAGCCTCGGAGAGTTGAAATTTGGCAGGAATGTATCTGGGGCTAAGAAGTATTATTTCCTATAAAAACAATCAATTTTGCGTCAAGGGCCGTTTTCCCTATCTTACCCGGCTATGCCCTTTTTGATATTATTTAAAATAATAGTACGGGAGGTAGCGCTGTATTTGATGAAGTCAGTTTATACCGGCTGAAAATCACAACAATAATAGTCTATCCCCAGTATGTAAGATATCTGACCGTAAGCTACTCAGATACAATGGTAGTGGTGGAGTTAAAGGTGGGGGCAGGTAAAAGTTGTTAAAATAATTACTCTTCGAGTAATTTTAAACCGTTCTAAAATTTATGAGATAATGGGGTATTTGACAGTAGTTGAAAAAATATTTATTTTGATTTTTAAATAATTACTCGAGTTATAATGATACTGAATATTGCTTTTTTACAAGTTATTTCATTCAAAAATATAAAAATTTTAATTAAATAAAATTACAAAATTTACGTTAAAAATGACGTAATCAAAAACATCAAGCAAAAGCAGCTTGTCACAAGCTCACTGTATTATTTTGTAGTTAGGAAAAAAACTTTACTTTTTTGTAACTATGAAAGAAATTTTTCATTATTAATTTTTTTTGAATTATTTGACAATTTAAAACGTGTTTAACCGTTTACACTCAACCATTGACGAACTGTTCGTCAATGGCCATACGGGCCGAAACATGTCACAGACAATTAAAACTCTAAATAAAGTGGTATTAGTAAAGTAAAAAATTGTCTTTTTATTTTAAAATGAAATACCATAAAGTAACGCTCAAATCTATCAAATATACAAATATAATAACTATGGAAACTAAAAATTGCAATAACAATTTTTTTGCAATGTAAAATCCATGGTGTCTAGATAAAGGTGACAAAACTCAATGTATGCAAAAAAGCGTCTAAAAATAAGAGCGCATCAGTGTTCCTTGTGTACCAAAGCTGTACAGTACTTACTCTCAAATGGAAACATCCCAAATGGAAACGCTAGCTTCTATATCTTTGTTAGGTTTTGAATAGAATATTCTGGAATCTTTTTCAATGTTCAACTCAGTTATAAAGTGGGTTTTGCGATCGTTTTAAAATAAATTTAACAATTTTTATTTTGCGTTGCATCATTTACATTGTATATTATATAATTCGCTGACATCACTATGAAAAATCGGAGTCCGTATCATTGGATATTCGTCGTATAAAGTAATTTAAACTATAAGAGTTTATTTCATACATATGTAATTTCTATATATTTCCTTATTATTAAATATCATCAACTGACATTGGTGATTCTCAAATGGAAACATTCACTTCCCCAGTCCCGACGTATTTCCATTTGAGAATAAGTACTGTATTTACATTCTATTTTATCCGTTTTATGGGTCTTATGTTACTTCATTCGCTATATTCACATCAGTTGATGAGGAATATTAACGTCACGAGTGGTAAAAAAAGAAAACCTAATAACTGCCATTTTCCTGACAATTCTTCCCATATAAGTACAATATCCATCTTATAATAGTCCATTGTAAAAACAATGGACAATATTTGACAGTTCTAAATGTCAAAAAGTTGCCCAAAATTATAAAGTATAAAAAGACGTTTTACCCCAACTCCCCGTTTTCAACACAGTTGATCATTATTTTTTAATTGAGTACAATCTCAAAAATCATCTCCGTTCTCTTTTGGAACGGTTTAAAATGATTCGAAGAGTATTTATTTTTAACAACTTTCACTTGTTGTCCTCGTTAGCTCCACCGTGGATGCGATGACTGACTCCCGTTTTGCTGATTATTCAATTCTAATCTAATATTAAAACTAAAAGTAGTGTAATTCAGTGGCGACGCGTAGGAGTAGACAAGGGAGACAGTGTCTCCCCCAAAAAATTAATTTCATAAAATTTAAAATCCTCTAGAAAATTTAAAATAATTACGTTTTATAATATTGGCCATTTTCAATACATTCACATTTTCAAATAAAACGTATATATGAATATATAATATATATACGTTTACATACATATACAATAATATATACATATAACCTGAAAACTATGAGCCTTTGTGGTCACATAGAATGAAGATAGGTAAGTTACAAGCACGTTACAAATATATATTTAAACGCAAAAGACATTTTTATTTTTGTTTATCCTGAGTCTGCATGTATGTGTGACAACTACCCATTTACACATTCACACACACAGTCTGCATGTATGTATGTAGTATTCTCCAATATTTTTACATCATTATTACTCAAAAACTAAGAAAAATTTTTGAATAATTTTTTCTTATCTATATGTAAAATGTAGTATTCTTCTTAATAGTGCAAAAATTATCAAAATATATTCAGTACTTTTTAAATAATAATAAAAAAACTGAAACAATAATTCAATATCTATTTCTATGCAGTGCCAAGGTAGATACTACGATGGTTGTCTCCAGTACAATACGTATGCGACGCGACGTATGGCTTTGGTTACTGGTATATACGTACACCAGTCTATAATGTCTACAGTCTATATTGTTACCTACATAAAATTCAAATATTTTTGTTAGTTAATTGCTAGTTGGTTCAGTTCAGTTTTTTTATATTTTTTAATTAATTTTAGATTTTGTTGTTTATTATTTAAATATTGGAACCTTTGAATAAAATTTGTATTTATTTTCAATTGGTTTTTCTTTACTGTCTGTTTAAGTTTGTTACATTAAAAGTTTTAATTTTTTCCCTTTTTTCTTTAGAAATAACAAAATATGAATCTAATTTAAAAACTACAATATATCTAAGGGACTAATTTCAGAACTACTTATTTTAAAATTTTAAATTTTTTGAAGACCTTTAATTCAGATTAACCGCAAAACAAAACAAAAATTTTAATATCTTTTAGCGCAGTAGGCACCAATGGCTGGTCAAAAATTTGGACATTTTTATTTTACAATCAAAGTGCGGAGTCAGAAGGTCTGTTATAGAAAAACACTTTAATAAAGCTGAGAAAGACTACAGATAATAAAAATAGATACAAAATAAGTCTATTTAAAAATATTATGGTAAAAAAAGACTGTCTCCCCAGGTAATAATTTCACGCGTCGCCACTGGTGTAATTCGTTCGGTATACAATGACTAATAAAAATAAAACGTTACCTCTCGTACTATAAAATGAACATCATATTACCTGTGTGTATATTAAGATGTCTTTTGAGTTCAGAATTATCTTTAAATTTTTTCGGGCACATCGGACAATTGAATTTTCTTATATCTGCATGTCTAGTAAAGTGTTTTCGTAAATTGTGTTTTCGATAGAAACCTTTTCCACATTCTGAACATATAAACGTTCGTTCCCGTTTATTGTTGGCAATCTCATGTATCACTATGTGATGTTTCCACGTTGACCACTGAGCAAATCCTTTATCTGTTCAAATAAATTCGTTTTGGGGAAAATATATACAAACAGTGTAAAAATATTATAGAAAAATGTACTCACTGCAATATTCGCATTTATAAGGACGAATTCCATTATGTGTTCGTACATGTGTTTTGAAATTTTCTACTTGTGTAAAGGCTCTTCCACAATCACTACAAAGATATGGCTTTTCTCCAGTATGAATCTTAAAATATTAATAATTAAAAAGAGAGATCTTTCACTATAATAACTCATTAAGTATTAGGCCCGATCCACATTAACGCTCCGCTCTCGGTACGATATCGCTCCGCTCCCGATTCGATAAAATATTCTTACCCAAGAAACAATGAGTGTATTCACATCATCGCTCCTGACTGATATCGGACCGATGATGTGAATACACTCATTGTTTCTTGTGTAAGAATATTTTATCGAATCGGGGGCGAAGCAATATCGTACCGAGAACGGAGTGTTAATGTGAATCGGGCCTTAGTGATATCGAATGACTAATCGATTAATCGGTTTAGTTGACAAATTTTGTTAAAATTTAGTCCTTTTTTAGTTGATTATTATCTTATCCTCGATTAAATGATTAAAATGATTAATTTTATTTTTTCAATGACTAAAAACGTAAAAATGACTAAATTTATTTTTTTGTATTAACTTAAAAGCTCCCATACCGGAGCACTATTTTTAGCTGTGTCATTAAAGTAGCTTATAAAAATTAATAAATAAATTAAACACCCATTTTTTTTAATAAGCATAAAATCAAGTTTTTTTAATCCAATTAATATGTTTTTAAGCAAATACAACCCAACAATTTTTAATTATTAATGTTTTTCTTTCACAAAATGCAAGTACCCATATTTTCATTTACATCAATAGTTCGGAATGCTTAAAAAAACACACGTGGAATATATAACATATATAACACAGAGTGACATCTAGTAATACATAGAATGTCAAAGTAGGAAACACAGAATGGTTTAAATATTCGAAGAAATAAACGATCAAAATACTGTATTTTGTACAAATATTGTTTCGCCATCTATGTATTTTGTAAAAAACGACAGTGGTTATTTTATTTTATTTCAGTTCTAAAACTAATTTGTCAAAATGGCGACAATTTTTCACTATTAATGAAATTTTGCAATTTCAAATCAATATTTTTTTATTTACCAATTGATGATACGCTCCGAAATAAAAAAAAAATATTAAAAATTTTACGATTTGAAAGCAGTAAGTAAATATTTTAGACTCAAAAAAAAAATTAAAACTATTTATAATATAAATTTTTAGTTATTTTACCTACATGATTTAAGGTACATACAATAAAAAGATGATTTAGCTCTTATAATCTCTTAACTGGACTAATAAAAATTATTTGTATAGTTTTATTGCGTTAACTTCGAAAATTAACTAGAAAATGTTGAAATTTATAAGGCATGTGTTTCTATATAATTTCTTTAAACTAAGGAAACATTAAATGCGAGGTGAATTTAAATTGAAAAACAATCATTCTATTAATAATAATTTTTGTTATCAGACGTTTCTTTCAGAAATAACTTCATTAATATGTAAATGTCAAAACTGTTCCAGTATTGGATCGCGTTCCGTTTATGGGGGCTTTTACGTCATTTATTCCAAAATATGAAAACTAAAAAATTATCTCTATATAATTTTTCATTTTTATGCTATTAGTACAATGTGATATATATATATATATATATATATATATATATATATATATATATATATATATATATATATATATATATATATATATATATATATATATATATATTTTAAATTTAAGTCGGTAATTGAATTCAAAAGAAACATCGTTCTAAAACAATTTACATAAGTTATTATCTATTCACGAATTTGACTAAAAATTTAGTCTATTAATCGATTAGCTGTTCCTTGGCTCGACATCACTATTGAGTGTATTTTTTACGCTAAAATGTGTTAAAGGAAAAAACTGGTTTAATTACTTAAAAATTCGATATTGCTTCCGAGACTACTAAAGTCCTAACTAAAACCTAAATTCTTTATCAGTTAAATTTACCAATACGAATTTTTGTTTCATTTTTATCGTGTTTACCTACAATGAAATTTTTTGTACCATTTTGCTTCCGAGACTACTAAAGTAGCGAAAGCATTGTGATGACGTTTGATAAACAAAAAATTTGTTTCCTCCAAAATACAATTCTTTACGCACATTTTACGTTTTAGAGCTTCCTGAACAATTCTGATTTGGTGTCTGTCCGTCCGTCCGTCTGTCTGTCCGTCTGTGTGTTGCCAGTTTGCACCAAGTGGCATAACTTCTGAACTATTCGATTGTTCTTACTGAAATTTTCAGAAATTATGCAGTTCGGTTCCTAGATGGTCCCCTATGAATTTAATCGAAATCAGAGTAACGGTAGCTACGCCGCTACCATGTCATTCCATTAATATACTAAATTGCACCAAGTAGCATAATTTCTGAACTATTTAATTGTTTTTTATGAAATTATCAGAAATTATGCGGTCTGATTCCTAGATGGTCCCCTACAAATTTCATTGCATTCGAAGTAACAATATCCACGGCGATACCATGAAATCTTATTTACTGCTAGTTCCACTTCGCTCAATTTTTTATGAATCGTTTTGCTTATTTTTATTAATTTACATATCTATATTAAATTATACAAAGATATACTGGGCACTAAATTACCAAGGTGCTTTTATCAGTACGAGGAAGCTGTGTGCCACACCCCATTGGCAGCGTATTTTTTGTTGATTTAATCCAGTGGTGTTCAACAGTTTTCCATGTGCGTGCAACTTTTTCTATACTACATAATTTAGTCGGCGATCGACTTAATCGATTTTTAGAGAACCGATCTTCGATTTTTTGGGACAATTCAAACTTTTTTTTTTAAAAATTATGAATTCTTATTCTCATTACTACTATTATATAATACTGTTAATTACTTATTGACTATACTCACCATAAAATGCATCTGTAGGTTCAGCTTTTTGTTGAACTCTTTTCCACATTCTCGACAAACAAATTTCTTTGAATTTGTATGTTCCTTTGAATGTTTCTCTAATTGCTCAGAATTTTCAAATCGTTGAAAACATACGAGGCAGTGGAAACCGTGTGTTAATTTATGATTTCTTAGAGGTCCAGCTATTGAAAATGACTTGTCACACTCGTCACATTTAAATTTTTTTTCTACACTGTTGCTTTTAGAATAACTTCTAAGTTCTTTTTTTGTGGGAAAATTCTTTGAATTTGCATGTTCCTTTGAATGTTCCTCTAATTCTTCAGAATTTTCAAATCGTCGAAAACATGAAAAGCAATGGAAACCATGTGTTAGTTTATGATTTCTCAGACGTCCAGCTATTGAAAATGACTTGTCACACTCGTCACATTTAAATTTTTTTTCTACATACTTGCTTTTAGAATAACTTCTAAGTTCTTTTTTTGTGGGAAAACTTACTTGACGCTTGTCACACTGAAACCTTGATTCTTTTTCTTTTTCTATGTTATTATTTGTCTCTTCTACTTTGTTTACTTCATTTAGATCAAATTTGAGATCGATTTCTTCTGCACAATAATAGTCATCTAAGTATGAATAATCTGATATTGAATTATCAATCTGAATTTCAATTAAAACCTCGACTTTATCTTCTACGTCCAATAGCTCTGTTTTAAAAATTTCATTTTGTTTACGTTGAACAATACTACGTAGTTTTTGTTCTGATAACAAACTTTGCTTTTTAAATTCATAGTAATTGAATACTTGATCTATACATTTCTGGCACAATGTTTTTGGCAAATCGTCATCTACTGATATCTGTAAATAAAAAAAGTTTTGCTACGAGATTTATATTACTTAATTTGTGTTGGGTTCTTTTTTAATTACTTCAAGATATCATAAATACAATTCTTTTCATTATTTATTGTAAGCCATTCTTGACATTTATTTATTTTTTAGAAAATGTCATTGATATTATCTTAATAAATTACTTACCTGTATTGAAGTGCATTCCTTTAGCGCTTGTATGAATTTGATTGCTTCAGTATTTTCAACTTCAAATATACTTTTGACTGCTTCATCTTTATTTAAACAAGTTCGGCAAATATTATCAAACTGAAAGTTTGAAAATTCCTCATATTCCATTATAAAATATGTTTAACACGCTTAAGGTAAATCGATCACTTGAAATTTTCTAAGTTTAGAATTTGAAATTTTAGTATCCTTATGAATTCGTAATTTTTGTCATCGCGTTAGATGATCTACCCGCACTTGAGAATTTTGCAATAGGCAGTGTCGGATTTTACACAATTCAATGACAATATCGTTTCTTTTTTTAAAAATTATTATTTAAATTTTTTTAACTCATATGTAGAAAATAAAAGGTTTAGATAATCATATTATTAACAAATTGAACGCTAATTTTAATATTAAATAAAAGCAAAGAATATTTTATCCAGAGAATTTTTAAAAACCTTGACTACTGAACTGCGAAATCCTGACTTTATACATGTCTAACATGCACTTGCTGAATATTTTTTTAAACAAAATCGCCATATTTGTGAACACATTTTATTAGCTACAAAGTATTGCTGGCGTTCCAGACGAAAATTTTGTTAGCCTAACGTTAGACAACAGAGCTTTCATCGTTACAAACCAGAGGGCACGCATTCAAAAAATTAATATACATTATATATTAAACAACAATTTCTAACATGGTGACTGATTATTTTTATTCCATAATTTTTAAATGTTAATACACAATTGTTTTCCCTTATTTCGAAGCAATAGTGCACTGAACTTAATTGTGTAATATTCAATATTTACATGAATACATAAAGTACAGCAATTTAAAAAATTTATAACAGAAACTAAAAAAAAAATGCTTTAATTGCTTTCATAATTTTCACGTTGATGAGTTTTCATGTGTTGAAGAAGGACCGACCGTTGCATGAAACCACGATTACACATTGTACAAACGTAGGGCCTCTCACCAGTATGAGACCTAATATGAATTTTTAAATGGGTATTTCTTTTGAAACTCTTATTACAGTATGGGCAGCTATACATTTTTTCACCTACAATTAAATAAATAAATAATACTATACAGGATTAGTCAAAAGTATGGAAACAGTAGAAAATCTCAGCGGGGAAGCATTCGATAGTGACCTTGACTTTGATCTCATGGTCAAGTTTCAAAGTCATATCAAGGTCAATTCCGTTTTTTTAAATGGCAACTCCCACTTTCGACCCCGGAAATAGAAAGAGCGGAAAATTCTGCATCCGAATATGACCTTGAAGTCAATGATCAAGGTCAAATTAAGGTCAAATGCTAATTCTTAATGTAATTTTTAATTGAAAATTCGACTAATTTTTTTTTTAAGTTTTGACGTTCCGCAATAGGTGCAGACAGGATATAGGCCTGCGCGGTAGGTATAGCGGGGATCTAGACCTGCGCAATAGGTGTACCGAGGATGTAGACGTGCGCACTAGGTGCAGGTAGGATGTAGATGTGCGCGGTAAGTGAAGTAGGTGAAAATGAAGTTAAAGGAAAAGGAAAAAAGGGAAAAAAATTAAATATTTCAAAGTTACCACAAGAATTGTAACCTTAAAACATATCAGACGAACAAGTTAGCCTATAAAGTCCAATATTTTAAAGTTTCAATTTTATAGGGTAATTTTGAAATATTTCATTTTTTTATTCTTCCTTCAACTTCATTCCTACCTACTTCACTAACTGCGCACGTCTACATCCTACCCGCACTTAGTGCCCACGTCTACATCCTGGCTACACCTACTGCGCAGATCTACATCCTGTTTGCACTTACTGTGGAACGTCGAAATTAAAAAAAACTATAGTAGAAATTTTAATTAAAAATTACAGTAAAAATCAGCATTTGACCTTAATTTGACCTTAATCACTGACTTCAAGGTCATATTCGGATGCAGAATTTTCCGCTGTTTCCATTTCCGAGGTCAAAAAGGGGGGTTGCCATTTAAAAAAAAACGGAGTTGACCTTGGAACTTTACCTTGGGGTTTAAATCAAGATCACCGTCAGATGCGCCATAAAAAATGCTGAAACTTTTGTCCCCAACATTTATTCGAAAAAAGCTTTCCCGCTGAGATTTTTCACTGTTTCCATACTTTTGACTAACCCTGTATAATAAATTTTTAATATTATTTAAAATAATATTACGGGAGATAGTGTTGTATTTGATGGAGTCATTTTATATCGGCTAAAAATCACAGAAATAATAGTCTACCCCCAGTACGTAAAATTTCTCGTCAGCTGCTCAGCTATAATGGTAGCGGTGGAGTTAAAGGTGACGGCAGGTTAAAGTTGTTAAAATAATTACTCTTCGAGTCATTTTAAACCGTTCCAGAATTTATGAGATAATTTTTGAGATCGTACTCAAATAAAAAAATAATGATCAGCTGTGTTGAAAAGGGAGGATTATACGTTAGTCACGTATAGACGAGAGACTTCACCCTAATTTTTAACAAAAAGTGACCACAAACGTTCTCGTGGCTGATTTTTTTTTATTTAAAATTTAAAAATAAAAAATCCCAATAATATTTTTTAATCAAGTGCCGGCGTCACTATAAAAAGTAGGATTAATTAGGAAAATAATAGGTAAGTGATATGTATAAATTTTGTATTAGTAATATTCTGTAAATACCGTTGATATGGAAAAATATTATTTAACATATTTTTTTTTTAGAAAGACGGAAAACAATTGACAATATGATATTTTAGAATGAATGTGTAGACTCAACTTAAATATTTATAAGAATACTTGTCAACTTATTGGTGACGCAAAGATTCTAACTCACGCCTCTGGTGGTAAAATTAGAACTAGCGTCAAGTAAAAATATACGTATACGATTAATGGGTGATATTAAATCTAGTAATCCGCACATAATTTCTATAGTATATTTTTATATCAACAATTGAACGTATACAAAAATTTTTACTTGATACAGCTTCTAATTTAAAAAACCAGGAGCGCTCGCGTAATCTTTGCGTTGCCAATTTATATTAATCAATTTTTAACGTTAATGCCGGTGTTTAATCAAAAAATAGTATTGGAATTTTATATTTTAAATTCTGCATCGATTAAAAAAAAAGAACGAGCCACTAAAAAGCTTGTGGTTACTTTTTCAATTTCTAAGCATCTTTTTAACGGTAAGTCGGTCGCCTAATCGATTTCAAAAATGATTAAAATTAATTTTTAAAAATTAATAAGTACACTGATTTCTCGTTGTAAGCAACTTGAAACAGAATCATATATCTTACTCTTTTTAGATAATAAAATACGTAAAATACATAAAAAGAGTAAGGCATATGATTCTATTTCAATTTTGATGTTGCTTATAACGAGAAACCAGTGTAATTTGGGATCTGTCCAATGACAATATGATATTGGTGTTGAAAAATCAGACTATTCTTAAAGGGAATTTGTTGAAATGTCATTTATGAACTGAATTTTATAGGTCTGAAAATACATACAATTGATTTGATTTTTCCATTAATTTACAGTATTTTATGACGTTTGCTATTTAAATTTGACGTTTGTATACTCTAAATTGTAATATTCGTTAGCTCATTCACGCATTTTTTCATATTTTTACCACATTTTAACTAATTAAAATTCACATAGTGTTTGAAAAATTGTCAAACTGGATCGGCTGGCATTCGAACCCGGATCTCTTGGTTGCTAGACAAGCGCTTTACCAATTAGGCTACCGACCGCTTGTTCGCAGGCACATAATGTTCAACAGGCACTCGATAACATTTAAAAATTTTAAAAAATGAAAAAAACACATTTTAACTATTTTAAAGATGTAAAATTTTCTCTCCTTCAACAAAATCCCCTTGCTTCAGACTTGTGTCAACCCAAATACAAACAGTTGTAATATTTATCACTTTTTCTTAATATAACACTGATTACTATATATAAAACTAATATTAATGCAGTTTTTTGTCAGCCATTTTCTCTAGGCTCCGCCTATTTGACAAATCCCAATAATTAATATATTGATTGATTATTCTATTCTATAATCAAATATAATAACTATGAAACTAAAAATTGCTAAATGTCAAAAAGTTGCCCCAAATTAAAAAGTATAAAATGACGTTTTACCCCCCCCCCCCACGTTTTCAACACAGTTGATCATTATTTTTTAATTGAGTACAATCTCAAAAATCATCTCACAAACTTTGGAACAGTAAATGATTCGAAGAGTATTTATTTTTAACAACTTTCACTTGTTGTCCTCGTTAGCTCAATTGTGAATGAGACAACTGACTCCCGTTTTGCTGATTACTCAATTCTAATCTAATATTAAAAGTAGTATAATTCGTTCAGTATAAAATGACTGATAAAAATAAAACGTTACCTCGCGTACTATAAAATGAACATATTACCTGTGTGTATGTTAAGATGCCTTTTAAGGTGAGAATAAACTTTAAATTTGTTCGGGCACATCGGGCAATTGTATTTTCTTATAGCTGCATGGCTAGTACAGTGGTTTCGTAAATTTGTTTTTCGATAGAAACCTTTCCCACATTCTGGACATATAAACGTTCGTTCCCGTTTATTGTTGGCAATCTCATGTATCACTATGTGATGTTTCCACGTTGACCACTGGGCAAATCCTCTATCTGTTCAAATAAATTCGTTTTGGGAAAAAAATATATACAAAAAGTGTAAAAATATAAAGCGGCAAAACTACTATATGATAGTTAGTATTCCGACTGTAGCAGAAAGGTGGCGTAAAATCCCCTCCACTTCGCATCACTATATTGTGTTGGTACACACTGTTTGTAGTGGTGTAAGTTAGATGTTTTCTTCTGTGTGAGTATACTACAAAACACGTATTATCGGACAGAGCAACGTGCAGGTCAAGTAACAATGGTCTTACAATACATAACAATCGTAGTGCATTCGGTGACCGACACCGACTGACTAAATGCCTTAAGCTGTGACAGACGAACAAATGACTACAAGCGAGCTACACTTTTTTGAAATTAGTTTGCTTCTAGTGTTCTATGAAAAATATTATAGAAAAATGTACTCACTGCAATATTCGCATTTATAAGGACGAATTCCATTATGTGTTCGTGCATGTGATTTGAGATTTTCTACTTGCGTAAAGGCTCTTCCACAATCACTACAAAGATATGGCTTTTCTCCAGTATGAATCTTAAAATATTAATAATTAAAAAGAGAGATGTTTAGTAACTCATTGAGTATTAGTGATGTCGAATGACTAATCGATTAATCGGTTTACTTGACTAATTTTGTTAAAATTTAGTCCTTTTTTAGTCGATTACCTTACGCTCGATTAACTGACTAAAATGATTAATTTTATTTTTTCAATGACTAAAAACGTAAAAATGACTTAATTTATTTTTTTTTTGTATTATTATTCCAAAATATGAAAACTAAAAAATTGGGTCTATTGAATAATAAAAAGTAAAACTTTATTACGTAGTTACTTATGCAGAGAAGTGAATACTTTTAGTATAATGTATTACTTCATTTTACTTGAATAAAAGATAACATTTATTTAAAAGTAAATACTGGAAAAAAAAATTAAACATTTAAATATTTACTTATAAATATTAACTTTTACTAAGTAAACATCCGATTTTGGGGAATTATAACAAATGCTAAATTACTTATTGATTACTTATTGATTGAATAAAAACAAGTCATTACTTGTTTTTATTGAACTAATAAGTAGTACTAACTGGAAATACATATGTAAATACTTCCACACTAAGTAAATACTGGAAATTATTTGAGTTTACTTATTTCCTGTAAGTAAACTTTTTTTTTAAGTAATCACTTACGTTTTTATGTAAGTAAGAACTTAAAAAATTGGAAGTAAAAGTGAATACTTCTTTTTATTCAATAGATCCATTATTTCTATATAATTTTTCATTTTTATTCTATTATACAATGTGGTATGTGTTTAATTACTTAAAAAATTCAATATTTTTTGTTGCTTTAATCCCGTGGTGTTCAACACTTTTCCATGTGCGGGCAACTTTTTCTATACTATATAATTTAATCGGCGATCGATTTAATCGATTTTTGGAGAGTCGATCTTCGATTTTTGGGACAATTCAAACTTTTTTTTTTAAATATTATGAATTCTTATTACTACTATTATATAATACTATTAGTTAATTTCTCATTAATTATACTCACCATAAAATGCATTTGTAGGTTCAGCTTTTTGTTGAACTCTTTTCCACATTCTCGACAAACAAATTTCTTTGAATTTGCATGTTCCTTTGAATGTTCCTCTAATTCTTCAGAATTTTCAAATCGTTGAAAACATACGAGGCAGTGGAAACCGTGTGTTAATTTATGATTTCTTAGAGGTCCAGCTATTGAAAATGACTTGTCACATTCGTCACATTTAAATTTTTTTTCTGCATGTTTGCTTTTAGAATAACTTTGAAGTTCTTTTTTTGTGGAAAAATTCTTTGAATTTGCATGTTCCTTTGAATGTTCCTCTAATTCTTCAGAACTTTCAAATCGTTGAAAACATACGAGGCAATGGATACCGTGTGTTAGTTTATGATTTCTTAGACGTCCAGGTATTAAAAATGACTTGTCACACTCGTCACATTTAAATTTTTTTTCTACATGCTTGAACTTAGAATGGCTTCTAAGTTCTTTTTTTGTGGGAAAACTTACTTGACACTCGTTACACTGAAACCTTGATTCTTTTTCTTTTTCTATGTTACTGTCTGCGGGAATATTTTTTGAATTTGCATGTTCCTTTGAATGTTCCTCTAATTCTTCAGAACTTTCAAATTGTTGAAAACATACGAGGCAATGGAAACCGTGTGTTAGTTTATGATTTCTTAAACGTCCAGGTATTGAAAATGACTTGTCACACTCGTCATATTTGAATTTTTTTTCTACATGTTTGCTTTTAGAATAAGTTCTAAGTTCGTTTTTTGTGGGAAAATTCTTTGAATTTGCATGTTCCTTTGAATGTTCCACTAATTCTTCAGAACTTTCAAATCTTTGCAAACATACGAAGCAATAGAAACCGTGTGTTAGTTTATGATTTCTTAGACGTCCAGGTATTAAAAATGACTTGTCACACTCGTCACATTTAAATTTTTTTTCTACATACTTGCTTTTAGAATGACTTCTAAGTTCTTTTTTTGTGGGAAAACTTACTTGACACTCGTTACACTGAAACCGTGATTCTTTTTCTTTTTCTATGTTACTGTCTGTCTCGTCTCGTCTCGAATGATTTCCAAGTTCTTTTTTTGTGGGAAAACTTTCTTGACACTCGTTACGCTGAAACCTTGATTCTTTTTCTATATTACTATTTATCTCCTCTGCTTTGTTTACTTCATTTAGATAAAATTGTAAATTTGTTTGTTCTGCACAGTAATAGTCATCTAAATATGAATAATCTGATATTGAATTATCAACCTGAATTTCAACTAAAACTTCTACTTTTTCTTCTGCGTCCAATATCTCTGTTTTAAAAATTTCATTTTGTTTACGTTGAACAATACTACGTAGTTTTTGTTCTGATAACAAACTTTGCTTTTTAAATTCATAGTAATTGAATACTTGATCTATACATTTCTGGCACAGTGTTTTTGGCAAATCGTCATCTACTAATATCTGTAAATAAAAAAAGTTTTGCTACGAGATTTATATTATTTAATTTGTGTTGGGCTCTTTTTTAATTACTTCAAGATATCATAAATACAATTCTTTTCATTATTTATTGTAAGCCATTCTTGACATTTATTTATTTTTTAGAAAATGTCATTGATATTATCTAATAAATTACTTACCTGTATTGAAGTGCATTCCTTTAGGGCTTGTATGAATTTGATTTCTTTAGTATTTTCAACTTCAAATATACTTTTGACTGCTTCATCTTTATTTAAACAAGTTCGGCAAATATTATCAAACTGAAAGTTTGAAAATTTTTCATATTCCATTATAAAAATATGTTTAACACGCTTAAAACACTATTAAGATACTTACAGTGTGTTCCAGAAAGTTTTACCAAGCGTTGGTTTGGGACCATGTCCCTGCCACTTGTTTTCAAGAACGGACCTTTTCATCTCACAGTTCGCTACGTTTGCTACGTGGCGCTAATGGTATAGGGGGTATACTAAATAGAGTTGGGACATGTGAGCATTTTTCATCAAATAGATGTCAAAATTAATTACCATATGATTGAGCACAAAAGTATCGTCACCAAGTTATGTGTTAACGAAGAATTAAAATTTTTTAATTTAATTAATCGTTCTAGGTTGAATTAAAGTATTTTTTTAAATATTTAATTTATTTCCAATTTATTTTAGATGAAAAATAGTGAACTGTTAAACCTCATGTCTCGACTCTAATTTTATCCCCTAGTAAATCAACGCCATCTGGTATATTAGTTGCAGCGACGTCAGAAAACGGTCCATTTTTTTATAATAAACTAAATGGAGAGTGACAGGGACATGTTTGGGACTTAGTGTATCCGGTGTATCCAGTACCTAATCTATATAGGCATCATTTAGCTTTTTACATTTTATCAATGATTAGTAACATTTTCATAATATGTATTCATTAATTAAAAATAAGTACTTCGTTTTTTTTTTTTATGGTTAATAACATATTCATGATATTCATCGTTGATCTTCTATTCTTCTATATACACGATCTATTGTTTTAGAACAATTAGTTCTTAAGTTCTTAATGAGCCATTTTCTCAAAATATATAGCAATCTGTCACTAGGGCGGCAACACAGGTATTTGGCATTGCATCTTTATGATCGAGATATTAATTTAACCAACCAGAAATCATCTGTTAATTCCACTTTAGCAACGAAACTTTTCAATTCGGTTGTTAAATAATTTTCTTATGCATTTAAATAAGTAATTTTCTATGTAATTTTCAAATTAAAATTTCGATCATAGAGATGTAGTCCCAACTTACCTGTGTCGCCGCCCGAACGTCAGACCTTACATATTTTGAGAAAATGGCTTATTAAGCCACTACTTTTTCAAGAGAAATGTGAAAAGATCGTGAAAAATATGGTTTTGCAAAAAAAACCTGCCTTAACAGACTACAAAAGAATACTTGCACCGATAAAAAAAACAACTTGAGTACTTATACTGTTAAGTATTTTAAAGTGAATAAAAAGCAAATTTAAAAAAAATAATAATAAAATAAAACAAAATAATGTAAATAAAATACATACATTATTTTTATCGAAACTGTAGTTCAAAAATCGGCCTTATCAATTTTTGTGCTTTAAAAAAAAATCAAAGCTAAAAAATAAAGATTCTAATTCTTTATACAATTTATTATATTTTAAAAAAATAATTTCAAAAATTGAAATTTAATGTAGTCAATGAAGCATCAAAATGATCAAAATCTCGAAATTCTCTATAACAGCTCCAATTTTTATGAATTTTTTTCTAAATTGTATCTTTCAATGTATTATTTAAAATCATAAGCATTGTAAGTGGCAGACTTAAATCCTGTAGGAGCCTGGGGTCCGAAAAAGGCCCAAAATAAACGACTAGACGGATCTTGATCAAATTTTGCTCAAATACTATTGAGATTCCAGAAAAAATGAACTTTAGGTTGAAATTATCCTCCTGGATCCTAAAAAGCATCCAAAGTAAAGTGTAGGAAATGACCTTTAAATTTTGCTTAAATACTATTAGAATAAGGAAAAAATGAAGGTGAAATTAAAATTGTGCTCCAGGGTCCTAGGGTCCCAAAAATCTTCCTGAATAAAAGGTTGAATGGACCTTGACTAAATTTTGTACGAATACTAATGAGATCGGGAAAAAATAAATGGGGAATCAAAACTGTCCTCCAGTGTCTTGGAGTCTCAAAAGGGCCAAAATAAATAATAATGCATTTTGACAAAATTTTATTTTTTCATATATTTTTTCTCTTCTAATATTCCAAAAAAAAAAACGATACACCAAAAACAGTTAAAATTTTTACGGGTTTTCTTTTTCAATAGGCAATAAAATGCTATAGTAATCAAAACAATACGGCAAGTCGTTTTCCGAAAATTTTCGCCTAAACATAAATATACTAAACATGTAAGTGTCTTTATCCCTACCAAAAAATTTTTCTGCTTCTAATTGCGGAAAAACGATAGATCGAAAACAGTTAAAATTTTTACGGGTTATTTTTTATTCAATAGGCAATATATAATGCTATAGTAATCAAAACAATACGGCAAGTCGTTTTCCGAAAATTTTCACCTAAATATAAATATTTCATACAGATAAGTGCTTTTATGGTCAGAAAAAAAAATTGGGCTGCCGTTTGTAAAAAAATTTAACGGGGAAAATTTTTGAAACTTTTATATGTTATTAGCTACTAAATGGGTAATATATTGCCATGATAGCCAGAAATACGAACTCTTTAATTTTCCTGCAATATTCATTTTTGTTATGAAAAACAGATACATGAATTTTACAAAATTTAACAATTTTTGTAATTTACCACTCATTTTTCCATATTTAAAATTCGGGAATTTTTAAATTTTTTTTTTTTTTTTTTTATATTAGAATAATAATTAAATCAAATAATGGACTTTGTTTCAAGGCATGCATGGATATAGATATTTTAGCAGTTCAGTAAGTAAACCTGTGTATTATATGTATTTTGATATTCAAATAGCGTTTTTTTTAAATCAAAAATATTCATTTTTAAATTTAGGGCCTAAAACCTTTTAAGCGCCGTTTTTAATGTTTATGATTTTCAATAATACTACAAAAGGAACAATTGAAAAAAAAAATTATCAAAATCGGATCTGTTATAGAGAATTTAGAGGTGAAAACTTTTATTGACTACACTAATTTTGTAACAATTAATTACTCATGTCAGTAATAAAAAAATAATTTTTAAAAATTATTAAATTAACCGAAAATTAATGCCCAATTTGTTAATTCTAATCGGTGTACATGTTCGATACTTAGTATATAGCAGTGTTTTTTAACCTGTGGGTCGCGACGGCCTGGCGGGTCGCAAAACCTTTTTAAGAGGGCCGCAGTTACTTTAAAAATAAAACCACTCTAGTTCAATATATAATATTTAATAAAGAGAAGGTTAATTAATATGAATTAAAAATCCTACAATAAAATATTTAAAATATTGAATGATTCTGTTTAATACTTTTTAAGTGAACCATTAGACATGCGCAGTCAGCAAAAGCGACACTATCCATACATTGTCTGTCTCTCTTTGATTGCGACCAATTCCTCTTTCAGGCTAGATACGAAGCTAACAATATAGGAGTATTACATATATGTATGACTCGTCGTCAAATACTAACGTTAGAAAATCAAATATATTAATATAAGGTTCGCACTTTATTTTACTAAAAATCAATAAACAAGTACGGAAAATATTTATATGGACATTAATTTCCGGCCAACCTAATATATTTTAATTTATTTCGTTAATCATTCTCAATTTCTTTCTTCATTTTTTTATGCGTTTTCATATGATGATTCAAAACATGGCGTTGAATAAAAGCGCGACTGCATACTGAACAAACGTAGGGCCGTTCACCAGTATGAGATCTGATATGAACAGCTAAATTACATTTTCTGTTGAAATTTTTGTTACAGTATGTACAAGTAAACATTTTCGCACCTGCAATTAAAAAAATTAAATTAAAAAAGCTTGGAAATACTTGGAATTAAATGAATATTTTACCAGTGTGTGTATTAAAATGTCTTTTCAATTCTTTTGAAGTTTTGAATTGTTTTGGACAAAACGTACACCCATATTTTCTAATATTCGAATGTAAAGCCACGTGGGTTAATAAATGTGATCTGCGATAGAAACCTTTTCCACATATGGAACATATGTGTGACCGTTCTTGAATATTGTTGGCAATATCATGGGTAATTAAATGACTTTTCCAGGACGTTCGTTGAGCGAAACTTTTATCTGTTCAAATATCACTTTAAAAATAACAAAAAATTTAAAATCTATTAAAAAAAAAACTTACTACAATAGTCGCACGTGTACGGATGAACTCCACTATGGATTCGTTGATGTACAACCAAATTAGTTGCATTGACAAACGCTTTTCCGCAATATGTACACAAATGTGGTTTTTCACCAGTATGAATCTAAAAAACAAAAAGTTACTTTTAGCGAATTTCCATTCTGGAAATTTAGCTATTACAGCAGGTCTCATGGGAGGCCTCGAGAAACCAAAAATGACCTTCACTAAAATTACGTAAGATACACTTTTATATCATTGTTCGAAGTGAACTAGCTTTTGAGAGAAGTTAAGAAATTTGCTGAATTTCTTTACGATAAATGCTTCATCGTTTTTGTCATTACAATAACAATATTTATATCTGTTTAATTTTTCAAAATAAAAATTTACTAGCTCCTCAAGGACGCGTCATCACCGCTTTTGAAAATATGTTTACTGTTAAACTATTTTAAAGAGATGGATATAGATTATGTTATATGAGGTCCGCCAGAGTCCAGGGGTCCCAAAGTGCCTAAAATAAACTACCCAACCAATTTTAAGAATTTTTTCATCGTTAAAAAGTTAAACTACTTTAAATGGATATATGCTATACTATATGAGATCTGCTAGAGTCCTGAGGACCCAAAGCGCCAAAAATTAACTATTCAATCGATTTTGAAATTTTTTTCACTGTTAGAGAGCTCAACTATTTTAGATGTATATAGGTCCGCCGAGAGGGTGGGGGGTTGTAGCAGTGGGGCCCGGACTGCAAGAAAGGCCCGTAACGGTCGGTAAAGACCCGGGGAAAAGTAAAAACTTTGTTTTTGTCAATTACTAATTTTTTCGGGGAGAAATTTTTAAGAGATGTGCTTTCTTTTTGCTCGTCACTTATTTTTTTGGGGAGAAATTTTTAAGAGATTTACTTTATTCCCGGGGCCCGTCATTTCTCTCCACGACCCTGGGTGAATACAGGTTTTAGGTGAGATCCCCCAATTTCCAATATTTGGAAATTCGCTGTGTTATGCAGATGCAGCGATAGGTGTAGGTATTACGTTTAGGTAGTAGACTAGTAAGTACATAACAATTTCTTCTGTATCACATTATTATATTTACATATGTATTTTACCTTTAAATGCATGTATAGTTTAGGTCTATCTTTGAATTCTTTGCCACATTCTTGACAAGCAAAATTATTTGAATTTCCATGTTCCTTTGAATGTTCCTCCAACTCTGCCGAATTTTCAAACCGTCGAAAACAAACAAAACAATTTATGCCATGTGTTAATTTATGTTTTTTTAGATTTCCAAAATTTGGATACGTTTTTTCGCATTCATCGCACTTAAATTTTCGCTCTACATGCTTAGTTCTCTTATGGTTAGATAATGCTGTTTTATGGGGAAAACTTAATTCACATTTTTCACACTGAAATTTAGACTTTTCTACTTTGTAGTCCACATCACTATCTTCCCGCTTTGCGTCATCTAATATATTTACTTCTTCTGAGTTATAATAGTCGTCATAATCTAGATAATCCGATGTTAAATTTTCGTCTTTAATTTCTACTTTAGTTATGATGTTGGATGATTCTTTATTAAAAGTTTCATTCTCTGTAGGCTGAAATATACTAAGTAATTTCTTTTCCGATATCAAACTTTTTCTTTTAAACTCGTAATAACTGAATACATGATTTATACAATCCTGGCATAATCCTTTTGGTAAGTGATCATTTTCTGATACCTGTAAATTAAATTTTTCAAGTTATTTTGTACGTACGTAAAAATTATTTGGATGATTATTATGGGATTAATATGCGTGGCACTAATTTGGTCTGATGTATAGAAAGACCATCTACGGCTTCCTAAATAACACAACTGAACAATATGCAACATCAACGAACTAAAATACAACTCTTGATCCCGAATGTGAAGTTTGTTAATAAATATTTTAATCATGTGGTTTATATACTATTTTTTTTTTTCAATTCTGAACAAAGTAAAATTATAAAATTAAAGAAAAAATTCATTAAATACATTTAAATTGTGTAGAATAATCTGATATCAAGTATAGTATGGTCATATAAATTATTTGTTTATATCTACAAGTTTGAATTTGTTTATTATTTAAAAAAATAGTTTACTACTTAGAGAGCGTCCATAAACTACATAGCTTATTTGAACGGAGGGAGAAGTTACGCTAGACTACGTGGGGTGAGGAGTACATAACTTTATTTGGAACTAGCGATGTGAGTCTGGTAATATCACTTAATTACCGTAATTTACCCGACGGTAATTTTGATCCTTATGACATCTATTATCTGAAATATTAATTAGAGACATAATATGAATAAGATATGGTCTATTTCAGTTAAATTTAACCATGCTTCGTAACTCTGAATTTAAATAATTTCCGTTTTCTTGGCTATATCTCTTTTATTAATGCATTTATGTAAATTTTAAATTTGCAGTTTATTTTTAGAAAAGAATAGAAGATTGATTTGTTTCGAATATAAGAATTATTTAATTTTTTAACGAAAACTCATGATAAATTGTATCTGAAAAGAGGTATAGTAGAGAAGCGGTAAAAACAGCATTTCGTGTTTTACTCCCTATAGCAAATGTTATTGTGTTACGATTTTTATGATTTTTACATTTAATTTATTCTCATTATTTAATTTAAATTAAACGCGCCATTATTTCAAAATGAAGTTGCAATTTATAAACAAACATGTCGGTATTAAAAATTTTCATCGATGAATTGAAATTTTGTTTTATTTTCAATATTTCTGTTAGCTTGAACACACAATACTAATAATGACAATCGACCAAAATTATAATAAATACCTACCCACTTTGACTTACTTTTTGTCGTCAAATTGTGATGTCATTGTAGTGTATTGTTTTTACTCTGTAGTGGCAATTTTTTTATTTAAAATTGTACAATTTATTTTTGATGAGTTTTACAAAAATGATCAAAAATTTAAAAAAAATTACTTAACTGATACACACCCCCTCACGTTTTATTAGCAAAAACAAAAAAATAAAAACTAAAAAATAAAATTAAAATCAAATTAATGTGCATCTAATTCATTTAAAATACGAATATACCAATATTACCGAATTTTACCGAAAATTACCGTAATATTACCAGTGGTACGTAATTTTCAAAATTACGGTAATTTTACATCTCTATTTGGAACAATAAAAACAAACATGAATTTGAATACAGAAAATTCATAAATAATCATGAATATTTTATGATGTGTTTGTGATAATCATGTAAGCTTATAAAGCTTACATGATTTTTTTAAACTGAATCTGTAACAAAATAACCTTAAAATGTAAGAAAATTGTTTCATTTTTAAACGTTTAATAAAACTATATTCGTCAATAACTGAAAAAAAACTTATAATTTTTCAGTTTTGTTTAATAATAAGAACTACTCTCATCTTTTTTATTATATATATTTTGGTACATATATATGGAAACAAGAATTTTTACAAAGGACTGACACTTTGAATAGTTTGAATAAACAAAATTAAAAAAAATGAAAATGAGACCGAGTTATTATAAAAATTATTCGTCAAACTTACGTATCTATGCTGTTTTTTTCTGACGTTAGATTCTGTTGATAGTCTGCCGTCTATATATTCGTCAGAAACGGAGCAGATGGACGTAAATCTGATCCAAATTTCTGACGACAGGACTGGTTACTAGGGTAGTGTCCTTTGTGCCCTTATATAGGTAGTGAACTGAGCGCAAGCAAGGGTGTCAAGAATGAGCAAGTGAATAAGACTGATTGACTGACTGGCTCCCCTGACTGTCAGAATGAATAAATCCATCACTTTGCTTCATTTAAAGATGGGGGGGGGGGCATACAGCTTGGTATTTTGCACGTATTTTAAAAAATCGGGACAAAGTTGGCATGTACAGGGCCGGCGAGAGAAATGACGGGCCGCAGAGCACGACTAAAATATTTTTTCTAAATTTTTCCTCAAAAATACAATTGAAGAGCAAAAAAAAAGTCTCACTTTCCCTAGGCCCCTAATCGAGGCTGCGAGCCCCCGGGCAATTGCCCCACCTGCCCACTCTCTCGCCGGTCCTGTGTATGTATTTCCTTACGACCGTTATTAAGCGACACAAGAAAATGCTTTTTTCCCTTTTTCCAATACTGTAGATATATAAGGTAGAATGATTAAATAAAAGTTAATCGATATACTTAATGTTTTGGAATCATAAACCTTTATTAGTTATTAGCGAACAGAAATATTAAATATAAAACGTTGATATCTTACGAAAATGTTAGTACATACAGTACAGTATTAATTTGTGACTTACTTGTATCGAAGTGCATTCTTTTAATATTGTTATAAATTTAAATTCTTCAGTTTCTAAAATTTCAAACATATTTACAATTGCTTTATCTTGACTTAAACAAGTTCGGCAAATATTATCGAAATCAAAGTTTACCAAGTCTTCATTTTCCATAATATTTATGTAAAAATAGTGTTTGATTTTAGAATACGTAATTTTCCACTTCCTACACTTATACGGGGTTTACATTTACAATGATTTGCTGGCGCCAACACAAAGTGGCGCGCCAGTAACAGCAAAATGAACGTGTAAACATCTACTGGCATGCAAGGTAGATCAGTGCATACACGGATGAAAAAAGTTAGCAACCTTCTAACTTTTCTGGCGCCAGTAATTATTCATGCGCCACTAAAATTAAAACATGCAAATGTAAACTTGTATTGGCGCCAGTATTATTTTAAAAATAATTGAATGTCATTTTTTCGCATTTATTCAGGTTTGAATACCATTTTTAGGTACCTATTATGTTTTTTTCTCTTCTAATTCATTGTTTGCTTTACATTTAGATACAAATGAAAGCTATATATGACAGTTATTTATCCAATTCAGCTATTTGTGATCTGCGCAGTACTTACCAAATTATATACCATGCAAACCATGTGTAAACGGACGTGCAAGTAGTGTAAACAAGGGGCCAAACTACTGCTAAATAGTACGCATCCCGACTGTAATGAAAAAGTTACGTCACACAAAATTTCCCCACCCTACGATTATGATACATACAACATATTTACTACATAAAACTATCAGGGTAGGATTAAGAAAATTTCAAAAATAATTTACCATATGATGATATGAAACTAAGATAAACTTATTAAAAAGAAAATAAAAAGAAAACACGTTTTTAAAAGTAACTGTCTTTATTTAAAAAAAAATTATAAAATACGATACATAAGATACATAACATAGACATAAGATTCCATTATTTTTTAAAACTTGTTAACACTATACAGTCCGCGCACTTTCACAGTAAACTTCTCCAAAAGCCGGCAATATTAATGACGAATTTAAAAAAAAAAATTTAAAAAAAAATAAATAAATAAAAAATAGAAAATGATAATATGTATAAAATGATGTATATTTTTGAGTGTTTAGAGGTCACAGAGAGGTATAAATGCAATCATTTTTGAAATGAATGGAACAAATCCTGGAATTTTTGGATGGAATCCACTCTGCAGATTTATTGATTGCATCAATCCATGCCAACTTGCTTTCCACATCTTGAGGAAATCTGGAAAATTTTAAATTAATGAAAATAATATCAAATCAATATTAGAAATTGTAGCGACCGGATTCCGAACATCCAACGAACAAACCACATACCAACGAACAGACCACATACAAACGAACAGACCACATACCACGGCAACGGCAGAGGAATTTCCGGAAGAGGACACACAGTAACAGCGACGCCACGCCGTTGAGTACAATCACCCGCGAATTTTTATTCGGTTATTTTTATAATTTTATTTTTACCTCGAAATATATTATCGTTAATATAATCGTTAGTAGCCAATCAACCAACAGAAATATAATAATTTCAAGAAAAAATTTAAAAGTACGGGAAAATCAAAAATAATTGTGTTTATCCTAGTTTTCAATTTTTAGAAAATCTAAAAAATTATATTTTTACATAAAAATTTAATAACATAATAATTATTGGTGAAAAATATTTTAAATATAATTATTTTAAGAGAAACATAACATAAATGTAACAAAGTAACTTAAAAATGTATTAATTTTAATAAAAAAAATTTAATACTTAAATAAAAAAATAACAAAACTTTCACTTATCATACGAAAGCCAACCCTGGTTTCCTGATATGAGGTTATGTGTGACGCAACCAATTTGTAGTTGTGTGTGTGTATAAATGACTGTACACAACTATATACATACATACTACTTAATCATGGCGGATAAACAAGAGATAAATAAAATATATTTACTTATCTAAAGAAAGATATTCCTTTATTTCGAGTAATTTCTGATGTATTGATGTTTTGACAACTAGGTACAACACACCTCATATTTTTTTTTATTATAATTTAAAAAGTTTCTACGAAAAACAACGAACAAACGAGTGATGTTATCACTAAGAAGGCCTAAAAGCGACTAAATCACCTAAGCTGTGACAGGCTTACAAATGACTCCACGCGAATTACAGTTTTTTGGTATTAGTTGGTTTCTAGTGTTCTATGAGTGTAAACTTTACAGACATGCAAACTTAAAAGTGGCGCCAACAAATCATTGCAAATGTAAACCCGTTATTAAGAACCGTTTACACGCCTTACACGCTAAAGCTTTATCAACAATTTGTGCAAACCAATTTGTGTAAGTAAACGAAGTAAACATTGCTGGCGTTCCGGACGAAAATTTTGTTAACTAACGGTAGCTAACGGAACTTTCACCGTTACAAACCAGAGGGCACGCATTCAAAAAATTAACATACATTATATATTAAAACAACAATTTCTAACATGGTCACTGATTATTTTGATTCCATAATTTTTAAATTAAATATTTATACCGTAAAAAACCATGAAAAAATATTTAACTTGCATTAATTTTTTGAATCAGAGCCGTCTGGTTTGTAACGGTGAAAGCTCCGTTAGCTAACGTTAGGCTAAAAAAATTTTCGTCCGGAACGCCAGCATTGTAAATATCGTAAACATGTATGCATGGACAGAAAAATTGTATCTTATACAAACCCACTGTAGTGACTTGCGTAAACATCGCATTACTGAAGCAGTACAGAAATGTTAAAAACGAATTCCTTAATTTTAAATATAATTCATGTAGCCTGGCATAATTTCCAGCGTTAGTTAGAATAACATTCGGCCGAGCAATATGATAGATATGATATGTCGTTCACCGACCAGTTGGTATACAGCGTATACAGTGCAGTGTAACTCAAGGAAAACACCCATAGGGTGTTTTCCGACTACCAAAGCACAGTGCGCCTAAATGCCGCACAATGCCGCATAGTGCGAGCCGCAAGCGTTAATTGGAACAGATTGGTTGTCAAATGACATAAAATGTATTTTGATAATTGATTTTATTGTTATCAAAAACATTAATTAACAATTGTGTATAATAAAAATACGTTAATAGTGCCGACTCAAAAGAAAAAAAACTTAAGATTTCATGTTTACTTGTTGGTACAGAGCAAAAAAGCGGAGAGCAAAAAGCTATCGAATGCCCGATTGTGCGAGGCGTTGCGATAATTAGAACACCAATGCTGAGCATTATGCCGGATAATGCGCTTTTGTGCCGTAATTGGAAAACACCCAAAGTTTCGAAATTCTGCTAAGTGTACTGGCCAGTGTTGTAGACGTCATCAATTCGATGCCATATTACACTGGCATGCCATCATATTGTACTGGTGAGAGAAGAAACGAATCAACAGTGTAGCGTCGATTCATGACGTCATATACATTGACCATTACACTTGGCTATATTTCGGAACATACTCCAAATAATCTTCCATCGTGACTCAGGTAAATATCGACACTTTCTTAAGCAGTCCAGGAATGTTTAAAAGCAGTTCTTAAAATTAAACGGAATTCTTGTAGCCTGGAATCAATTCCATCCTTAACTAGGTCGTGTAATTTGAAATGTCGTCTTACGACTATCTGGTCTACAAGGTCTACAATGTAGCTCAGATAAATATTGACACTTTCTTAAGCATCACAGAAATGTTTAAAAGAAATTCTTTAATTTTAAATATAATTTTTGTTGTCTGGAATCATTTCCACTATTATTTTTAATAACATTAGGTCGTGTAATATGAAATGTCGTTTTCCGACCACTTGGACTACCATGTAATTCAAATAAATATCGACACTTTTTTAAGCAATACAGAAATGTTTAAAACAATTCTGTAATTTTATTATAAATTTTGTAGCCCTGGAATCACTTGCAAAAACATTATTAGGTCGTGTAATATGAAATGCAACAGAAAAAGAAAAGAACGTTTTCTGAGTTATAGTATTATTATAATCTTACACAAAACCTTTAGGGAAAAGTCTTTTAATATAGTAACAAAATGAATACTAATTAAATATTCGCACTTAATATTTTTGGTTATCATACAGTTATAATAACATACTAAAAGTATATTTTTACAGAAATTAGGAAGTTATTCTTTGTTAGATTCAGAAACAACATTGAAGGAAAATTTTAAATTCTTAAATTTTTTCCGAATATTGAAGGGAAAATTATACTTTCTTTTACAGTTGATAACTATATTATTTTTATTAGCTTTAGAAAAATTGATAAAATTATAATATATTATTAAACTGTCTAAATAAATAAATAGGTCATTTGATAATTTTTTTTTATTGATGATCTAAAGACTTTTAATCTTAAATGGGTTTTCTTATTTTAATTAAATGATAATTTTTGGGGTTCCAAAGAAAAAATTCATCGTGTTTGGCTCTTTGTCTATCACACTCCCATCTTATGTTAGCTTATGAATATGAAATTTTACATATGTGCGCATTATGGTCTTAATTAATATACAGCAACCAAAATTTTCTTAATTTCTTGAAGTACATTCCGATAATAGAAAGTGAAGATGAAACCTATGCGTATGTTTCAGTATTAGAAAACATTTACCAAAGGTTCAAGTACAAATCATTAAGGAAAATGCTGGAAAATAGATAAAAAAATTTCTTTTTATATAAATAACTGCATAAATAATTTCACTTACCCTATTATTGCGGGTGTCGTTAGAAAGTTCTTTTAAAATTAAATTAAGGTTCCTTTAACCACTATATTTTTAACCTTTGTTTGCAAAATATTCAACTTCATAGTGTTTCTTTAGAGATAATAGTGAACCATAATATTTACACGTAACTGACCTTCGTAGTAACCTATGTACAAGTAACATTGTCGAATATATCTATCCATTTTTAGAATTTTATAGTACAAAAACGAAATCCTTATAAATTCATCATGTCTGTCATCGCATTACATAAGTGGCCTACCCGCCTTTGACTATTCTTAAATAATGATCAGTGTCGGATCTTAAGTAATTTCATAGATAGTGTGGTTTTTCAAAAACTGTTATTGACTGTTTTTTAACTCGTATAGAAAATAAAAGCTTCAGAGTGTGAAAAATTCGAGGTACTGACTACGAAATCCCAACTTAATGCGTGTTTAACAGGCACTTGGCGAATTTTATGCCCTATATCTTATTCCAAAAACTTCCAAAACTGAGGAACCCTGGCCTAATGCATATCCAACACGCACTTTAAAAAAAAAGAAAAAAAAGAATTAAAACAAAATTTTACAAGTATATAGTTATAGGTGCGTAATTATGGTTCTATAGCCTTCATGGACACAATTTATAAAATTAACCATTAAAGACAAACAAATAAATCAGGAAGTTAATAAAATGTGATGTACACAAATAATTAAAGTGACTTCTAAAAATGAAAGGTTTTATATTTTTACCGTTATTTATAACATTAACGATTAGTGTTTATAAAATAAATTGCCATAGAGCAAGTGCAATTGATTCGTTAAGACTAGAATTTTTTGAATTAGAAAAAGATATATGGGACAATGTATTAGATTCATCTATTTTAAACCCGGTAAATCCAAACTCGGTAAAACGAGGGGGTATTCAAGTGATACGTAAATTTAAAGAATTTGATTGCAAACTTAAAGAAACGTTTCCGCATAGATTAGAATACGGATTAGAATTTCTAAAAAAATTATGGGCTTGGGAAGTGTTACGAACGTACGAACTGAGTAACGTTTATAATTTTTATGAAACATTTCGACGAGTATATTTACGACAATCAGAAAATGAAAATTCGTTAAGTGCCGAAGAAACGTGGGAAAAATTTTCACAATCCAAAGTCCAAGATTTTCAATATAAAGGTGTTATATCTCTTGGTAATCGTATTCAAGAAGTTAGCGCTAACGATCAATTATTTGAAAATGCACTTAAGGTAAATTTAATGGATCTGAGCGTTACGTTACGATCATATTTGCTATTAATGAAACATTTTACATTATAAAAAATACCACCTTTATTTCAGAATTTTGTGACATGTTTCGATCAATATAACCATTATCAAACAAGTTATTTTTTATTGTCCATAATAATAATAATAATAATAATAATAATAATAATTTATTAATAAATTTTTACAATTCATAAGGTCGTCAAGTATTCATCGATACTATAATATGATTTTTCCAACAAAAATTGTTTTGTGGAAGCCCTGAACCCTCTCAATGGGAGGTCTCTTATGTCCTTTGGACATTTGTTGTATAATTTCAAAGCCAGATAATTGATCGATTGTTGAGTACGATTTAGTCTATGAAAAGGTATACTTATCAGACCACTGCCTCTAGTATTATACTCATGATGGTCCGAATTTAATGTCAAATCATGAATGTTGTTTTTCACAAAAAGTAAACAGTTGTAGATGAAAACTGATGGGACTGTTAAAATTTTGAATTTATTAAAGTGTTCTCTACAAGAATCAGTGTATTTAATATTGGCTAAAAGTCGCACGACTTTCTTTTGAATAATAAATATTCTTTTTAACTGTTTACTGTTTCCCCACAATAGAATTCCATATGAGACCATGCTATAGAAATTACTGTAGTAGAATGTAATGACTGTTTCAAGTGACGAGAATTTTATAAGTTTTCTAATTTGATAATAACATATGTTTAGCCTTTTTGATAGGTAATCTATATGGTCGTTCCAAGTTAGGTTCGAATCTGTTATAATACCCAAGAATACCCATATTAATCATTATTACGGTAAAAGATTATAAGGTGACTTGACGGCTGAATCTTTTACCATTTAAAAATTAAAAATTATTGCAGAAATTCAGATAATTGATGCTAGAGGCATTAGTGAGAGATAGTACAAGACCGTATGTAATTATATTATATAATTATGCGTATAATCAGGCGTGAAATCACCTTATAATCTTTCGTCATGATCATTATCAAACAAGTTGTTTGAAAATGGCTACATATTGATCGAAACATGTCATAAATTAAATCTTGAAATCAAACAAAACAATCAAATCTTGAAATAAAAGTGGTGCTTTTTACAAAGTACCACAAGTCAGTTATTAATAACATGCACTTAAGATTTTTATTATTGAATCTCCTATGAAAATAATTTTTTTCTAATAACCCTAAAGTAGGGGTTGCAAAAGTGCGACCCGCGTACCATATATGCAACACGGAACGTCACTACGACGAGTTGTTTTTCGCGCCAATTTATTCATTTAAACTTAGACAGTGGTTTTTTCAAGATTTTTAAAAATTTAACAAAAATTAACTAATTAATACGTAAGAGCAAAGCATTTAGAATC
The DNA here is from genome assembly GCA_035578155.1 of Brachynemurus nebulosus. NCBI lineage: Eukaryota > Metazoa > Arthropoda > Insecta > Neuroptera > Myrmeleontidae > Brachynemurus > Brachynemurus nebulosus. Next base: position 164,581,880 of record JAPWDM010000001.1, read on the forward strand.
ATTTTTAAATTGCAGTCAACTACCCTATTGCACAAGTAATACCCAGATTTATGGTTTTTGTTCCTTTATTTACTTATTTTTCTGCATTATTTTTAAAATGTGGACATAAATAGCTTGTATATGATAGTTTTTTTTTTGTTTTAGCGAATTTCCAGAATGGAATTCAGCTATTACAGTCACTGTCATGACGCGACCTGAGCCCGGGACTATGGCAGAAATTTGTTTTGAAGTCCCTAGAAACCGAAAATAATATTCACATATATATATATATATATATATATATATATATATATATATATATATATATATATATATATATATACACATATATATATGTGTGTGTGTGTGTGTGTCCGCGCGATAACTCTCGAACGAAGTTTCCAATTTTTACGAAACTTGGTGAGAACATTGGAAGTCCCAAACCCTTGGATGAGTTCGTCAGCCAGACACGTCGGATGCCAGAAACATGGTTTTTGTTCTTGCAAAAAATTAGTTTTTTGTCAAAATTTCCACTTATTCAAAAATTTTTGCGAAATTTTTTTACACCATTTAAAAGGGAAGAAAAAATTACGTAAGAAAGGTCTTTAAACTTTTTTTCTATGTCAACTGGTTTCCGAGAAAAACTAATTTTTATAAACGGAAATTCGCTATGTTACGCAGGATGCTGCGACAGGGGTATTTTGTTTTGGTCTGCCAAATCTTTTGATATCTATAATTTGAACCGCCTAATTAAAACTTCGCAAATTCTTGCCCTAAAAGATTAATCTGTTGAAAATAATTTTAGTTCTTAATTCTAATGCTTACAGGAAGCCAATTCTGATTTATGTAATTTGAGACAATCACCGCAACAATTATTATATAATTTATATACAACATTAGCGTTAACTGAATTAAAAGGGTACGCAATGATGCAATTTTCATATATGTTAATGCAATTATATGATAAAGGTAATATAACTCGTGAGGTGGAACTGATGAAAAAGGGATTTGAAGAGCGATCAGGACGTATAATTGAAGTTGTGCAAAAAGTTATGCAAAATGCTAGCCGTGACCTGTGGATTTGTGACCCAAAGAAACACATAAAAGGTAAATTTTACAAAATTTAGTAGTAGGATGATTCTGACGACATTCTTTTTTTATTCCTAGGAGAAACATACGAAGAAATAACCGAATTATTGCAGGGATTCATTGTTAATGAAGTTGATTTGAATTCAGAAGGCACCTGTCGTAAAGATTGTCGACATTATGAGTATACAGAAGTGCATGGATGTTTTAAAAATTTATACTGTGCCCAACAAAGAGCTTGTAAAGGGAAAATAGTGAACTGCCAATACTTTGATGCCGATATGTGGATTTGCCCAAGTGTAAGTTTGCAACTGTAAAAAAAAAATCAAAATGAACTAATTACATATGGTTCTCGACTCTGTCACATAAATGTTGGGGTCAGAGTGGGGAGGGCCAGAATCGATAGAGACTATCCAGTGATAGTTCACTTGAAACCCTTGCAACGTGTGCTTGCAACATATGGAATCGTGGTTTCATTACACTAAATAATTATTGTTTAATATAAATCATTGTACGCAAACTCTAGTTATATGAAAACACATGCGACAAGTGACAACACATTCACTTTGAAACATTCAGTTCAACAATAAACTACAATAACGTTGTCATTCACAATAACAAGGAACCTGGAGAAAAAAATTTAAAAAGAACACTCCTGAATAATATTGACTTGTCCAAGTTTCAATAAATAAAAAATATACATACCTTTATATACGGTATGCACCAAAGACATGACTCATACATAAACAAATAAACTAATATTAGTTTTGCTTCCGAGACTACTAAAGTAGCGGAAACATTGTGATCACTTTTGAAAACTAAAAAAATTTTTCCCTCCAAAATAAAATTTTTTACGCACATTTTACGTTTTAGAGCTTCTTGAACAATTTTGGTTTGGTGTCTGTCCGTCTGTGTGTCGCCAGTTTGACCAAGTGGCATAACTTTTGAACTATTCGATTGTTTTTAATGAAATTTTCAGAAAATATGAATTTTGGTTCCTAGATGGTCCCCTATGAATTTAATCGAAATCGGAGTAATGGTAGCTACGCCGTTACCATGTCATTCTATTAATATACTAAATTGCACTAAGTGGCATACCTTCTGAACTATTCAATTCTTTTTTATGAAATTGTCAGAAATCATGCGGTCTGGTTCCTAGATGGTCTGCTACAAATTTCATTGCATTCGGAATAATAGTATTCACGGCGCTACCATGAAATTCCATTAAATGTCATTATCTTATTTACTGCTAGTCCCACTTCGCTCAAATTTTTAAAGCATTTTGGGGGTTAGTTTCTAAAATATTTTTGCTATTATTTTATAATTAGCCTTTAAGTATTTTGAGTTACAACAAATTTTTATGAACTTTTACATATTAATGAAGTTATTTCTAAAAGAAACGTCTGATAACAAAAATTATTATTAATAGAATGATTGTTTTTCAATTTAAATTCACCTCGCATTTAAAGTTTCGTTACTTAATTAAACAAATAAATATGTAAATGTCAAAACTGTTCCAGTATTAGATACCGTTCCACAAAGGGGGCTTTTACCCTATGTATATTTGGTAGAATATACATACCGTGAAATAGTATTACTCGTGAATTAGTATCTCTTTAAAACATTAATAAATATATCTTATGTTGCAAAAAGCAAGAAAAATTTATTCTTGTAATTTTATTTTTGAAAATCGCTATGATGATAGCTCATTATACACAAATGGCAATTGTTAGTTCACACGTACACAAAGAGGCGTGGCCTATGTGACAAAAGCAAGCGTGAAAGAATCGAGAGTGGTTTGTAATGTATTATACTTTTTCTAGAATCTCTATTCTGGTAGAAGATATGAATATATCGAATATAAAAAGGGACGAATACTAGGTAAAAAAGAACACTGCTCAAACGGTACCACAAAAGTAAATAGTTGGCGGAGAGGGGTCTTTTGGAGATGCTCATATTGTTTCTGTTTATGCGACGAGGACAACGTTGAACAAGGACATAATTCTGACAGATACTTTAGCATGCGTAATGTTGTAGCAGATATTCAAAACAATAGGTAAGGAACCATTCATATATGTATTACGTCACATGCTAACAGAGCGGGGGTGATGGAGGGATTATCAATAGTGAAGTGTCCGACTTAAGATTCGGTTTCAGTTTCGGTTTAGGTACCGAACCAACCGAAACTCCGTTCGTAAGTTGTCGCACTGCCTTCGGTAACAATCGGTACAGCTCGGACTGTGTTTTTCACTCTCAACGTTTTAATCTGATTTTAACGGTTATATTTCATATTACAATATTTCGGATCAATAAGTTTAAAACAAACTTTGTTTGAAAATGGGCTTTTAAGCTTGAAACAATTGTCACAATTAAAAAATAAACGTAGTATTTTTGTTAAGTAATTATTTACAAATATGGAATACCATAAAGTAACACTCAAATCAGTGAATATTATACAGTAGCCGTCCAAGATAGTCACTTCCGAGATAGTCACATTTCGAGTGAAATAGACATACACATACGTCATCCACATATAGAGATGGGATTCTACCCGGAATTTTCCCGGGAAAATTCCCAAAGTGGGTAAAAACGGGGTAAATTCCCGGGAAAATTCCCGAAAAGTGGGTATTTATTTTAATTTACTATTTATCGTAATATTTTTGAATTAAACTATAAAAACCACTGTTTCATAAAGAATATTTGCTAAACGTAAATAATTAATTTTCATACTACATAAATAATAATTAATATATCACGTTATTATACAATTTTTGTTCGACAGTTTTTCTATAGACAATTTATTTTCGTGGCTAGTTGTACAATACGCGTTTCATTTTTCGGTGTCAATTTCCTGGGCCTACCACGACAGTTTTTTCCATTGTTTTCGCCCCTTTAGATTATGTTTTAAGTACTACAATTTCCAAAACATTGAAATTTTAGCTCGATTCTCACTTGTCAATATTGAATTCGTGGCATTTTAATTTTTTTTTTTTTTAAAACGTAGATATTTCTCTGAAATTTGAACACATTGAGTTATAAATTTAAATTAATTGCTAACTTCGTTGAAAAGTCATCTTAAGTTGATCCGACATAATATGTACGCTATCACAGAACAAATAGAACGAATCTAACTGTCTCTTTTCTGCAATCACTTATGTGGAGGTATGTGCATCTTAGGCTGCTTAGGTGTCAGTTGCTCACTACCCGTCGCTCAGTGTAAGTCAGTCAAACAACAATAAATTTGATTGTTGAACCGGCACAAGTAGCGTTGTGGTATCACACACATCACATACATGTATGTGAACCAAAGGTCACGTGACGGCTATCATTACTCACACAAACAGAGTTTACCGCACAAATACAAAGTAAACACCGTGCACGTATACAACATATTTTCTATCTCAAGTGGTTACACAGGTTCCAGTAGTATAGAAATATGTATTTTCTCTCTAGATGCTCTATGTACGCTATAATATATTTTTAAATTTAAAGATAAATAAACATTCAGTATGTACTGAAGCGGTTTTATGATAATAATAATTAAAAAACTTTACATCAACATTATATTATGTAAACCTCCACGCACAATTAACAAATATATAGAGATCTAATTAAAAACACATTTGCAAAGAAGTACAACTAAGTAATCGTTTTTACCCAGGTTTTGGGAATTTTCCCGGGAAAATACCCAATAAATACCCAAATGGGAATTTACCCGGGAAAATTCCCAGTGGGAATTTTCCCGTCGCCCATCTCTATCCACATACTATGTTTGCTCTTGTCTATACGTACATATGCGTCACATGTAATATTTGCTTACTCAGCACATTACATACCCCGTGTACCTGCCGTGTGGTACCTTGTGAAGTTGTGAGGTAGCTACCGTGTAATGTGTGTCGTGTGTGATGCGTATGTACATATATTAGTGTAGACTTCTAGACTAATATATGTGAAGACATTGGTCCGTACAAACATGATGACCAATTTTTTATAGTGGGCTCTAGCACACATTACGTTTACACACTACAAGGGTCTCGTAGACTAAAATTTTTTAAATTTTATTGCATACATATATGCACATATTCTGCATACATAATATGCAAAATGCAAATGCAAAATAAGTAACGTAAAATTCTAGAATATTCTAATCGTCATCTAGCAAAGATATCAAAAAACAAACTTCACTATTGAATTTGTCACTGAAAATGAGATTAAGCAGCACAGTTTGATCAAAATTCTAGAGTGTTCTATTTGTTAACTAGCAAAGATATCGAAAAATCAATTACAGCATTTAATTGGTCATTGAAAAAGAGGCCAAACAGCCTATCTTGACAAATGTTCTGGAATATTCTATTCGTAAACTAGCAAAGATATCCAAACACAGACGTCGCCATTGAATTGGTCACCTAAAAAGAGACCAAATAGCACATTTTGGTAAATGTTCTAGAATATTCTAATTGTCAAGTAGCAAAGATATTGAAAAATTGATTGCACCATTTGACTGTCCAACCAAAATTAAACTAATATAAACTAAATGTTCCATTTTGGCCAACATTCTAGAATGATCTGTTCGTCAGCCAAAATAGAATATTCTAAAACATTTATCAAAATATGATATTTCGTCTTTTTTCCGATAACCAATTAAATGGTGCAACCGGCTTTTCGATATCTTTGTTAGTTGACGAATAGAACATTCTAGAATTTTTGTCAAATTACACTGCTTAATCTAATTTTTAGTAACCAAATCAAAAGTGAAGTCTCTTTTTTGATATCTCTGCTAGCTGACGAGTAGAATATTCTAGAATTTTTGTCAGCTTCGGCTATTTGACGTCTTTTACGCTGATGAATCCTATAGTGAAGTTGGTTTTTCGACATCTCTGCTAGTTTTCTAAAAGTCGCACTTATATTCTTTAATATAACATTCAATTCCGTTTATCTATAGAATTGAATTTTAGGTGTAAATTGTTTCTTAGAATAGTTTTGTTTTAAATAAATTCAGATAAATAATAATTACCACCCCCCCCCCCCCCGCATAAAAGTTAGCCGACGCCCCTGTTCTTCCAATTTTACGTACTTCCCCTTAAATTTTCACCGACCACTACGTACCATTGGATTCCTGGTGTAAGCGTTTACCCCACCTGACGGACGTCTATGACTTTCAAGATAGTCACTAGAGGAACATTTGTGTGACTATCTTGGACGGCTACTGTAACAAATTCGAAATTACAAATTTTCTAATAATTTTTAGAGTCGTGACTGGCCTTCGACTTACCAAAGTGAATCGAATAATTCATTTACAAATTCAACAAGGACAGCTTCTTCCAAAAGGACGAATAAATGAAGATACATTAGAATGGGTTCCGGTAGACAGTTTTTCCGTAACGGACAAAGGAGTTTATAATGGACAGGATTATCACACGTTAACATGGGAATCACGCGCAATTGATTTAGACGATCTGATGGGACAACCAAATCAAGTACTTACGGGTGTTCGGTTTCGAAAAATAGGGACTCATCTACACTTCGAAATTCAAGTGAATCCATTTAATTTCTCATCGGGACTTCTTACTGATCCCAAAAATAAGAATGTATGGATAAGTAATGACAACACTGAAGGTAGTCATGGTAATAATCGAAGGTAAAATTCAGTTTCCACCACAGACCAATGAACACTATTATATTATACTACTAGACAAAGCGTAAAGCCAATTTGTAGGCATTTTTCTTGAAGCAGGTAACAAGGTGAGACGGGTGAGATTTAAGGAATATAATATAATGCCAATTTTTGAACAAATGCGACTGTAATTATTGCAGGACATAATTTGTATACGTACGTATTTTGCAAATAAAACCAATACCACTTTCTTTCTTTCAAAATTTCACAGTTTCTTTTCAAAAAAGTAAAATTTTATTGTCAGTATTATATTTTTACAATAATTATTTGAAAACGTTACTACGGATACAATACATTACTATATTATACAATACTATTCCAAGGTCGGAACTTGGTCGTAACTGGTTGCCTCAATTAGTCTATATTAGGGATTGTAATACCGGTAAACCGGTTTACCGGTAAATTACTAAAAATTCCATAAAATTTTTACCGGTAAATTGCTGATTTTTTACCGGTAATTCGGTAAATTAAAAATAATATGTTTGAAGATTTTTATAAGTTAATTTTATTTCATAGAAGGATGATTCAATTTATTGAACGTAAATGTAAACAATCAAATTACCCCTTACTGTGTATGTATCCATAATAAACTAGTCTATGATACAGTCAAATCGCACAATGCAATGATCAGTTTTAAAATGCATATGAATACAATAAAACGTCCTTTTCGTATTTACTTACATAATATTATTCAAATCAGCTGTATATTTTCTAAAATAATTAACTTACGTTACGTAAGTTAATTAACTTACGTTACGAAAGTAAACATTACGTTACATGATTACATTGTAAGAAGAGGTAAGTAAATTTTTATTACAGGTACTGTATTATATATAATTGATTCATATTTTATGATTACTTAACAAAATGTAAAATTATTTTTTCAATAAACAATAATAATAGGCGGTATATTTCTATGAAGTAAGCTGTAGGATACCTACAAAGTTGTCGGAAATCAAACATATAATTACCGAAAACGACTGTTGGACTTTCCAAAATTTTTGTAATCATAAGTACACGTTCAAATACTGTATATAATGATCTTAATAAAATAATTTTAGGTATTTTTTCTTTTTTTTAATATTTATTCTTACATTTTCTGTGCTTTAGAAAATACCGGTAAATTACCGGTAAACCGGTTTTGCTAAAAAAAATTACCGAATTACCGGTAAATGAAAAAGTCGGTAAATTTACAATCCCTAGTCTATATAATATAATATATAATATGTTCACTGGTCTGTGGTTTCCATAAAATTTTGAATTTTGTACTTAGTAATATTTTATTTTTGTTTAGAACTGAATTCCGAATAAATAAACCGGATGTGCCGATACTAAGTAAAAATTTATCAGTACCCGATTCTCATTCAAATCAATTTTTACACTTTACGAACACCGATGTAGATAAAGATGCCGCCCAAACAACAATTCCATTTTTAGACGCCCAACCGGTAGTATCACAGGTTTCGGTACCATTAAGTGGTGCTGGTATTTATCATAAAGGGCAAGCGGGATACGGTGGATTTATAGCACCAAAAATTATTACGTTTAATTATGCACCATATTTAATTAAACCAACGTCAAAGTAATTGTATTTTTAGTTTTATTTTAACTTAAATGACTGAAATATATTTTTTTATGATTTTAGTTTCATACTTTTTTTTTTTTAAATTGGTATAGTAATAATATTTTAATAGCAGTAACATTGTAATATAATATATTGTGCAATAAGTGGAAGAAGTTGTCTATTACCCATGAGAGCAAGGTTGAGCGCACAATCGAAGTGAGTGCGCTCATTTGTTCGAGTGGGCAATCGACAACACCGCACGAATTGCACATACCATTTTTTATTACTTTTTAAAATAATATTTTTGAGTGTCTGTGTTTTCTTTTTTTTTTTTGTTTTTAAATTAAATACGGTTTAAATTACTTTGTTAATTGTTTCTATAAAGCTAATAATAAGATATTTATTAAATGAAAAATCAAGAGGTGGCTTTACGTGTTTTAATTTGAATGTTTTATAGTCAATTTGCGTGCGCAAAGTGTGATTTACACATGCAAAATGGTATGTATAATTGTGAAATAAGTGCAGGAAGTTGTCGATTGCTCGCGAGAGCAAAGTTAGGTGCACAATCGAAGTGAGTGCGCTGATTACCTCGAGTGAGCAATCGACAACACCGCACTAGTTGCACATACTTTTTTTATTATTTAATTTACTATTTTTTATAACTTTTTAAAATAATATTTTTGAATGTTTATTTTTTTTAAATTAAATATTGTTTAAATTACTTTGTTAGTGGTTTCTATAGAAATAATAATAAGATTTATTAAATGAAAAATTAAGAGATGGCTTTGAGATTTTTGATCACAGGGTAAATAGATAAAGTTACTTTTTTTAAAGGTATTTTTTTAATAATAATATTTTTTATTATAAATTTTTATTAAAAATTATTTTATTTATCCGTGATATTGTCAAATACGCTATTATACGTAACTCAAAGAATACTGGCGGCTGAAGTCTTACTGCGCATACTGAATAAATGGTAGAGCGGAGATAACTTAAGATGGCTGATGAAGCTTTTTTTTTTACATACAGAGTGTTTCAAGCAACTAAGAACTTATAAATTTTAACACAAGGAAAATTTGTTATGATCAAGGGGTGCTTTATTTTATCGTTATTAAATATTTAGCAAAGCTTAAAATAATATCGCGTCAAAATAATGTTTAAAAGTAATAAAACGACAAAAGCAGTAAATTTATTGAGATAACTATAAATAAATCTAAAACAAACCTACTGTTTTGTTTTCAAATTTACTTTTTTGCAATTAAAGAAAACTGTAATAACTATGGATACCAACAAAAAAAATAATACCCATAAAAAACAAGCATATTCTGATCCCAACAATTTTTTCCCATGTTAAATTTTGTATGTTCTTACTTCGTTGAAACAGACTGTAGAATCGTATCTTTCTGACAGACAAGGAAAGGAATATGTATGCGCAATTCATTCTCTCTCAGCCGTCTGTATTGCTTGTGTCCTTACTGATACAATGAACTAAACTGTTTATTTCAATATTTTAAAATAAAATAGAATTTGAAAAAGTACAGCAATTAACAAAATTTATAATAAAGAATTTTATAATTTTTTTTAATCACTCTGACGATTTACACCTTGATAAATTTATAGTTTATATCGTTAATTTCTTCCCAATTTTCACAAATCTCCCCATAATTTTCACATTCTTTTATGCGTTTTCATATGATGATTCAAAACATGACGTTGTATAAAACCACGATTGCACACCGTACAAACGTGGGGCCTCTCACCGGTGTGAGATCTAATATGAACGGTTAAAGTGCATTTCCTGTTGAAACTCTTACCACAGTATGTGCAAGTAAACATTTCCGCACCTACAATTAAATAAATTAAATTACAAGCTTGGAAATATTTGGAATTAAACGAATATTTTACCAGTGTGTGTATTAAAATGTCTTTTCAATTCTTTTGAAGTTTTGAATTGTTTTGGACAAAACGTACACGAATATTTTCTAATATCCGAATGTAAGGCCACGTGGGCTAGTAAATGTGATCTCCGATAGAAACCTTTTCCACAGACGGAACATATGTGCGATCGTCCTTGAATATTGTTGGCAATATCATGGGTAATTAAGTGACTTTTCCAGGATGTTCGTTGAGCGAAACTTTTATCTGTTCAAATATCACTTTAAAAATAAAAAAAATTTAAAACCTATTAAAAAAAAAACTTACTACAATAGTCGCACGTGTACGGATGAACTCCACTATGGATTCGTTGATGTACAACCAAATTAGATGCATCGACAAACGCTTTTCCGCAATATGTACACAAATGTGGCTTTTCACCTATATGAATCTAAAAAAAAAAAACGTTATTACTATTGGGCGGATAAATATAATTTTTTATAGTTCGGTTAAGTAAAAATTGAAATATAAAAATTATAAGATTAGTAGTGATGGGCTTTATAGTTACTTTTAGGTACCAGTAACTATTAGTTACTTTCAGTATAAATACTAGTTATTTTATGTAGTTAGTTAGTTAGTTACTTTTGCATTGTACCTATACGTATTTCAAATAGTACCTAAATACAAACATCCTGATACTATGTAACTATCTTATGTATGGTGAAGATCGTTTACCAGTTACAAGGATTATCGGTTACAATGAAATAAATACTCAATATGTAACCGTAGTATATATAATAAGTTGTGTAATGAGTAGGTAGGACAACATAAAATAATAAAAAATCCACAACTCAGGGACAAAAATATAATTTATTTGCCATGCTTTTGTTAAGTATTTTTTTTTTTAAATTTATTTTTTCTTAAAATTGTAAACTCTTTTACCTCAAATGTGAAACATCTGGACTCATCATAAACTGATAAATCGTTCAAGTCAATCTTGTCCAGAATCCTTATGAAAATGAACAAACATGCCATACATACATATTGGAAATACGTACACAGGCTAGAAGGTGCTATTTAAGTAACTTATACATACTGTGCTATAAGGACTATAAGTAACTAACTATTGTGGAGGTATGTCAGATATGTATATACATAATTTATTGTATAATACATCCATGGTAACTACCTAAGTAACTAAGGGTATTCAAATGGCATCGCTAGTTAGTTAGTTACTTTACAAGTAACTGGTATTTTTTAACAGTTAGTTAGTTACTAGCCCATCACTAAAGATTAGTAAAATCACTGATCTTATGAACATATCATTGTGATATGTATATGTATACAGTTGATCCTTTTTTTATGCGGTGGATAGGAACCGCAAAAAAAAAAATCGCACAAAAAAAATGCATTCAAAAATATCATAAATAGCTATAAAAAGTATAGTTCGGTTCAGATTGTAAAAAAAAATTTTTAGTGCGGTGAATCGAGACCGCATAAAAAAAAGTTTCATTGAGAATATATCTGTTTCATTTTTCAAAATAAAAATTAACTAACTCTTCAAGAACACGTCATCGCCGATCCTGAAAATTTGTTAATTCGTTCACTGTTAAAGAGTTAAACTATTTTAGATGGATATAAGTTATACTATATGAAATTCGCCAGCAAAGGGCCAAACTACTATACCCCGTTTCAAATACAATTGAGTTTTTGAATAAAAAATAAATATCATTTTTTTTATTTTATTTCAATTCTACATCATAAATAATATTGATAATCGATACGAAAAATTTTTTAAAAATGTTATATAATAAATAATAAATTAATTAAAACTTCAAAAATTTTAAAAAATATTATTTGGTTAAAAACAACACTACAAAAGATCCCGATGTCTGTGACGTCATAAAGGTAATGTGTCAAAAGTGTCAAAATTATTAAAATTTAGTAGGAAAAATTATTGATGGTTGTTTCATTGATTTCGACGTTCAAAATCTTGAGGGACATTTTTGCCGGATTTATTTTTGTATTGCTATCACAAAGTGGTACAAAACAAGCTCGATATCTCTTTAGTTTCGATATTTCGACAGTGAACTTTATAACAAGCAATAATTTGGATAGAAACAAGAATTTCAGAGCAACAATAATAGTAGGAGAGCTGCTGGCCGATTTGCAATAGTCATTTCAACACTCGTTAAATTGAGAGGACAGGATCTTGGATACTACTTACTCTACATAATAATTCAGTTCTGGCAAGCCTATTGGGTCGGATTAAGTCGAATAGGCTTGCCAGAACTGAATTTCTGTGTAGAGTAAGTATCCAAGATTCTATCTTCTTAATTTAACGCGTGTTGAAATGACAATTGCAAATTGGCCAGTAGCTCTTGGTCTATAATCTGTTTGAAAATAAAAAGACACTAATGTAGCTGTGTTCAGGCCATATAACCTTTATTACGTCACATAAGCGCTCGTGAACTATCGGCCCGTTATCGGTTTTAAGTTTGAAAATTTATTTTTAATTTAATATAACTTTTTAATTATTACGTTTAAAAAAAAAAATAAAAAGAGTTTTCTTATAAAACTTATATATGATCTTTCCATTTATAACAAAAAAAAATTTTTCTTCAAAAACCTAATTGATGATGTCATCATTAAAAAAATTAAATAATTCTTATATTCGAAACAAATCAATCTTCTATTCTTTTCTAAAAACAAACTGCCAATTTAAAATTTATGTAAATGTAATAATGAAAGAGATAAAGCCAAGAAAACGGAAATTATTTAAATTCATAAGTGATGAAGCATAGTTAAATTTAAGTGAAGCAGACCATATATGATAGTTAGCATGCCGGCTGTCGCTAGAATTTTGCGTCATCATATCTCGCTGCGAGGAATCCCCCCCTTTCTATGGTTATATACATATTTATGGGTCATACACAATCAATGAAATAAGGAATTAAGAAATAAGGAATAAGAAGTATGCCATCTAGTGACGTTGAATGGAACTTTAACGTAACTGCCCAAAGGTATATGTATTTAGGTGTTTTTGTACATCAAAATTCATGAAAAAATAATGTTCGTGATGACTTTTTTTGTCACTAAAGTGAAAAAAATCACGAATTTTGACGTACAAAAGTACCTACATATTTATATCTATGAGCAGTTACGTTAAAGTTCCACTCAACGTCACTAGATGGCATACTTCTTATTCCTTATTTCATTGATTGTGTAGACACCCTTAGAGTTTGTGTTTGTATGTGTAGTATAGTGGATGTTAGTATGTGTGATATTCGTTATGTATGTGGTCGGGGTGCGAGGTGGGAGTGGATACATACTATAGAACAACTATATGATGTATCTTTTACTAACACGATCTAACAATCACAGCCACCATCTAACAATGTATGTTTGCTCTTGTAGAGCCTATAGACGACTAGTTAGTAAGCAGTATAAAATGCAACTTATTCCAATTTTCGGACCATACTTTTTTATATGTACGCTTCATCTGTCTCATCTGTGTTCGCCAGGGTCCTGATAACCCAAAAGCTAACTCAAAAATTAATTACTCAACCGATTTTAAAAATTTTTCACTGTTAGCCTAACATTTTAGATGAATAATTCACTGTTGAGAGATTTACTTTGTGAAACTCCATTTTAAATATTGAATTTGTTTTAAATTCAACCGGTAAAATAATTTAATAAGAGTTGCCTGACTGGCCTTCTTTAAATAATTCACTGTTGAGAAATTTACTTTGTGAAACTCCATTTTAAATATTGAACTTTAAATATTTTAGATGAATACAGGTTTTAGGTGAGATTCCCCAATGCCCAATATTAGGTGTAGATATTACATTTATAATAGGTAGTTGACTAGTAGGTGCATAACAGTTTCTTCTGTATTACATTATTATAGCTACATAATATGTATTTTACCTTTAAATGCGTGTATAGTTTAGGTCTATCTTTGAATTCTTTGCCACATTCTTGACAAACCAAATTATTTGAATTTCCATGTTCCTTTGAATGTTCCTCCAATTCTGCCGAATTTTCAAATCGTCGAAAACAAACAAAACAATTTATGCCATGTGTTAATTTATGTTTTTTTAAATTTCCAAAATTTGGGTATGCTCTGTCGCATTCATCGCACTTAAACTTTCGCTCTACATGTTTAGTTCTCTTATGTTTAGATAATGCTGTTTTATGGGGAAAACTTAATTCACATTTTTCACACTGAAATTTAGACTCTTCTACTTTGTAGTCTACATCACTATTTTCGTGCTTTGCGTCAGCTAATATATTTACTTCTTCTGAGTTATAATAGTCATCATAATCTAGATAATCCGATGTTAAATTTTCGTCTTTAATTTCTACTTTAGTTATGATGTCGGACGATTCTTTATTAAAAGTTTCATTCTCTGTAGGTTGAAATATGCTAAGTAATTTCTTTTCTGATATCAAACTTTTTCTTTTGAACTCGTAGTAACTGAATACTTGATCTATACAATCCTGGCATAATCCTTTTGGTAAGTGATCATTTTCTGATACCTGTAAATTAAATTTTTCAAGTTATTTTCTTCGTACGTAAAAATTATTTGGATGATTATTATGGGATTAATATGTGTGGCACTGACTTGGTCTGATGTATAGAAAGGCCATCTACGACTTCCTAAATAACACAACTGAACAATATGCCCAATATGTTATACACCAACGAACTAAAATACAACTTTTGATCCCGAATGTAAAGGTTCGATCGGACAGTCCGGTTATGACGTGATTTGAGAAATAAATACTAAGATAGAAAAAGTTTTTAAAAGGAAACGTAAAAAACTATATGCAACGTTTATAGATCTACAGAAAGCGTTTGATTCTGTTAACCGTGAAGCATTATGGTACAAATTACATAAAGCTGGAATTTCTTCAAATTTTATACAAATATTGCAAAATATCTACATATAGTAGATACTATTTCAGAATAAAAATTAATGAATACAACTATACGGGAAAACAAATTACAAAAACGGGACTAAGACAAGGATGTCAGCTACCAGCCGTACTATTTAATTTGTTTATTGATGACATTTGTTATTTTATAAGCGAGGTTGACACTCATGTACCATCAATTGGTAAAATAGACTGCCCGATTCTGCTGTAAGCACTGTAGTAACGTCGAGTAGTGACGTCGAGCCGAGGAGCAGTTAGTCGATTAATTGACTAAAATTGTTTTTCAGACAAAATTAGTCATTAATCGAAAATATCGAGCATAGAATAGTCGACTAATCGACTAAATTTTTAGTCGAACTGATGTTAAGGTAACACATATAACTCTTCCAAAAAGGAGGTTTTTTTCGAATTTAATTATGGACTTTTAATATTTTTCTTTTAAGAAAAAGAAAGATATGAAATATCAGAATATATTAGTCAAATAAAAGTGAAAAATTGTATAGATAGATAATTTTTTAGTTTCCATTTCTTGAAGTCCAATAAATAATAATTAATACAGAAAAATTGTTAAATTAGTCGTTTTTAGTCATTTGAAAAAAAAATTAATCATTTTAATCACTTAATCGAAAGTAAAATAGTCGAAAAATATGACTAAATTTAAACAAAATTAGTCGACTAAACCGACTAATCGATTAATCATCCGACATCACTAATATCGAGCTGAAGAGAAATTAGTCGATTAATCGACTAAAATGGTTTTTTAGACAAAATTAGTCTTTAGTCGAAAATATCAAGCACGTAATAGTCGACTAATCGACTAAATTTTTAGTCGAATTCATGAATGGGGTAGCCTATGTAATTCGTTCAAAAAAAATTTTTTTCTTTTGAATTTGATTATTTCTTAATATTTTATTATTATATTTCTTTTTTTTAAAAAAAAAAGCAAGGTGGAAAATGAAAAATCGTACCAATGGATAATTTTTTAGTTTTTGATTTTTCGAATTTTATATAAATAATACAGGAAAAAAATTAAATTAGTCGTTTTTAGTCATTTTAAAAAAATTAGTCATTTTAGTCATTTAGTCGAGGGTAAAATAGTCGATTAAAAACTGACTAAATTTAAACAAAATTAGTCGACTAAACCGATTAATCGATTGATCATCCGACATCACTATTACGCAGTAATGATGTCGGATGATTAATCGACTAGTCGGCTTAAGTCGACTAATTTTGTTTACATTTAGTCATTTTTTAGTCGACTCGATTAAATGACTAAAATGATTAATTTTTTTTAAATGACTAAAATCGACTAATTTAATATTTTTTCTATTTTATTTATTGAACTCAAAAAAAAAAAAAAAATTAGGAAATTACTTATTTGTTATTTGAAATTAACACATTGGGATATGTCATATCCTTTTTTAAGAAAAAAATATTACAATTTAAAAAAAAACATTGTTTTTGAAAAAATAACATAGGTTACCCTATTCACGAATTCGACCAAAAATTCAGTCGATTAGTCGACTATTTTGTGCTCGATATTTTCGGCTAATGACTAATTTTGTTTAAAAAACAACTTTAGTCGATTAATCGACTAATATTGTTCCTCTGCTCGACATCACTAGTACGCAGACGACATGGTTTTGCTATCAGAATCACCAATAGGCCTACAAAGAGCGCTAAATACAGTAGATAAGTACACAAATGAATGGTGTTGATGAATGGAAGTTGACTGTTAATACGAAAAAAAAATCAAGATAATGATATTTAGGCAAGGATATAATATAAAATCAAAATTTAAACTGGGAATTAAGTAAAAACAAATTGGAAGTTGTAGATAATTTTATATACTTGGGTGTACAGTTTAGCTGGAAGCATGAGAGGGCATGTAGAGAAAAAAATTAAAATCGCCAATAATACTCTACATCTAGTAAGGAAAGGCTTTTACAATAAACAGGATATACCTTGCAAAATCAAAATCGATGTTTTTAACACAATGATACGATCCATATTAATTTATAGATCAGAAATCTGGGCACCATATATTACAGAAAATGCCGTAAATAAAATAGATTATAAATATTGCAAAGAAATTTTGCAGATAAAAAAAAGTACTTCGAATTGCGCGGCGGGTATGGAGCTTGAACATATTTTAACTTCGGTGAAAGTAAAAGAGAGGTATATAAATTACTTTTTAAAACTGCGATACCAAGAAAATGAAAACATAAGACCGCTATAAAAATACTGTGTAAAATACCAATATGATCACATAGGACAAGATTTTTGGGTGGATAAAGTATGTGCAGTACTACACGAGTTAAAAATAAGTCACGTTCTAAAAAAAAACAGTTTACGGTGCAGAAATGAAAAAGACAGAAATGCTCTAATGGAAGAATATTACGTGAAAATTTTTGTAGAAATTGAGGAAAGAAAAACTCTTAGATTTTTCAAAAAAAATCATTATGATAAAGGTGCATATTATGTACATAATTTGCCAGATGATCTAAGAAGAGTACTTGCAAATTTTAGAATTGACAATTGGATATGGAATGTGAGTAGAAGCAAGTACGATGAAAACAGACTATGTATGCTATGTAACGAGCCTGAAATAGCGGAGCACTTCTTTATAGATTGTCGTGGTTTAGAGCTGTTAAAAGTAAAATATTCAATAAGCTGTAGAGATCAAAATGATGTTTACTGATGAACTATTTAATCAGAAAAATATTGAAATTTTGACAAACCTATGCCGTTTCATAACAGATTTCTTAAATATTATCAAAAATAAACAACCATAAGTTCCAAGGATGTCTACCTTAAACTAAAAAGTGTATAATATATACTTAATAAAAATATTTAAAATGATATAATTTTCATTGGCAATTGTAATAGATGACTTAAGTTATAAATTGTATATAATACACCACTGTAAGTTATATTGTAAAATTTGATATATTATAAATCAAATAAATTCTATTCATATCATACTGAGATAGAACATAATAATAAAGTTTTTCCTCGTAAAGACCCACAAAAAAATTTAAAATATTAAAAAAAAGAAATACAATAAATACAAAAATCATAAATATAATAATTATAAAAACCATAAATATAAAAAAAAAATAGTGTGATACACTACACTGATTTTTTTTTTATGTTTATACTTCTGGCTTCTATAATTATTATATTTCTGATTTTTATATTTATTATATTTCTGGTTTTTTGTATTTATTATATTTTATGCTACTGAAGAGGGCTACAAAAGTAGCCCAAACCGGTCAAAGGAATTATATATTTTTTGTGAGTCCTTAAGGGGAAAAACTTTATTATTATGTATGATCCAGCCCACAGTACGGCTCAATATAGTGATTTAACTAAGATACAGCACACGGCTACTTTCTGAAAGGTTCGCTCTAAGTGTCCTTCGTGCCCTTAGACAGGTAGTGAACTAAGCGCAAGCAATGGTGTCAAGGATGAGCAAAAGATAAGACTGATTGACCTGATTGACTGACTGGCTTCGCTGACTATCAGAATAAATAAATCCATCGCTTTGCTTCACTTAAAGATGGGGGGGGGCGAGTACAGCTTGGTATTTTGCACGTAATTTAAAAAATCGGGACAAAGTTGCTATGTACTATGTACAGGGCCGGTGAGAGAAATGACGGACCCTCGGGCTTCCTTACGATCGTTGTCGAACGATATAAGAAAATGTCTTTTTCCTCTTTTCCAATATTGTAGATATATGTATAAAGTAAAACGACTAAATAAAAGCAAAAAGTTAATTGATATTCTTAACGTTTTGGAATCATAAACCTTTTTTTTTATTAATGAACAGAAATATTAAATATAAAACGTTGATCATATCTTACGAAAGTTAGTATGTACATAAAAAATAAAATAACAGTATTAATTTGTGACTTACTTGTATCGAAGTGCATTCTTTTAATATTGTTACAAATTTAAATTCTTCAGTTTCTAAAATATCAAATATATTTACAATTGCTTTATCTTGACTTAAACAAGTTCGGCAAATATTATCGAAATCAAAGTTTACCAAGTCTTCATTTTCCATAATATTTATGTAAAAACAGTGTTTGGTTTTAGAATATTATGTAGCATATGTAGCATATGTAGTTTTCAACTTCCCGCACTTAAGACCCGTTTACACGCTAAAGTTTTACCAACTTGTGCCATATATGTACATCATATACATGATATACATACATTTGTGCAAATCAGTTTGTCTAAGGCTGGTCGTCCATTGGTTGCAGACAACTGCGATATTTGATTCTGACGATTACGCACGTTTGTCGTTCGTCCGAAATGATATGTCTACTGTCCGTCCACTAGCCCAATATTCGTCAGTATTTTCCTTTTTAATTTTTTTTTCTCAAGCTATAGATGCTATCAAAATACGTAAAAAACAATTTATGGCACGTAATATGTAAAGGTACACAGTTATAATAATTGTAATTTACCTTCAGTTTCATTTCAATAAAAGTAAAAATTTCATGGAACGAACTTCTTCGCGTAAAAACATCCAAACAAAATTAGATCTGTTCGCACGTCGCAATTATACGCACGGAAACGGACGAACGAGACGTTTTTAATGGACGGGAATGTATAGCTTCACAGCTTTTTGGATCGTTCGCCCGTTTTCATGCGTATTCGTTCGAATTAAATATCGCACGTTCCCGCATCCAAAGGACGTCAGCCTAAGTAAACATGTATGTATGAATGGGCAAGAAAATTGTATCTCATACAAACCCACTGATGCGAGTTGCGTAAACATTGCAGTAGCAGTACAGAAATGTTAAAAACGAATTCCTTAATTTTAAATATAATTCATGTAGCCTGGCACACTTTCCATCGTTAATTGGAAAACATTCGGCCGTGTAATATGAAATGTTGTTTTCCGACCAGTTGGTCTACAGTGATGGCTCTGGTAAATATCGATACTTTCTTAAGCAGTACAGAAATGTTTGAAAACAGTTCTTAAAGTTAAACAGAATTCTTGTAGCCTGATATCATTTCTACCCGTAGCTGGAATAACATTCGGTCTTGTAATATGAAATGTCGTTTTACGACTGCTTGGTTTACCATGTAGCTCACATCAATATCATCGTCATTTTTTAAGCAGTACAGAAATGATAAAAAGCAGTACTTTAATTTAAAATAGCACATGCACCTAAGATGCAACCATTAGGTGCAATTTGAAAAAAACATTTGCCAAAGGTTCGAATACAAATCATTAAGGAAAATGTTGGAAAATTAATAAAATTTTGCCTACAGTATTGCCTACGATAGCGAAGTTGAGCGCATAATCGAAGTGAGTGCGCTGATTTCCTCGAGTGGGCAATCGACAACACCGGAAGAGTTGTACATACTATTTTTTATTACGAGTTTCACATACTTTTTTATTATTATTTTACTATTTTTTATAACTTTTATAATAAAAAAATTGTTTTATTTTTCCGTGATACTATCAAATGCCTTATTATACGTAACTCAAGGAATACTGGCGGCTGAAGTCTTACAGCGCATATTGAATAAATGGTATAGCGGAGGTGAAGTTTTTTTTTTACATATGGAAGTTTTTTTTACACAAGATGAAGTTTTTTTTACATATACACCAATACCTCAATTTGCGTCGTGGTTACGTTCCAAAAAAACACGACGCGAATTGAAACAACGCAAAGTGAATTATAATTTTCTATAGCGAATTTCGAAAAAAAAAATTAAAGATTCGAACCCAAAACAACGCAACTTCGAAAATCGAACGACGCACAGTGAAAATTAGTACTAATTCAGCAGCGACGCAACTTCGAAAAAACGTAAAACGAAACGACGCAAAGTGAAGTGTTAGTGTAATCGTATTTTTCTGACAGACAAGGAAAGAAATATGTACGCGTAACATTGAGCAGAGAATCGACTAGAGAGAATGCTGTGTATTACAAATACATTAGGAAATTGAAGCAAAAAAATTGACTGATGGGATTACTTTAATGGCGGTCAAACCATTAATTTAATCGAACATGTGTTAATATGTTCGATTCAGTGCTCAGTGACGCGCAATACATTCTCTCTCAGCCGTCTGTCTGTATTGCTTGTGTCCTTACTGATCCAATGAACTTAACTGTTTATTCAATATTTTAAAATAAAATAGAATTTGGAAAAGTACAGCAATCAACAAAATTTATAATCAAGAATTTAATTTTATTAATCACTCTGATGGTTTACACCTTGATAAATTTATAGTTTATTTCGTAAATTTCTTCTCAGTTTTCACAAATCTCCCCACAATTTTCACATTCTTTTATGTGTTTTCATATGATGATTCAAAACATGACGTTGTATGAAACCACGACTGCATACTGTACAAACGTGGGGCCTCTCACCGGTGTGAGATCTAATATGAACGGTTAAAGTGCTTTTTCTGTTGAAACTCTTACCACAGTATGTACAAGTAAACATTTCCGCACCTACAATTAAATAAATAAATAATATTATAATAATTTTTCTTTTCTTAATATTGTTTAGAACGCTGATTCTCAAACTTTTTGATCGGCGACCCCCAATTGCAATTAAAAATTTCAAAGAACCCCGGAAATATGTAAAAATGGGTAAGAAATGTGTAAAAAATGAGTGTGTGATTTGTAATCAATAGTTTCTACGATCTCCAGATAGTTTTTGCGGCCTGTCTAAGGGTCGCGACCCCCACTCTGAGAATCACTGGTTTCGAATAAAATGAATATTTTACCTGTATGTATATTAAGATGCCTTTTAAGTTCAAAAGCAGTCTTAAATTGTTTTAGGCACATTGTACAATCATGTTTCTTCATATCTCCATGTCTAAGCAAATGTTCTCGTAAATTGCCCTTCCGATAGAAACCTTTTCCACATTTCGGACATATGTATGAGCGTTCGCGATTATTGCTGGCAATATCATGTGTAATTAAGTGACTTTTCCAGGCGGTGCGGTGTGCAAAACCTTTATCTGTTCAAATATCACGTTAAAAAAATAAGAATTTTTTAAATTTTATTCAAAAAGGAAAATAAACTTACTGCAATATTTGCATTTGTAAGGACGAATTCCATTATGAATACGTAAATGTACAAACAAATTACTTGCTAATGCAAACGTTTTCCCACAATGCACACACAAATGTGATTTTTCTCCTGTATGAACCTAAAAACAATATATTATTACCTTTTCGTTTATTTATAATTGAGCATTTAACAGTATACGAAAGGGCCCTTTGGGGGAAGGAGGGGTAAAAGTGCCTAAATGGGAAATTAAAAATATTACACATTTTTATTTTTTCATGTTTTTTAGATGATTAATTGCATAAATACTGAATATTTTTTATGTTCAGTCAGGTTAAACAATAACACTTTTTAATCTGGTGGAATACTAAAGACAACGGGTATGGGTTCGCTTCAATAAAAATAAGATACTGAGCTGATGTCTCAATACGCTCGCAAACTTAGTAAAAAGAATTTAAGAAAATACCAACTCAGGCAATCCAAAAAAAAAATTCTTAAATGAGTACCTGGGACTATCTAGAATTTTACGAGAATCGGTTAGAAATATTAAATAATTTCATCTGTTATCGTTCAATATGATTGATTTAAGTGGTGAAACGTAAAAATAATTGGTGATTATTTAAAAATCATAAATTTTCAATTTTTTAAAGCGAAAACCTGACCTGAACCGGTACTGAAACCCAAAACTGTTCTTTCCGATCAATAACCATTTAAAACTGTGTAGGTCGAAACGTTTGGGCCTTACCACATAATTATGTCAATCTTTATTACCTTCAAATGCATATAGAGTCCACGTCTTTCTTTAAATTCTTTCCCACATTCCTGGCAAGCAAAATAATTTGAATTTTCATGTTCCTTGGAATGTTCATGTAATTCTTCCGAATTTTCAAATCGTCGATAACAAATATAACAATTTATGCCATGTGTTAATTTATGTTTTTTTAAATTTCCAAAATTTGGGTATGCTCTGTCGCATTCATCACACTTATATTTTCGCTCTACATGATCAGTTGCATTATGTCTAGTTAATGCTGTTTTATAGGGAAAACTTAATCCACATTTTTTACATTTAAACTCAGGCCATTCTATCTGATAGTCGCCATCACTATTTTCGTGATTTAAATCAGATATTCTATTTATTTCTTCTGAATTACAGTAATCACCGTAATCTACATTATCCGATGTTGAATTTTCATCTTTAATTTCTATTTTAGTTACAGGGTCTTCTTTAATTGCTATTTTAGTTATAGGGTCTTCTTTAATTGCTATTTTAGTTATAGGGTCTTCTTGAATTTCTATTTTAGTTATAGGTTCTTCTTTAATTTCTATTTTAGTTATGGTGTCGGACGATTCTTTATTAAAAGTTTCATTTTTTTTAGGCTGAGAAATGCCAAGCAACTTCTTTTCCGATATCAAACTTTTCCTTTTAAATTCGTAATAATTGAATACTTGATCTACACAATCCTGGCATAATCCCTTTGGTAAATTATCATCTTCTGATATCTATAAATTAAAAATTTGGCATGAAATTCAATTTAACTTGTATTGACGAGATTTTAATTACATGTTTGATTACAGAAACTTTCTGCTGCCCCCCTCCTATTTTGTTACACTTTGAATACACCACTATCGGCCGGTTTTACATCCACATTTAGAGCCGACTTGAACACTAAAGCCAAATTTGAAACTAATTTTATTTTTGGTACTGTCTTACAATCGGATTTAAAGCCCCGTTAGTGTAAAAGTCGACTTTAATTTAAACTAAAGTAATAATTATCTCCACTTTTACTGTTTAAAATTGGCTTTAACACATTTGTTATTGCTGATCATTGAATTTCGTCTATAAGCATAATTTTTTTATAAAATATTCATACCTTACTTAAATAAATAAAATAAAAATTTTATTTGTTTGCTTATTTTCATAATATTTTAGATTATTTTTACATCTTGAATTCATATCAAAAATTCTTTTTGGGTTAAACTGGCTGAGTGATTTCTTTTATGATTCATTGTATTACTGGCAATAGCGAAATGAGTGAAATGCGTTTTTTTTCATAGTGCTTTTTTATCCATGCAACACCTAAAACTCCTTTTCCTTTATCAAAAGTAAGCAGACCTGATCATTGCAAAAGAGTCCTAAAAATAAACTTGATGAACCTTTAAAATTATGAACGTAAAACCGGTCGTATGTTTCTCAGCCCTTCAGTATACATATATAAATTACATATTTTGTAATACAGAAAAATTTGGCCCTATCCAAAATAAAAATCCTGAAATTACGTCTGCATGAGATAAGAATTATGTAAAGGATTCTATGATTCATATTTCTAGAATTATTAGTAAAAGACAGGTGTAAAAATCAAAGAAAATTCACTTGTGCAGTTTAAATATTTTACTGTATAAAAATTTTTGGAAATAATTATAAGTAAGCAATATTATAAATGAAGAAATGTGGACCAAATTTTTATCAATCTCTTTTAATAAATTCAACGATTCTAGGTATGATCTATAAGGTTTTTACGATCCCTAAAAAAATAGATATTGCAAACTTCTTTGGCATGTAGTTTAATTTGATTTTTGGGACACATATCTCACATTCTATAAAGGGCATATTCCTAGTACTTATAACTCTTATAAGTACTAGGAATATGTCATGTAAACAATTCTACTAGGAATATGTCATACTTATAAACATGTATTTCTAGTCACTTCAAAATCTTAATAAATAAATAGGATAAACTTATGACTTACTTGTATAGAAGTGCATTCTTTTAATATTGTTATAAATTTAATTGCTTCACTTTTTACAACTTCAAATATATTTATAATTTCCTTATCCTGACTTAAACAAGTTCGGCAAATATTATTGAAGTCAAGGTTTATTAAATCTTCATTTTCCATAATAATTTTGTTGAATTGTCAAAATAGCGTTTGGTTTAAAGGTGGCTGTACACCGAAGGTAACAGCCGTAACAGCTATAACACGTGTTTTTAGCAATGTTTTTAACAATTTTGTAAAGCGGGTTCTACACGATGCTACGAACGTTCCTTCCAACGTTCGATCGAACGTTTGAGGCAATTAAGTTCGATAGTTGGTGCGACGAATGTATCTGCTACACGGTGAATCGAATGTTTGATCCAATACGAATGATGATGTGTTGGTACTCAGTGGCGAGGCTGTTATCTGTCTGATGTTATCTCTAATGTTATACACTGATGTTGTCTCTCTTCACATGAACGAGTCGTGCAGCTGCTGAGTCGAACCAACCAACGCAACCAACATTGACCTTCAAACGTTCGAAGCATCCCTTTGACTCGGTGCAAAAATACCGACATCGAACGGGACACGACCAAGTGCGAACGTTTGACGCTCGACATTGGACACTCGTAGGTTCGAACAACGGCCACACGATGCTATGAACCATCCAACGTCGAATGTTGGAAGGTGTTCGTAGCATCGTGTAGCAGCGGCTTAATATTGGTTAAATTAATGTTAATAACATTTGTAATTAACATGTTAAAATTTACTGAAATATTTAATAACATTTTTGCTTTAACTTTTGTTAATAACATTTGCTTTTCGCATTTGTTATATTTTTCACTAACATGTTAAAAAAGTTTTTAATAACACTGTTAGCAGCACAATTTTTGCTATCGATCTGGAAGCGGTCTAGGTGGTCTAGATCAAAGGATGTCAGTAACAAAATGTTAAAAACAATTTAATTACAATTAGTAACAATTTATGATAGGGTTAAAGTGAATTTGTAAGTGATGACCAAAAAAAAAAGGTCAATTGTGCCGATTTATGGTAGGGTCCAGGTGACTTTTTTTGTCATCATCCAGGTAAAAATTTTTTTGCTGCGAGGGGCGTCAACAGGAAAATTTGCCCCCCTTCCTTATAACTCTAGATCCGGCCCTGCAGGCACCTTAAGAATACCTACTTAACCTACTTATTTATCTTAAGACGTGTCTACACGCTAAAATTTGCTCGTACAAACCAATTTGTATAAAAAGTAAATTTGTGCGTGGTATGTATGGTATGTATACAATATACAAGCGATACAAGTTATTTCCAATTCTTACGCTCATGGACCCAATAAAATTTTGCGCTCCTGCCCCTCCTTATCCTAGTATAATAAACTTAACACGTTGATGGACGCAAGCAATTACAAAAATAATTCCAGTTGGAATATTATGTTTTTTTCAGTTAAGTATATGTGAGTATATGTATTTAAAAATACAACATATGGGACATATGGTAGGAGCGAACTGGAAGGGGTAACTACATAAAATAAAACATTATTTTGGCTTTATGCTACGTATCTACAGTAGAACCTCTATTAACCGGACGGCAGTATCACACAAAAATTTGTCCCGCTAACAGAGATGTCCGCTTAACAGGGACAGAGTAAATTAACATTAAATAATGTAGGTAATGTAGCATTCATAGCTAACTTTTTAATTAAAAATTTTTTAAATGTTTTAATTCAAATCATTTTTATTAACTTCCTTACATTAGAATCATTCTATATGAAAATTTTGTGTCTGATCTATTCATTTGTCTAATCTAATTGTTCGATTCTATTTCAAAGAAATAGAATCGAACAATTTCCATAAATTTCCTAGACATTAGAATCATTGTTAATAAGTTAAAACAAGAACAATTATTCCTAACCCATATAGGTATACATACGCATTAGACGTACTTGCGTCCGGTTAGTGGAGGTAATAATGTACTAAGTAATATGTCCTCGTCAAAAAATATTGTGTCCGCGTCCGGTTAACAGAGGGCCTGCTTAAGAGAGTGCTGAATGCATTGATTTTAGTATAGCATGCCACCGTTATAACAAATTTGTCCGGCTATAGGGGAGGTCCAGTTAAGAGAGATGTCCGTAATCAGAAGTTCTACTGTATAACATTAGATAGTATACCAAGGATAATGTTTGAATTTTTTTGATAATAATTGTAAAAGGTTTGTAAAACCTTTAGAACTTGGAACAAAATAAACATTTTTGTGTGTAATATAATACATATATCAAAAAAAAAAAAAAAAAAATATTATAATGTGAAATATATCAGTAATAAAGAATTATAATAAAAATACAGTTTAAAAAATATATAATTTATTCTGTTATTCGTTTTCAACTTCATTCATCATTGTTTTATGAGTGTTCATATGTTGAACAAGAACATGACGTTGAATGAAACCACGATTGCACACTGTACAAACATGAGGCCTCTCACCAGTATGAATTCTGGTATGAGTACGTAAAGTACATTTTCGATTGAAACTTTTACCACAAAAGGTACAGGTAAACATTTCCGCACCTACAAATTTTTAAAAAAATTATTTGTTTATTGTAAGCAGAAATTTGAATCAAAATAAAATTGAAGTTTAGATTCAATAGGGTATTTGACTAATTTCAAGAGTGTGAAACGTAATTATTAAAAAATATGAGATAAAACAATGGAAATTTGAGTGTTACTGGTAGTTTTGAAGCACAACTTCTAAAAAAACTCTTAAACGTACGTTTCCATTTAAAAAAAAGACTAAGTTTGCATCATAGTTTGAAAACAATAAAAGCTATAAGGCTCCTGACTATAGTAATAAATTGCGTCCATCGCTAACCAACTTTTATTGGAACAATTTTTTGATTAAATCAACAGTTTGACTGTAATAAAAATGAAAACTCTCAAAAACTCAGTCTGCAGAAAAAAATTTAAATTTGTTTTTTTGTTGTATTTTTTTTTCTTTTTGCTACCATAAGCTAAAAACTATCTTTATCCATTCAATACCACTAGTTTTAGTATTATAAACTTAATAGTTCATTTATTACGATTTTTATTTGATTAGAAAAAAGTTATCAAATTATGTTGATTTCTGTTACAGTTCAGGAACATTCAAAAATAAAATAGTTATATATAGCTTAAAAACCACAGTTTAGCACAAAAAATTTCAAATATCGCAGTTTTTATGATTATACAAAAAAGTATAAATCAACTACTTTAATAATCTACTTAATAAATTTCTAACACTGACTGACTGACTGACAGACAACGTACAGCCCAAACCTTTGAGTTTAGAAGAATTAAATTTTGCACAAGAGTTCCTTATGTAACGTAGGTGAGCACTCACCATCTTCATCAACAATTTCAACTCCAAAAAGGACACTACTAAAATTTTTGACCGAATGGGGGCATTTGTAAATGACGAGAAAGGATTTTTGAAAATTCGTCCTCTAAGTGGCTTAAATAGGGGATAAAAAATCGTATGGCAATTTGTCATTTTTGAAGTTAGAGATACATAAATATAAAAATATGTTACCATAGCTATTAAAATAAATAATATATTATTAAATAAATCTTTAGCACTGACTGACAAACAACGCACAGCCTAAACTGTTGGGTTTAGAGGAACGAAATTTAGTACAGCAGATATGAAAATTGGCGTTTAGGCTTCTATTTATAAATAAAAGTCAGTTGTGTATACGTTTCTGGAAATTTATTTCCTAAGGCGTTAAAACAGGAAATGAAAGTTCGCATGGGAAGTTCGTCACTTTTGAAGTTAGAAACGTGGATATTGATTTAGGCTTTTAAAAAACATTAAAAGTGTGCAGAAAGTGAGTACCTAATAAAAAGATGTTGTTGATGGGAAATTCCATCGGGTATACGGCTAGTATTTCTATAAAATATTACATACTTATTACATTAATCACTATGTATATTAATGATATGTGTGTAGTACTAGTTAAAAAGATTGAGAAATATATTTCTTTTTTTCTCGCACCTGTATTACTAAACGAACCGTTGCTATATGTCTCCACCATAGACCAATGAACATATATATTCTATAGACTGACTGTATCAATGAATAAATGAAGCATCCACATACGCTCAAAATGCTATTTTGTAATTTTTACAAATAAATAATTATTGTCAACATATGATACTGATAATAAAATTTATTTTATTTTAATTTTTGAGAAAAATCTGCAATATTTTACTGCAGTATTCGTTTTATTTTCAAAACACGTACATATTGGGAACTCAAATGGAGGCGTGTTTTAAATATTTAGCCTACTGGGAGTAGTTTTTTCATTCGTCACCAGATGACAAAAGTTGACACTTAAAAAAATGGTAGCAATTTGGAATTGTCCGTTTTTATTTGGAAACAGTAAATTATAATGAAAATAAGAATGATATTCAAAAAAATATGTTAGTTTATATTTCGTAAACTAAAAAGCATAAATTTAACGAATTGTCAAAACCTAATAAACAAACTTTGCCTACTGATAGTAGTTATTTTTTTGATCACTAGTTCGCGTATTTTACGCTTCCCAGTACAAATTACGTCCTGCAATAAATATAATCCTATTTACTGAAAAATAAACAACACATTACATTCCTAATATCTCACTTGTCTCACCCCCTTCCCTGTGTCAGAGAAACTGCCTATAAACTGGCTTTACGCTTTGTCTAGTAGTATAATTTAATAGTGTTCATTGGTCTGTGGTCTCCACGTAATTGAAACCACAAACTACGAAATATATGAAATGAAAATAACATTTTACCAGTGTGTATATTAAAATGATGTTTGAGCTGTTGAGAAGATTTGAACTTTTTCGAACACACTGTACATTTATGTTTTCGAATATTTTGATGCGATATCATATGGGATCGTAAAGTTCCTTTCCGATAGAAACCTTTTCCACATTTCGGGCATATGTATGACCGTTCGCGATTATTGCTGGCAATATCATGTGTAATTAAGTGACTTTTCCAGGCGTTGCGGTGTGTAAAACCTTTATCTGTTCAATCAAATATCACGTTAAAAAAATAAGAATTTTTTAAATTTTATTCAAAAAGGAAAATAAACTTACTGCAATATTTGCATTTGTAAGGACGAATTCCATTATGAATACGTAAATGTACAAACAAATTACTTGCTAATGCAAAAGTTTTCCCACAATGCACACACAAATGTGATTTTTCTCCTGTATGAACCTAAAAATAAGATATTATTACCTTTTCGTTTATTTGTAATTGGGCATTTAACAGTATACGAAAGGGCCCTTCGGGATAAGGAGGGGTAAAAGTGCCTAAATGGAAAATTAAAAACTAATAAGCAGCATTAAATGGACAATGTGACAGTTAATCTTATATATCAATGCCGCGTTCGCCAGAAAATTTTGTTAGCCTAACGTTAGCTAACGGAGCTTGCACCGTTACAAACCAGAGGATTCTAATTCAAAAAATTAATGAACGTTAAATATTTTTTCATGGTTTTTCGCGGTATAAATACTTAATATTCTAAAGTACAGTCACATTCAAAAAACAATCAGTCACCAAATTAGAAATTGTTGTTTTAATATTTAATGCATGTTAATTTTTTGAATGCAAGGCCTCTGGTTTGTAGCGGTACATGCTCCGCTAGCTAACGTTAAGCTAACAAAATTTTCTGGCGAACGCGAGCAATAGGGCTTTAAATGTAATCGTTTTCGGATAAAACCACTTTAAGTGAACTTCGAATATTCCCAAATTTTCTCTCAATGCGTGCTCGGATTTTTTTTAGAATCGACTCGCATATGAAGCAGAAGGCGAGTTAATTTGTCTGTATTGAAGGCCATTTCAAGGTCATGTGCAGAAAAAGGAGGCAGAAAACTGTACTTCATGTGTTGTAAAAATATGAAGACGTCACAAAAATGGAATGAGACCATGATTTTCTGACAAAACGTGGCAAAAATTAGGATAGAAGCCGATTTTCGTAAAATTCCAGATAGTCCCAGGTACTCATTTAAGAATATTTTTTTTTTTGGATTGCTCGAGTTGGCATTTTTTTAAATTCTTTTTACTAAGTTTGCGAGCGTATTGAGACATCAGCTCAGCATCTTATTTTTCTTGAAGCGAACTCATATCCGTTGTCTTTAGTATTCCACCAGATTCAAAGATGCCATTGTTTAACCTGACTGACCATAAAAAATATTCAGTATTTATGCAATTAATCATCTAAAAACCATGAAAAAATAAAAATGTGTAATATTTTTAATTTTCCATTTAGGCACTTTTACCCTTCCTTGCCCGGAAGGTCTTTTGTTTCAAATGTTAAATAATTTTATGTGTTATCGTTCAATGTGATTGATTTAAGTGGTGAAACGTAAAAATAATTGATGATTATTTAAAAATCATAAATTTTCAATTTTTTAAAGCGAAAACCTGACCTGCACCGGTACTGAAACCCAAAACTGTCCCTTCCGATCAATAATCATTTAAAACTTTGTAGGTCGAAACGTTTGGGCCTTACCACATAATTATGTCAATCTTTATTACCTTTAAATGCATATAGAGTCCACGTCTTTCTTTAAATTCTTTCCCACATTCCTGGCAAGCAAAATGATTTGAATTTTCATGTTCCTTTGAATGTTCCTGTAATTCTTCCGAATTTTCAAATCGTCGATAACAAATATGACAATTTATGCCATGTGTTAATTCATGTTTTTTTAAATATCCAAAATTTGGGTATGCTCTGTCGCATTCATCACACTTATATTTTCGCTCTACATGATCAGTTGCATTATGTCTAGTTAATGCTGTTTTATAGGGAAAACTTAATCCACATTTTTTACATTTAAATTCAGGCCATTCTATTTGATAGTCTCCATCACTATTTTCGTGATTTAAGTCAGATACTGTGTTTATTTCTTCTGTATTACAGTAATCACCGTAATCTATATTATCCGATGTTGAATTTTCGTCTTTAATTTCAGTTATGGCGTCTTCTTTAATTTCTATTTTAGTTATGGTGTCGGATAATTCTTTACTAAAAGTTTCATTTTTTTTAGGCTGAAAAATGCCAAGCAACTTCTTTTCCGATATCAAACTTTTCCTTTTAAATTCGTAATAATTGAATACTTGATCTACACAATCCTGGCATAATCCCTTTGGTAAATTATCATCTTCTGATATCTATAAATTAAAAATTTGGCATGAAATTCAATTTAACTTGTATTGACGAGATTTTAATTACATGTTTGATTACAGAAACTTTCTGCTGCCCCCCTCCTATTTTGTTACATGTTTGTATAATACACCACTATCGGCCGGTTTTACATCCACATTTAAAGCCGACTTGAACACTAAAGCCAAATTTAAAACTAATTTTATTTTTGGTACTGTTTTACAATCAAATTTAAAGCCCCGTTAGTGTAAAAGTCGACTTTAATTTAAACTAAAGTAAGAATTATCTCCACTTTTACTGTTTAAAATTGGCTTTAACACATTTGTTATTGTTGATCATTGAATTTCGTTTATAAGCATAATTTTTTTATAAAATATTCATACCTTAAATAAATAAAATAAAAATTCTTCTGATATCTATAAATTAAAAATTTGGCATGAAATTTAACTTTTACTGACGAGATTTTAACATGTTTGATTACAATAAAACTCTTTCTGCCCCCCTCCTATTTTGTTACATGTTTGTATGATACCAGTATGTTTCTCAACCCTTCAATATAGGGTAACTTCAAAAATGTAAACTTTACCGCATCGATGCAGCATCATGACTTTTCTGATGCGTCTAATACTACATGATGGGCTGCTGATGCTCTCTTGAAATTTGATGCACATTAGATGTTTTTGAATGGGATATTGGCATCATTTAGCCTCTGATTTGGCTACAGCTAGGCTATAGATAATATAGCAATAAAGTCCTTGTATAGGTATATTATCTTTGAATTTCAACTTAAACTTACTTGAAATTGAAAATATTGAAATTATTTGAATAAAAATATTACATACCTATTTTGAGTACAAGATGTATTCAAATAGTTTAAACAATTTTAATCAAAGGTAAATCTTTTTCAACAATTTGTTTTTCGGAATTATTCCTATTGGTGTTAATACCTACATAATATGGCAAGTAGTTATAATTCTGCATTATACACATGACATGCATCTTGGACACGCATCACCAAGTTTCTTGATGCATTGTTTTAACGCATCAAATGCAAAAATGAACTTTTGATTTTTCGTTGTGATGCGTCTGATGCGTTTTTGAACTTTTGACTCTGCCTCATGCAAGCAGTGATGCATTTTTGAAGTTAGCCATACATATAAATTACATGCACAGACCAATGAACATATTATAAATTATATTATATAGACCAATTATATAAATGTATAAGTGAGGCAGCCAGATACGACTAGGATACGACCGGATAGTATTCTGTAATATAGTAATCAATGCAATAATCAACGGTATCCGTAGTAACGTTTTTAAATAATTATTGTCAAAATATAATATTGACAATTTAACTCTAATAAGAATATTGTAGTTTTTAGCGAATTTCGAAAACTCGAAATTCAGCTATTACAGTAGGTGTCATGACGCAATCTGAGTCCGGGACTATGGCAGAAATCTGTTTTGAGGTCCCTAGAATACGAAAATGATATTCACTAAAATTTATATATATATATATATATATATATATATATATATATATATATATATATATATATGTGTCGCCACGATAACTCTCGAACGAAACGTCTAATGCTTATGAAATTTTGTGTGCGGACTGGATTCTGAATTCGCTCGGCTAAGTTCGTTAGCCAGACACGTCGGATGCCCAGAAGTAGGTTTTCTGGCCATTTTTTATCATTCGATCCTATCATAAGGCAGTTCAATTTTTACATCGTTGAAAAGGAAAAAAAAAATTATGAAGAAAATATTCTTATAATTTTCTTTCTATTTTAAGTATTTTTCGAGAAAATGTAAATTTTCACTTTTATTCTTTCTTTGTTAGTCTAATAAGTAATTTATATTTATATCTCAGTTCTTTATTAAGTATAAAAATATTTCACTTTTTTATTAAAGAATTTTGTGAGAACAAGTGAAAACTATTCACATATATTTGATATAACACACATACATGTATAGAGTTTTGTTTCTCATTTATTGCATTATAATTAGCATGGTTCTATCCCATGTTAAAAAATGTAAATTAAACAGATTTTCTAAGCTAATGTAATGAAGAATTTTTTTTTTTTTATTGAATTTTTAAGTAAACAAGAAATTGAAGATTATGTTATGATATAATATTATTAAATATATGAAACAAAACAAAGTATGTATAATGTACATATGTATGCACGGAAAAATATTTTGAATCGATTTTGAAAATTTTTTCACTAATAATTAATAATGTTAAAGAATTAAACCATTTCAAATGTATTTAAGGTATTTTATGTGAGGTCAAGGTTTTCGGGACCTAAAACGGCCAGAAATTAATTAACCAATCGATTTTAAAAATTTTTTCACAGTTAGTAAGTTAAAGTATTTGAATTAATTAATTAAATGATGTCCGCAAGAAGCGTACGGACTGCCATAGATTATATGAGATCCTTAGAACCCTTTTCTTACTGTTAGAGTACTAGACTTGTATGAGTTTCGCCAGGATTTACTGATCCCATAATTGTAAAAAATAAACTAAACGACCAATTTTAAAAATTTCTTCACTGTTACAGAGCTAAACTATTTTAGATAGATTTAGAATACATTATGTAAGGTCCGCCAGGGTCCACAGGACCCAAAAGTGTCAAAAATAAACTAACTGACCGATTTTGAAAATTTTTTCACTGTTACAGAGCTAAACTATTTTAGATAAATATCGATTACGTTATGTAAGGTCCGCCTCGGTCCATAGGACCCAAAAGTGTCAAAAATAAACTGCCTGATCGATTTTGAAAATTTTTTCACTGTTACAGAGCTAAACTGTTTTAGATAAATATAGATTCCGTTATGTAAGGTCTGCCAAGGTCCATAGGATCCAGAAGTGTCAAAAATAAACTAACTGACCGATTTTGAAAATTTTTTCACTGTTACAGAGCTAAACTATTTTAGATAAATATAAATTACGTTATGTAAGGTCCACCAAGGTCCATAGAACCCAAAAGTGTCAAAAATAAACTAACTGACCGATTTTGAAAATTTTTTCACTGTCACAGAGCTAAACTATTTTAGCTAATATAGATTACGTTATATAAGGTCTGCCAGGGTCCATGGGATCCAAAAGTGTCAAAAATAAACTAACCGACCGATTTTGAAAATTTTTTCACTGTTACAGAGCTAAACTATTTTAGATAAATATAGATTACGTTATGTAAGGTCTGCCAAGGTCCATGGATCCAAAAGTGTCAAAAATAAACTAACCGACCGATTTTGAAAATTTTTTCACTGTTGGGGAACTAACTATTTTAGATAGACATACATTACGTTATTTAGGGTCCGCCAGGGTCCATGGGACCCAAAAGTGGTAAAAATAAACTAACCGACCGATTTTGAAAATTTTTTCACTCTTACAGAGCTAAACTATTTTAGATAAATATAGATTACGTTATGTAAAGTCTGCCAGGGTCCATCGGATCCAAAAGCGTCAAAAATAAACTAGCCGACCGATTTTTAAAATTTTTTCACTGTTGGGGAGCTAAGCTATTTTAGATACATATAGATTACGTTATGTAAGGTCTGAAATGTCAGTAGGACCTAAAAGTGTCAAAAATAAAATAACTGACCGATTTTGAAACCCTTTTACTATTACCAAGGTAAACTATTTTAGATAGGTACAGGTTGTGTTATCTGAGATCCACAACTGTCCTGCGGATGCAAATGCGGCGTAGAATGCTACACAACGGGTTTTGAATATATATATATATATATATATATATATATATATATATATATATATATATATATATATATATATATTACATAAAGTCCGCCTAGAATATACGGTCGAGCTGATTTTTTAATGAGGTCCACCGGGATCTTGCAGATCCGAAAACGCCAGTAATAAGCTATCGAACCGATGCTAAAAAATTTCTCACTGCTAGAGAATTAAATTATTTTAGATGGATACAACTATGCTGCACAAAATTCGTTCGGGTTCTTGGGTCCCCAAAACTACCAAAACTAATTACCCAGCTGATTTTAAAAATTCTTTTACTCTTAGAAAGCTAAACTATTTTAAATAGGTACAGGTCTTAGATGAGATCCGCCAGTGCCCAAGATTTGGAAATTCGCTATGTTATGCAGATGCTGCGACAGGGGTATTTCACTTTTACCATGGAAAAAAAGTTAGGACAGACTTTTTTCACAGCGAAAAAAATGGTATAAAACATTTCTTTGGTCGTTTCGTTGTAGTTAAACACGATAAAAATGAAACAAAAATTCTTATTGGTAAATTTAATTGATTTCAGAACCATAGTAACAATGTATTAAATAATCATATGAATTATACTATTTTATTCGTTAAATTGTCTTACCGTATTACACTTGAGTTTTATTTTTTTCTGAATAAATTTGTGTTTTCTACAACTCAAATTTCTTGCCTAAAAGCAATTTAACTCGAAGAACTGTCAACCCAAAAACGATTCAGCTTCGCTATCGCGTTTTTGTTAGTTAGCAATTCTTCTCGTTAAATTGCTAGGCAACAAATTTTCGTTTGGCAAACCCAAATTTATTCGAAAAAATACAAACCTCTCGTATAATAATAAGTGACAATAAAATTTTACTTTTTTGAGAAGAAACTCCAAAATTTTGAAAGAAAGAAAGTGGTATTCGCCTAATTTTCAAAATACGTACGTATACAAATTATGTCCTGCAATAATTATAGTCGCATTTGTTCAAAAATTGACATTATATTATGTTCTTTAAATCTCACCCGTCTCACCCTGTTACCTGCTTCAAAAAAATGCCTACAAACTACCTTTACGCTTTGTCTAGTAATACAATATAATAGTGTTCATTGGTCTGTGATTACATGTTTTGATACAGAAAAATTCGGGACTATCCAAAATAAAAACCTGAAATCACCTCTTCTTGAAATAAGAATCATATAAAGGATTCTATGATTCATATTTTTAGAATTCTTAGTATGTATAAGACAGGTGTAAAAATCAACGAAAATTCAGTTGTGATGTCTAAATATTATACTGTATAAAAATTTTTGTAAATAATTATAATTAAGCAATATTATAAATGAAGAAACGTTGATCAAATTTTTATCAATCTATTTTCATAAATTCAAGGATTCTAAGGATTTGTAAGGTTTTTACGATCCCTAAAAAAATAGATATTGCAAACTTCTTTGGCACGTAGTTTAATTTGATTTTTGGGACACATACATCATATATTATAAAGGGCATATTCCTAGTACTTATAAGTATTAGTAATATGCCATGTGGACAATTCTACTAAGAATATGTCTACGATGTCTACTGTCTAGGAAGAGTTACTTCAAAATGTTAATAAATAAACAATAAACAGAATAAACTTATGACTTACTTGTATAGAAGTGCATTCTTTTAATATTGTTATAAATTTAATTGCTTCACTTTTTACAACTTTAAATATATTTATAACTTCCTTATCTTGACTTAAACAAGTTCGGCAAATATTATCAAAGTCAAGGTTTATTAAATCTTCATTTTCCATAATAATTTTGTTAAATTGTTAAAATAGCGCCTGGTTTAAGAATACCACGGAGGTAAGAATACCTACCATACCTACTTATGCGTACTTACCCTACTTATCTTAAGACGTGTCTACATGCTAAAACTTTTACAAACCAGTTTGTATAAGTAAATATCATAAATTCGTAAATATGTGCATGGTGTGTATACGGTGTATATCGTGTTAACAGTGTAGTTACATACATTTCATACAAGCTATTTTTAATTCTTGTGCTCATGGATCCAATAAAATTTTACGCTCCTGCCCCTCCTTTCCCTAGTATAATAAACTTAACACGTTGATGGACGCAAGCAATTACAAAAACAATTAAAAATAAAATATTTTGGCTTTATGTTACGTATCTACAATAGAACCTCTGATAACCGGACAGTAGTGTCACACGAAAATTTGTCCAGTAACAGAGATGTCCGCTTAACAGGGACGGAGTAAATTAGCATTAAATAATGTAGCATTATTTTGCAAAATACCACTTTTATTTTTGAAACTGTGACAATATTGTTTCGAACCGTTAGTTCATTTTCAAACAGAATAAAAATTACATTCGATACATGCCTTATATACTAATTTTATCTACCTATACCATATGAAGGGGGAGTGGTATGTGATGTAGAAGTGGAAGGGGCGGGGGTAGTGGGAGAATCCGAAAATCAAGAAAAACATTACATTACATGTGACAAAAGGCAAACAAACACGTTACAAAAGAGTGAAATTGAAATTGGCAAAAAGAC
This sequence comes from Brachynemurus nebulosus, assembly GCA_035578155.1. Lineage (NCBI taxonomy): Eukaryota > Metazoa > Arthropoda > Insecta > Neuroptera > Myrmeleontidae > Brachynemurus > Brachynemurus nebulosus. The sequence continues at coordinate 164,620,302 of JAPWDM010000001.1, forward strand.
AATATTACAGAAAAATACAGGTTAAAGGTTTAAATAAATTATAATATTGAAAATAAAGCTGAACTGTAAATATAGGTGTAGTCATTTAAAAGTTGATCGGAGTTATGTTTATTTATTTCTAGGATAGTTAACTTCTGTTCTTTGTTTGCCTCGTGTAACACAGTAATTTCCCGTTCTGGTGTGTGCCCAGTGTCGTCAATTAAATGCCTCGCAAAAGCAGAGCCGAATTTCTTATTTCTATAGGATCTGAAATGCTCTGTTCTCCGGGTTTCAAAGTTTCTGCCAGTTTGACCGATGTAAAAACTATTACAGTCTTGGCAGTTTAATTTGAAGATATCCGATTTTTTTAAGTTTTTTTAATTTTTGTTTTATTGTTATATATTAAGTTTCCTAGATTAAAGCCTCATTTAAATGCTAACGTATATTATATACGTTTGATTTTTCTAGAATTTTTTTAATTTTATCTACACATAATATATCACCAAAATATATTAGTTTTAAAGTTAGTTTTTGGTTCTGGTTTAAGGGTCCGTCCACACGCTCAAGCTTTACCACCGACTTACTTGCGTAAACCAGGTTTGTGCAAGTAAACATGTACGTATTTTCCCGTCCATACGTACATGTTTACTTGCACAAACCTGGTTTGCGCAAGTAAGTTGGTGGTAAAGCTTGAGCCGTGTGGACGGACTTAACGAAGGGGTAAATTTCTTTTAAAATTTGTTTAAATTCTTTCTTAGCTATTAATTTATGGATTAAGTTTGAATTATATCCGTTATTATTCGCTCTTATTTTTATATTATTTATTTCTTTTTCAACTTTTTAATTCAAAATTTTTTAAATTTTTTAATTTAAATTGATTTTATGAACAAATTTAGGTACTTATACAAAAATACAACGTTTACAAATGCATTTTTAATTAAAACCATTGTTTATAAGTTAAAACATGAACAATTATATCTAACCCATATAGGTGTATACGTACATAAGCACTAGACGTACTCGCGTCCGGTTAGAGGAGGTAATAATGTACTAAATAACACGTCTTCGTCAACAAATATTGTGTCCACGCCCGGTGCTGACTGCATTGGTTTTAGTATAGCATGCAACCGTCATAAAAAAACTGTCAAGCTATGGAAGGGGTCCGTAATCAGAGGTTCTACTGTATAACATTTGATAGTATACCAAAGAAAATGTTTGAATTTTTATACACGATCGTGATAATAACTGTAAAAGGTTTGTAAAACCTTGAGAACTTGGAGCAAAATAAACATTTTTGGGTGTAATATAAATACATATATTAAAAAAAAAAGTATTATAATGTGAAATATACCAGTAATAAGGAATTATAATAAAAATACAATTTAAAAAATATATAATTTATTCTGTTATTCGTTTTCAACTTCATTCGTCATTGTTTTATGAGTGTTCATATGTTGAACAAGAACATGACGTTGTATGAAACCACGATTGCACACTGTACAAACGTGAGGCCTCTCACCAGTATGAATTCTGGTATGAATACGTAAAGTACATTTTCGATTGAAACTTTTACCACAGAAGGTACAGGTAAACATTTCCGCACCTACAAATTAAAAAAAAGATATTTGTTTATTTTAAGCAGAAACTTGAATCAAAATAAAACTGAAGTTTAAATTCAATTGGGTATTTGATTAATTTTAAGAATGTGATTTTTAAAACGTAATTATTCAAAAAATGAAATAAAACAATGGAAATTTGAGTGTTACCGGTAGTTTTGAAACATAATTTTTGAGAACCTCTTAAACATATGTTTTCATTTAAAAAACTTGAAGTTTGCATTATAGTTCAAAAATCATAAAATCTATAAGCCTCCTGACTATAGCAATCAGTTGCCCCCATTGATATCCACAATTCTTATTGGAACAATTTTATGATTAAATCAACGGTTTGGCTGTAATAAAAATGGAAACTCTCGAAAAACTCTGCCTGTAGTATTAAAGTCTATGAACTTTTTTTTTTGATGTTATCATAAGCTAAAAACTGTCCTTATCCATTCAACATCACTGGTTTCAGTGTTTATAAACTTAATAGTTAATATATTACGATCTTTATTTGATTAAAAAAAGTTATCGAATTATGTTGATTCCTGCTACAGTTCAGAAACATTAAAAAATAAAAGTTATGCATTTATTGGGGTTTGTCAAATAGGCGGGGCTTAAGAAAAATGGCTGACGAAAAAGTGCATTAACATTAGTTTTGTAATCCATAGAGTAATAGAGACAACATATCTATCTCTATACTACTGGAACCAGTGTAACCAGTAAGAAATAGAAAATATGTTATATACGTGCATGGGTTTACTTTGTATTTGTGCGATATTGTGTATTTGTGTGAGTAACGGAGATGGTAGGGGCGGTCACGTGGCTCAACTGTTGCATACATAGCTATGACACCACACGCATGTACTAGGGGATGTAACAATGCCAACAACAATCAAATCCATTGTCTTGTGATTGACCTACACTCATCGACTGCTACTGAGAGATTGACTACTAAGTAGCCTAATGTGCCCAGAAATGCACACTGGTGATTACAGAAAAGAGATAGTTGCTGTACCTCTGTACTCTGGGTAGTAATCAGTGTTATATTAAGAAAAAATGATAAATATTAGAACTGAAGGAGAAAATTTTACATATGTAAAACACTTAAAATGTGGAAAAATATGAAATAATGGGTGAATGAGTTAATAAATATTACAATTTGAAGTATACAGACGTCATATTTAAATAGCAAACGTCATAAAATAACTGGAGAACTGTAAATAAATGGAAAAATCAAATCAATTGTATGTATTTTCAGATCTACAAAATTCAGTTCCTAAATGATATTTCAGCAAATGCTTAAGAATAGTCTGATTTTTCAGCACCAGATGTCATACCGCCATTCGACAGATCCCAATAGCTTAAAAACCAGTTTAACACAAAAATTCCAAATATCGTAGTTTTTCTAACTGTACACAAAAAAGTATTTAAATCAATTACTTGAAATATTTCCATAAAATATTACATACTTATTACATTAATCACTATGTATATTAATGATATGTGTGTAAAATAGTTAAAAAGATTGAGAAATATATTTGTTTTTTTCTCGCACCTGTATTGCTCACCGAACCGCTGTATTATGTCTCCACCATAGACCAATGAACATATTATATAATATATTCTATAGACTGACTGTATCAATGAATAAATGAAGCATCCACATACGCTCAAAATGCTATTTTGTAACTTTTACAAATAAATAATTATTGTCAATATAATATAATACTGATAATAAAATTTAAAAATTTAAATTTATTCGTTTTATTTTCAAAACACGTACGTATTGGGAACTCAAATGGAAGCGTGTTTTAAATATTTAGCCTACTGGGAATAGTTTTTCTTTCATTCGTCATGCCAATAGTTGACACTTAAAAAATGGTAGTAATTTGGAATTGCCCGTTTTTATTTGAAAACAGTAAATTATAATGAAAATAAGAATGGCATTTAAAAAACTATGCTAGTTTAGATTTTGTAAACTAAATAGCATAAATTTAATGAATTGTTAAAACCTAATAAACAAACTTTGCCTACTGGTAGTAGTTATTATTTTAATCACTAGTTCGCGTATTTTACGCGTCCCAATACAAATTATGTCCTGCAATAAATATAGTCCTATTTAGTGAAAAATAAACAGCACATTATATTCCTAATATCTCACCTGGTTCACCCCCTTCCCTGCGTCAGGGAAACTACCTATAAACTGGCTCTACGCTTTGTCTAGTAGTATAACATAATAGTGTTCATTGGTCTATGGTCTCCACCAAATTTAAATCACAAACTACGAAATATATGAAATAAAGATAACATTTTACCAGTATGTATATTAAAATGATGTTTGAGCTGTTGAGAAGATTTGAACTTTTTCGAACACACTGTACATTTATGTTTCCGAATATTCTGATGCGACAACATATGGGATCGTAAAGTTCCTTTCCGATAGAAACCTTTTCCACATACAGGACACAGGTGCGTTCGTTCAACTTTATTGCTTAGAATATCATGGGTAAATAAATGACTCTTCCACGAACTACTATCGGGAAAACCTTTACCTATTTCCAAACAAACAAAATGAAAATATAAATTTAAAAGGAAGAAAGGAGGGAGTATAAAAACAGCCAATTTTTGCCCAATGAGCGGCAAGTAAAATAATGATTTGTATTTAAAGTACTCATTCCACAGAATTCAAAAATATCAATTACCCTAGTAACCAGTCCTGTCGTCAGAAATTTGGATCACATTGACGTCCATCTGCGCCGTTTCTGACGAATATACAGACGGCAGACTGACGACAGAATCTAACGTCAGGAAAAGACGGCATAGATACGTAAGTCTGACGAATAATTTTTATAATAACTCTGTCGACAGACTTACGGCAGGAAGACGGCAGCTACTGCTTTAAGGTCTCCCCTCCCATAAGTTTTCAGCGGTTCTCATTTTCATTTTTTAAATTTTGTTAATTCAAAGTGTCAGTCCTTTGTTAAAATTCTTGTTTCCATATATATGTACCAAAATATACATAATAAGAAAGATGAGAGTAGTTCTTATTATTAAACAAAACTGAAAAATTATAAGTTTTTTCAGTTATTGACGAATATAGTTTTATTAAACGTTTAAAAATGAAACAATTTTCTTACATTTTAAGGTTATTTTGTTACAGATTCAGTTTAAAAAAATCATGTAAGCTTATAAGCTTACATGATTTTTTGTCTTGACTTTCTGTCGACAGTCTGACGTCTGTATATTCGTCAGAAACGGCGCAGATGGACGTCAATCTGACGAAGGGTAATGTAGACCTAACTACGTAGATCTAATGTCAGTCTGACGTCAGGCTGGTTGCTAGGGTATAATCATTTTACTTCAAGGGAACATTTTAAAAACTATTACTCAACCACTTGTGACAATACCCTTAATCTACCAATTTCAACTATTTTAATGTTTATATCGCGACGGCATCCGGCCGTATGAGACTCGTTCGGACTTGTTTGTTGCCATAAAGCATCATTGATACTCTATATCAAAAATTAGATTATTTTATTAGGAGCTCTCTTACTAACTCTATTATAAAATAATATACAGGTGAACTTATCTTATTTGAATTAATCGTTACTCTATATAAACCAATAATTATTGTTACAAACATATTAGATGGTTAATTGTCTAGTGCTAGTTTTCAATTATTTTTGTTATATCAGTTTATTCTAGTGATTTTCCGTTTCTTAATATTTTTTTATTATATCTAATCGAGAAAATGCCGTTAAAGTGTATCGACTGCATGAAGTCTCTTGAAAAAAGAGCTCGTAATGAATATCATGAAACCGATGGTGAGTTCCGTTGTTTAAAATGTTACAAAATATTTACTCGTTCATCAAAAAATGTAGTATCAGTGGAGCCACAAAATCAAAAAGAACTCAACAGTGATCACGTCAATCTTCTTATCGAACGAGCTTCATTTTCTCATAATCAATGTATTTTTAAATGTCTTAATAAAAATAATGCACTTCGATTACTTACAAAAGAAGAATGTCTTGAGATTTATATAAATACGAATGTGTACGTTAAGTATGGTTCTTGAACAAACATACTTATTACAAACTCGAGAACCTAATAAAATAATCTGATTTTTGATATAGAGTATCAATGATACTTTATGGCAACAAACAAGTCCGAACGAGTCTCATACGGCCGGATGCTGTCGCGATATAAATATTAAAATAGTTGAAATTGGTAGATTAAGGGTATTGTCACAAGTGGTTGAGTAATAGTTTTTAAAATGTTCCCTTGAAGTAAAATGATTATAATTGATATTTTTGAATTCTGTGGAATGAGTACTTTAATTACAAATCATTATTTTACTTGCCGCTCATTGGGCAAAAATTGGCTGTTTTTATACTCCCTCCTTTATAAATTTTATTAAGAAAACGTACTTACCACAATATTTACACTTATAAGGATGAACTCCAGTATGTGTACGTACATGCGCATTAAAATTACCTTGATAGGAAAATGTTTTCCCACAATATGTACAAAGGAAATCTTTTTCACCGGTGTGATTCTAAAAATAAAATAAAAAAATTATCACTTTTTAATTTTATTACTCTGAAATAGATATTTCAGAGTAATAAAGACACAAAAATTACGCGCGTGTCTTTTAGTGGTGATATTAAAAGCTGTATCAGGTTGAACATTTTCGTATACGTCTAACTGAAAACTGGAACTTAGAGGCACGCAGACAATACGTATTTCTATACCAATTAGACATATGTAAATTTGTTCGACCCGATACAGCTTTTAATTTCACCATCAGAAGCTCGCGTCCAGTTTTTTTGTTGCTGTTAAACAAAAATATAGCTATTATCTATTTATGTTTAAATAAAAATTCAAGAAAAACAACTTGATGTGTACTTTTAGCTAATATCCCATTTTATTGTCTATTAAATATATAATAAATTGTAATAACCTATAGAGTTTTGATCGAAATCCCCATCCTATGTACAGAATATAAAAATAAGGATATTCTCGATAAGGACCGCACGTATTCGAGTCTGTTTACAGAAAATTTTCCCCCGAGAACTGATAAAATTGTCTATATTCAGGGTGAGGGAAATATGACGTATGCATTATTCAATAGTATAACAAAATTAAAATACTTAAGCTAAGAAGGAACCTTATTCAACTGTTAACTTTCAAACAATTTTGAAACTTTACTGAATTGTAGATTTTGTTAAAACTAATCATGAGCCATATTCCGTTCGGCCCTTAAACAATTTAAGGGAGTGAAAACCACCCTTAAAAATTTGAATTTTTTTAAAATTTTGTTAAATATTTTAGAAATAGTAGCAGCGTTAATAAGCAAACTATATATATTTGTAAATAGTACTTTTAAGACCTTTATTGTGATACAAAAATTAAATTTAACTCTGTTGATAATTAAGACGAGTTAACTCGTCATGCAATATAGCGACTCAAAATGCTTTGATATGTATATATTCACTAATACAAGTGCCACCATCTGTGACAGATTTGTCGAAATACCACTTAGCAATTTTGTTTAGTATAATTTCTATTTTTTAATGTTGGCATCTTTGATTTTCTTTCTTTTTTTGTAACCTTATCTATTGTACTTGTCACTGGCAGTAAAAAGTCCGGCAGTATGAGATAATCAATTTTCTCTATGGTTAAAATAAAAGAGTTAAAAAATCTGTGGAGTTTTTTAGTTCCGGAATTGCAAAAATCTACTTTATTTCTAAAAGTAAAATTCTTTTTATTACTCATGCGGGAGAAGTACTAACTTGGCGCACACATTTCTGTACGCAAAATAGCTGTTTGCCCACTGTACTCTTCCCACATACTTTTTTGCGTGCGGAAAGTAACTTTCCACATGCAAATTGACAATAGAACACGCAAAGCCGCCTCTTGATTTTTCATTTAATAAATATTTCATAATTATTTCTATAGAAACCACCAACAAAGTAATTTAAACAATAATTAATTCAGAAAAAAAAGACGAACACTTAAAAATATTATTTTAAAAAGTAATAAAAATGTCAAAAATATTAATTATAATAGAAAAGTATGTGAAATTCGTAATAAAAAATAGTATGTGCAACTCGTGCGGGATTTTCGATTTCCCATTCAAGCGAATGAGCGCATTCACTACGTTCGTGCGCTCAACTTCGCTTTCGTGGGCAATCGACAATTTCCCGCACTTATTGCACAATATACTATTATCAACCGATAATCTACGTGAATAATCTGTAAATATTGTGAATCCTTAAAAATAGAGAATGTCGAATACATGCATCGATATTTTTTACCTTTAAATGCATACGTAAATTCTCTCTCTTCTGATATTCTTTTCCACATACATAACAAACAAAATTATTCGGATTTGGATGTTGTTTAGAGTGTTCTTGTAACTCCTCGGAACTCTCAAATCGTAGAAGACACGTAGGGCAATGAAATTCATGTGTTAATTTATGGGCTTTTAGTCCTGCAGCATTCGCATACTGTTTACCACAATGGTCACATTTAAATCTCTTCTCTACGGGCTCATCTTCAATTTCAAATTCTTTAGCTACAAAACGTGGTAAACATGACAATTTATGCGCTCGCAATCTTTCGGGCATCACAAATCTTTTATTACACACGTCACATTTATATTTCTTTTTTATTGGTTCAATCTCATGTTGTTTAGAGTGTTCTTTTAATTGCTCTGAATTGTCAAATAGACGGAAACATGTGACACAATGAAAATCATGCTTTAACTTATGTACCCGTAACCTTCCCGGCATTATAAATCTTTTATTACATACATCACATTTATATTTCTTTCGTACAGGTTCATTTTCATGTTCTTTAGAATGTTCTTTCAATTCTTGAGAATTTTCAAATCGCCGAAAACATGTAAAACAATGAAAACCATGCTTTAACTTATGTACTCGCAGTCTTCCAGCCACTATAAACGATTTATTACATTCGTCACATTTATGTTTCTTTCGTACAGGTTCATTTTTATGTTCTTTAGAGTGCTCTTCCAATTCTTCGGAATTTTCAAATCGTCGAAAACATTTAAAACAATGAAAACCATGCTTCAACTTATGCACTCGTAACCTTCCGGGCAATACAAATCTTTTATTACATTCGTCACATTTATATTTTTTTTGTATAGGTTCATTTTCGTGTTCTTTAGAATGCTCTGCTAATTCTTGAGAATTTTCAAACCGTCGAAAACATTTAAAACAATGAAAACCATGCTTTAACTTATGTACTCGTAACCTTCCGGGCAATACAAATCTTTTATTACACTCGTCACACTTATATCTTTTTTGTATAGGTTCGGTTTCATGTTCTTTAGAATGCTCTTCCAATTCTTGAGAATTTTCAAATCGACGAGAACACGTAGAACAGTGGAAACCATGTGTTAATTTATGTGCCCGTAGTCTTCCCTCCATTATAAACGATTTATTACATTCGTCACATTTATAGTTCTTTTCTTGAGGCTCATTTTCATGTTCTTTCAATTCCTCAGATTGTTGTAGTCCATCATCTATAGACGATTTAGTGTATTCATCATCTGATTGTTGATTTACAGATTCATTATCTTGCCCTTTAGAATGTTCTTTCAACTCGTTAGAATTTTTAAGTTGCTGAAAACACAAAATAATGAATACCATGAATGGTATCCATAAAATTAAATTTTTATTTCAATTATTCCAAGTAAATTGAGTAGTAATAGTAATAATAATAATAATAATCATTTATTATTAGTGTTGATGAGTTGAAGACGCAGATTCTCACTCGCGCCTCTGGTGATGAAATTGGAAACTGTATCAGGTTGAACATTTACGCATACATCTAATACGGTACTTGACTGTATTTAAAATTTGTGTCAAATGTTAAATAATTCTATGCATTATCATTACATATGTCCAATTTTAATGATGAAACATAAAAAAATTTGATAACTACTTATAAATTTTATTTTGAAAATCACCATTTTTCAACAAATATTCAAATTAGTGAAAACGCGCCATTTTTTGAAAATGACGTAACATTTTGTAGCTAGATATGTCGATTTTGATAATTTTCATCGGTGAGGTGAAATTGTGTTTTCTTTTGAATATTTCTATTAGCTTATATATATAGTAATAATAATCGACCAGAATTCAAATAAGTACTTGCTTTTATTTTGACATTTTATGAATATAATCAAAGTTTTGAGGTTATAAATATTGACATTGACATTTAGTTGCTTCAAAATGTGACGTCACTATAGTGAGTTGTTTTTCTCGCCTTTTTCTCATTTAAAATTGTAGGGTTATTTTTTTGATGATTTTTTACAGAATCTGTCAAAAATAAAAAAAATTACTTAACTGATATGGAAAAACAATGCTTTTAGAATATTTTTGTAACTTCAGTCAAGTACCCTATTAGTCAGTATAATACGTATTTCTATCCCCAATCAGACATATAATCGACCAAAATTCACAGAAATACTCGCTCCTATTTTGAATTACGTTATGAATACAATCAAAGTTTAGAGATTACAAAGACTGGCACTGACGTTTGTTTGCTTTCAAATGGTGACGTCATTATAACAAACCATTTTTCGCAGCAATTTTTTCATTTAAAACGAAATAATTGATTTACAAAATTTATCAAAAATAAAAAAATCATTTAATATGAAAAAATAAGTCATTTAGAATAGTGTGACTTAGCGATGTACTCAATTTACTTGAGATAACCGGAGTACTTGAAGTAAATATCGTATTTTCCGACGTATAACGCGCACCCTAAAATTTTGAATAATTTTTTAGTTATTTTGTATGTTCGCCGTATAACTTTGATAATAAAATAATGAATCATATACCTAACTAAACTACCTAACTACCTAACTAAAATAATTTTAATACATAAATTCATTGTATGGAATAAATTGAAAAGAAAGCAATAAAATAATAAAATAATATTTAAAACGAATAATTATAGTCCGGATAAAATAATTTTTCACAGGACCGGCTTAACGATTTCAGTGTAATACTGTTAGACTGTTTGTATTTATGTATGAGTCTGCTAGAGCAAATAATGTTCCTTTACATACCTACATACATAAACTGATTAAATTAAATCGAATTAACATAATATGTTTTAGAAAATATTACTAATTTTTCCTTAAAAAATGTTCATACAAAACTAGTATATCTTGCCAACAAACTATACACAAATAAAAGTATACATATTAAGAAAAAAAGATGTAACGTTAATAATGTGTTATCTAATAAAATATTATGTAGGTATTTATTTCATTTTTGCTAACTAATATTTTTTTTGTATATACTTTTGAGCATTGAATAAATAGTGGGAATACACTTATATACACAATCTATATGAAAATGAAAAGTGACTAAAGTGTTGACGAATATGGATGGTTAAACAAGACGGGATTTAAAATTTTTCTAGATTAACTGATGTTATATTTGTTAGTATAAATATTTTTAGAACATTTATTAATAAATACTCTCAAATTACAACAAAAATCACATAAAAATTAAAAAATATTCATTACCATCGATAGTTTGTAAGTATTCTGTGTTTGTAGATTATAAAAGGTGTTAATAAATATGACGATTTTGCTTCAAAAAAATTATATCTAAAAAACTTCTATTGTATGGTCCATACAGATATTCTAATATCAACAGTATCTGTGGTTAAATACAAATAATACATACGTACATATTTATACGTACGACACGTACGATGTCATCAAAATGTTTTGTTTATGCGTTCGAATGAAATGGACAACTAGATTAAATATTGCTTGATGTACATTGTATGTGTATGTACCTATGTAGAAAACTAAAAATTTTAAAAATTTGTAAACAAGGTACATATATTAAATTTTAAAAAGTTAAAAAGAGATAAGGAGTTTGTTTATCAATTGATACTGAAAGACAGCCGCCTGTGGGAAAGAAGACAATAAATTTTGTTTTATATGTACCTGCCAGCTAGTTAGACAAATAAATATTGCAAAACTTTAATTCAACAAAATTTGGGGCCCCTTTTTATTTTTGATATAAACCTCACATAATAAAATTTTTCTAAAAAGTTTTTGCTTCTCTATGTTGAATTTCAATAAATTTTCAGGATTTTGTTATTTCTGTTGTAGCAGACTCATACATAAATACAAACAGTCTAACAGTATTACACTGAAATCGTTAAGCCGGTCCTGTGAAAAATTATTTCATCCGGTCTATACTAATAATACTGCTCTTTTGTAATTCTATTTCAAATCATCAACCAACCCAGACATACAGTAGAACCTGTGATTACGGACACCTCTCTTAACCGGACCCCTCCTATAGCCGGACAAATTTTTTATGACGGTGGCATGCTATACTAAAACCAATGCATTCAGCACTCTCTTAAACGAACCCTTTGTTAATCAGTCACGGACACAATATTTTTTGACGAAGACATATTATTTAGTACATTGTTACCTCCATTAACCGGACACGTGTATGTTTAGTGCGTATGTATACCTATACGAGTTAGGTATAGTTGTTCATGTTTTAACTTGTTAACAATGATTCCGATGTGACGATACATTCGTTATAAAATTGATTTAAATTAAAAAATTTTATAAAAAAATTAGTTATGAATGCTACATTATTTAATGTTATTATTTATTCTTCTCCTGTTAAGCGGATACCTCTGTTAGCTGGACAAATTTTTCCGTGACACTGCTGTCCGCTTAACAGAGGTTCTACTGTATTTTTACTGGGAAAATCAAGGTAGATATCGTACGTATTATGATTAATGAATTTACAGAAAAAAATATCAGCAAATCTGGACATTCTATTGTACGAAATACACTAGTGCTTCGATTGAGAGAAAAAAAAATGCGTAGGTATTGGTCACACGGATTAAAAAAAAAAAAAAAAAAAAAAAAAAACTACAAAAATTTTATATAAACAAAAATCATTATATATGTATACAGGGTGGAATTTTAATAACTCTTATACCTTTTGGTGAATTTCGATAAAATTTTACGACAATTTAAAACGAGTTTTTGTTGGAAACAACATAGCTATGTTCTAAACTATGTTGTTTCCAACAAATTTCGTTCTAAATCATCGAAAAATTTTATCGAAATTCCCAAAAGGTATAAGAGTTATTAAAATATCCGTGTGACCAATCATTACGCATTTTTCTTTCTCTCAATCGAAGCACTGGTGTAATTTAAAAAGAAAGTAATCAAATAAGTTATTGCTTCCGAGACTACTAAAGTAGCAGAAGCATTGTGATCACTTTTGAAAAATAAAAAATTTTTTCTCTCCAAAATAAAACTTTTTAGGCACATTTTACGTTTTAGAGCTTCCTGAACAATTTTGGTTTGGTGTCTGTCCGTCCGTCCGTCTGTGTGTCGCCAGTTTGCAACAAGTGGCAGAACTTCTGAACTATCCGATTGTTTTTAATGAAATTTTCAGAAATTATGCAGTTTGGTTCCTAGATGGTTTGATTCCATTAATATACTAAATTGCACCAAGTGGCATAACTTCTGAACTATTCAATTCTTAATTTACTAGTACCACTTTATTTAGAGTTTTAATTGTCTCTAAATAAAGCGGTATTAAAAACTCTAAATTAAGTAATAATATAATAATAAAACTCTAAATAAAGTGGTATTAGTAAAGTAAAAAATTGCCTTTTTATTTTAAAATGGAATACCATAAAGTAACGCTCAAATCTATCAAATATATTCAATTCTTTTTTATGAAATTTTTAGAAATTATGCAGTTTGGTTCATAAATAGTTCCCTATGAATTTAATCGAAATCGGAGTAATGGTAGCTACGCCGCAACCATGAAATCTCATTAAATGCCAATATCTTATTTACTGCTAGTCCCATTTCGCTCAAATTTTTAAAGTATTTTGGGGGTTAGTTTCTAAAATATGTTTGCTATTATTTTATAATTTAGCCTTTCAGTGTTTTGAGTTACAACAATTTTTTATGAACTTTAAGGTGAAAATATAATTTCACGGTATATACATTTGGTAAAATACTGTTTTAAAGTCTTTTACGAGTACGAAGAAGCTGTGTGCCACACCCCATTGACAGCGTATTTTTTTATTTTTATTTATTTGATAACCCGCTTATTATTGGCACAGAAATATATAATATTAAAATAAATACCGTCAAAATTTTTACAGAACTCAGTTTTATATCCGGCGTATAACGTGCACCATGAAATTTCGACAATATTTTTGATGTTACACGCCGTAAAATACAGTATTTATTTTTATACATACCACGCCGTGTGTTAATTTATGTGCTCGCAATCTTCCAGCCATCATAAATCGTTTATTACACTCGTCACATTTATACTTCTTTTTTATCGGCTCATTTTCATGTAATTTAAAGTGTTCCTTCAACTCGTCAGAACTTTCAAATTGTAGAGAACATAACGAACAATTCAACTTATGCGCTAACTGATGTGTTTGTAACATTTTATTATCATCACATTCGAGTTGTTGATTCGTAGATTCATTTTCATGTAGTTTCGAGTGCTCTTTCAAATCGTCCGAATGTTTAAATCGTCTTGGGCACGACGAGCAACGAAAACGATGCGTCAACAGATGCGCCTGTAGTCGTCCAGCATTTATAAATGTTTTATTACATTCATCGCATTTATGCTGTTTTATTAGCTCGTCTTCATGCTCTTTCGCGTGCTCTTTTAAATCGTCCGAATTTCTGAATCGTTTCGAACACACGGAGCAATGAAAACGATGCGTTAACAGATGCGCTTGTAATCGTCCAGCATTTTGAAATGTTTTATTACATTCATCACATTTGTGCTGTTTTATTGGTTCATTTTCATGCTCTTTTGAGTGCTCTTTCAAATCGTCCGAATTTTTGAAGCGTCGTGGACATGACGAGCAATGAAAACGATGCGTTAAAAGATGCGCTTGCAGGCGTCCAGCATTTATAAATGTTTTATTACATTCGTCACATTTAAATTTTCGTTCTACAACAGGTTTATCTGCCGTTTGAGATAATAACGCCTTTAATTCACTATATTCATTTTGGTTCGTTTTTGTTCCAGTTTTATCGGGTGTTTCATTATCCACTACGGTTGCTTCAGTTTTTACATTTACGTTGTTTAATTCTGACCAATAATAATCCTCATTAGGAACATTATCGGGAATTTCATTTTTGATTTCGATTTTAGCTATCGGATTCGATGATTCAGTATTAGAATCATCAGAATTGTCAGAGTTGGAGGCGTGACCAAATACTGAATGACCGAATTGAACTTCATTTTTGATTTCTATTTTAGCGATAGTTTCTGATACGTTTGATAATTCTACATTCGAATCATTAAAATCATCATCAGAAATGTGATCGGATGTTGAATTATCATCTTGAATTACTTCCGCTTTAGTTACGGTATCTGATAATACTTTATTGGGAGTTTCATTACGTTTAAGCTGAATAATGTTAAGTAATTTCTTTTCCGATATCAAACTTTTCTTCTTGAATTCGTAATGATTGAATACTTGATCTATACAATCCTGACATAACCCCTTTGGTAAATTATCGTCTGCTGATATCTATAATTGAAAGAAATTGGTTATACTAAAAAATTACTATGTCTTCTTCAATATATTTGTGCCAACAGAATTGTTATGACTTACTTGAATTGAAGTACATTCTTTTAATATTGTTACGAATTTAACTGCTTCATTTTTTTCAACTTCAAATATTTGTTTAATTGCTTTATCTTGACTCAAACAAGTTCGACAAATATTATTGAAATCAGCGTTTACTAAATCTTCATACTCCATAATGTATAATGTGACAACTTGTTTTCAACCTATTTTTCAGTCACAGCTTGTTTACAGCGTTTACAGTTATCACAGCTTGTTTACGTTGTTTACAGTGCACAGGGGATGAGAAGTACACGGGGTATACGAGGTATACCAGGTATACAGCGTATACGGGGTGTACCAGGTATACAGATAAACTTTTATGATAAACTATTAAGTGGTAACAAGTAATGAATAAGTAGACCAAACGCACGAATGATTAACCGGGCTAAACAGAAATGTCGAATAATTTAGTCGTTGAGATGAGGGAATTTATTATTTTGTGCCATTTTGTGCAGTGTACAGGGCGTACAGGGTGTACAAGCTATAGTATACTCATTATAATAGAGTACTTGATTGCAATTTGAAAATGATTCTAAATGCTTTGTTCTTACCAAGGGGTCAAACTAGTATGTTTACCAAACTGTGCTCACTGTAATCAGCGAGTAACGTAAACACAGTACACATACAATCAAAACACATGATGTATGGACACGAATATACGAAATGAAATGAAATTTTCGATTTCACAATTCAGTTTGAGCAATATTGGAGAGGGGGTGAGTCACCTTCTTAAATTACATATTAGTTAACATAAACTCATTTTTAATGTTAACACACTGACAGTGGGTAATAATCTCACAATAAATGGTTCTGAAATTGGACTGTCGTATGTAAGGTTTTTATAAGGTTTGTTTTTTAATGGATGTTATAGTTTTCGTTATCGAAAATTATCGATACCGAAAATAACGATATTTTCAAAATGAATGGAAACCTAATAAAAACCTTACATACGATAGTCCAACTTCAGAACCACTTATTGTGACATTATTACCCACTGTCAGTGTGTTAATATTAAAAATCAGTGTATGTTAACTAGTATGTAATTTAAGACGGTGACTCACCCCCTTTCCAATATTGCTCAAACTGAATTTTGAAATCGAAAGTTTCATTTGTACGTTATTCTAAATCTCTTAAACTATTTTCCATGAAGAAGAACTTCTTGAACTACCCAAGTAGTACGACTATTCGACACAGTCACCCCCTAGTTAACTACCCCTAGACTTAATATTAGGACATTGAGCAAAAACAGGTCAATTAGATTTTTTGACGTAGATTTCAAATCTGTAAACAAAATTTTTATATTGTTTAAGTTTCACCCCCTTTTTGCAAAATTAACCCCTAAATTTTAATCCCCAACCACCCCTGTTGGTGTAATTTGAACAAATTTAATATCAATAGATAGCTCTTTAAAAAAGAGCAATATCGCCAATTTAAGCTTTTGCTCTATCTCTTACCGTTTTCGAGATATTTAAAAAATTAAATTTTTACCCCAATTTTTGGAGGGCGATTTCACTCCTTTAAACCGTTTTTCCGCCGATAAAAAAAATACGTGTCGCTTATTTTTTAGTGTTCTACAACGTATCTAAGTTTCATCAAAATCGATAGGTCCGACCTCGGGCCCTTTACTTGTTGCGGGCGACACAGATTCTCACTCGCACCGCTGGTGGTAAAATTAGAATTAATATCAAGCTTCGTGAACAATATTCACGAGCCAATTTTGAAGACAAAATATTGAAAAATAATACAAAATATAAATTTGACATTTATGACAGATGGTGATCCTTCTTTACAGAGGTGTCCATATGATAATTTGTAGGGGGCTAGAACTGGGGGTAAGGAGTATTTTAAATATTTTGGATGACGAATGACGACTTGTAAGTAGCTATAAAAAGTTCCAATTTCGACCATGTTGTACATATAAAACTTTATCCTGCTGCTAAAATACTGGGCTACGTTAAAAGAAAAAAAACGTGAGTACCACTACACTTATATATTTTATCGTTTCCCTAAGAGCTAGGGAAGCCAGCCCCTGCTCACGGGTATGAACATCCTTGGCTTCTATACAATTATCGACATTTTTTTCTTTCACTTTGTGCATAAAAGATGAAAAAAATTAAGTTATTAATAAAAAAAAATTTTTTTTACAAATTTATATTTAATATTAAATAACGATTAAAGTAAATAAAATTATAAAATGAATATAATTATTAATTCAAGACAATATTAATCGTATATTTATTATATTTTAAAAATTAAATATATAATTTTTTAAAAATAGTACTCTTAGCATTTTTAAACAAAAATGATATTCTTATTACTATAATAAATTACATTTTTCCTTGTATGATCTACTCACAGACCAATGAACACTATTATATTATACTACTAGACAAAGCGTAAAGCCAGTTTGTAGGCATTTTTCTTGAAGCAGGTAACAGGGTGAAACGGGTGAGATTTAAGGACATAATTTGTATACGTGCGTATTTTGAAAATAAAGCGAATACCACTTTTTTTCTTTCAAAATTTTGTAGTTCTTCTCAAAAAAGTAAAATTTTATTATCAATATTATATTTTTACAATAATTATTTGAAAACGTTACTACGGATACCATCCATTACTATCATAGAACACTAGAAGCAAACTAAAATAAAAAAAGTGTAGATCGCTTGGAGTCATTTGTTGTCTGTCACAGCTTAAGGCATTTAGTCGTTCGCTGTCGGTCACCGAATGCACGGCAATTATTATGTATTGTTGAACTCATTGTTAGTAACACTGCATGGATCTCTGTTCGCATGTAGGTGTTATGTAGTTGTGTGGGTGACCATTCACACACATGCAAACATCAAATCCACACGATTACAAATAGTGTGTACCTACAAGTGGGGAGAAGTGGAAGAGATTTTTTGTTTACGCAGGTATCAGTAGTACAGAGATAGCAATGTTTTCTCTGTTCTCTGTGATTACTATATTACAGAATACTATTAAGGTCGGAACTTGATCGTAACTGGCTGCCTCAATTATACATTTATATAATTAATCTATATAATGTTCATTGGTCTGTGGATCTATTTACTATTTGATAATGTATTTTATTTTCACTTTTTGAAGCTCATATCAAAATTACGTTAAATATTTATATAGCTGCTATCTACTTTCTCCTTTTAAAATTTTTAAGAAGTACCATTTTTGCTTACGTGAACTTACATAAATATATTGAGTATTATAATAGGTTTGTTTTTGCAATTAGTCCTAACAATTCTAACTGTTAGAATGTCTTCTCAGAAAAGAATTTTAAATTCGGTACTGCTAGTTTGCAGGGCTGGGAACTATTTAAAATGATTTCATTTTAAATATGTATTTAAAATACAAAATGGCATTTTGCATTTTCTATTTTAAATAAGTTCGGTCAAACCATTTTTCATTTTGTATTTAAAATGGAAATTTGAATACATTTTGCATTTAAAATGAAAATGCATGTATACTTAAATTTATGTGTATATATATGACACTTTCTTATGACTCATATTAATCATAGAACTCGAATTGAACGTAGTCTAACAAATTGTGTTAAATGTGAGTCGATTTAATTGACTCAAATTTTTTATAATTCGAGTTTCAATGTCACTTGAGTTACTAGAGCTGCAGTTCTCTCAAGTCAAATTTTTCTGATTCAAATCGTGTGCTATTATTTTTAAGACACGTCGATAAGAAATGTTTTAGTATTTCGAGTAGATGATTTTCATAATTTAGAAGCCGCAGTAGTAGCGTAGTCACGGTTTGATTATGTCACATCTGAATTAAATTTTACAATATTTTTGAGTAACAATATTTCAAGAGTTAAATTTTGTTTTCATATTATGCAAACTTTATAAAATTTTCTCAAAAGACTGGGCTGCCCTTATTTAATTTCAATACGTTTGACACTTTCTTAACTTTTTTTTACTAATATAAAAAACGATAAAAGATTTATAGTATAAAAAAGTAAAAAAAGCATTTTGCATTTTATAATCCATTTTAAATAGCTATTTTTCATTTTCTATTTTAAATATGTTCAGCAAAACCATTTTCCATTTTGTATTTTAAATGCATTTTTGGAAACCATTTTCCATTTTCTATTTTAAATGGTTTCTATGAACCATTTTTCCCAACCCTGCTAGTTTGATCTTCTTTTAAACAATAGAACTCACCGAACTGGTTCTAGAACTAAATTTACAATACTAGCCATAGAGCGAGTATTTCAAATTCGCACATGCGTATTATTGTATAAATGTCATTGTAAATACATTCCTTGAAAACGCCAATGAATACAATGTAAGAAAATGAATATCTTAACACGTTGACGGTCACAGATGCCGTAAAATGTCAAATGAAACTTGACTAACTGCGACACAACGTTGTACCCCGTCAACAATTCCATAATATAAAGTGTACATCAAAAAGGTATGATATATTTCACTTAAATTTAAGCATGATTCATCACTTACGAATTTAAGAAATTCCCGTTTTCTTAGCTTTATCTCTTCCATTGTTGCACATGCGTAAATTTTAAATTCGCAGTTTGTTTTTAGAAAAGAATAGAACATTGATTTGTTTCAAATATAAGAATTATTTAATTTTTTTAATTATATACATTGAAACGGGGTATACATTGAAAAACAATGGAGTAGTATGTGCTCTACAATTCATTACATATTGTGTAGCACATCAAATACCTGAGGTACCGAGGGTACCTACTGTACCTAGACAGAGAGCGAGCTACGTTTATTTATGTACTTTATAACAATAACTGGTGTATTAGCTGTCAAATAGTGTATCAATTAGGCGTTTCGTCATAATTTCTCATGATCGTCAACATGTTAACTTAGGTACCCTGGATGAAATTACGAAATAGTTTTTAAATAGTCAAAGATGATCTTAAAAAAAAATTGATCCGATATGAATTTAGTATTTGAACTAAACTGCAGTTTAAATGTACAAATTTGAATTTACTGCAGAAACAAACCTAATAGAAATACAATAAATATATATTTCTCGTTATTATTAGGATAGGACGCTTTCTTCAGTTGCAACTCTATGAGTCTTCATATGTTGAATGAGGACATGGCGTTGTATGAAACCACGATTACATATTATGCAAACATGAGGTCTTTCATCCGTATGAATTCTATTATGAACCGTTAGTGTACTCCTTCGATTAAAGCTCTTACCACAGTACGTACAAGTAAACATTTTTTCGCCTAAAATAAAAAAGAGGGAAGTAAGATTTTTTAAAATACAATGGGGAATTTGACTAATTTTGGGAAATTATTTTAAAACACACATATTTATGTATTATGCATGTATACGTTTTTAATTTTTAAAAATAATGCCTAAAATTGTTAGAAAAAATTATTTTAGTATTTGTTCTCAAAATTTGCGCGAAAACGTTTACTAGCTGTCAGTTACGTCACATTCTCTAGATAGCAACAGATGTCCTGTAACTAAGAAAAAAAATGTTTATTTTTCCTGTAACTAGGAAAAGAAATTGTTTATTTTTGAAAAAAATTAATTAAATTTTGATTAATTTCCGTAGTTATGTTTGCTAACCGGAAATTAAGTAGCAGCACTAGTGGTGATAGTGTTGAAATAAGCAACGTCACAGCCCGTTTCTGCTTACGTGGATTTTAGCTAAAAAATTACTTTATTAATTAAATTTTTTTAAATCAAATAATGATAGTTAAGATGAATTAGTATAATAAATTGCTGTTTTTTATTATAAATTTTCATTAAAATTTGTTTTAATTGCTTTTCTTTGATACTGTCAAATACCCCATTAAGAGGGTTTAAGTAGAATTTAAGCTACTTAAAATACACTTCAATGGAATTACTTTGATGTAAATACGTTTGCAAAATCTGCAGGCATTAAATCTGTTCAGTTTAACCCCTTTAATGATGCACAAGAAAAATTTTTTCAACAGAAACTGTCACATTTTCCATGACAGGTTAGGATATATTAAGAAGAAACTACTAACTCTAGTGATTACATGTTTTTCATATTATCTACACCAGTGATTCTCAAAGTAGGAGTCGTAAAAATAATTAAATCAAATACCCAATACCCATTTTGTACACATTTGAGGGATCCTTTAAAATTTTTAAATACAAAAGGGGGCCGCGGGCCAAAAAATTTAAGAACCACTGATCTACATGTTTTTACAGATTTATCGCTTTAAAAATAACACACATTTTTTACGAATATGAAACAAACATGATAAACATTTTCTTTCGATCAAGAATTATCAGCTGCCCCAATGGAATCTTCGCGACTGGCCTTAAATTGTATCCAGAAGGTAATAGTGACGTCGATAGTGATCCACTAACACGATATAAATGAAAAATGCACAGTATTTTTACACTTGATCAATTAAAAATACATCTGGTTGTGACTAATCTTAACAGAAACTAGATTTCAATAAATTTAAAAAAAGTGGCGAAGTGCGCAAGTCAAAAATGTTCAATTATACGTAAAACTAACGAGATAGAGGTTGAAACAGAACAAACCCCACTGGAAACATGGAAAATGTCGGTTCTACCGTTACAAGAAGAAAATAAAACTATAATAAAGAGATTGGAAAAAGCAACGAAGAACCATAACCTGTTGGAAAATATCACTTTCTGTAGGATTTCGCGCAACAATTATAATTAAATCTAAGGGACGTGAAATATTCTGACAAAGGGGACAATACTACAATTCCATAATCTGAAAGACCTTAACAAGGCGTCCCTAAAAATATACAAAAAGCGTAGTCTACACAAAAAAACCACGTTTATAGTACCGATTATCACTCATCTCAAACTGTAAATAGTAAAAGAAGCCTTAAATCACTTAAAATAACATAAATATTTTACCAGTATGTATATTAAGATGCCTTTTGAGTTCACAAGAAGTTTTGAATTGTTTCGGGCACATTGTACAATCGAATTTTCTCACATCCACATGCGTGACCATATGCATTCGCAAAGTTCCCTTTCGATAAAAGCTTTTACCACACGTAGAACACACATGTGATCGTTCGCGTTTATTACTGGCAATTGCATGTGTAATTAAGTGACTCTTCCACGACGACCATTGTGCAAAACCTTTATCTATATAAACAAATAAAATTAAGAAAATAAAATTAAAAAACAGCAAAAATCCACTTTTTGCACACTCCAAGAACAATAACATCAAGTGAGAGGGGCAAGCCACACCTAGCTTACACACGTACGTTGTCTACTTAAGTAGTGTGTGTGTTCATACAACGCGTTCTTATTGATCACGGACGGTCCGTATACATTCAAGTCAGTTTTAAATCTACATGTATTTATCTACATATATTATATAACAGGTTTTAGTCGAATTGTTGTCATTGCTATACATTGTTGAAGTATTTTATTGTAATTTATTAATGTTTATTACACTAGCGGAAAAAATTAAAGGATCAAAAAAAAAATTCCAAATTTTTTAGACCTTTATACGACCACTTCTCGCTGAGATATCGGATTTTGAATGGAACAGAGTCATTTCGTCTTTGACCATCGATATCTCAGCAACCAATGATCGCAAAGAAAATTGAAGATGGGTTTTAAAAACTTGAATAAATTCTCTACAAGGATTATCCATTATTTTAAAAAAAAAATTTTTTGCATGAATTAAAGTTTTTTTTTGAAAAAACAAGGGCCAATCTTTGTAGAGAATTTATTCAAGTCTTTAAAACCCATCTTCAATTTTCTTTGCGATCATTGGTTGCTGAGATATCGATGGTCAAAGACGAAATGACTCTGTTCCATTCGAAGTCCGATATCTCAGCGAGAAGTGGTCATATAAAGGCCTAAAAAAAAGCAAATTAAAACTGAATGAACAAATTATCCGGTCCATACAGTGGTTAAGTCTGAAATTTTTTTTCTAAATCTGTGGACCAAAAAAAGAAACCGAAAAAAATTCGAAAATTTTCTTTTTAGTGTATTTATTCGGATTGAGCGATACACGTTGCTTTGAAAATTTTTTCATCGCAAGATCTCAAAACTAGAAACTTCCAGCTTTAAATTGTTTTATTTGCGACTCCGATACAACCATTTTTAACGAAGATACAGCCATTCGGAAAATCGCTAAAAATTTGGAATTTTTTTTATCCTTTAATTTTTTCCGCTAATGTATTAGTATTTAATTAAGACGTATTTTTGTTATAAAATTTATAAAATTTATTTTATGAATTTTGTTAGGTGTAATTTTATTTAGTAGAAAGGGTAGGATAATTATTGATTTAAGTTTTCACTGGGACTCCAAAAACTGCAACTCAGGAGGGTAAGGGAATATTTTGTTGCACTTCTTGAAGTTCAACTGTATTAATAAGTACAAATGGATTATAAAAAGATACTCACTACAATATTCACATGTGTAAGGACGAACTCCATTATGGATACGCAAATGTGCATTTAAATTAGTTACTAATGCAAAAGCTCTTCCACAATATGTACACAAATGTGGCTTTTCACCTGTATGAACCTAAAAAAACAAATTTTAATAAATTTAAGTGTACTTCTGTATCGTATACGTTATAGTAGCACTACATTCTCGCGAGGTCGCCTCGACGAGACGTTCATCGAGGTTTTAACGAGGCGAAGGCGAGACAACACGAGTATGTACCGTCTACACTCTCGCTCATTACTCAGTTATTCATACTGCTCATACGCGTTCGTATAGTTTGAAATGTCAATCATAGATGGACAAGATGGGTGATGTCGGTGACATGGATTCAAATAACTGCTGCTGCAGTTCTATGTACTGTTGAATCCTATAATTTTCTTCATGCATATTACACAAAAAAGTTTAAAATAACGTTTTTGTAAATTTAAGGCATGATTTTAGGTTATGTATAAAAACATAATAGTACGCAGATATGCAACATATGCAATATCAACACACGAGTATATGCGAGAGTGTAGTTGATCGCCTCGCCTCGTGTCTCGTGTCCTTTGACTTGTGACAAAAAACCGACTCAGTTCGGAGACCTGACGAGGCGAGGCAAGGCTTGACGAGGCGAGGCGAGGTAACACGAGAGCATCAACTACACTCTCGGCCTCGCGTCGCCTCGTGTTGCCTCGACGAGAGTGTAGTGCTACTATTATATAATCCAGCTATTATATAGAATGGTCCAGAATTATGTGCTGTGATTGCTCGTGCTAATAGTACGTTCAAAAATAAGGGTACCTTTTTACATACACTTTTTTCTAAAACTCATTAATAAGGGAGATACAAGGGACATACATGTACCATCCAAAATCACCCCTTAATTATCATTGAGGAGAGAATCAACTAGAGAGAATGCTGTGTATTACAAATACATTAGGAAATTGAACCAAAAAAATTGACTGATGTGAGCAAAAAAATTGACTGATGGGATTACTTTAATGGCGGTCAAATCATTAATTTAATAGTTTAATTGGTTTATCTAATATTTATAAACAAGTCTCCGTGGTTACAATTTGGGCTTACTAAAATGGAGTCATGCTTTAAAATTTAATGCCTGTGTTATCTCTAGGAAACATATGTTAATATGTTTGATTCAGTGCTCTGTGTTAATTATAAATAGTGGAATAAGTGTTAACATAAATTTAATTACCCTAATGCAAAATACACATCCCTAAAATATCAATTCGTTATTCAAAAGCGTTTGGAAAATATTTAGGGAAAAAATGGTTTTCATTTCATCCTTTTACAGGGTTGTATCTCCCTTATTAATGAGTTTTGGAAATAAGTGTACATGAAAAGGTACTATTATTTTTTAACGAACTATCAGCTCTAGTAATTACGGTACATAATTCTGGACCATCCTATATAATTGAAACGTTTTATTGCATTTATTAACACAACGAATTATTATAACGTTGACTAGATTTCTAGATTTCAGTTATAAAAAGGCATACACCTAAGCGACCCCTACAGTCTCAATAATATTATACAAAATCTACCATTGTACAATAATACAAATAGCTTGTAGGTTATAAGGAAATCAAATAAAGGTGTGGTTTAATATTTAGCCTACTGGCAATAGTTTCTTCATTCGCCACCAGATGGTAAAAATTGACACTTAAAAAAATGGTAGCAATTTGAAATTGTCCATTTTTATTTGAAAATAGTAAATTATTATGAATAAATTAGAATGATATTAAAAAAATATATAAATTTGTATTTTGTAAATTAAACAATATAAATCTTGTGAATTGTCAAAATCTAATAAGCAAATCTTGTCTACTGGCAGTAGTTATTTTTTTGACCACTAGTTCGCGTATCCAAGTTTTACGATTCCTAATTTGGCGACGCAAAGATTCTCACTCGCGCCTCTGGTGGTAAATTTAGAACTAGCATCAAGTAAAAATATACGTCTCCGATTAATGAGCAATATAAAATCTAGTAATCCGCGCATAATTTGTCTAGTACATTTTTCTATCGACAATTAAACGTATCCAAAAATTTTTACTTGATACAGCTTCTAATTTTAAAAAACCAGGAGCGCTCGCGTAATCTTTGCGTCACCAATACTAAAAGGTTTAATATATTGTGTAGATCGACAGTTTGAAATATATTTTGCAATTCGCTAATATTGTAGAAGTCTAAATGCAACCTAAATTTATTTAAAAGCATCTATACAATAAAAAAAATTTTATAAATTGTTTGAAAATTTTCAATTTTTCTTGTCAATTTTATTAACCTGTGAATTTAATAAATAGAAACTACCCATTTATATCTATCTATTCTACAAAAGAGTTATTTTCGATACATATGCGTAAAGAGAGGTATTCTAGTAGGCTTAAATTGGGGCACGAGTCTAAGGGATTGACGTATACACAACGAGATCGAGTGCGCTCTATACCCCTACGAGCCGTCAGCCTCATATTAGTATAATATGCTTATTTATTTTCGACGTACCGACGTAATACTAACACGAGTATGTCATATAATACTAAGCACCCATTGTGTATGCATCAGTCCCTTTAGCGAGTGCCCCAGTTTAAGCCTATTGGATACCTCACTTTACGCATACGTATCGAACATAATTTTTTATAACGACGGCTTCTAAAATTTAATAGAGAGAAAAAAATTAATTATTTTTAAGTAATATTAGAAAATAGTAGGGTTAATTTTATTTTATAATGTTATGTGAAAAAATTTTTTTTATTAATTTATAGATCATTTTTATTTTTTTATTAATTTGTTGATCGTTTCCATGTTTAATTTGAATATGATTATCATTGATAAATGAATATCATTATTTTCTCGCATAGTTTTAGCTACTTTCACGCACAGTTGTACTTTCGCGCACAGTTACTGTCGTTTTTTTTACGCCCACTACACAACACTCGAATACTGAACTTTAGAAGCGGGTGCTATAAATAGTATATTGTACAATAAGTTAGAAATAAGCTTTTCCCACGTATTTTACACTATACTTTTTCTACGAGCACATTTTTTTCGTAAAATTAGCATAAATAATTAAAATAAAATTTAAATAAGTAGTAAAAATTTTAAAATTTATAATGTCAATGGTAAAATGTTCAAATTTTTGCCAAAGCATACTTTGAAACTATGGAAACAATAATAAATAATCAACATACAGTTGACTTTCGGAGATTGTCCAAACAAAAATTGTCAATATTGCAGTGATATGGATTTAAACATCGCATGTTTACATTACACGAATACTGCAAACACATAATTTTTGTGAATACAATGTTCGTGTGACGTAAACATACGATGTTTAAATCCCTAACACTGAAATATGGACAATTTGCGATTGGACAATCTCCGAAAGTCCACTGTACATATATGTATTTTTAGTATTATTTCTATATATTATATATTAAACTAACGGAACAGCCTACTTTTTTATTATTATATTAAGGCGTGGGAAATAATTTCCCACTGTATTTCCGTACAGTGTGGGCAATTGTTAATTTTTACATATAGTTAGCCGTGCACAAAATGTTACTTTTAATAGTAGGAGTAGAAAATTTTTTTTTTTTTTAATTTGTAGATCGTTTTTATTTTTTTTATTAATTTGTAGATCGTTTTTATTTTTTTTATTAATTTGTTGATCGTTTCCATGTTTAATTTGAATATGATTATACGGACAAATGAATATCATTACTTTCTGGAATAGTTTTAGCTACCTTCACGCACAGTTACTGTCGTTTGTTTTAGAATGATATGAAAACTGCTCTTTACGCCTACTACACAACGCTCGAATATTGAA
This sequence comes from Brachynemurus nebulosus, assembly GCA_035578155.1. Taxonomy (NCBI): domain Eukaryota; kingdom Metazoa; phylum Arthropoda; class Insecta; order Neuroptera; family Myrmeleontidae; genus Brachynemurus; species Brachynemurus nebulosus. The sequence continues at coordinate 164,647,867 of JAPWDM010000001.1, forward strand.
CTTTAGAAGCGGGTGTTATAAAAAATATATCTATCTAACGGTAACAATATATTTACGGTACCTTTAAGTGCACCTTTAGATTAATTTTTCGTTTAAATTCCTTTCCACATTCTTGGCAAACAAATATATTTGGATTTGCGTGCTCTTTTGAATGTTCTGTCAATTCTTCAGAAGTTTCGAATCGTCGAAAACAGGAAAAACAATGAAAACCGTGTGTCAATTTATGATTTTTTAAACTTCCCAATGCTATAAATGATTTATCACATTCATTACATTTATATTTTCGTTCTGTATGTCCGTTTCTATTATGGCTTGACAATGCTCTTTCTGTCGGAAATGTTAAATTACATTGTTCACATTTAAACTCAGAATCTTTGTCCGATTTACAGTCTATTTCTTCGATATCTTCTGTATCATTATTTGCTTCGTTTACTTCAGGCTTCACACTAATATCTTCTAAACAGTAATAATCGTCATAGTAATTATAATCCGATGTTGAATTATCATCATGAATTTCATTTTTAATTTCTATTTTATTTAATGAGTCCGATGCTTCTGTTTTATAAGTTTCATTCTGTTTACGCTGAACAATGCTAAGTAACTTTTTCTCTGATAATAAACTTCGTCTTTTGAACTCGTAATAATTGAATACTTGATCTATACAATCCTGGCATAAACCTTTTGGTAAGTTATCATCTGCTGATATCTATAAATAAAAGCAAATTTTCTCACAATATTATCCTATACATTATGTTTGTTTTTAATATTTTGTTTTTACAAAATAATAAACTAATAAAATTATAATGACTTACTTGTATTGAAGTACATTCTTTTAATATTGTCACAAACTTAATTGCTTCAATTTTTTCAACTTCAAATATTTGTTTTATTGCTTTGTCTTTACTTAAACATGTTCGACAAATATTCTTAAATTCTACATTTAATAATTCATTATGTTCCATTATAATACAAAAAAAGATATTCACACTTTTTTACAAAAAAAAAGTCGTTTTTGTGCTTACTGTTGTTAAGGTGGCAGATTATTAAGGGGATTACTTCTATGTAATACATTTAAGGGTGCTTGTAACGCTTGTAATTTTATATTTTTATATGATTTATGTTTACGATGTTTATATTGACATACATATTTGAATTGTGTAATGTTTATTAATAACAGTAAGCGTCGTAAGCGTACTAAGAGTTCCATTCACAATCCAGCTTATAATCCGTCCAGTTCGGTGGGTTTGCTCTGCACACGTTGTGCACCAGTGCACGACCACTCTGCAAAACGCCCTTATTCTTATCGAAGTTAAGTTGTCGACTGGGTAAGCATGACTAATTTATAATTGGTTTTTACCATGTCAATTTTTAATATAAACATAATTTAATATAAAATATAACATAAAATAAAAATTCTCTGAGATATGTTCTGTTCTGTGAGTACGCAATACAATAGAATTTCATGTATGCATGTGTGGTATATGTAAGGCGACCAGGCGTGCCGTTTTCAACGGGACAGTCCCATTTTTCGGAGACATGTCCCGATGTCCCAACCAAACTTCTCGGGACGCCCATTTGTCCCGTTTTAGCAATATTTGAACTTATACCTACGCTATTTTATGAAAAGTTTTATTCATTATTTACAATAATTTTAACTGCCTTTAAAACCCTTTACTTGGGTTCTTTCGTCTTTTCCCAAATATGAGAGGACGTATTCATTTTGGCAGTACATATTGAGTTATGAAGATGTCTAATTGTATTATTCATATTCTAATGATAAAATTAACTTATTACTCTGAATAAAATATTATCACTGGTGTAAGAGGTTTGGCTATGATTTCCTTGATAATATCTTTTTGTTTTTCTATCTTCCTACTCCTATCCAAATTATCGTTTCAATATCAAAGGTCTCATGCTACAGTGGTGGTGAAATCATCCGCCACCAAATTAATTTTATGGTAGAAAGAAAAATTAGCACTCTAAATGACTTTAAAAACGGTTCCGCGACAAAATAACCGCGGACAAAATAACTGCGACAAAATAACCGTAGATAACATAACCGAATGACAAAATAACCTTAGACAAAATAACTGTGGATAAAATAACCGAACGACAAAATTACCAAACGACAAAATAACCTTAAAGTTTATTTATTTATTATTTTGTTAAAATATTAAATCCAAATTACAAAGATAAAACTGTAGCAATATCTTGTAAATACTTATGTTTTTGTCCTGCGTTATATTTAATCACAAAGTATAGTGTCAAAACTAACCTAACCTTCGGGCAAAGGGTAATCTTAACTAACCTCACCACCTAGTTTTTATGTCAAAGTCGAAGTATATTGCCAAAACTAATTAAACTAACCTAACCTTAACTAACCTCACCATCTATAACCTTAACCTAATTAGTTTTTATATCAAAGTCGAAGTATATTGTCAAAACTAACTAAACTAACCTAACCTTAACTAACCTCACCACCCATAACCTTAGCCTAATTAGTTTTTATACCAAAGTCGAAGTATATTGTCAAAACTAACTAAACTAACCTACCTTAACTAACCTCACCACTTATAACCTTAACCTAATTAGTTTTTATACCAAAGTCGAAGTATATTGTCTAAACTAACTAAACTAACCTAACCTTAGCTAGCCTCACCACCTGTAACCTTAACCTAATTAGTTTTTATATCAAAGTCGAAGTATATTGTCAAAACTAACTAAACTAACCTAACCTTAACTAACCTCACCACATAGTTAAAAATAATGTTTCCCAAGCTTAGTTTTTTAAATACTATAGTTTTCACCCATTAACGTTCGTTTTTAAATGCAATAGTTTAAATACCAACATCTAAGCTAAGATCTATTGTAATTTAACTATCTTTTATATATTGGGAGCAAAAAAAATCTTAATCATATCACAGCCGCATGTATCCTAACTCAAAAGAATAATTAACGATGTTTATTTTGTTATTCGGTTATTTTGTCGTACAGCTATTTTGTCGTTCGGTTATTTTGTCCACAGTTATTTTGTCTAAGGTCATTTTGTCGTTCGGTTATTTTATCGCGGTTGTTTTGTCCACAGTTATTTAGTCACGGCACCTTTAAAAACACCATATTTATTTAAATTTTCAAAAATTACGAACCCCCTTTTTCTCATGAAGGTACTCCGTACCCCCCAAATCCCCCAGTAAGGTCGGCTGTCACGTTTTGACTCTTTACAAATCTGGTCACCTTAGGTATAATATGTAAAAGAAAAGTATGTGAAAGTGTCCCTTTTTATTGGCTATCTTCCATTTTGTTGAATATAATCCAAATATCTTGACTGTATATCAGTATGTATGTAACCTTTAAAGCCTAAAATTGGAAGTTAAAATTATATTTGTTCTTTTGATATCTCGAAAACTATAAAAGAACATAGTCTTTCAGTAGGGGTTAAGTTTAAATTAACGAAATGTTACTCCTTAAACCAGAGCCGTGTAGACAAGTACGGCTAGTGAAAAAAATTAAGATATAGGCACATTTATATTAAATGAAAATGACTCATACCTTAAAAATGTAAAAATGAAGTTTTGTTATATATAAAAGTTATTATAATTTCTACTACCCTTTTTCAATAGATTAGATAGTAATGATAGATTAGATCTTGTGAGAGATAGCTAAATTACGAGATTTTCTGATACATAAATTTATGTGAATTCTTCATGCATGAATCATTTTCAGTTCATATAAATTCGAGAATATTCTCGTATTAATGCTAATTTTTACAATCATGAAACCGATTACGGGATGAAACCGATTCTCATCCGAAAACTATTTAAGAGTTAGCATAGTGTGAGTTAAGGATGGGCCAAAAATATCGATATTTCTTCATAAAAATATCGATAATTATCGTCGATATTTTAATTTCGGTTATCAGAGTACCCATACTTAATTCGGAGTATTAAAAACTATATTTTTATTTTGAAGGGACCCGGTGTCATTGTTAAAATTTCTCCAAAGTAACGTGAAAACTTATTTAATAGGGATTTCTTTTTGCTCAACTTTATTTTTGGATAAACTAATATTTTATTGGCGACGCAGATTCCCACTCGTGCCTCTAATGATAAAATTAGAACTAGTATCAAGTAAAAAAATACGTATACGTTTAATTGGTGATATAATATCTAGTAATCCGCACATAATTTGTATAATACATATTTCTATTGACAATTAAACGTATACAAATGTTTTTACTTGATTTTATAGGAACTCTACGTTTCATGTCCTCTAATACAAATAAAAATAATATTAAATTTAAAACGTTTTTATTTATAATAAAACTGTTGATGGCGTGATGTTTTGAGTATTATTGTTATATTTTATTTACAAGTACTTATTGTTATATTTCTTTATTATTCAGTCGTTTTATGAGTTTTCATATGTTGAATCAAAACGTGACGTTGTATAAAGCCACGTTCACATATCTGACATACATGCGGTCTCTCATCGGTATGAATTCGTCTATGAACTGTTAATGTACTCTGCCGATTAAAACTTTTACCGCAATATGTACATGTGAAATTCTTTTCACCTGCAAATAACAATTAAAATTCAATAAACATAAAGCTTTATAATTTTTTTTTTTAAATACCTGTGTGTATGTTAACATGCGTCTTCAAATCTGACGCAGTTTTGAACTGTTTCGGGCATAAATTACAAACGTACTGTCGAATATCTAAATGTCTTTTCATATGAAGTCTTAACGTTCCTTTTCGAGGAAATGTTTTTCCACATTTTGGACAATCGAACATACTTTCCCGTCTGTGTTTTATTAAATGTGTTTTCCAGGAAGACCATTGTACAAACTCTTTCGCTATAAAAATTGTAAATTTAAAACTTTCTCAATGAAATTTAAAGATACATCAAAGATATATAAATACTTACGACAATAACTACATGAATAGGGTTTAACACCATTATGAATTCGTAAATGAGTATTCAGATTTCCTTGTAATGCAAACGTTTTTCCGCAAAAAGTACAGAGATGTGGCTTTTCTCCTGTGTGCGTCTGTTAAAAATACAAATTAATTAGATTATACACACAGACAAAATATGAAAAAATATCCTAAATACAAAATACCTATATTACATAGCAAGCCCCCATGACGCACGCTCTCATTTAACAATTATGTCATCACACAAGATGTGTATAATGGCACCCCTTCGTGTTTCAAAACAAATATGTTTGAGGGTGTTAGTATCTTGTTTACAATTTAACTCTTGTGCGTCTTTTCTATTTTTTACCTGATGCTATCTTGTGTTAAAAAAACAAACAATGATTAAAATTTATGTACTGAAGTTTTGTTATCTAAGTAATAGTTTGTAACAGTAAATTATGCAAATATATAAATCAGTAACATTGACGCCCATGACCTTTGAATTTCTAATTTAACAATTTCTCCTCCAACGGCCCCAGTAAATTGCGTAATGGGAGCTTCCTATGTAATAGCTAATAAGCTATTTAAGTCAATTAAGGTTTAATATAGTTTAGGATCTACAGCTAAACAACCTATAATTCCAGATTTCTTTTTCTTTCAACAAGCTTTTACTGATAAGAATTGATATTTTTATCTGCATATTCTGATAGGACTTTTTTACGTAGAATTTAAATATCTTAGAATTTTTCTATGATTACCGGTTTTCGAGTTATGGCCTCGACCATACTGATTTATTTTTCGACCGAAACAAAAACAATTTTTAAAAATACAGTTTTCTTAAATTTTTGTGGTAATCATCGAAGATAAATACAACATATGGTATATCGATAGAAAAGGGAAAAAGAAAGCTAGTTAACTATGCCAAAATATACTTAATGTTCCCTAAAAAAAGAAAAAAAAACTTCCAAAGTCATAAATCGAAAACCGGTAGTCGCAGAAAACTTCTAAAATACTTAAGTCCTACGTAAAAAAAAAAAAATGTGCTATCAGAATGTGTAAATAAAAATACCATACCGAAACACTAAAAAGTTGTTGGTAGAAAAAAATTTAAAATTATGGAATTTTTAGTTATAACTCCTAAACTACATGGAATCTGGGAAGTTTAAGGATTAGCATTCCACGCGTCTAGTGTTTTTATCTAACTCATCTTATTTAACCGAAATTGTATCTCTCACTGTTTACAAGAACTCTAATACTGGAAATTTATTAGTGACACCCTTATGACATATTCAATTTAATTATGACATAAAGTTCACATTTAAGTCAAACGAAATTTAAAAAGATACTTCTATAATCTAGTTTAAGACTAGAGCAGAAATTCCCAAAATGTGAGTCCCAATAATTTTTCTAATCTTTGCAAGCTTCCCCGATTTCCTTTGATTTTTGCAAAAAAGGTGGACACTCTGTGCTAGTATTTTATGTGTATGACGGGCTGTAATTTTTTTATACCTTAATGTGATATTTCAAATTAATCTTCCTCTTGAATTCTTTGCCACAATCTTGACAAACGAAACAATCCAAATTCGTGTGTTCTTTTTTGTGTTCTTCTAGTTCAGCGGCCGTCTCAAATTTTCGGAAACATGTTTTACAATTGTAACCATGCTTTAACATATGATTATTATAGTAACCGATTGCCTTAAAACCTTTTCCACATTCATTACATTTATATTTTTTATATAAATGTTTCTCCTCGGTGTGAACGGCCAGTTCCGTTTTCGATGTAAACGTGATTTCACATTCATCGCATTTAAATTGGTCCGCTTTCTCCGAATTTCGTGTTCGTTCTTTATATTTTCGTTTCGGTCGAATTTCTTCTTCTATATCATCATCGTCCGTTTTAATTTCGATTTTAACGTCTAAATAATTATTGTATTCTCCTTCGTCATCTTCTGGGTAATAGTTGTCGTCGGGTGTTTCGCATTTTACTTCTGGATCATTGCAATCTGTATCATTTATATTGTTCTCTTCTTTGCATGGTGTGTTAAATATATTTAATAATTTTTTTTCGGACAATAAACACTGCTTTCGAAATTTATAATTGTTATTTACTTGATCTATACAAATTTCACATATCCCTTTCGGTAAATTGTCTGTGACTGATATCTTAAATAAATAAAGTTCAAATATAGCTACTTCTCTTTATAAATAAAATTTATTAACTTTAAATGAAAACTTGAGTGATTTCACGAAGCAATTTGAAACAGTATTACATGTTTTTTTTCGAGACTATCAAGAGTCTTGTTCCGGCTTAATTTAGTACAGGGACTCTACTGTAGGGATGTTGGATAATTAATCGATTAATCGGTTTAGTCGACTAATTTTGTTTAAATTCGGTCATTTTTCAGTCGACTATTTTACCCTCGACTAAATGGGTAAAATGATTTACTTTTTTAAAATGACTAATTTAATAGTTTTCTCTATTATTTAGAGAAAATTTATTAAGACTGGAAAAATTAAAAACTATAAATTATCCATTTGTACTATTTTTCATTTTTAGATCATTAACACATCAGAAATCAATAATTAATCAGGTCATCAAAAATCAATAATTCAATTCAAAAGAAAACATTGTTTCTGGAAGAGTTACATAGATTATTCAATTCATTATTTCGATTAAAAATTTAGTCGATTAATCGACTACTGCAGGCTCGATATTTTCGACTTATGACTAATTCTGTCTAAAAAAAATCTTCAGTCGATTAACCGACTAACTGCTCCTCGACTCGACATCACTAGAGCTATTTTGTTTCTGTGAAATCAGTCAGTATTTCAAATTTTTTTAGTTATAAATCATGAAATTAGTTTTTAAATGCCTTTAAAAAAAATTGTAGTACATACTACTGAAAGTTGTTCTAAGTCACGTATCCTTACTTAGAAGTTGTTGGTCTTTTAGGTAAAAACTAAGAATGTTACAGAGCTTCGACTGTCACTCCGAAAGATCGAGGCTTCAATAATATGAATAATAATTATATTACACTCGTGCCTCTGGTGGTGAAATTAGAAGCTGTATCAAATAAAAATGTACGTATACTTCTAATAAATCTAGTAAACTACACATAATTTAAAATACTTATATTTTTATCGCCAATTAAATGTATGTATTTATATATGTTAATGTTTTATTTGATACAGTACTTGATACTGATAATTTTACCACCAAGAGATGCTCGCGTAATCTTTGCATTGTCAGCATATACAGTAGAACCTCAATTTTCCGAGGGCGGATCAACCGGGATTCAAAAATTGATTAAATATCAAAATTTTTCAACTTGAAAACGACCTGAAGACATTTTTAAAGTCGTATACACTTCTCGACGCGATCTACGAGTGCAATTCTGCATGGAAAAATATAAAAAAAGCCACCCTTGCGTGGTCCTGTGTCAGTATGAAAGGGCCTAATTAACCTCCACTGTACTCCTTGTTTGCTTTTCGAATTAACCGTGGTTTTCAGTTATCCGTGACCCTCCTTCACCTGATTACCTCGGTTAATCAAGGCTCTACTGTAGAAAAATTATAATTGTTGTTATTTTTTAACACTATACAGTCCACGCACTTTCACAGTAAACTTCCCAAAAGGCCGGTAACATTTAAAAAAAAATTAAAAAAAAAAAAATATAAATAAATTCACGAAATGATTCAACATGTGTAAACATACACATTCTTAATACAAATAATAATAGACAAATAGGTATACTGATTTTTGTGATTGCATTGAAATGTACGCAAAAAATAAAAATAAAATGGTAATATAAAATTATATTTTTAAGTGTTACGTTTATGTTATTCTTCTACAATAAATAATATTTGTTTTAAAAGAATGTTTACAAAAATCAACACAGAGAGTGTATTTGCTGTAAGTCAATACCTATTTGCGCACACATGTGTGATCATTGGTCGCGATCGGTCTCTTCGGTTGTTCTGGTTATTTTCAGATGTTAAAAACGTGGACTGTAAAATGTTAATTTATATTGATAAATTATTCTAAATTTAAATACTTTTCCGTCAGTATCTAGCTTTAGAAATTGTTTAATGAATTCAAAAATTGATTCATTTTTAATTTTTGAAGTATTATGGGCGCAAGCTCAAAAGACCTCCAGAAACTGAGGTGAGCGGAGCACAAATTGTATTATTTCCATAGTTACCAACCAAACCAAGTAATTATGTTTTTATATGAGGGAGTGAGTAAACTTCTATTTATTAATATGACAGACAAAGATAAATGCCGATGTAGATAAAAAAGTTCTTTTTAGGTTGCACCCATAATATTTATTACCTTAAACAATGCTGGCGTTCGCCAGATAATTTTGTTAGCCTAACGTTAGCTTGCACCGTTACAAACCAGAGGGCTCTAATTCAAAAAATTAATGCACGTTAATATTTTTTCATGGTTATTCACGGTATAAATACTTAACTTCTGAAGTACAGCCACATTCAAAGACTATGGAATAAAAACCAGTCACCATGTTATAAATTGTTGTCTTAATATATAATGTATGTTAATTTTTTGAATGCGAGCCCTCTGGTTTGTTAAGGTGTAAGCTCCGTTACGTAACGTTAGGCTTATAAAATTTTCTGGCGAACGCTACCATTATCTATGTTCCAAACAAAGCTCTAACATAAGTATTATATAGGTTTTGTTTCTTATCAAGTTCTTTGTAATTTTTATGAGCTATTAACTAAAAATTGATATTTTTTTGTAAACAAAAACATTTTTCACAGAACCACTGTTTGGTAAGTCCATGAGTTAATCTTATTCTTTTCGTTTATTAAATTTTGTTTCTGTTTACGAATTATGGAGAAAAATCTTTAAATGTAGGTATTTTTTAACTTTTTCTTGTGTCATAAAGCTGGCTCTAAGAGTTAGATGAACCAAGTTTAATTTTCACATTACTAAACAATTCACGAACTCCCGCGAATTCAGGGACCATCCGTCGGGAATCACTGAACTAGAGCCCCTTGTAATATCACTACGTTCTGCTAACTTCACAATTTATCTCATACTGCTACCGCTAACTCTGATTCCATGGAGTTCAGTAAGAAGTCCCCAATAAAATCATTTCCATAAATTTCTTAGTAAAGATACGTGACGTAGATTTCATGATGAGTAGTATTATCGTAGAACAAATCGTACAAATAAAGATTTTTGTTTGGAAATCAATTGAACACTAGTTCTATCATTATTTTCACTCAAAATCACTGTAATAATGGCTAATTTTTCGGTTAAACAATATTCATTTACCAAATAAAATAATTCAACAAAAAAGCTTTTAAAGAAATATATTAATTTTTTATTCTTCAATTTTATAATTATTTGTAACTAAATATAACTTACTTGAATGGAAGTACACTCTTTCAAAACTGTGACAAAGTCGTTAGCATCAATTTTGTCAACATCAAAAATTTTTCGTATGTTTTTTGTATGACTTAAGCATGTTCGACAGATTTCCGTTGAATTAATTTTTTTTAAGTCTTCTAAATTTTCCATTTCATACAGAAAATTATTTTTTATTTATATTTTGACTAAAATTGAAGCAATGTAAACCAACATATAAACAGTTTTGAAATTTACTGTTTATGTTGTTTATTTTTTGTAGTAATACATATGTACAATTGTACATAAAAAGATTTAACACGTTGACGGTCAAAATCTATTGACGATGAGTTACGAATTCAATCAATTCAGATGAATTATTGTTGCAATTGAAATTTCATCTTCGTGAATAATAGCCACCATTACTCACTAATAATATACTACTGAACAACTGCACAGCCGTGAGTAATGATAATACGATGATTTCATTGGTCAAAGTAGTGTAAGTAAGGTAAGTAATGAACATTCCTTTACACCTTTGAGTAATACATAACTTTTTTAACAATAATGAATTATATAGTACTAATAAGTGTAGAAAACAGGAGTAGAAAAAATATAATACATGTCTAGAAATTGTTTTACTGAACTGACAGACCAAAACACGAGCTTGGAAGATTTGCTACGTAAATAGCTACTATTTAACTCCAAATTAAAAAATAAAACAAAATATAGAAAATTTATTAGCGATTATAAGAATATACATGTCTTATTTACATTATATTACACATAAAAATTAAAAATAATTTTTCAATAATGTTCACATTACGCAAATACCTCGAAATGTTTTAAATATTTTTACTTGGACAAAAACATTTTTAAGAAAATCTGATCCTTACATTTTTAAGAATATGCAACTCCGTTACAATCGAAAAAATATTCATAAATTTTAGTAATAACTCACTGATCAAAATTACAGCAATACTTCATAATATGAGACATCATACAGGTATCAAACGAGAGAGTAAGCGTCGATCTACACTATAGTGTCCCTTTCGATACGCCCCCGCATCGATAAAATCTTGTTATGTTCACATCACAGTACTGGTACCTATTCGTTTGACATTCACATTATAATTCGATACACTCCCAGTTCGGTCTCATTTTCTGTTCGATAAAAAAAATCTTTTCATAATAATTAAGTGCAAACGGAGTGGAGTGGAATCAAAAAAATGTTCACACTATCAGTACAAGTCTGATATCGCCACGATAAAATATTCTCTGAATGGTATCGGCACCGGAGCGAGATTGGACCGCAACTGATGTTGTCGCGAACTGAGAGCGTATCGAGAACGGAATGACAGTGTGGCTCGCGGTTTAGGAGGTGTATATTACAATTATTATTAATATACGTATTAATTACAAATACATAATATAGTATATTTTGCTTACTTTTTCATACTGTGTCGTCGTCCAGAATAAATAAAAACATTTTTTTTAAATTTTCTTGCTCTCTCGGGCGATACCTCACTGCTGGTGTCTCACGATACGGAGCATTGTCGTTATTAATGTTGATTTAAACTACATCATGTTAGAAAATTAAACAAGGTAAATAACTTATTTCAATTATTCTTTAGTGTGTGTGTAGTGGTGTGTCAAAAAGAACAGAACTGTTCTTTTGTTGGAATAGTTCCAAGATTTTATCTGTTCTATTGTTCATGTATATTGGAATTTGTCAAATAGGCGGAGTTTAAGAAAAATGGCTGACGAAAAAGTGCAAAATTGTTTTATATCTGTAAAAGAATTAAAAAAATATGAAAAATGCATGAATGAGTTAGTGAATATTGTAAGTATACAAACGTCAAATTTGACATGAAATAGCTGGAGAACTGTAAATGAATGAAAAAATCAAATCAATTGTATATATTTTCAGATTTAAAAAATTTAATACGGGGTTTACATTTACAATGATTTGCTGGCGCCAACACAAAGTGGCGCGCCAGTAAAAGCAAAATGAACGTGTAAACAGCTACTGGCGTGCAAGGTAGATCAGTGCATGCACGGATGAAAAAAGTTAGCAACCTTCTAACTTTTCTGGCGCCAGTAATGATTCATGCGCCACTAAAATTAAAACATGCAAATGTAAACTTGTATTGGCGCCAGTATTATTTTAAAAATAATTAAATGTCATTTTTAAGTACCAATTATGATTTTTTCTCTCCTAATTCATTGTTTGCTTTAAATTTAGATACAAATGAAAGCTATATATGACAATTATTTATCCAATTCAGCCATTTGTCACCTGCGCAGTACTTACCAAATTATACACAATGCAAATCATGTGTAAACGGATATGCAAGTAATGTAAACTTTACAGACATGCAAACTTAAAAGTGGCGCCAGCAAATCATTGCAAATGTAAACCCGCTATAACTGATAAATGACATTTCAGCAAATGCACTTTAAGAATAGTCTATTTTTTCAACACCCAGATATCCTACCGTCATTCAACAGATTCCAATAGCGGATTTCAATCAACTAGGAACATACAAATGTTAACACAGAAAAAAATTGTTGTGACCAAAGGAGTTTTATTTGATTTTTACTAAATTTTTCACATAAAACGAAATGATATTCGCCGAACTGTTCTCACCGGAACTGTTCCATAAAAAAATAATTTGACACATAATTAACAACAAAATAAAATTAAGGTGATTCCTTTTTTATTCGGTGTGTTCTGAGATGATTGTTTAAAACATGCAATTGACTGAATCCTCTTCCGCAAACTGAACAAATATGTGGCTTTTCTCCCGTATGAATTCGATAATGCACTTTTAAATTAGATGCTCTATTGAATACCTTACCACAATAACTGCAAGTAAATTTTTTCTCTCCTAAAAAATTCAGTTTTAATTTAAACTTTACGTTTTCCAACTAGTAACGGAAAAATTGTCACTCGTGCACCAGTGGTGAAACTAGAAGCTGTATCAGCTCGATTACAGCGGTCCAAAGTATTTGATGCCCTCGATTTCTTTAAAAAGTTTGAGAACCAGTGAGCTTAACATTTTTATATATACGTCTAATTACGCGATAGAAATTTAGGGGCAGCACTCGCATTACTTGTATAATAAATATAGTACAAGATCCCGCAGCTGATTTCTGCAGGTATCTGTTTTTTTAATGAAACTTAATTTAAACGAATCCTTAATGGCAATGTAATAGATTGCTCCTGGGTTGCCTATCGAAAATTAGCCGCAAGTACCTTTAATTGCCGTCATTAAGCGAATAATCGAAAAGACATTTTTTGACGTTTTAAAGTGTCAAATATTTTCAAAGATTTTTAAAATTTACAAATTTTTCTCATAGTAACAAGAAAAGTAAATAATTTTTTCCTAGTTACAAATACAAAAATAAGCCAAGAGCCATGTGATTTGATTTTTTAATTTTTTTTTTATTTATCTATAAATATATCTACAATATTTTTTTTATTATTTATAAGAAGCTAAAGAGGGAAAATCACAGATTTGTTAATTTTCTCGTTAACTGTGTGCTAAACCCAGCCTACAAACAAAATTTCAACTTTCTAAAACATCGGGAAGTACTCTATAATTTTGATGATCATCAGTGGGTGAGTGACGAATTTAATAAAATTTACATATTAATAATATCGAAAGCAATAGAGCTATAAAATTGAAATTTGGTACATTTCATAAGACGACTGGTGACTACATTCTGTCCTGACAATTTGAGCTCTTAAGTATTATCCAGACCGAAGTTATCAGGGTCCAAAAATAGGCTGAATTGCTTCGAGAAAAGATACAACAGTGCTCTGTTTGTTTTGTTTTGCCTCGTCTTGGTGGTGGCACGGGGGCACTGCCCCAGATTTTAGTAATTTTTTTTATATTAAAAACTGATGTTTTGATCATTTTAATAAGCAATATACACATATTGTAGATATACTTATAGATAAATAAATAAAATAAATTAAAAAATCAAATCACATGGCTCTTGGCTTATTTTTGTATTTGTAACTAGGAAAAAATTATTTACTTTTCTTGTTACTATGAGAAAAATTTGTAAATTTTAAAAATCTTTGAAAATATTTGACACTTTAAAACGTCAAAAAATGTCTTTTCGATTATTCGCTTAATGACGGCAATTAAAGGTACTTGCGGCTAATTTTCGATAGGCAACCCAGGAGCAATCTATTACATTGCCATTAAGGATTCGTTTAAATTAAGTTTCATTAAAAAAACAGATACCTGCAGAAATCAGCTGCGGGATCTTAGGCTAATATTTCTATAGCCAAAAATTCTAACTGATACAATTTCTAATTTGAACACCAGTTGCGCGCACGTAATCCCTTCATCGCTAATACATGTTACGATTTATGACTGAATACATTTTATGATTTTATAATACACAGACCTGTATGAATATTCATATGGCAACGCAATTCACTATTAGATTTGAATTTTTTGGAACACAGTGTACAAATATACTTTCGAACATCAGAATGAGTTAGTGAATGTCGCCATAACGATGATTTTCTGGCGAACGTTTTTTGACAATGAAGGCAATGATGGACTTTTTCTTTGGTATGTGTAATTAAATGACTATGTAAAGACACCCACTGAGCGAATGATCTGTCTAAAAGTTAAATTTTAACGAAAAATTTTGAATAATTTTAAAAAATTATTGCAAAAAATGATAAAGTTATAAATACTTACTACAGTATTTACAGGTATATGGCTTAACTCCATTATGTAAACGCATATGAGTAGTAAGATTTCGACTAATGGCGAAAGCTTTCCCGCAAACTGTACAAAGGTAGGGTCGTTCGCCTGTATGTGTCTAAAAAAATAATTTTTTAAACTGAACTAATGGTAACTAAAATACTATCTTAAGGGGGTATACTAGTATAGAGGCTCGATTTTGAGGTAATTTTACGGGCGTAATATAAAAAAAAGTAAACATTTTTAGTATCCATTTTTTTAACAGTCTTTTATTGATATTTGAAGAGTATAAAAATGTATAAAAATTAAAAAAAAATTCAAAACTGAAATCGGTACAGGCCGGCAAAGTGAGAACTCAAAAAAAAGGTGTCTCCTAGTTAACGTGATTCCAACCCTCCTGGTGATCTAAAACATAAAATTTTAGCTAATTCTTAATAAACAAGGATGTAGAATTAGTTACACGTAGCCGACTTGAAAAAATAATTTTTTTCACAAAATGATTTAAAAGAAAAATCATTTTTTCGCCTTTTTTTCAACTGTACCAAATTTCAAGTAAATCGATGCATTAGAACTTGAGATATCATGTCAATCGTATCGAAAAAAGTAGTTTCGAGTAATTTATATTAAAAATTTGAATTTAACACTGAAGAGATACACAGTACACGGGATAAAATAACCATAACTCCGAAAATAATTCAAATTTCCGTAAATCCTTTTAGAGGCTTATTCTTAAAGGTCTAAACTTTGAAAATATGAAAAAAAAAAGAAAATTTGATTTTTTCGAATTTCTAGACTAGAATACCCCCTTAAAATGATTTAGCTTACAAAAAAGTATTTATAAAAACTTTTTTATTTTTTTAAGTGTCTGCTCATTATATTTTGTTAAAATAAGAGTTGGTCCTATTTTCAAACTGAATTTTAATATTTTGATGCAAAATTTAAAAATCCCATTTTAGATTACTATTTTTTTCACCCAAAAGAAAGTCATTTAGACTGGAGTTTTGAAAACGTCCGTTACCCGAAGCTGAAATATTTCTTACATACTCTATTTGGTCTAAGAAATTACCCCTCAACCAATTTTTTGACAACGCCAACCGGAAATGTATTTTCTTACTCTGCGACTGCCTAAGTATAAAAGCTATAAAAAGACGGTTTTTGTTGTCATGATGACAAAAATTTAACACAGATTGTTATAGAATTTAATGAGTATAATTGGCGTTTGATACTACATAAAACACATAAGTAATTTTACCAAAAAAAAAAAAAAAATATATATATATATATATATATATATATATATATATATTTTAAATGTAATATATATATATATATATATATATATATATATATATATATATATATATATTTTAAATGAATAAAAGTTATTGTATTATTATTATTATTATTTATTATTGTATTGTGCAGCCTGTGCAGTTCATTAAAATAGATTCTTTCCGCCCTACGTCCAACTCCAGAGGTCAAATCTACAACTCATTTTTAAATACACTGCTGATCCGATTGAGAGAAAGAAAAATGTGTATACATTGGTCACACAGGTATAAAAAAAAAATTGGCAATTTTTTGAGTAAATAAATCATTATATATGTATACAGGGTAGAATTTTGATAACTCTTATATATTTTAGTAAATTTCGATAAAATTTTACGATGATTTAGAACAGAATTTGTTGGAAACAACATAGCTTAAAACATAGCTATGTTGTTTCCAACAAATTCCGTTCTAAATCATCGTAAAATTTTATCGAAATTCACCAAAAGTATAAGAGTTATTAAAATTCCACCTTGTATACATATATAATGATTTGTTTACACAAAAAATTCCGAATGTTTTTTTTTTTTTATATCTGTGTGACCAATACATACTAGGCTTGCGCATTCTAGTTCACTTGTAAGAGCGCTCAGTTTAGTTCATAGTTCTTTAATGAACTAGTTCGTTAGTTCACAGTTCTAAATCAACAGTGATGAATATGAACTGCATTAATTTAGTTCTTTTAGTTAGTTCCTTTTTCTGACGTTTTTATCTTAAAGATTTAAGATTTTTTTAACAATTTTAACAACTTTTATTTTTGACAATTTTCCCATATCGGGAGCGAAGAATTTCGATATGAGGAAATGTCTAATAATAACAAATTTACCTGATTTTACAATGCTCATTTCTGTGTCTTTATTTTTTTATAATAGGTGTTTTTTAAAAAAAAAAAAAAAAAAAAAAAAAAAAAAAAAAAAGCCAAAAAACAATATGTGACAATTTTTACAAAATTATTTAAAATGTTCATTTGTATGTCTTTATTTTTGTGCGCTCTGCAACGGTAAACACTACCTTGATTTAATAGTACTTTTTACAATTACTTCGCGAACTAACGAACTTACTGAACTGAACGAACAAAGTAACTAACTGAACTACTGAACTACCAAAATAATTTATAGCCAAAAGATTTTGAAGTAAGAGACCTGCATTTGTTTGCACAGGTAGAGTGGGTAAAATAAATCAACTCACTGGTGTATGGTTCATAAGACACATGTACTAGACAGATGCCGACCTTACCTTCAAAATGACTTAGACTGACCCATTTTAAAATGCGTTTCTGCGCATCTCTCAGTTCATTTTCTTTCGGGTATAGTTCACTAGATCCTCATAGAACATAATTATATGATAGGTGATAAGCATTGATAGCTACATACCTACGATACTTACCATAGATATAATACCTACGAGTCAGTGTCTCTAGTGATCCAAAAATTGAACTAACGAACGAAGAGTGGAATTGATGATGAACTAGTTCGTTCAGACCACTTGTAAGAACGCTCCTTTGAACTAGTTCGTTCACGAACTACACAATCCTACTACATATGCTACATAATATTCTAAAACCAATCTCAATCGGATCAGCAGTGTAATTTAGTTAACAGTAATCCCTTTGATATTTACTTTAATTATTTTAATTTCAAAATATAAAAGAATTTCATTATTATTGATTAAGAAAATAAAGATATGTATTATCTTTATTCCGAATTACTATAGAATTCGAAAGCGGGATAAAATTTCAATGAGAGCAAGGGGGGCAAAAAGAATGTATAGTCAGTCTAATTAAATAAATTACCAAATGGTGACAAATTTTAGGAAAAAAGACATACCCGATTGTGAATCATCAAATTTGATTTTGAATGAAACTGTTTCCCGCAATCTTTACAAACAAAAATATCATCCTCTTTATGTTCTTGTTTATGTTCATTTAATTCATCCTGCGTATCAAAATTTTTGAAACATATTTTACAACAAAGTCCATGCAACAGTTGATGATTCAATAACGACCCTCGTTGAATAAAACATTTATTACATTGTTCACATTTGTATTTGCGTTGCGAATGAAATCTCCTAATATGTGCATCCAATGCTAATTTTGATATACAGTCTATATCACATTCTTCACATTTAAATAAATTATTAGATGGCACTTGACTTGTTTTTCTAGATTTTTTAACTTTTGGTTTATCACTGGTTTTATTTTGTTCATTTAATTTAATTTCGCTTTTAGAATCTTCAAACAACTCATTTTTAGTCTCATCCTCTGAATAATAATTGTGATCTAATGTTGAATTTTCATATTCATTAAAATTACTTTCTGAATTATCTTTAATTAGTTGACAATAAATTTTGGTTAACTTTTTCTCTGTTTCCAAACATTGAATTTTAAAATTATAATATGAAATAATACGATCTCTACAATCTGCACAAATAACTTTTGGTAAATGATCATCTGGTAACACCTGTTGGAAAGCAAAACATGTAGTTTGTAAATTTTAGATCAACATTTATTTACTTACTTCCACAGAAGTACAATCTTTTAATATTTCTGCTAAGGGTATTGAATCAGTTTCACGACTAAAAATAGACTTGTTATTTTCACTGTGAACGAAACAAGTACGACAAATATTTTCGTATATTTGAGCATTCACATTTGATTCCATATTAATTCTTAAAAAACTTATTTACACGTCTATTTTTTTTTTACGTTTACCACATTTGCCTATGTACATGTGTATTTCCAATCTACCAGTTTAAGCTATTTACTTTACCAGTTTAAGCCATTTATTTTTATGTCATGTATATATAGAGCTGCGTTTACAAGGTTTACACGATCGTTTCTTACAATTAAGACAGTACGGGTGCACATTTAAATAGACGGCAAATTTCACTGAGGACTGAATCGAACATATTAATTAACATATGTATGTTTCCTAGAGATTTTAGTAAGCTCACTTGTAACCACGGAGACTTATTTATAAATATCAGATAAACTATTAAGTTCACATTAAATTAATGGCTTGACCGCCATTAAAGTAATCCCAAAAGTCAATTTTTTTGCTTCAATTTCTTAATATATTTCATATATTTGTAATACACAACATTCTCTCTAATCGACTCGCTCCTCAATGGCAAATTTGATATTATAAACTAATTAAACCAATCTTATTAACATATTCTGGGAGCAGTTTGATTTTACGTATAGTTTATAACAAATATTGAAAAACTATAATATTACAATCAGTCATTGAGAGTTTTCCATTTAGAAAAGCCTAACCCCCAGCCCCACTTTCCTTGTCCTCCGCCCACATCACAATATGTATTATATAAAGTGTAATACTATATAAATTTAATAAAGTATACAAATAATGATGTGGGTGGTGTATGTCATAGATGAAAAATCTTTCTTAAAAACGGACGTTAAACCCCATTATTATTAATTAAATTTAAAAAATTAAAAAATTAAGTAATTTGTTGCGACAAATAAATTACTAATTAAAAATTTAATTGATGACTATCAGAATATTATCTATTCGTGACAATACAATTTAAAAATGAATTCTTGTTGATCAGAAAATATCAGAGTCTATAGACTGAGTATATTAATGAATAAATGAAGCCTCAAGATACGATCAACTGCTACTTTGTAATATTGTAATCAATACAATAACCGTGGTATCCAATGGTAGTAAAGATTTTTAACGTTAGATAATTAATAACAGTTTACATAATTTCTGGTACAATTTATTTAATTTTCAGTAAAAGTTATAAATACAAAAACTGTTTGAATTTCTTAAAAGTAATTAAGTAGGTTGTATCTATGTATTAAAAAGAAATAAAATGTTCAACATCACTGATTTAAATTTCACAAAAAGAGTAAGACATTACAGCCTTCTGGAAACGGTTTTTTTTAGAACTGTTCTCGTCGGAACTGTTTATAAAAGAACAATTTGGTACACCACTCGTAGCAAAATAAAATTAATGTTATTCCTTTTTTACTTGGTGTGTTCTGAGATGTTTGTTTAAAACATGCAATTGACTGAACCCTCTCGTACAAATTGAACAAATATGTGGCTTCTCTCCCGTATGAATTCGACAATGCACTTTCAAATTAGATGCTCTATTAAATGCTTTGCCACAATCACTGCAAGTAAATATTTTTTCTCCTGAAAAATTCAATTTTAGTTTAAACTTTACGAGTTTCCCAACTGGCAACACTAACATTCTCACTCGTGCCTCTAGTGGTGAAATTAGAAACTGTATCAGCTCGAACATTTACATATTATACGTCTAATGCGTAATAGAAATCTAGGAGTAGCACCCATATAACTTGTATAACAGATATTTTTATCGCTAGAGGTTCGACTTGAAACAGTTTCTAATAATTTTATAATACACAGACCTGTATGAATATTCATATGGCAACGCAATTGACTATTATATTTGAATTTTTTAGAACACAGTGTACAAATATATTTTCGAACATCGGAATGAGTTAGTACATGTTGCCGTAATATTGATTTTCTGGTGAATGCTTTTTGACAATGAAGGCAAACATGGATTTTTTCTTTAGTATGTGTAGTTAAATGGCTACGTAAAGACACCCCGTAAACGAATGATTTATCTAAAAATTAAATTTTAACAAAAAATTTTTAATAATTACAAAAAAAATTATTACAGTCAACTCTCGTTAATTCAAACCTGCGATAATTCTAACCTCTGTATAATTCAAAGTTATCACGAGTTCCCTACAAAATATCATTATATTTCGAACTAAAACAATACATTTTTATGCACTTGGTAATTCGAACGAAAAAATAATTGCTACGTAACAAAACGACGCGTTAATTCGGACTCATTGGCGTCAAACACTCGACAATTCAAAGTTGCAGAGAGAAAGAGACAGAAAGATTGTAAGCAAGGGGTCAAACTAGAATGTCTACCAAACTGTGCCCACTGTAATCAATGGGTGACGTAACACGGCACACATACAACGAAAACAAACGATGTATGGACACGAATATACCAATGTGTTAGTAATATATTTTGATGATGATATATGCAGTACGCATACATATACTATATACTATCATGGACGACCTATGTTACCAGCAGTCAACAATTAAAAATAAATTTATTTATTTTAAGAAAGATATCCCTTTATTTTGAGAAATTTTTTATCCAATAGAATTTTTACACTTAAATACCACACACTTCATATTTTTTCTGTTTAAATTTCACGAGTTGATTAAAAAAAACATGATTTTTATTTTGACGTGAACACGACGGCAGTCAGTAACAAACTAAGTCAGTAGTGGTGTAAATTGCTACTTACTGCAACTTTAAGATTTCACTTTTTTATACGTAGGCTTGATCTGTTCATCTGTGATTGTAAGTACATTTTGAGACAAGTTCAAGTTCATTCATCGCAAATGCTTAAAAAATTAAAATTGTTACCTGCGATAATTTAAACCTCTCTATAATTCGTAATATTTTAAGAGTGCCTCGAGTTTCGAATTAACGAGAGTCGGCTGTAATTATAAATACTCACTACAGTATTTACAGGTATATGGCTTAACTCCATTATGTAAACGCATATGAGCATTAAGATTTCGATTAATGGCGAAAGCTTTCCCGCAAACTGTACAAAGATAGGGTCGTTCACCTGTATGTGTCTAAAAATAATTTTTTTAACTGAACTGATGGTAATTAAAATATTAAAATAATTCAGTTTACAGAAATATATTTGCAAAAAAATTTCTAATTTTTTTTAAGTGTAACGTAAAAGCCCCCATTATGGAACGGTATCTAATACTGGAACAGTTTTGACATTTACATATTAATGAAGTTATTTCTGAAAGAAACGTCTGCTAACAAAAATTATTATTAATAGAATGATTGCTTTTCAATTTAAATTCACCTCGCATTTAATGTTTCCTTACTTAATTAAAGAAATAAATATGTAAATGTCAAAACTGTTCCAGTATTAGATACCGTTCCATAATGGGGGCTTTTACGTTATGCTAATTATTTTTTTTAAAATAAAAGAGTTGATCATATTTTCAAACTGAATTTTAATATTTTGATGCAAAATTTGAAAATGTCATTTCAGATTACCAAATTTTTCACTCGAAAGGAAGTCATTTAGATAAGGCAACGGCTGGAATTCCGGAAATGGCGGAAATAGCCGTCACCCGATTGAGCTTAAATATTTCTTACATACTCTATTTAGCCTACAAAATTTTCTTTTTTTATTAAGTATAAGGGCTATAAAAAGACGGTTTTTGTTGCCATGACGGCAAGAACTAAAGACAGATATTCTACTTAATAAATTTCTAACACTGACTGACTGACTGACAGACAACGCACAGCCTAAACCGTAGGGTTTAGAAGAATGAAATTTTGCATAGGAATTCCTTATGTAACGTAGGTGAGCACTAAGAAAGGATTTTTAAAAATTCGCCCCCTAAGTGGGTTTAATAGGGGGTGAAAATTTATATGTAAATTCATTATTTTTGAAGTTAGTGGTATATAAAAATACGTTACTATGGCTATTAAAATAAACAATATATTATTGAATAAATCTTTAACATTGACTGACAGACAACGCCCAGCCTAAACTGTTGGGTTTACAAGGACGAAATTTAACACAGGAGATATGAAAATTGGTGTTTAGGCTTCTATTTATAAATAAAAGCAGTTGCTTACACGTTTCTGGAAATATATTCCCTAAGGAGTTAAAACAGGAAATGTAAATTCGTATGGGACGTTCGTCATTTTTGAAGTTAGAAACGTGGATACTGATTTAGGCTTTCGAAAAATATTAAAAGTGAGCAGAAAATGAGTACCTAATACAAAAATGTTGTCGATGGGAAATCCCATCGGGTATACGGCTATTGCTATAGAATTTAATGAGTTGAACAAAAAATGAAGAATAAATTTATAAAACAAGCTGTGTACAGAGCAAGCTCCCATTTAACAAACAACTGGGGCCGTTGGAAGAGAAACTGTTAAATGAGAAAGTCATAGGTCATGGGCGTCAATGCTTCTGGTTTATATATTTGCATAATTTACTGTTATAAACTATTACTTAGATGACAAAATTTCAATAAGGTAACGGGCCTAGTTTCTGACCTTTTAAGAGTGACGGCTGAGGTTAAACGACAGTAATAAATATAAGTTTAAACTTAAGAGACAATTAATAATTTTATCAACTAGTTTATGGCTTTCAAAATAAAGTCATACAATTAAAATAATTATTTGAATTGAATTAATAATTTAAATTAATGTTTTAAAAATTGACAAAAAGGACCCAGTTTCTGACCTTCAAAATTTCTCATGTGACAGTTTTTGACCCTGACAGTGGCCTAGTTTCTGATCCTTAAATTTAAAAATACAGTTTTTTAAAATTTAATTTATAAATAATTTTTTATTGATAAAAATGAATGTTTAATGTTATACGTTATGAAAAATAACAAAAACTAATCGAAGATAACTATAAATAACAAAATAACTAACAAAAACTGGTTAGAATTTAATTGGGCCATACCACTTTAGAAGTGAGCCTAGTAATTGACCCTCATATTTCAATAATAAAAATCATTCTAAGGTATTTTATAAATATTTTAAAATAAATTTTAAACAAATATTAACCTGCTCATATATTTTTAATTAAGTTTTCATACTTACATGATGAATATTGCACAAATCAAAATGAGTACTTTGTAACATAAACTGTTAGGAAACTACCAAAAAAATAGTTTTTACACACATTTTAAACTTAAAAATTTTTTTTATTTAATTAATATATTCTAAACTTTTTAAATTGCTGTTCATTAGGCACAGAATAGATTACTTTAAATTAAGAATTTATTTTTTTTCTTATTTAAAATATAGTTTTTTTATTAATTTATAACAAAGTTGAAAAGTTCAGAAACTGGGCCAGGGTCAATTACCGGGTCTTTTACCTTACATAAATTTTTATCAGTGTTTGTTTTTTTTATACAAGATAACAGTAGGTAAAAAAATAGAAAAGACAAACAAGGGTTAAATTAAACAGCATACTAACACACTCAAACATATTTGCTTGGAAACACAGAGGGGTGCCATTATACACATCTTGTATGATGACGTAATTGTTAAATGAGAGCGTGCTACATGAGAGCTTCCTATGTACTTTTAAAATTAGGCTGTTGTGCCGCCTATCGGGAAAAAATTAAAACTAGCGTTTTATATTACATGAAACGCATAATTACAAAAAAATTATATTAAATGAATAAAAGTTTTAATCATTATTGTATTTATTGTGCTTTCGAGTTCGTTAAAATACATTCTTTCTGCCCTACGTCGAACTCAATAGGTCAAATTTACGACTCATTTTTAAATAATTTAGTTAAAAATAGGCCCTTTGATATTTATAGTTACAATAATATTAATCTGCTAATAATTTTAATTTCAAATTATAAACGAATTTCTTTATTACTGTATCTTAATATTTATTCCGAATTACTCAAGATTTTTAATATTCGACGCGAAATAAAATTTCAAATTTAACTAATACGTTAAAAAGTAGCAATTTCGTTAAAAAAATAACGTACTGAAACGTCAATCTAATTAAATAATCAAATGATAAATTTCATGAAAAAGGACATACCCGATTGTGAATCATCAAATTTGTTTTTGAATGAAACTGTTTCCCGCAATCTTTACAAACAAAAATATCATCCTCTTTATGTTGTTGCTTATGTTCATTTAATTCATTCTGCGTATCAAAATTTTTGAAACATATTTTACAACAATGTCCATGCAACAGTTGATGATTCAATAACGACCCTCGTCGAACAAAACATTTATTACACTGTTCACATTTATATTTGCGTTGCAAATGAAATCTCCTAATATGTGCATCTAATGCTGATTTTGATATACAGTCTATATCACATTCTTCACATTTAAATAAATTATAAGATGGCACTTCACTTGCTTTCCTCGATTTTTTAACTTTTGGTTTATCACTGGTTTTATTTTGTTCATTTAATTTAATTTCGTTTTTAGAATCTTCAAACAATTCAGTTTTAATCTCATCCTCTAAATAATAATTGTGATCTAATGTTGAATTTTCATATTCATCAAAATTATTTTCAGAATTAACTTTGATTAGTTCACAATAAATTTTTGTTAACTTTTTCTCTGTTTCCAGACATTGTATTTTAAAATTATAATATGAAATAATACGGTCTCTACAATCTGCACAAATAACTTTTGGTAAATGATCATCTGGTAACACCTGTTGGAAAGCACAACATGTAGTTTGTAATTTTAGGGCAACATTTATTTACTTACTTCCACAGAAGTACAATCTTTTAATATTTCTGCTAAGGGCATTGAATCAGTTTCACAAATAAAAATAGACGTGTTATTTTCACTATGAACGAAACAAGTACGACAAATATTTTGGTATATTTGAGCATTCACATTTGTTTCCATGTTAATTCTTAAAAACTTATTATTTACACGATTATTTATTTTTTTTTTACGTTTACTATATTTACCTATTTTCAATCTTTTCAAACCAGTTTAAACCATTTACTTTTATGTCATGTATAAAAATAATTGAAAACATGAGTGGATGAAGGTGTTTTTTTTTTGTTTATTATGTTTTTTGCGCGGAGGTGGGGTGGAGATGGCTTACAGTTTATGTGAATATTACAGAAAAGAAGCCTACACACATATTCACACACATGTAAAATAAAACGAGATGCAGATATTTTGTCAATGCAAACAACACACACACTACTAAAAAACTGACAGTAGGAGCACCAGTGCTTGGCTTCAGATCATCTAACAAAATGACTAGTCCACCTACATCATTGGTTTTTTGGAATATGAACACCATATTTCCTTCTCTGTTTTGCAGAATAGAAAAAATGTACAAAACAGAGAAAGAAATATGGTGAGCGTATTCCAAACATAATAAACAAGTTATAGGTAACATTTTTTTATAATTTTACAATATTTTATAATTTTACAATAGAAGCGTTTGAAAGTCTTTATTTACATATACCAGTGCCTGCTTTCGGGCAGGGGGGCAATCCGGGCTTTTCTGTAAAATTCATGACCAACAAGAGGAAGAGAGGACGGCATTTTTACAACACTAAAAACTTACAACTAGAGATGGGCGACTGGAAAATTCCCATTTGGGTATTTATTGGGTATTTTCCCGGGAAAATTTCCGAAACCTGCGGGTAAAAACGATTACTTAGTTGTACTTCTTTGCAAATGTGTTTTTAATTAGATCTCTGTATATTTGTTAATTGTGCGTGGAGGTTTAAATAAAATAATGTTGAAGACCATTTATTTCAAATGATAAAGGTACAAAATATACAAATTAACATTAAATACCCCTGTTGCAGCATCCTGCATAATAAAGCGAATTTCCGTTTATAAAAATTAGTTTATATAAACGGAAAATTAGAACAAAAACCATGTTCCTGGCATCCGACGTGTCTGGCTGACGAACTCATCCAAGGGTTTGGGACTTCCAATGTTTTCACCAAATTTCGTAAAAATTGGATACTTCGTTCGAGAGTTATCGCGCGGACACAAACACACACACATAATATATATATATATATATATATATATATATATATATATATATATATATATATATATATATATATATATAAGGTTATTCTCAGACACATGTTGCGTACATTTATGTACAGACACTATCCAGACACAAAAAATTTGTTGAAGTCTGAACAGTAAAGAAATTTATGTCTGACATTTGTGTCGACATTTTGGTGTCTCGTGTATCTGCAGCCTAAATAAAAAATAAAAACTTTCAAACACTTCTACTGTAAAATTATAAAAAAAATGTTACATAACACCTTCATCTACTCATGTCTTCAATTTAAAAACGAATTATTTTGACTACAGAATATTATATCAGTGATGCTCAATCGGCGGATTGTACAATGCTCAATACAGTAACATAAATACAAAAAATGTTTACATTTCTTAAATGTTATCGAGCAGATTGTGTCTATGCATAAATTAAAAAGAAATTAAATGTTCAGAATCACTGATGGTTTATTGACAAAAAGGGTAAGATGTTTAGAAAGAGATAAACACGTAGTGCCATGAATAAAAACAGACATAAGAATATATATATATTATGTATATTTCAATATATAAATATATTACACCCTTCTTCTGGAACTGTTCTTTTTTTAGAACTATTCTCGTCGGAACTGTTTATAAAGGAACAATTTGGTACACCACTGATAGCAAAATAAAATTAATGTTATTCCTTTTTTATTTGGTGTGTTCTGAGATGATTGTTTAAGACATGCAATTGAATGAACCCTCTTCCACAAATTGAACAAATATGTGGCTTCTCTCCCGTATGAATTCGACAATGCACTTTCAAATTAGATGGTCTATTAAATGCTTTACCACAATAACTGCAAGTAAATATTTTCTCTCCTGAAAAAGTCAATTTTAGTTTCAACTTTACGAATTTCCCAACTGGCAACATTAACATTCTCACTCGTGCCTCTAGTGGTGAAATTAGAAACTGTATCAGCTCGAACATTTACATATTATAAGTTTAATGCGCAATAGAAATCTAGGAGTAGCATTCATATAACTTGTATAATAGATAATTTTATCGCTAGAGGTTCGACTTGACACAATTTCTAATGATTTTATAATACACAGACCTGTGTGAATATTCATATGGCAACGCAATTGACTATTAGATTTGAATTTTTTGGAACACAGTGTACAAATATATTTTCGAACATCGGAATGAGTTAGTACATGTCGCCGTAATGATGATTTTCTGGTGAATGTTTTTTGACAATGAAGGCAAGGATGCACTTTGTTTTCTTTAGTATGTGTAATTAAATGACTACGTAAAGACACCCAGTAAGCAAATGATTTATCTAAAAATTAAATTTTTACGAAAAATTTTAAATACTTTCAAAAAATTATTACAGAAAATGGTAAAGTTATACAATAATAAATACTTACTACAGTATTTACAGGTATATGGCTTAATTCCATTATGTAAACGCATATGAGTAATAAGATTTCGATTACAGGTATAAGTTTTCCCACAAACTGTACAAAGATAGGGTCGTTCGTCTGTATGTATCTAAAAATTAATTTTTTTAAACTGAACAAGGTTATTAAAATACTATATTAAAATGATTCAACTAACAGAAACGTATTTATAAAAACTTTTATTTTCTTAAGTACATGCTGATTATATTTTGTTAAAATAAAAGAATTAATCCTATTTTCCAACAAAATTTTGACATTTTGATGCAAAATTTGAAAATACCATTTCAGATTACTAAATTCTTCACCCGAAAGGAAGTCATCCAGATAAATTACGAAGTGGTGATAAATTTTAAGAAAAAAAGCATACCCGATTGTGAGCCATCAGCATCTTTTTTGAATGAAACTGTTTCCCACAGTCCTTACAAACAAAAATATCATCCTCTTTATGTTCTTGTTTATGTTCATTCAATTCATCCTGCGTATCAAAATTTTTGAAACATATTTTACAACAAAGTCCATGCAACAGTTGATGATTCAATAACGACCCTCGTTGAATAAAACATTTATTACATTGTTCACATTTGTATTTGCGTTGCGAATGAAATCTCCTAATATGTGCATCCAATGCTAGTTTTGATACAGATTCTAAATCACACTCTTCACATTTAAATAAACTACTAGATGGCACTTCACTTGCTTTTCTCGATTTTTTTACTTTTGGTTTATTACTGGTTTTATTTTGTTCATTTAATTTAATTTCGTTTTTAGAATCTTCAAACAATTCAATTTTAATCTCATCCTCTGAATAATAATTGTGATCTAATGTTGAATTTTCATATTCATCAAAATTATTTTCTGAATTGTCTTTGATTAGTTGACAATAAATTTTTGTTAACTTTTTCTCTGTTTCTAAACATTGAATTTTAAAATTATAATATGAAATAATACGATCTCTACAATCTGCACAGATAACTTTTGGTAAATGATCGTCTGGTAACACCTGTTGGAAAGCAAAACATGTAGTTTGTAATTTTATGTCAACATTATTTATTTACTTACTTCCACAGAAGTACAATCTTTTAATATTTCTGCTAAGGACATTGAATCAGTTTCACGAGTAAAAATAGACGTGTTATTTTCACTATGAACGAAACAAGTACGACAAATACTTTCGTATATTTGAGCATTCACATTTGTTTCCATGTTAATTCTTAAAAAAATTATTTACCCAACTTTTACTACATTTACCTATTTTTAAACTTACCGGTTTATACCATTTACTTTTTTGTTATTAAAGCACTTTACCACTTTACAGTCCACGTTCAAAGTATCTGTCACAACCACAGATGAGACAGATTAAGCCAAGCCCTAAGCGTGTTTGTAAAAAATTGTGGATAGCAGTGTGCCAGTGAGTGGTTCGATACCGCTTAAGTGTGTGAGTCATACAGCAACTGTAGCCGTGTTCAGATCAATTGTTATCAACCAGTTTCAACAATAAGCGAATACATAGGAACTCCAATATAACGTAGTGGCCGGTACAAAATAAGGGGAAGTACGTTATATCGGATCACCAGGGCCGTCAGTAAATTTTTTTTAAGGGGGTACAGAAACATAATATGCAAACACATACGTATTTCATTATTGATATACACACGCATATGTATACACTTCCTTAAATGGATGTTTACAAGAACACACGTCTTCAACTAAATACATACATATACACAACTGTTGTGCATTGTAGTTGTAAGTATATTAGAAAAATGCATAAGCTGCAAAATTTGACAACAATTTTAGAATACTCTTTTTAGAAACCAGTCAAAATATTAAAAAACCGATTTCACTATTGGTTAGCAATTGAAAAATAGACCAAACAGTGGAATTTAATAATAATAGCTTTAGAATATTCTATTCGGAAACTAGGAAAGATATCGGAAAACTAACTTTACTATGGGATTTGCCATTAAAGAAATGGTTGAATAGCGGAATTTGACAAAAGTTCTAGATTATTCTATTCAAAATCTAGAATAGATATCAAGAAATAAACTTTACCATCAGATGAGTCATCAAAGAAAATGCTAAATAACGGAATTTGAAAAATATTCTCGAATATTCTATTCGGAAACTAACAAAAATATCGAGAAAGCGACTTCGTCAGTAGATTGCTCCTTGGCGAAAAAGGTTAAATAGCGGTGCTACACAAAAGTTTTAGTTATAAATTTACGCCAATGTATACAATTGCAAAAAAGTATAATGTTTACATTTTCCTTAAATAAAGTATCTTAACTCCTGTTAAATTCCGCTATTTGATGTTTTATTTAATAATTAGATGCGTGATAAAATCGGTTTTTTGATATTTCTGCTAATTCTCGAATAGAACATTCTAGAATATTGTTCAATTTTTGTTATTTAGGCTTTCATTCGAGGATAAGTCCGATGGTGAAATCAGTTTTCCGACATTTTTACTAGTTCTCGAATAGAACATTCTAGAACATTGTTCAATTTTTCTTATTTAAGCTTTAATTCGATGACCAATTCGATGGTGAAGTCAGTTACCCGATATCTTTGCTAGTTCTCGAATAGAACATTCTAGAACATTGCTAAATTTCTTGTTATTTATACTTTCATTCGAAGACCAATTCGACGGTGGAGTTAGTTTCCCGATATCTTTGCTAGTTCTCGAATAGAACATTCTGAACATGGCTTAATTTTTGTTATTTATGCTTTTATTCGAAGACCAGTTAGATAGTGAAGTTAGTTTCCCGATATCTTTTATAGGTCCCGAATAGAACTTTCTAGAACTTTTATTGAGTTCTGCTGTTTAGTCCCTTCTTTGGTAGACCATCAAATGATGAAGTCGGTCTTTCGACATCTTTGCTATTTTCCGAATAGAATATGAAACTTTTATTAAAGTTTATTATCTGGCTTTTTTTCCATTACCAATCAAATCGTGAAATCGATGTGTACTCGTATATGCACACATATTTGTCTACGTATGGATATACGTGAAATAATATGTACGTGTATGTCTGTATATTGGTGTTATTGTGTATGTGTACGTGTGTATGTGAGGAAATATATGGAAACTTCTTAGACCCTCACATAAATTTGCTACGACCCTGAATTGATGATTATGTATACCTTGACACAAATACAATCTCACGTCTTCAAATCTGTGAGAGGGGTACCCCACCACTCACTACGTTATATTGGAGTTCCTATGTACATGTATAGTAATATGCATGTACCCTTCACTGGCATACATATACACTGCAGTCGTCTCCCTGCACGGACAGAATGTGATGTTGGTACAAATACAACCGTACATCACACGCATACATTGATACGAAATTTATGTTGTAACATGTCGTGCGTTTGCAGTGGTGGGAAATTAGGTCATTTGTGACGTAAGCTATTGTCCACATTGAGAAAGCTAGTATAGAGATACGAAGTTTGTTTCTGAATATTCTGTGGATCAAGCCTACGTATAAAAAATTCGTCAAATGCGTGTTTTTGACACGCACTAAGTAATGTCATTTCAGTGAAAGTGTTAATTTATGATTTTTTGTTAACTCTATAGTTGTTAACTCTACAGCCCTCTTGCATTTATTCAATATGGATGTACAACTCAATAATTATTCAGTTACACAACCATGTTAATATGTCATCTTCGATGACATATAGAGTGAAAGCTTCAAGTTGCAGTAAGTAGCAATTAGTTGCAGTAAGTAGCAATTTACACCATTACTGATTTAGTCTGTTACTGACTGCCGTGGTGTTCACGTCAAAATAAAAATCATGTTTTTTAATCAACTCGTGAAATTTAAACAGAAAAAAATATGAAGTATGTAGTATTTAAGAGTAAAAATTCTATTGAATAAAAAATTTCTCAAAATAAAGGGATATCTTTCTTAAAATAAATAAATTTATTTTTAATTGTTGATTAGTTGTCAAATAGGTCGGCTATCATAATATACATATAGTGTATGTATGCGAACTGCATATATGGCATATATCATCATCAAAATATATTACTAACACATTGGTATATTCGTGTCCGTACATCATGTGTTGTGATTGTATGTGTGCTGTGTTACGTCACCCATTGATTACAGTGGGCACAGTTTGGTAGACATTCTAGTTTGACCCCTTGGTCACAACGGTCACAACACAACAACCGTAGAAGCCGATCGCGACCAGTGATCAGTGATCACACATGTGTGCGCAAACAGGAACTGACTTACCATAAACACACTCTCTCTGTGTTGGTTTTTGTAAACATTTGCAGAAGAATAACATAAACATAACACTTAAAAATATAATTTTATATTATCATTTATTTTTTTTATGATTCTATTGAAATGCGTACATTTCAATATAAGCACAAAAATCAATGTGTTTGTCTGTTATTGATATTTTATTTAAAAAGTGTATGTTTACACATACTGAATCATTTCGTAAATTTATTTATATAATTTTTTTTAATTCTTCCACAATCTTTTGATAATGCATGGACCACACGGACCACATTAACTATTCTGGAATATAGGTAATTTTTGCAAACTTTTTTTTGTCTCTTTGACTATTTATACATAATTATACTTCTCTATCATGCCATACATGCTGTATATTTCTATCATTTCTATACTCTCGATTTCTGATATAATAGGGTACTTGATTGAAGTTACAAAAATATTCTAAAAGCATTGTTTTCTCATATCAGTTAAGTAATTTTTTTATTTTCGACAAATTCTGTAAAAAATCATCAAAAAAAAAAAAAAAAACCCTGCAATTTTAAATGAGAAAAAGGCGAGAAAAACATCTCACTATAGTGACGTCACAGTTTGAAGCAACTAAACGTCAATGTCAATATTTATAACCTCAAAACTTTGATTATATTCATAAAATATCAAAGTAAAAGCAAGTATTTATTAGAATTCTGGTCGATTATTATTACTATATATATAAGCTAATAGAAATATTCAAAAGAAAACACAATTTCACCTCACCGATGAAAATTATCAAAATCGACATATCTAGCTACAAAATGTTACGTCATATTCAAGAAATGGCGCGTTTTCACTAATTTGAATGTTTGTTGAAAAATGGCGACTTTCAAAATAAAATTTCTAAATAGTTATCAATTTTTTTTATGTTTCATCATTAAAATTGGACATATGTAATCATAATGTATAGAATTATTTAACATTTGACACAAATTTTAAATACAGTCAAGTACCGTATTATGCTCATATACATTAACTATTTACTCATTGCTGTAGTGTAATAATAAAACCAAATTTACTCATTTCTGTAGTGTAATAATAAAACTAAAATGAATTTTTATATAAGTAGTTAAAAAATATTTTATTGTTTATATAAATTTAACAATTAACGAATAAATACATAATACTTCATCTAGCATGTATCCTTTCATGTTTTTTAAGAGATCCTTTTTCACTAAAAGCTTTGTTACACTCGTTACAAGAAAATGGCTTTTCACCTGTATGTATACGTATATGTACAGTCAAATTGCTAGGAGCCGCGAAGTCTTTTTGACAAATATGGCATACATGTTTTTTTACACCTAAAATAGAATTACAAATATTTAGATAATATTTATTTTATGAAAATTCAACTTCCCACCTTCCACAAGCATTGTTTTATATATAATTGTAATATCCTTACCTGTATGTTTACGATTGTGCAATTTTAATTCGTACAAACTACCAAAAGCTTTGCCACAAATTTCACAAATACATGGTTTTTCACCAGTATGCGTCCTCTTATGTTGATTTAACGTATTTTTATCTCTAAATGTTTTATCACAAAATTCACATTTGTATGGTCGTATATTTAAGTGTATACGAATATGTTTTTCTAAATTAGATGACTGCGTAAATGATTTTCCACATTTGGTACAAACAAATGGCTTTTCTCCAGTATGAATTCGTACATGTCTAGCCATATTAACTGATTGTGAAAATTGTTTACTAAAAAAAATTATAAATATAACTGAAGTATCAATTATCAAAAAGTTTAATAGCTGCTCTACACTCTCGTCGAAGTTCCTCGCTGAAGTTGGTTGAGGCCTGAATAGCATTACAACATCAACCACGAGGAACCACGAAGCCCACGAAGTAACCTTCTACACCATAGATTCCCAACTTTTTCTGGACCACCGCCCCCTTTAGTATAGAACAGAAATTTCAACGCTTCCTTTTTTTACTCGTCGCCCTTTTTTCTAGTTTTCACAACCGGCGACCTTTTTTTTTTGCTCGTCGGCTGTAAAATTCTAAAATACCGCCCTCTTTTTCTATTTTTCATAGCCGGCGACCTTTTTTTTTTTGCTCGTCGGCTGTAAAATGCCTAATTTATCTTTTTATTATATATAAAAACATGTTTATTATATTAATTTACTTATTTGACCACCCCTCTTAACAACCTTATCCGCTACCGCCCCCCTGGAAGGCTTCAGCGCCCTCGTTGGGAATCTATGTTCTACACTCTCATACTCGGTCAACTTCGCGAGAATGTAGAACTTACTTAAGACGAAATCGAGTTGTCTCTCAACTTTGTATTTAGGTCATTAAAGGGTTAATATTCGAGCTGTCTCTGGTGATACAAAAGTGAATAGGGTGACTAGTAAACTTCACTAACTAGAAATGTCGCGTGGGTGTACCCAGTGTACACCTCCGATTTTGTTTATTTTTTTAATATATTGTAATTAGGCATTAAAAAATAAATTTTCCTACTCATATTTTTCCTACTTGAAGTAACACCGTTCTATAAGAGTAAAATTAATTTTTTCAAATATCTTGAAAACGGTAAAAGATAGAGCAAAAGTTTAAATTGACGGAATTGGTCTTTTTTAAAGGGCTATCTACTGATATGTAATTTATTTAAATAATATCAACAAGGGTGCTGTGGATTAAAATTTATAAGGTTAATTTCGCAAAAGAAGGGTGAAAGAAAGAAAATATTTATTTATATATAATATATATATATATATATATATATATATATATATATATATATATATATATATATATATATATATATATATAAATATTATTAATATATAAAGTTTTGTTCACAGAATCCGAATCTACGTAAAAAAAAATCTAATTGATTATAAAACTAGTATGTTTTGGTTCAATTTCGACATATTTATTAGGTTTAAAGGTGAGTGTGTCTATTTGAGTATTGAACTACATATTTATAAATTTGAAAAAGATTATGAAATATTTCAACAGATAAAAAATATTATTTTTATAAATGAATGATAATCCTTGACCCTTTTAAAATTGTTATGATTAAAATAGGATATCATTTAATTTTTCTTCGCTTCTAATTTAGTTAAGTTTCTAAAATTTTTAAAAGTGGTTAACTAGTCTAAAAAATTGCTCAGTGAGTATTTAAATACAAAAAAATTAATAGTATCAATTAATATACATTTTATTAATTTTTACAATAGATCAACGAGGTTTATTTGTAATCAAACGAGTTACCATCGCATTTACGAATGAGTTATTAGAAAGTAAATTATTAAGTGCGAGAGTTGTTATGCTGTCTTGCTATAGATCAGTGAGCTTCATTTATTAATAGTCATTTGCAAGAGAGCTGCCACTCAATTACGCAAATTATTAAGTGTGAGTATTGTTATAAAATAAACTATCTGATTTTTGGGTCAGTTTTAAATTATTATTATAATTTTTTTGTTTTTTGTTTTTTAGAATATCCTAACAATAATTTTTTTCACTGAGTAGACGAGCCCCTCGTTCGAGCCATCTCCAAGGTTGAACTACACAGGATAATATTTATAGAGGATAATATTTTAAATATTTGGGTTTATGGAGATAAATACAAATGTATACATAATTTTTAATAATTAATATATTTGTGTTTTAAATTTTTAATAATTTTCTAACATTTTTGTATTTTGTTTCCTAGACTACTAAGTTAGTGGAAGGACTGTGATCACTTTTGAAGAATTAAACTTTTTTTCCTCCAAAATGAACATTTTTACGCGTACTTTATGTTTTAGAGTTTCAGCTAGCAAAAATACTCCAGTTACGTTGTCGTATTTTTGCTAGTTGACAGTTCTTTGCGTTGAATTGTTAGGCAACAAATTTTCGTTACATATAAACACGAATTTCTTCGAAAAAATATAATCCTCTCGTGTAATAATAAGTGAAAAAAATGTTATTTGTTTGTAATCTATTCACAGACCAATGAACACTATTGTATTATAGTGAGACGGGTGAGATTTAAGGAATATAATGTATTGTCCATTTTTCAGTAAATGGGACTATAACTATTGCAGGGCATAATTCGTATATGTAGGTACGTATTTTGAAAATAAAACGCATACAACTTTTTTTATTTCAAAATTTTGCAGTTTCTTCTCAAAAAAGTAAAATTTTATTACCAATATTATATTTTGACAATAATT
Organism: Brachynemurus nebulosus; assembly: GCA_035578155.1. Lineage (NCBI taxonomy): Eukaryota > Metazoa > Arthropoda > Insecta > Neuroptera > Myrmeleontidae > Brachynemurus > Brachynemurus nebulosus. The sequence continues at coordinate 164,684,743 of JAPWDM010000001.1, forward strand.
ATTTGAAAATGTTACTACGGATACCACCGGTTATTGCACTGATTATTATATTAGAGAATACTATTAGGTCGTATCTGAGTGCTTCATTTATAAATTGATAGAGTGTGAGTCTATAGAATATATATAATATGTTCTTTGGTCTGTAAATCTATTTCAGTCTAAACATCATACACTGCTTGACGTAATGTGGCAAACAAAGTTTTTGACTCTGATACTAGAGACACTAGTGTTTCCAGCCGTACGATGAATAGTGCGATGAATGACAAGGAACGATCCACAAAAATTGATCAATAATAAATATATGCCAATTTTCGGCAAATTATCTGATGAAGCTTTTACAAAATCTGGCTTCCGTTAACATAATTTATACAAATGATAATAATAAAAACCAAAACTATTTAACTCACTTTTAATAAATATTTCCAAGAAAATAACAAAAAAAAAAAAGAAAAATTGAATTACTAGTAACATGCGTAACATGTGTCTGTCAGTGACGATAATTAAATGACTAATATATTTCGGTTATTTCCTTTGTTTCCATGCACGTTTCTAAGTAAACTTTCGTCAAAACATTTTTAAAATTTCATTAAAAGTTTAAATAAAAAAAATATTTAAGGTTTGAATTTCATCTATATTTTCTATTTAGACATAAAATAAGCTATGTGAGACAACTCGAGATTCTTCCAAAAATTTATTTATGTACATTTTATGTATATATTTATAAAAATTTATATATAAAAAAAAAGAAAAACTTACAAGCAAATTGAACATTTATACGGTTTTTCTCCAGTATGTGTCTTGTTATGCAATTTAAGCAATCTAGGATCCGCAAATGTTTTTTTACATATGGAACAAATAAATGGCTTTTCGCCCGTATGTTTTCGTATATGAATTTTTAAATAAAATAGCTCTAAAAACCTAAAAATCATTAAATTATGTAAATCTTAGTTAAAAGGTAGAACTTAATGAATAGGAAATAATGTTTTCATACTTTTGGCCACATACAAAACAAACATGTTTCTTTTCCACAGGTTCTCCTGAATGTGTTCGTAAATGTTTTGTTAAAGCCGATGATTCGGCAAAACCTTTTCCACATTCTTTACAAACGTGTGGTTTATTTTGTAAATGAATTTTAATATGTCGTTTTAACATTTGTTTCGCTAAAATTGTAAAAGATGATGATAATATTTGAGTTTAACGGACGGTCTGTTGTTAAAATTTATTACTTGAAAAAACTTTTGAACATGTAGCACAAATCTGGTTTGGTTCATTTTTGAGGAAATGAGTAGATTCATGTAATGCTAAATCTTCTTTGCACTTATAGACTTGTACACATAGCTGGCATTTGAATTCTAGTTCTGCTATGTCATCATGATTCTCAACGTTGTTTTCGTTTAAATTATCTATAAAATTCAACAGTAGATGAAATGTAAAGAGCCATAAGCTTTTAAATTCTACTACTATGGAAAAATTAGTTTTAACTGATACATATTGATTAAGGGGAGATTCGCAAAAAAAAATCGATTTTTTTTTCCATAATTATATTCCTTAAGGTGTTAGAAATATTCTCCCAAAATTTTATTTAAAAAAAAATGAGAAATCAAAAAGTTATGGGCATTTTAGTGCACGCACTTTACTATGATTCAATTTAAAAAAAATTTTTAAATGTTATTTTTTCAAAAGTACGTTTTTCGATACGGTTCCTCGTGTATCTCAAAAAGTATTTGAGATATCGACATAAATCAAAGTGCATGTTATTCCTCGATACCGTCATTTTGGAATAAGACCTTTTGGTTCCGTAATATATTTTCAAAATAACGTCTGCTTATAGTCGAGAAAAAGCGGTAATTTTTGAAAATTGATTTTCAAAATGCGATTTCTCGCTGGTTTTTTTAACTTTTTTCTTAGATCCTAGTTAGTGCCCTAACTGTATATGTATATTTTCAGAAAATTCTTGATTTTTTGATTTTAGTTCATTGGGGATTTCAGAACGCGAGGAACCATCAACTCATCAAGGTGGAAAAATCTAGCAGTGTCGACTTCAAAACCATTTATACTCAGCTCATTTTTTAATTAATTTTTTTTTTTTTTTTTTTTGTAATCTTAAGCATGTAGAAACAATACTGCATATTTAATTTTTCAATAAAATATTTATTTGTATAAAAAAAAAAAAAAAAAAAAACAATAAAAATGGTCAATTTTTGATGTTTTTTTAGCGAATCTCCCCTTAACTGAATTGAATATAAACTTTGTTCTGTAGCAATTGATTCAGGGAAAAACGAGAAATATGATTTTAGTAGGTTCACATATGGGTCATTTTGTTCACATAAACAAACTCTACAGAAACAAACAGATATCGCAAAATTTATAGCCCTAGTTTAAATCTAAAAATAATAAGTTTTATAATTTCTGAAATATAATGGGCCAATTCGTATCGGCGTAATCCAAAGTGGCTTGGTCTTACTTTTAATCGCATTACACTTGTTTTGAAGCGCACTTGGCTTACTTTTGAGATATTTGTATATTTCTGTCTCACTTTCCATGTTCTAGAGAGAAGGGTGAGGGTATGTATACGATGTATACCGAACGTTATTACTTAACTATAAACTATGTATGCTAGAATCATCGCATTTTAATTCTACGATCTTTAATTTTATTTTTAATAATCTGACAATAATTAAGAAGTAATTAATACATTTTGTAGTGTCCTTTATTGCGATTTAACGCCTTTGGATTCGACAGAGATAGCAACCCTACTTATGAAACATTTTAACTAATAAATTATCAAAATTTATTAAACAAATTCATGTTGCTTCATAGAATTCTATGTTATTTCTAAGAACACTTAAGTAATTTGGGGAAATTTCAAGCTAGTTTTCTAACCCTTAATTTGCTCATAGTGCATTATTATAATATTGAACTCATTTAAGTTGCAATTAACTTTAGTACACCGAAGAAATATGTACTTTAATGTCAAATAATACGATAAGCACCTACGTTCATAATTATATTACTTAAGTCTCTTTTATGTTGTTCTCATTTTTTCTTTTATAATTAAGATTGTGAACTTAAAAATAATTAAAAGATATAATAAGATATAATAAAACTACAGAAAATTGGCGATAACTGTCGCTCTAAAAACCAAATGATTAAAATTATTACAAAAAACAAATATTTTCAGGAGCAGAATTCCTTTTGTTGATACGGAACCCTAAAACGCCCAAAAAGAAAAAGAACAAACATTTTTATGCACAAATTCAAAATTATTGAATCTGTTTTTAATGATAACAAGCGAGAATGATAATTTAAATTAACTTACTGTCACAAATATTGGATGAGGACGTCTTATCCGTCACATTATTGATCTAGAATATTTTTAAACATTTTAATAAATAATTTAGCATTTTAATGTTACTATGTTACAAACCATTCTAGATTTTATAGAATGCAATTTTATATCAGTTTCTTCACACAGTAATTTAAATTTATAAAATTTTTTAATTTCGTTATAACATAAATCACAAACATTTTCTGGCAAACCATCATTTTTTGAAATCTAAAAAGTTATTTAGGTCAGTAAATAAAAATTCAAAATAAAATAATTTACTGCATTTTCTTGAAATTTAAAATTTTATTGGCGACATAAAGATTAAGCGCCCTTTAGTAATAAAATTAGAAACTGCATCAAGTAAAATATGTATGTATACGTTCAACTGGCTAGGGATTAGAAACATTTATTATTTATTATACAAATTATTTGCGGGTTATTAGATTTGAAACCGCGAATTTAATGTATATGGATATTTTTATTTGATACAGCTTCTAATTTTACCACCTGAGGCACAAGTGAGAATTTTTGTGTTACCAATAAAAGTCTGAGTTTTAAATCAAAAATATTAGTCCAAGAGCTGGCAACGTTTTCAACACATGATTTTAGCAGGGTTCATTCCCCCATAGCCTCTCCCTGTTGATGACGTAGGAAACATGTAGCCAGTCTGGTTGGTGGGAGACGTTGCGTTTACTTGTGCGCGTAACAATTGTACAGGGAAAAAATAACTACAGCATGTATTTTTTTAATATATGTGTACTTTTAATACACTCATATCCTACTAAGCAGATCTCGGTCTGGCATTAGTTCAGCAACGGAATTTTTATCTGGTAAATTAATTATAGTTCACCTGATAGTCAATAAATAACATATTAAAATTTCAGCTTTGCTAAAATGACATAATTTTGTTACCTCTTACCTGAGTAGTCGCTACGCACACAGGCAAACGCAACGTCTTCCGCCAACCAGACTAGTCACTAGCCTTCAAAGTCATCAAAAGGGAGGGAATATAAGAAGATGGGCGGTGCTAATATCACGTGTTTTTCAACGTTGCTAGCTCTTAGACTATTGGCAAATATAATTGATAAGATTCCCTAGCGACGAGTCGCGGAACTAACGTATGACACAATTTTCACACAATTCAGTGTAATAATAATAATTTTATAATGTTTTTACGTAAATTGTGGGCATAATTACGTAATTTAAAATGTTGGCATTTCACATTACTAAAATTTCGTTCTTTAGTATCAACACACAACATTCTACTTTTAAACCTGGATAACTAAACCTATTTTATAGTCATATGGTTACTAAACCTTCGTAAATTTGACGACGACACATATTTTTGTTTTTTGTTTTTTTTCTTTTAACTTAGCATATTTTGATACTTTGACCAATGAAATGCATAGTGTTATTGTTTTAGATTGTATATTATATGATTTAAGTTGTTTTTCCTTAGTTATAGAACTATAAAAGTTGTCTTATTCTTTCGCTTTCACGGTCTTCATTAGAGGCAACTGTTTTTACAAAATAAATGAAAAAAATAAAAACTAAATAAAATAAATAAATAAATAGCAATAATAATAATTTAATATAAAAATATTAATAATAATAAATAAAATTAATTTAAAGTTAATAAATAAAGTTAGGAATATGGTCAAAAAGAAAATTAAAAAGTCACGCAAACACTAAACCTTCGTCGTGGTGATGACGTACACCTTCGTATGGCTACTAGCTTGTACCCTACAAGGACGTTAGACCGGTATTGAGCTCTACAGTTGATGAAAGGATGGTAATGGGCCGGGGGGAATAGTAAGGGGTGTGGTTTCCGAGTTCTGAGAATTTTGAAAATGGTGCGTCGTCAAAATGACGAAGGTTTAGTTATCTAGGGTTAAAATGCTGTGCACCCTAGAGCAGAGGTCAGTAATATTTTTTAGTCTCGTAAATATCCAACAACAAAATTGCCCCCAAAATTTTTATAAAACAATAAAATAAGATTAAATCCGGTACAATTATCAGACAGCTGTCGGAAAATATCTATCATACATTAATTCCGCAAATTTCCACTAGGGCAATTTAGCCCCGATCCATACTATCGTGCCACTCTCGAGACCGAACTGGCATCATATCGAGAGCGGCATTATAATATGAATGGGGAATGAACAGGTATCTGCACTGTGATGTGAACACAACAAGATTTTACCAAAGCGAGACTGGAGCGGAAGCGTATTGAGAGCGGTACTATAGTGTAGATCGAAACAATCGTTGCCAATATAAAATTGTGAATATAACCAGCATATCATGATCAACAAATGTGGTAGACTGTCTATTGAAACATCGCAAGATTTTAACGTGAATATGTCTCTGGATAGAGAAACTTAAACAAAACCTTTACCCTTATTCCCTCCTCTTCAACTATTTTTGTTAAGCCATGTTAACCTACAGGATTGGATAGCTCTTTTAAGGGGTAACATTTCGTCAATTTAAATTTTCTTCCTATCTCTTAGCCCTTTTAAACAAAAAATATGGAAAAATTTTTTTTCTTAAAATGCCGGACTTTTTACTGCCAGTAATAAGTACAATAGATAAAGTTTCAAAAAAAGAAAAAAAATCAAAGATCCCAACATCAAAAAAGTGAACCCTAGAAATTTACAAAATATAAATTATGGTGCCGCGACTAAATAACTGTGGACAAAATAACCGCGACAAAATAACCGTGGACAAAATAACCGAACGACAAAATAACCGCACGACAAAATAACCTTACACAAAATAACTGTGGGCAAAATAACCGAACGACAAAATAACTGTACGACAAAATAAACATCGTTAATTATTCTTTTGAGTTAGGATACATGCGGCTGTGATATGATTAAGATTTTTTTTGCTCCCAATATATAAAAGATAGCTAAATTGCAATAGATGTTAGCTTAGATGTTGGTATTTAAACTATTGCATTTAAAAACGAACGTTAATGGGTGAAAACTATAGTATTTAAAAAACTAAGCTTGGGAAACATTATTTTGAAAAATCAAATAGTAGATGATATAAAAGATGATATATAAAAACTATAGTAAGATTAAAAATTAGTTAGGTTAAGGTTATAAGTTCTTTTTTTTCAAATTTTAGGTAGATAATATAAAAACTAGGTGGTGAGGTTAGTTAAGGTTACCCTTTGCCCGAAGGTTAGGTTAGTTTTGACAATATACTTAGATTTTTTATATAAAAACTGAGTAGTGAGGTTAGTTAAGCTTACCCTTTGCCCGAAGGTTAGGTTAGTTTTGACACTATACTTTGTGATTAAATATAACGCAGAACAAAAACATAAGTATTTACAAGATATTGCTACAGTTTTATCTTTGTAATTTAGATTTAATATTTTAACAAAATAATAAATAAATAAACTTTAAGGTTATTCTGTCGTTCGGTTATTTTGTCCATAGTTATTTTGTCATTCGGTTATTTTGTCCGCGATTAGTTTGTCGCGGAACCATAAATTATACTATGTTGATAAAATTGAACATTATTTAGAATTATACCGTATTTCGGAAAATCTGTCAGATGGCGGCACCTATATCAGTGAATATATACATATCACAGCATTTTGAGCCGCCATATTGCAGGACGAGTTAACTCGTTTTAATCATTTAAAGCGTTAAAGTTTCCAAGATATATTAACAACTAATATAATATTAATCCCCAACTTTGGGGCATTTATTCTTTAAAAGTAGAAAGTGGTCCATAAAACGTTTGTGTTAACAGATACGTGCACTAGCACTCTTTGTCTACACATTCACAAATCAAAAACAAACCTTTTAAAACAATTTTTGTATTTTAATTATTATTAAAGAATTATTTGTTGACCTTAACATTTAAAAATACTTTTTAAATGTTTTGACTATTCATGATAGGTCATTACTTACGTTAATAGAAACACATGCCTCTAACATTTCAAATATTGAGTTTTTAAAAATCGAATACGGTTCTAATATTTCATTTAAACAAATTCGACATATTTTATTAAAATTTAAAGGAAACATTTCTAAAAATTAGTTCACTCTTTTATAAATTAGAAAAATAAATTAATATTTTATTTTTTAATTATACATTTGTTAAGGGTCTGTCACTTTGACATTTTTTCTGTCATTTTTGTTACCGTAAATGAGATTCTATGGGAATTCAGAGGTGACTGGAAACAAAACCAATAATTTTTTGTTGATTAAGGATGTGTATCCAGTCAAATCCAGTACTACATCTAAAATTTTTTGAAAATCAATCATAATGTTAAATTATTACTAGAAACACTTATTTTATGAATTAAGATGTGCGCTCTATAAGAAATTATATATCAATTAATAAATTTTTTCTATAAAATAAAGATTTAATTTGACTATGGTTGACGTTGGATTTAGCAGCTATTAGAAATAAATTATTATCTCTACAGTTGACGTATAGAGTATGTTCCATTTAGAAAACACTGTGTGACACAATGCATTTTCTTTTTTTTCACAAAAAAACAAATTATTTTTAAATTTTATTGCAAAACTAATCTTTTAATTGCATCTAAAAGCAATTAAAAGGTTAAAATTAAAAAAATTAGTTTTTTGTGCAAAAAAAATGCACTGTGTCGTCTGTGTTTCCTAAATGGAAAACATTCATTATATGTTTTACTACATTTCTCGTTGAAAATGGCGGGGACAGTTTTTTAAAATAGTGTCAAAACCGCGTGGTTCCGGCTTCTAATTTTTATTTTAATTTTTACGAAAAAGATAGGCCGGTGGGTCCGGTTTTTTTTTTTCATTAAAAAATAATACAAAGTATAAGGCTCATAAAACTATTTTTTTTTTCTCACGAAAGTTGGATAAAATATGATCAATTTTACAAATTTATTGGTAGCTAAGCTACTTCCGGTTCAAACAACACACGATAAATGAGAACATTAACATTAATTATTTCGTTTAATTTTTCCGTGACATACAATTTTCTTTTTGCTAAACGATGCAGAATCGTCTATTGTTTAACATATTTCAAACTCAATGGAAAAAGTTGGAATTTTCTTTTCTGGTATCATCCTTAAGTCCTGTAATTGCTAATTTATAGCTTGAAGATGATTGTACATATATCTGAGTTTTGTCATAAATTACTCATAAGACCACACACAATTTGAACATTTGAACCAAGTAGAAATAGTGACACGTCCAAGAAGTAGATCAAGTAGACAGTGATGGAATTTAATGAGTTATAACTTATAATGAATAAGGAAGACAAATATAATATCATTTTTTTTTTAAATTGTATGTATAAGAGCTTTTAAACATATGTTGTAAATACAGTCTTGTATAATATGTATTTTATTTTATTTTATTATTTTTTTTTAACGTGAAAAAAATCGAACACCTTAACCCCGAGGGGTGCCCACACTTTTGACACGGCAGTTTACCACAACATTAAGTACAGTGCGGTGTCAAAAGTGTTGGCACCCTCCCCCCTGAGTGAGAGTGTTCGATCACTTTTTGAAGCGTACTGTACTTATTTATGTACTTGTTTATATAATAAATAATATTTACCAATCCCTCAAATAAAAGTTTAGCGACGCTCCTGATCTTCCGATTTTACGTACTTTCCCTTAAATTTGCACCGACCACTACGTACCATTGGATTTGTGGTGTACAGCACCTGCGAACTCTAGTGTCAGATAGTTGTACACAAACTCGTATACCATATACCAGGTTTTGTCAGAAAACTATCAGAAAAAATGTAGTTTCGAGAAAAACGCGTTTAAAATTTAAGTTTCTGGTTATACTATCGGAATATGCAAAAAAAAAAATCGATTTATTTCGCAAACTCGTATATTGAAAAAAAAAAGTGGACAGCAAACTCGTATTTACTAAAAACATCGATAGCTTGTAATTTAAAACATTTAAATATCTGCTTCATGTCTACATAGGTAGCAAACATCAAAAAGTGTAACATACATAAATCTTAAATTCATAGTGATGAAAATACAGTATTTAATATGTTTTTTGTGTTTCCTGAGAACTGTGATTTTTGATATACGAGTTAGAGACAGAAAAGGCGCGATATATTGAAATAATTGAAGACATGAGTGGATGAAGGTGTTATGTAACATTTTTTTTTTCAAAAAGTCATTTTTTGCAAAATTTTGAAATATCCTATGCTGAAGTATCATGTACTAAAATTTCGTTTCATTACGTCCAGTAGTTTTGTAGAAATTTAATAATAAATATGAGCTATTGCATGGGAAGTAAATAAAAACTTTCAAACGTTGCTATTGTAAAATTATTAAAAGTGTTACGTATCCCTTCATCCACTCATGTCTATTTCAATTATTATACTTTGCACTTTTTTTTAAAGATGAGTTATTTGTGATATAGATGACAAAAAGTGTCATAATTGTTTTTGCCCTAGTTGTACTAGGTTACATTATTTACAATATTTTTTCTCTATCGTCTCTATTACCAAGGGTGGCGTTCGGGACGAAAATTTTGTTAGCCTAACGTTAGCTAACAGAGCTTTACCGTTACAAACCAGAGGGCTCTGATTCAAAAAATAAATGCACATTAAATATTTTTGCATGGTTTTTCACGTTATAAATACTTAATTTTTGAAGTACAGGATGTACGGAATATCTCATTTAAAAATTATGGAATAGTGCCCTCTGGTTTGTAATGGTGAAAGCTCCGTTAGCTAACGTTAGGCTAACAAAATTTTCGTCCTGAAAGCCACCAAGGATATGTAAAATAAGGGTTGGTCGTCCATTGGATGCGGAAACGTGCGAAATTTAATTCCGACGAATACGCATGAAAACGGACGAACGATCCAGACAGCTGTGAAGTTATACATCCTCGTCCATTGAAAGCGTCTCGTTCGTCCGTTTCCGTGCGTATAATTACAAGGTGCGAACAAATCCAATTTTGTTTGGATTTTTTCGCGCAAAGAAGTCCGTTTCATGAAATTTTTATTTTTATTGAATGAAACTGAGGGTAAATTACAATTATAACTGTGTACCTTTACATATTACGTGCCATAAATTGTTTTTTTTTACATATTTTTGTAGCATTTATCACTTGAGAAAAAAAAAATTAAAAAGAAAGATACTGATGAATATTGGGCTAGTGGACGGACAGCAGACATATCATTTCGGACGAACGACAAACGCGCGTAATCGTCTGAATGAAATATCGCAGTTGTCCGCAACCAATGGACGACCAGCCTAAAGTAAAAGTCCTCGATACAATGAAAATAACATAAGATTGTTGCAAAACAATATGTTGAAATTTGTAATTCATGTAAATTTTTAAATTTAATTAGGAATAGTATGAATTTGCATGTCATTATCTAGAGACGATAACCCAAAAAGGTCATAACAGTTGTAACAGTTTTTCACTACATTGATAAATTTATGAAAATGTAATGCATAACTCGGCATACTCCATATATGAATTATTTGTTTAATTTAGTTCATCCGCCTGTTCTTATTAAGAAAATAAAGGCGAATATGTAATTATAGTAAATTTACACTAGTGGGAGCTGACAAGTAAGAATTATTTTAAATTAATTGTCTTTTGTAAATTTATATAAGAAATTGACACTGTAGAATATGGATAAAGATTTATTTCATGTATAAAACCCAAAAATGTATCCTTTAAAACAATTTTGTAAGTATAATTTATTGGTTTGTAAATACATTTAATTTATTTTATTATTTTTTTAATTTATTTTCTTTTAGATGTGATGTTACTCTTGTTAATTGTTGTATTGGTTGTACTATTATGTGTTTCCGCTGAAGTAAATGAACTAAGCAAGACAAGAATAATTGGACTTAATGAAATTACAAATTTAGATAATTATCGTCAATATTTCAGTATATCAATAATCCATTTCAACATTCCACAAGATACGAAAAATGTTTCATTTGTATTTCAAGCTGATACAATTAGCCAGTCACGCTACTATCGTACGTTTAACGCAAGTATTTTTTTTATTATAATTTAACGTCTGTTAATACTTTTCGGTAACAATTCCAAAGTAATTATTTCAGTAATTTCATTAATCCAGTACATCACGTCATAAACGTGATGTACTGGACGTGTAGACAGATTTTAGCACGAGGCTGCGAGTCCAGTAAAACAATTTTCTGCTAAATTATATATTTATATTTTAAATCTGGCTAAATTGCAATATGTTAAGCCTCGGAAACATATTATTTTGATCGATCAAATAATATATGATATAAAAACTAGGTGGTAAAGTTAGTTAAGGTTAGGTTAGTTTAGTTTACATAATAATAAAGTTTTTTCCCTTAAGGCCCCACAAAAATAAAAACCGCAATAAACTTACTTCTATTTTATTGCTATTTTTATTTTTATTATTTATATATTTCTACTTCTATTTTATTTTTTATTTATTGGTTGTTTATTATTATTATTTTTATATTTATATAGGTATTTTTAACGAAGGAAAATATTTTTCCTAATCCTTTATTTTATTATATTTCTGATTTTTTATATACCTCATTTCAGATACAATTGATCATGAGTTTTCGTTAACATTTAAATAATTCTTATATTCGAAACAAATCAATCTTCTATTCTTTTCTAAAAATAAACTGCAAATTTAAAATTTACATAAATGCAATAATAAAAGAGATAAAGCCAAGAAAACGGAAATTATTTAAATTCAAAGTGACGAAGCATGGTTAAATTTAACTGAAATGAACCATATTTATATTTCTGGTTTTATTATATTTCTGATTTTTATATTTATTATATTTATGGTTTTTGTATTTATATTTTATGCTACTGAAGAGGGCTACAAAAGTAGCCGAAACCGGTCTAGCGAATATTTTATATTTTTTGTGGGTCCTTAAGGGGAAAAACTTTATTATTATATATAATCCAGCCCACAGTACGGCTCAATATAGTGATTTAGTTTAGTTTAAACAATATACTTCGACTTTGATATAAAAATTAGTTGGGTTTAAGGTTGTAGGGTTTTTTTTTTGAATTTTTACACTCAATTCGGTTGTTTTTTTCTTACATACCATCAATAAAAAAACCATTACCTATTTTTAAAAATGTACGATATACAGTGTCGTTCTTTATTAACATATATTGTGAATACAGTGGAACCTTTGTTAACCGGTCAGCAATTTCACGTGAAAATTTCTTTTAAATCAAATATTTCGAAATTCTACACAAAGTCAGTTATTTATAGTGCCTCTCTTCGTCCCGTAATGGACTCAAAATTATCCAATTTGATATTTCAATGGTAATTTTCGCGTAAAAATGCTGTCCGGTTAAAAGAGGTTCCACTGTACTGACAAAGTAAAGTGATTTAAAAAAAAAAAGTGTTTCCCAGTTTTAATTTTCAAAAATACAATAATTTCTACCCATATTTGTACGTTTTTTCGTACAAATTTCGAAAATCCCGTTTCTGGCATATATTATAAATTTACCTTTTAAATTTTTTAAATGCAATTTTTGAATTCTAATATAATATTCAGGGCCGGATCTAGGGGAGCAACGGGGGCACGCGCTCCCTGTAAACTTTTAGGGGCGCCAAAAACGCAAGTTGAAGGGCGCCAAAACGGTGAAATTTTTTTTTGCTCATCAGTTGCTTTTTGCAGGGGAAAATTTAAAAAATATCAATGCGCCAAAATTTTTAATTTGGCAGTTTTGCCGCGAAGGGCGCCAACAGCAAAGTTTGCCTAGCCTCGTAATAACTGTAGGTCCAGCCCTGATAATATTAGTAAATAAAAACACTTTACTTTGCAAAATACCACTTTTATTGTATATAAAAAATCGTATGACATGTTTCAGTCAATATGACCATTCTTAAAGGTGTATATCTATACAATAAAAGTGGTATTTTGCAAAGTAAAACGTTTTTATTTACTAACATCAAATATGGAATACCATAAAGTAACACTCAAATCTATTAAATTTCTAATATAATAATATTTTTTCAGCATTACACTGTGATATACATAATGTAAGTGTTTACATGAAACAAGGTTCACTACCAGTAATATCACCGGAAAACGCTAGATTTCCTACATCATTTGTAAATTTAACATCTCGACCACATATATATAATATACATTTTCTAGCAAATAGTAAAAAAAACTATTTAAATATTACATCGCCATTATTTGGTGACTGGTTTGGTATAGCATTTCGTGCATGGGTACCAAAAGATAAACAGAAGATATCCGTTCCGGAAATGACGGCGTACTGTCAGTGTTCGTTATCGTCATACGCAATCGTTACTAGAACCGATGTTGAGGATATTGAATTGAACGTTCCAATTGAATTAAATATGACGAAGACCAATGAGAGTTTATTTAAAATTGACTTAAGTAACAAAGTGTACAGTAACGTTAACGTAAGCTTTTTATCGAAAACAAAAACGGAAAAAGTTGACGTATTTGTGCGACCTAATGCCGTTCCATCAGAACAAAAATATATGTACCATTCAACGTTAATACCGCGAAAATATAAATCGTTAATCTTGAACACTGATCTATTTCCAATACATTATATACTATTAAAATCGAAAACCGGAAATGGTAATAGCGGTAATGTTAGTTTCCTCATAAATCCTATCTATAACGAAACTTCTCACAGTGTATTTCATAAAATGGAATCGAAATCAAATAAAACAATCGAAAATAACACATTCGTGCCACCAAAAAAACTAACTTGGAAATTACCGTCTGGACGACAACTGAAATACGAACAATATGATCTGATCAAATTGTCATCGCGAAAGAGTTTAAATTTCATTTATATCATGGAACCGAATTTAGATTTAAAAACGCCAAAAATGCTTAATTTAACATCAAAATTTACCGTTTTAAAATTTCATATTAATGGTGTCAATGAAATCGGCGGTACACTCTATTTAGGATTCTCATTAAGTCCGTTAAGAAATCGAACTGAACCGTATTTTATTGTTATTTGTGTTCGACGATTTGTGTTTGAAATTCCAGCGTTACCGAATAAGTGTGTTTATTACGATGAAATAAACAATTCATCATTAGTCTTGAATAATTCTAGTCCGATTGGCGTGTACGAAAATGTTCACATTCCATATCCAGAGATTGGAACGTGGTATTTAACGATTGGATTGTTTAATATAACAAACAATAGTACAGATAGATGTTTTACATGTAAAAATTATTATCGCACATGTGCAGATTTTTGTGAAACGACGAGCTGTAAAAGTAGTTGTGTGCAAACTTTGTTATCGGATCGAAATTGTTCAAAATGTGATATTGTGTCGTGGATGAATATGGAATTTAACGAGGAATTGGATGAGAATGAGAATATGAAAGTTTATAATACAAGTGTCATTTTTTCGATTGCTGTGTCGCCGTGTATTGACGAAACGTGTGGACCCCATGGCGATTGTCATTTGATGGCTGATAACAGTATTATTTTTTCAACTTGTATTTGTAAAGACGATTATATAGGTAAAGTATACTATTAATTAAGATTTTTAGATCTAATAGATTAAGATTCCATCGATAGAACAGTAAGTTTATTTTTTTTGTTAGGTAGTTCTATTAGTTCTAAACTGGTTGAGTTTGCGCAGTGTGTTCTCAAAGAATTCCGGATTCAGTACTACTAGTTTGATGTTTTTTTTTAACAATTGAACTAATTCAAAATGGTTCTAGGACTACATTTACACTACTAGCTATAGAGTATGGAGGGTAGAGGTAAGGAGAAGTATCTCCATATATAAAAAGTGGCCCCAAAAATGGATGAAATTAAGATGGCGCCAGTGTAGTAAAATTCTTAGATTTAAAATTAAGCGCTGAAAATTTTAAAACTGAAACAACAGTTTTTATTGTTTTCAACAGTTTTAATTGTTATATTTAATTCAATTTTTATTGTTTTTATATTTAATTTTTGCGAAATTTTTTTACACCATTTAAACGAGGAGAAAAAATTACATAAAAAAGGTCTTTAAACTATTATTCTATGTCAATTAGTTTCCGAGAAAAATTAATTTTTATAAACGGGCATTCGCTATGTTATGCAGGATGCTGCGACAGGGGTATATATAATTATGTATATGAAAGTAGATACTTATACTACCACATATTATGGATAACACTACGTATGTACATAACACGATAATATAGCTTGTCGTATAATGGCTTGTATAGTCACATACATAATATGTATATATTATGTTTGTATGTTATAATATGCCTTCTTTTTAGGGTTCCTAAGAAAGTCCTATTTTTTAGAGCTCCGAAAGAAATCTTTCGGGACTATAATAAAAATTTATTTTGAGGTCTCTAGAAACCGAAAATAATATTCACTAAAATTTATATATTTATATTTAGTCCCACACCGTTGGACAAGTTCATTATCCAGCCATGTCGGATGCCTGGAACATGGTTTTTTTTGGTCATTTTTCGTGAAAAAAATTAGTCTTTTGCCAAAATTTTCTCAAGTCAAAAAATTTTTCCGACATTTATTTACACCATTAGAAAGAGGAGGAAAAATCACGGAAAGAGGAGGAAAAATCACGGAAAGAGGAGGAAAAATCACGGAAAGAGGAGGAAAAATCAAAAACGGATTTTTATAAACGGAAATTCGCTATGTTATGCAGGATGCTGCGACAGGGGTATTTAACAGTTAGTATTTCCCTTTGGCATACTTCACTTCACTTATAATCGCTAAGTTCAGATCGAACTCTGATTGCTTATCAGCGCCGTTCTGGTTACTTATTGAACTATTATTTCATCAAATTCAGGGGCCACTTTTTCGATTCAAGTTCCATATGAGATACTCCTCCTTACCTCTACCCCCCATACTATAGAGCAAGTATATTACAAATTCGCACATGCGTATTATTGTATAACTGTCATTTTAACCCATTAGTGCCCACTGTACACACTTGTGTATACCTATCCAGTGGCCTTTATTTTTATATAAAACCTATATCCTATTTAAAAAACTGATTCACTAAATTTACCCTTTTTGTGGAGAGACCGTGCTGTGTACAATTTCGCTCACTGTACACAGCTATGTTCATGTGTAGAAATTATATAATTGATTTTTTTTTCATTTTTCCTTCAAGGACGTTAATGGGTTAAATAAATTCTCTAAAAACCACAATGAATACATTGGATGCCTTCATGATACCTTCAGTTAGGTATCCTAGATGGCATCACAAAATAATTCGTATACTAGCCGCATACACACAATTTTTAATTGAACAACTGTTTAGTTGTATGTCAAAATACTATGGGATCTTATGGAGATGCGCATGCTATCAACACGATAGCAGCTCGATAAAAAAACCATAAAACCATATCGATCGTTTTTTGACTAAAAAGTCGGACAACTTAAACAACTATCGATCGACAGGTATATATGTACAGCTCAACCAACATAAGGTTGCCGGTCAAAGTTGTACGCGTAATAGACAAACACAACTTCTATCACACTTTTATGCATATATATGTTATATGTTTAATTCTTGTTGTCGCACTCTTTCAATTGCGCATCTGACCGGCAACCTTCTGTTGGTTGGGCGTACATTACTATGTATTGAAGTGCGCATACAGTCAACTAAATAGTCGATTTGTAATCGAAAGATAATATCTCTATGGTAAATTCTGGTGTATTGTATCTATGCTGTGATATATATGGGATGTACGGAATATCTCATTTTCCTTTTCCTTGCCGTACGATCTATATAAAGCAAAGCACAGACAAGTCCTTTTCTATTAACCGTTTTTCAATTCGATGATTGATAAAATCGTTAAAAAATTAAAAGCACAAAACATTCAAAAAGTTTTGAAAATCATAGATATAATAGACATGACAGATATAGGAACTATTATTTATGATTGGTTGAAGAAAAAAGAGGATTATACACGAATAGGAATAAATATGGGTACGAATAATTTTAAAATCGCTGAACAACTGATTGATAGTATGCGCATCCTACAACTAAACAGTTTAGTTGGGTTGAAATCATGAGGCTCATCGATTTCGACCAGACAGTTTAGTCGAGATAATAATAATTGACTGTATGCGCCAAGGCCTTAAGGCTGACGAGCACCAAATCAGAGAAATTTACTACTTTAGTTTTATACTACTTTACTACTTTACGCTTATACATAATGCGTAATCAATTAATCATTGATTGCGATCGGCCTGTGCAGTTGTTTTGATTATTTTCGGATGCCGAAAACGTGGAAATGAAAGTGTTAATATGTCCTTGGCCATTTATCATTTTTATCTTTATTGTATGTATTATATCTCTAGTTTTTTGTATTTATTATATTTAATGCTACTTAAGAGGGCTACAAAAGTAGCCGAAACGGGTTTAGCAAATTTTTTATATTTTTTGTGGGTCCTTTAGGAGAAAAACTTTATTATTATGTATAATCAATAGGTACCGGGTTTCTTCGGACAGGTCAGGACCGTACTTATTTCAATAAAATTTTGCAACTAAATTACATTAAATTATGCACATTTGAATAAATATAATTGGTCAAAAATTACATTTTTCACCATTTAGAATACTAACAGCATTTTTTATTTGACGAAAGTAAGAAAATTCAAAAAATCGGAAAAAATTTTTGTAAAATATATTGAAAAGTTGTTGAATATTTAGACGGTCCACTATAACAGCTAAGACGTACGTATTTACTAAGATTTTTTATTATTGAAAAACAAATTTTTAACAAGCAACTATACTTCTATCTCTCAAAATTGAAAACAATAAAAAAAGATGAATTTATTTAATTTAAATGACGTCACATAAATCACATACATAATATAAACAAAAATACTTTTGATAGTCAATTAAAATTACAGTGGCACTTTTCAATTGTGCAGGTAATAAATAAAAGAAAAAAAAAGGATGTTTACATAAAATACGTATAAATAATATTTTGATACACATACATATGTATGTGTGTGTATGTAACTTGTGTACGTTGTTTTTATGAAAATATTTTGAACTTTTAGTCACATTGAGTGCAATATGCATACTTGCATATACTAAAGACGAAACTGTCTGATCCGAAAGAAATCCGATACCTGATAATCAACCTGTTAAATAGACCAAAACTAAAAAGAAAGTGAATATTTTATGAATATATTTAATCGTTTTTAGGTTGGGACTGTTCAGACGATTCAAAAACAAGTTCCAGATTGAGTGCATTGATCGAAATGTTGTTGCTGACACTTAGCAACTTCGGATTCATTGGAAGCATTTATTTTGCATTAAAAAGACAATATTATAACGAAGCGACAATATACTTTTTCTGTATGTTCTTCTCATTCTGGTATCATTTGTGCGACTCAGGCCGGGGTATTTATACATACTGTTTACTACCAAACGATATATTAAAATTCTGTGATTTTTATTGTGGGCTTCTGTCAATATGGCTAACAATTATTGCAATGGCAAATTTAAATGTTCATTTAAAAGGTGTATGCCAAGTAACTGGATCCGTGTTACTAGCACTGGGTACAACGTACAATATGGAGGGACTCCTAGTGTTTATTATACCAGTTACGTTTGGTCTTACCATTATTGCAATCAGTTGGGGTATCACGTGTCGAAGTACATTAAAAATTTATCCAAAGAATGGTTATTTTAAAATTTATTTCCCATTGGGATTGTTGTTTGTTACAACAGGAATTATATGTTTTGCATTCTTGGAGACAAATTCAAATTATAAGTTTACACACAGTACCTGGCATCTGTTAATGGCCTTAAGTATTATAATGTTACTGCCAAGTCCAAGTGCATTAATACGTGACTAATTATGTTTTAACGTTAATAGTTATTTGAAATTTTAATTATTCACAAATTTATACTGACGTTTTCGGTAAGTTTTATTTCTACTTAGAACTACAAATTGGTTCCGATTTATTTTCTATGAAAATTTTGGCACATTTAGCACAAAATTAGATAATTATTTAACATTAGATTTTATTACACATTAAAAAAAAATTATGTTACAGTAGGTTCCTATTTCTACCAATTTGTAGTTCTATTTTTAATTTATTAAACAAATTCGTTGTAAAGTAATATATCAATTTAATTTAAAAAGCTTCTCGAACTTTAGAACCGTCCTTAATATAGCGGTAATACAAAACATCAATATAGTCATAAAATCGCCATTTAAGAGTAACACGAATTACTAATCAAAAATATTGACCATGGGCCATATATATGGACAGCTAACTCATACGGAAAAATTCCCAAAATTGGCCACGAAAATGACATACATTAGGCTTTCTTTTTTCACCACGCGTGGCGTTAATATTCCTCAGATATGTACTGATGTGAATATAGCGAATACAGTAAGATAAAACAGAATGTAAAATAGACATGAATTATCAAGTGTCGTGTACATAGACACTTTTAACCAAAGTATATAGAGAAAGGTATGCTACATTTGAGACCAAAATAAGCTTTTTTTGTGCAATTCGCCATCTACGTCATAATTACTTCACATATTTGAATTTTTAGAAAAAGACAAAATTACAATGGGGTATTTGACAGTATCAAAGAAAAACAATAAAAACAAATTTTAATGAAAATTGATAATAAAAGACAGCAATTTGTTATGTTAATTCATCCTAACTATGATTATTTAATTTTAAAAAAATTAATAAAAAAAGTAATTTTTCAGCTATAAATTACGTCAGCAGAAATGGGCTGTGACGTTGCTTTCTCTTATATTTCAACACTGTCGCCACTAAGGTCGCTACTTAAATTCCGGTTAGCCAACATAACTATGGAAATTAATTTGAATTTGATTAATTTTTTTAAAAATCAACAATTTCTTTTCCTAGTTATAAGAAAAATAAACAGATTTTTTTCTTAGTTACAGGACACCTGTTGCTATCTAGAGAAACTGACGTAATTGAAGCTAATGAACGTTTTCGCGCAAATTTTGAGAACAAATATTAAATTAATTTTTTTTAACGATTTTCGGCATTATTTTTAAAAATTAAAATTATATATATGCATAATACATAAATATGCGTATTTTAAAATAGTTTCCCAAAATTAGTCAAAATCCCCATTATTTATTGTTTAAATTTACCGCTATGAAAAATTCACTGAATTCACCATCTACGTCATCACGATCTGCACGCTGGCATACCTTTCTTCATCTACTTTGCTTTTAACTAGGCATGTCGATTCATTAAAAAAAAAATCGATTTCCGATTCGATTCGAATCGAGTGGACTGGAATCGATTCTCGATTAAATCGAGGATTAAAAGATCGATATTTAATTAATCGATTTGGTAGTCGATTATTTTTAAAAAAATATGCTTAATAAAAACGGAGAACATTATTGATAACGAATTAGTAGAGGTAGAAGTAATTTTTATAGTGCAATAAATTAAGCTTATTCAAGAAATCAAGAAATGAAACAGTAAGTAAATTATATGCATTTATTGATTCAAATTAATAAAAAAATTACATTTCCCAATATTTTATATCAAGTGACTAAAAAGATAAAATCTAATCGCTCAGGATTTAGACGACTCCTTTCGTCGGACGCAATATTTCCTTCAACGGGAAAAAGTCTTTCGCAAGGAAAGGATGTTCCGCCTATGCAAACCATAAGAATTTCTTTGTTGTTAAAACTACGAAATTCTAAAAATGCATATTTTTACAAAAAATAATTTTAATTTTCATTATAGTTAAAATGTTTTAACTAATTATTTTCTACTTACATAATATAACCTCTTACAATTTTTGTGAACTTTTTCAGCTACAGCTTATATATAAACTTTTTCAGAATAGCAGTACGTGAGTAGGTAGTACTTCGTAGGCTTACAGAACATAAGTAGACTGGTAGTAGACGTTAAATAATTTGAATTCCTGTTTGCACGGTTTAATAGTGCACATGCGCAAGACAGGGAATTAAATATGAAAAATTCTTCATTTTTTAAAGTACCTCAAACCTCAAGTAAGTTAATATATTTAACGGAAAATCAAGTAAACTAAATAAATTTTATTAATATTGCAATTTGTTATTTATGATATACCTAACAATAAAATTGTTTCAGGTAATATTCAAACTACCGCTTTGGTATCCAAGGCACACGAATGCCCTCTTATTTTTAGACTCTTTTTTGAATACATTGAGCTCGATCACTATTTTCTAGTCACCATGATATTGACCCTCATAGTAACATTAGCAACCTACGTACAAGTAATATTGTCAAATATATTTATCTATTTTTATGATAAATCATAAAGATATACTTAAATGTCCTATATTTTATCTGAAAAACTAGTTACAGAAGAACCTTAATTTAATGCGTTTTTAGGACATATTTGGGGAATTAGGATATCATTATGTTACTTCAAAACCAAACATCAAAAACTTAAGGTACCATCACAGTGTGATTTTGTCGAAAAGTAGTCAATTTTTACAATTTTTTTTCGGATGGATAGGATGGGGGAATGGGGATGAATTTTTTTTATGATTAATACCACTATTTGACAATACAAAAATATTTTTTTATTTATTTTTTATAATTGTTATAATTTTTTGAAAAAAGTGTCTTTAAAAAAGGCCGAAATTCGGTGCCCACGATTGCGGCCGCAGTTTTTATTCGAAAAAAAAAATCAAATAGATTATCAATCTGTAGGTAAGCCGCTATGTCCCTATAGGAGCTTTTTTTTTCTTTTGAAATCTTCCTATTTTTCATACGGAAAACTAAAAAATTTTGTACTTTTTATTCAAACCGCCGCCATTTTTTCAAATTTCAAAGAAAAAAAAAGTTCCCATAGGGACATAGCGGCTTACCTACAGAATGATAATCTATTTGATTTTTTTCTTTCGGATAAAAACTGCGACCGCAATCGTGGGCACCCAATTTCGGCCTTTTTTAAAGACACTTTTTTCAAAAAATTAACATATAATAATTATAAAAAATAAATAAAAATAAATATTTTTGTAGTGTCAAATAGTGGTATTAATCGTAAAAAAAAATTCATACCCATTTCCCCAACCTATCCATCCGAAAAAAAATTATAAAAATTGACTACTTTTCGGCAAAATCACACTGTGATGGTACCTTAAGAAATTTGTTACAATTCGTTTTCATTAGAGTGGAAACTTAGTCAATATATCGATTTTATGGAAATGAATAATTTTAAACTACTAAAACAATAATTATTTAAAAAAAAAAGAAAGTAAATTAAAAAAATTTAAAAAACCGACTGCGAAAGATAAGAACAAGATGAAATAAAAAAATCAGATATTTTTGTTTAACTTATTAAAACATATTTTCCATCGACTGCTTTACTTTTTTATTTATTTTTCTGTGTTTTCACAGTTGAGTTTTTTAATTTACTTTTTTATTTCTCTTTTTTAAAAGAAGAAAACATACACATGCGACATTACGGCAGTTGACCACCGCCATATTATATTTCTTAACACTTCGTACATCCTATTCCACTCCCGGAATTAAGACAAATCAAATGACACTTCAGTTATTAAAATTCTATAATCCACACAGATAGATACATATACGCGCCAAAAACATAATTCTGCTGTCGTACAGTTGAGTAAATATTTGCTAAATATGACTATATTGATGTCACAGTGTTACCTATATATTTAAACTTTTAATTTCAGTCTTTCATTCAAGAAGAGCGTTTGTTTTGTTTTTAATATATTTCAGAAAATTTAAGTATGTTATAATTAAGAATTTTAAATAGTTTATTCACAGTTTATTATATCGAAAATGAATAAAAATGCCATAAGATCACCATAATTACCAAAGATTTTGTTCAAAAGCAAATAATTTTTAAAATAAGTCAATGTTTGCTTTTAATATATTTTTTGTTACTCCTAAAAACGAATTTAAATTGAAAAAAAATATATATTTTTTCATAATCTTCAATCTAAATTTTTTTCCATAATTCTTATATCTGTAAGAATGTCGAAAAAAAAAACATGATAAAAAATTTTGTAAAAGGATAAAATAAAACTGTTTAATTTTATTAAACCTAAGTCTTATTTTTTTATTAAAAATTAAAATTAAAATAATACTAAGTATTACAATTTAATACTAAGTATTAAAATAATACTAAGTATTACAATTTTTAGAAGTTGCTGTCGTAGCCGAAAGTAGGGTGGGAGGGGAGTGTTCATGCGCTTGGAAAGCAATTTTAGTTTATCTAAATTTTATTAGTATTTAATGCGATTCTGTAAATACAAATTCATGTATAGTCAAACAATTTTGAAGTAAGAGACCTGTCTTCATTTGCGCAGGTGGAGTGGATAAAATAAATCAACTCACTGGTCTATGGTTCATAAGACACATGTATTTGACAGATATCAACCTTATTTCAAAATGGCTGATCCATTTTAAAATGCATTTCTGCGCATCTCTCAGTTCATTTTTGACCGGGTCTATAACACAGTATAATGTTGTCAGACAGCAACTTTTAGAAATTCCTAATATGTTGCGTATATTGTAAATAATAATTTGTAATAGTATAAGTTTTTGATTTTACTAGTCGTCATCCTATTAATTACATTCCTTTGAAATTTTTTGTTACCATAATTAATTAGTACCTTTTTTAGTTAATTTTTTTTTTTTAACATTTTTAATACAGCTATTAAATTTTATTTTATTTTTATAAAAGATATTTACGTTTTGTATATAAATTCTATAATAATATATTTAATTTTGTATGTTAATAATTAAATGTTTTTTTTTTTCTAATTTTTAACACTCCAACTGCTACTTACAAGTAAAGGGCCCGAGGCCGGACCTATCGATTTTGATGAAACTTAGATATGTTGTAGAACACTAAAAAATAAGCGATACGTATTTTTTTTTATCGGCGGAAAAACGGTTTGTAGGGGTGAAATCGCCCTCCAAAAATTGGGGTAAAAATTTAATTTTTTAAATATCTCGAAAACGGTAAGAGATAGAGCAAAAGTTTAAATTGGCGATATTGCTCTTTTTTAAAGAGCTATCTATTGATATTAAATTTGTTCAAATTACATCAAAGGGGTGGTTGGGGGTTAAAATTTAGGGGTTAATTTTGCAAAAAGGGGGTGAAAATTAAACAATATAAAAATTTTGTTTACAGATTTGAAATCTACGTCAAAAAATCTAATTGACCTGTTTTTGCTCAATGTCCTAATATTAAGTCTAGGGGTAGTTAACTAGGGGGTGACTGTGTCAAATAGTCGTACTACTTGGGTATTTCAAGAAGTTTTTCTTCATGGAAAATAGTTTTAGATATTTAGAATAACGTAGAAATCAATTTTAGATTTCAAAATTCAGTTTGAGCAACAGTATAGAGGCGGTGAGTCACCCTCTTAAATTACATACTAGTTAACATACACTCATTTTTAATATTAACACACTGACAGTGGGTAATAATCTCACAATAAGTGGTTCTGAAGTTGGACTGTCGTATGTAAGGTTTTTATAAGGTTTGTTTTTTAATGGATGTTATAGTTATCGAAAATTATCGATATCGAAAATAACGACATTTTCAAAATGAATGGAAACCTAATAAAAACCTTACATACGACAGTCCAACTTCAGAATCACTTACTGTGATATTATTACCCATTGTCAGTGCGAAAAACGTGTATTTGTTGAGGACTCTAGTTGCCGAGCGACAAAGTACTACTTTTCGCTTCAAAGCGAAAAGTAATACTTTGTCGCTCGCTCAACGTATATTTAATTACAAATCGGGTAGGCGTTGTTTATATTTTCTATGGCAAAAAATAAACAGATTCTAAATTTATTAATTATTTTTATCGTGATCAAGTGAAATATTAATTTTATTAAATTTCAAAATAACTACAAAATATTAATTAAAAATAATAAATAACTATAATTAATAAATAATAAGAATAAAAAATTTAGAAAAATCTATACGTATATGATGGAAATATGCAATAGTGACAATGCTTTCTCAAGTACACCTCCAGATATTTCTGAAGCTGCAAAAATTATATAATTAAATATTAACGTCCATTATTATTTTTTCAAGTATCTTTTAAATAAAAAATACATTTTATAAGATTGTAGAAAAAATTTTGTGTGTAATTCGAGCACAAAATGATATTGCCGCTCTCATGAGACTAACGCGCTCCGCCTGGCGGCGTCGCGCGTCAACATTCTCAATCGAGCGGCAGTGTACCATTTTGCGCTATTAACATTCAGTTTACAAACTCAATAACCTAAAGCCGTATCTAAATAAACTAAATTATCTGACAATGAGGAAGAAAAATTTATTTTTATAAAAGTATAAAAATTAATAAATATACTTTATTAAAATAAATATAGCATAATCAGTAATATTAAATGTTACATTCGATATCCCATTTCTTTTTCGAATTGTTCGGCAGACAGTGTCCCGTCGATTCGTTCACAATTTTCGTTGAAAACTGAATAAGCACTTTTTTCACCATCTTGTTTCGGTTCTGTCCGTGTATTTAAGTAAAGTCCGACTAACGTAGATAATATTATATATACAGTTCCAAAACCATACTTAATAAAAATTAAATAAAATGTAGCCCAACACAAAAAATACAGAAACCATAGAAAATAATCTAAAATTGTACGTTTCGTAACTGTTTTAGATTCAACAGGACTTTCTATAATTGATTCATCGGAACTCAGTACTTCAGTTGTGGTCGTTGTCGTGTCCAAATTTATTTTATGTTCCTGAATCTGTAATAAATAGATGTCCAATTTTCAATGTACGTACAAAATTCAACTCTTTGCGGCCGTATTTGTATAGTATAAAATTATTGCCAAAGGGGAAATAATAAAAAGGGACAAGTTTAGTAATAGCTCGAGAGCCCACCGTATGCAAAACCTATGTATAAGATACATGAACGGTTTTTTGTAAATAAGTAGTGCTACTCCAGACCTAAACAGAACCCCCTTTAAAATTGCGATATTTTGCTCGTATGATAAAAATCTGACGTCACTTCCGGTTATGGTTTTGTTATGTCATCAAATATACTGATTATATTTACATCAAAATGAAATTTTCGAGGTGCAAAATAAAAATATCGAGGGCTGCAAAGCTTTAGTAATTCGCAACACTGAGGCTGCCATTATTGAAAGTTTTTCAACGAAAGCAGCCTCAGTGTTGCGAATTACTAAGGCCTGGCAGCCCTCGATATTTTTATTTTACACCTCGAAACCTTCGTTTTGGTGTAATGTATTTGACGACATAACAAAACCATAACCGGAAGTGACGTCAGATTTTTATCATGCGGGCAATGCGGTACTTGACTGTATTTAAAATTTGTGTCAAATGTTAAATAATTCTATGCATTATCATTACATATGTCCAATTTTAATGATGAAACATAACAAAATTTTATAACTATTTAAAAATTTTATTTTGAAAATCGCCATTTTTTAACAAATATTCAAATTAGTGAAAACGCGCCATTTCTTGAATATGACGTAACATTTTGTAGCTAGATATGTCGATTTTGATAATCTCCATCGGTGACGTGAAATTATGTTTTCTTTTGAATATTTCTATTAGTTTATATATATAGTAATAATAATCGGCCAAAATTCTAATAAATACTTGCTTTTACTTTGACATTTTATGAATATAATCAAAGTTTTGAGGTTATGAATTTTGACATTGATGTTTAATTGCTTCAAACTGTGACGTCACTATAGTGAGGTGTTTTTCCCGCCTTTTTCTAATTTAAAATTGTAGGGTTATTTTGTTTGATGATTTTTTACAGAATCTGTCGAAAATAAAAAAATCACTTAACTAATATGGAAAAACAATGCTTTTAGGATATTTTTGTAACTTCAGTCAAGTACCCTATTCTAAAGGAGAGTCCCTTTAGGTCTAGGGTAGTACTACTTACAAAAAATCGTTCATGTATCTTATACATAGGTCTTGCATACGGCGAGCTCTTGGACTATAACTATAGATGTCTCTGAAAAACACACTATCTTTACTTTACCCTTCATAGTTATACCGGTTATACCCACTTTGTATTTACAATACATACATAATTTTATGTAGAAAAAAAATTACGGCATTGGCGGATTTGATGGTCTCGAAACCACAAAGAGTTATTTTGAAATGTATGAATTAATCAAATAAGAGAGAATATGTACAAATACGGTACATAAAATTCTTGAATATTACAAACCTCGTTATTTTCCATTTTTGTTGAGGGTAAAATAAATTTTTTAAGTTTTTCACTTGATGAATTTATAAATTCATGAATTCTTTTACGTTTTCTATATTCTTTTAGTTTTTTCTCCATTTATACTTAACAATAACCACGAATATTTTAGTGACGTCAACTAAGTAATTTAGAATTAAAAGAACAGTTACTTGAGTTAAAGTTAACCTTAAAATATTACGTCAAAGTGCGATAATTTTTAAAACAATTTTTTAACTTAAAACTGATAAAAAAAAGACTTTTAGATTTAGTTATTTAAGTACTTAATTAGTAATCACTTTTCTGTTCTTAGTGACTAAAATAATAAAATAACCTTTTAACAATTGAAAGATTTATTCATTAGTAGTATTACACTTTACATAATTTTAAAAAAATTTACTATATATTTCATAATTTAGTTTGTAGCTTTAACTGATTTTCCGTCTTTCCATTCCGTAAATTTAATACTGCTTTCTTCTCTCTTGGCTGCCTCAGCTCGTAGATCAGCTTTTAATGATTTTCTGAGAATTCGTGCAGCAATTTGTGAATAGTTGATGTAGTTTAATCCAGCCGCTCTCCATGCGCCCATTTTGTAATTTTGTATTTAATAACTTTTAAAATTTATTTAACAAATTTATACAATTTTTGCCGCAGCCAGTAAAATTATGTAAGAGTGTAGTGAATTTATTGAATAAATTTAACAATTAATCAATGTTACCAACAGAAGAATCATATGTATAAAAAAAAATTCTCTACTTTGTTTTTGAATAATTTCGAATAGAATTAATACTAATGCAATACACATCTTACAAAAGTATTCTCTACCTTTATTATTACCATAAAACAGCATTTTGCATACGCAGTACTAGTGTTCGAAATATTTTTCATATTCTTTCTACCTGTATCTAAGAAAAAAAAAATAACGAGTACAGTATAGTTAATACTCAACTTGATCAACTATGTACTGTGTGTACTTCATTGATATCAGAATACGTATAGACCATACAATAGATGGAGTACACATTATCTTTTTTGAAGCAAATCGGCACATTGGTTAACAACACGTTAACACCTTTCATAACCTAAATAAAGTGTCAGTGGTGATAAATATTTTTTAATTTGTATACGATTTTTGTTGTAATTTGAGACTATTTATTAGTAAATATTCTAACAATATTTATAACAAATATAACATCAACACCAGTAAATATAGAAAAATGTTAAATCCAACTTTGTTTAACTTCCATATTGGTCAACACTTTAACCCTTTTTTGGCTTCATTTTCATATACATTGAATATATGCCTGTACTTCCTCTATCTATTAAATACTCAGAGGTGAACTATGAACTATAGAAAATATTGTCAGGAATCAGTTTTTGTTGATTTGAATTTTTAATTTTGAATATATTCAATTAACACTTTCTGTCCTACGTTTTCGGCACCCGGCACCCTTCTACCAATGATTAATTGATTCCGCATTATGTGTGCGATGTTAACACACTGATGTGTACTCACACAAACACCAACACACACTACTCTCTTGAGTAAAAAAATTTTAAAATAAACAAATACATAAAAAATATATTATAATATTTATAATAAACTAATAAAAGTGTTTGTTTCTTTTTTTTATTATTATTATTATTATTTATTTTTAGTAGTTTGTTATCTAAAGTTTCTGTAATTGATTCGAATGTCAAATATATGTACGTATCACGTACGTATGTTTACACAAGTTGAATCATTTTATGTATTTGTTTACATAGTTTCTTTAAAAATATTGCCGATTTTCGGGGAAGTTTACTGTGAAAGTGCTCGGGTTTAATAATGTTAATATCAATAAAGACTGTAAAAAAACTAAATTTATGACAAATGAATGGAATTTTCTCTCCATTTGCTTTCTTATGTATGTAATAAGTGTACAGGTATCTTTGTACTAATATTTCAAAAATTAAACCGAAAACAAAAAAAAGGTACAAAATTAAAAACAAGTACGTGTTGACATTTTGTGGTATTTGATTATACGTTATAATATCTGTCGATAAATTGGCCGCTTCATTCCCAGACGATAATGATATAACTAAAATTAATTATACGTAACCTATGATGCTCTACTGAGGTGATGATTGATTATCTAAGTAATTTTATCAATAATTTAATTAAAATTTACATATGTACATAATTGTATAACAGTGCTTACATGTCTACCGTATCTACCGTATTTTTTTTTTTTTATAAATTGGTGGGGATAATTTTTTAAGCCGAAGATCACAAGTTCATACTTATAAAAATCGAAAAAAGTACATCGATTTTATTCTTTTATTTGTGATTGTTTGAAGTGCATGTTTGATTGTTGTCATTTGTATTGTCAATTCGATGTGTCAATATGACTCGCCTACAAACAATTTCTTTTGTGATACTACAGTGTATTCTATTAAATAATTTAATATTGTGCTCTCCATCGACATTAGACCAAAATACATACAATATTTTTAAAGAAGACACTTTGAATCATCTGATAAGATCAAATACAAACCCAGAATTAAAATATAAATCAGTGGACATTAAGAATGCGCAATTTCAGGTAAAGAAAATCGGATTATATTATTGCATGCGATTAGTTTAATTTTATTAGACCTTTCCTATCTACTATGATAGGAGAGGTCAATTATATATGGTAAATTATTGACACATAACGACCTTGCAATCAAAAAAATATATTTATAGATTTAACTTCATTTTTATATTTTTTACGTAAGTACCCAATGCGTTTTGTAATTATTTAATTGGACGTGACACATTGACATTGTATTTTAAAATATTTGCTGATGTTTTATTATTTAGAAGGGTCTAGTTGTAATTTTTGTTTTGTTGTTCTTGTGGGACATCTTATCAAAGATTTGTCTTATATTATCGACTAGGTAACTTAGTTGACAAGTTAGAATAGCTAGATTAAAATTACTTTTTGATTAGGTACTTTATTGAGGTGGAGATATTGGCAGTTTTTTCTCTCTAAAACGTAATTGTGGCGAAAATCACTGTTATAATGGTACTCAGGACGTCCTGTAATTTTAATTGGATATTTGTTGTGTTCTTGATGAAAAATATCCAACTTTCTATTTGTCACTTAATATTTTACCACTTGATCACTTATGTATTTCCAAGTTTTGCTTTTTTGTAAATAAAACTAAAGTTTTAATTTAACAAGGTTTTAAATAGCTTGAGGCCTATACAATATTATGTATGTATATACAAAAGATATATACCGAGTGTATAATGTGACGGCTATCAACCGTCACAATGTAGATATGCGTATATTTTTTTTCTCTCTTAAATATGTAACACTAAAAAGACGCAAATAATAAAGTTAAGGGGGTATTCTAGTCTAGAGGCTTGATTTTGAGGTGATTTTACGGACGTAATAAAAAAAAAAAACTAAACATTTTTAGTAGGGTTGGGAGGGGTAAAAAAAAGACAAAATCAAATCTTTTCATTTTTTATGTAGAAAATATTTGAATTTTTAGACAAAAAAAATACTGTATGATGTTAGATTGTTTGTATTTTAAGATTTTGTTTGTTTTTTCACTCAAGCTAATAGCATAAATCTATAAAAAAATAAAAACCTTGTCTTTTTTTTACCCGCCAAATGGGGTAAAAAAAGACAGTGGAGAGTAAATAAAAGACAGACTTCTAATAGGATACTGCAAATACATGACTGGAAGGGTAAAAAATAGATAGCTTGGGTAATTAGCAGTACAACACTTTTTATTTCACAACTCTATCTCTTCTACAAAATTTTTTATAGATATAAATAATAAACAAATATTTTACTTCGCAAAAATACCACTTTTATTTTGAAACTGTGAAAATATTGTTTCAAAATAAAAGTGGAATTTTTGCAAAGTAAAATATTTGTTTATTATTTACAAATATGGAATACCATAAAGTAACGCTCAAATCTATTAATTTTATAGATATATTTAAATTTTATCTTATTTACCAAAAACGTGAGCTAAGATTAAGCAGTAACAAAAGTTAGAAAAAGTTAACTGATGCAAAAGCTTGACTCAAGGAAATTTCTTTGGACTTGAAATATTAAAATAATTTTTATTTCACAAACGTACAACTAATACAAAATTTATTGTAGCTCGTTAAAAAAAACCAAATATGTTAATTTGAGGCTGTCTTTTTTTTACACCACTTTACATAAAGTAAAAAAATAAATCAAAATAATCTGTGAATGAGTTAAAAATACTAAATGTGTGCGGTAAAGCATAGTTATGCATTATAAAAACATAAATTTTCATGGGTCAAAAATACAAATTTTCGAATGAGCTGAAATTGATATCCATGAAAACCGTCTGCTCACTAACAAAAAAATTGTTTTATTGAAAAATCAGTATTTTTTTAATCCATAAAATATACATAAACATGCCATTATATAGTTTTAAAATGAAAGTCCTTGTCAATAATTTTTAATTTTTCAAAATGTTAACCCCTTGTTTTGTCTTTTTTTTAGCCCACTTTCTTCTTTTTTAGTCGAATTTTCTCCGAAAAATTAGACTTATACAGTCTATACGATAAGAGCTGCGAGAGGCGAGACCAGGGGCGCTATCCGTTTTCGGACCCGTAGAACACGATTATGTAAAAAAAAAGATGTCTGATATATATATATATATATATATATATATATATATATATATATATATATATATATATATATATATATATATATATATATTTTCCCGCAACCTTTTAATATGTGTAGGGCCCCCCTATGGAAGTTAAGAGATGAAATTTGGTAAGTGGGGCTTATTCCGATGCACAACAATACTATCAAAGTGGGGTCAAATTTTGGGCAAATTTTTTTTCGGACCCGACCTTTAAGGGGGTGGTGGGGGGCGGAAAAGCAATAAAACTTTTCCAAACCGGTTTTAAATAATGTTTCGGTCAATTATCTACAACATATCCAAAATTCAGCTTCCTAGGATGATATGGTGGGAGTAGAGGGGGGAAAAACGATTTTCGCTGGATCTAACAGGCCCCCAGCCCCCCAGAATTAACGTAGAGGGTTGAAATTTGGTGTGTTGATAAAGTTCGTACCTAGGTTGTGCTTTTTGGAGGTTTTAATATTTTACCCCCACCCCCCTCATTTTTAAGCTACAATTTCATGCATTTTCGACGTTTTCGAAGTTTGTACCACTCGCACAGGTCACCCGAATAAACCTAGAGGGCTGAAATTTTGTATTCGGATTGAGTTAGTATCAAGGGGGTGCCTTTTGGGGGTCTCGACTTTTAACCCTACCCCCACCATTTTTATACCCAAAAGAACATGATTTTTCTTGTTTTTTAACAGTTTCGTTCGGGTCAAAATCTCCCCAAATAAACCTAGAGGGCTGAAATTTGGTGTACAGGTTAAGCTAATAGCCAGACACTGTTTTTTGGAGGTTTCAACTTTTAACCCTTACCCCCACGATTTTTACGCCAATATTTCCTTAATTTTTTTGCTTGTTTTCTAACATGTCTAGAGACTCCATAAGGAAACCTAGAGGGCTGAAATTTTGTACGTGTATTCAGTTAGTATCCAGCTAGTACCTTGTAGGGAGTCCGCATCACTTTTCCCCCCACTTCTCCCATTTTTACATCGGAATTGAATGCTATTGTTAAATGTGTTTTAAAAGCATTATGTTTATTCTAAATACAAGTAGGCGAATAGTAATTTTAAAAAATTTAAAAAAAAGTGAATACAATTTTTTAACAAATGAAATACATACATATTAAGTAATTTGCAAATGTTATTAAAGTCACTGTTTATTTATTTATTTAATTATTATTTAGGAATTTTGGATTTTTATTATTTATAAAATAGAAATTTTGGATTTTTTTGGAAAGAAAAAATATCTTCATAAGGGCCTTCCAGTTTACTATTTAAGTTCCTTTTTTAATATTTAAAAGTAAAACACAAAGGCAATTGGCGGATAAGCATGGATAGAAA
The DNA here is from genome assembly GCA_035578155.1 of Brachynemurus nebulosus. Lineage (NCBI taxonomy): Eukaryota > Metazoa > Arthropoda > Insecta > Neuroptera > Myrmeleontidae > Brachynemurus > Brachynemurus nebulosus. The sequence continues at coordinate 164,718,293 of JAPWDM010000001.1, forward strand.
TGCCCTCGTACGAATTGTGTTGGCTTTTTCCCTGTTAACTTCTATCGGCACAAAATTGAAATTTACTGAGATTCAGCCCTTAAAAACTTAAAATCTTTTTATAAAGCCCCGATCAACCGGACACTCATTATCAGTTTTGAAACCACCAAAATTACAAATCGCTTGTGGACTTTCAATTATATTTCGCTTGTAGACACTCAATACCGAAGAAATTTTTTTTTATTTTTTATTTTTTTTATTTTTTATTTTTTTTTTTTTTTTTTTTGAAAGAAAAAATATCTTTATAAAGGCCTTCCAGTTTACTATTTAAGGTCCTTTTTTAATATTTAAAACTAAAACATAAAGGCAATTAGCGGATAAACATGGGCAGGAATGCCCTCGTACGAATTGTGTTGGTTTTTGTTCTGCTACCTGTTTTCGGCACAAAATTGAAATTTACTGAGATACAGCCCTTAAATACTTAAAACCTTTTTTTAAAGCCTCGATCAGCCGAACATTCATGACCAGTTTTGAAACCAACAAAATGACAATTCGGTTGTAGACTTTCAATCACATTTCGCTTGTAAACATTCAATACCGAAGATGAAGGGGAAAATTCGACTACCGTGATGGGGCCCCGCTGCTCACGGCGTTTTTTTAACATATAAAAAAAATTACAAGCAGTTGGACCATTTAAATAAAACTTTGTACTTTACATTAGTAAAGCATGTAGAATAACAAGAAAAAAATACAGCACTCTATCTTATTAGATTTTTTACTTACTGAAAAAGTTTATCGTCGCGGAATGAAAGTTTTTCGCTCATGAATAACAGAGGTTTGGGAGAAAATTTTTTTATGTTATAAAGCCCGTTCCAAAAAATATTTTTTTGGCCCAGACAGCTTAAAATACTAATGTATTTTGTTGTAATATTTTTTATTTTTTGAATTTAACACTGTTGAGTTTAATATGTCTTTTTTTTACCCCGCTCGACCAGTGTCTTTTTTTTATTCCGCCCAACCCTATCCATTTTTTTACCAGTTTTTTATTGATATTTGAAAAGTATAAAATAAAATAAATGTATAAAAATTTAAAAAAATTCAAAATTGAAGTCGGTACAGGTCGGCAAAGTGGGGACTTATAAAAAAGGTGTCTCCTGGTTTACATGATTCCAACCCTCCTGGTGATCTAAAACATAAAATTTTAGTCAATTATTAATAAACAAGGATGTAGAATTAGCCGGAAGTAGCCGATTTAAAAAAAAATATTTTTTTCACAAAATGGCGTTCATTTAAAAAAAATCATGTTTTCGCCTCCTTTTTTTAACTTTGAAAATTTTTTAAAAATAGTAAAAAAAAAATTCCAAAAACCCCTACATCGGGATAGTTTTGATAGTATTAAGAAGGTCTGTACCAAATTTCAAGTAAATCTGTGCATTAGAACTTGAAATATCGTGTCAACCGTATCAAAAAAAAAGTAGTTTCGAGTAATTTATATTTAAAATTTGAATTTAACACTGAAAAGATACATAGTATACAGGGAAAAGATACCCGTAAATCCGAAAATAATTCGAATTTCCGTAAGTCCTTTTAGAGGCTTATTCTTAAAGGTTTGAACTTTGAAAATATAAAAAAAAAATTTTAATTTTTTCGAATTTCCAGATTAGAATACTGCCTTAAGAAATGAAAATTCCAACCGTTTAAAAAGAGAAATAAAAAGATTGAAAGAAGTTGAAATAAAAAACAGCAAAATGAATAAAAAAGTAAGGTAGTCGGAGGCATACTTATTGTAACAAGTTGAACAGAAATATGAAATGCCCCTATGTTGCTCCAAAAATTTTAAACAGCTTTTTTTTAAAATTTTTTTTTCAAATTTTCTTTTTCATTGGAACTTGTTATCTGCTTAGAAGAGATCCACGGAAAGTATGTGTAGGTTTTTAATTCCGTAGTCCAAAAATTTCTAAACAAAAAAAAAAAGAATATAATTTTTCAAGATTTATCGATCCCTTCGACAGGGTTAATACAGTAATTAATAAAAATATTTTATTATGTTGATTATTGATGGCATTTATAGTTTGAATTTCGTCGCCCTTTCATACATTTTAGATAATAATACGTGACCTAGGAAGATAAAACTCCAGGTGGGATAGACCAAGATTTTTTTTTAATAAGTTGCGATCGACATTGTAATGAGCCTACCGCCAATTGAAAACTAGACCCATTGGTTCTGAGTGAAGATCCTAGTTATCTTTTCTGAGTTAAAGGCCCTTTTAGACGGTCATATCAGTTCTCAGTTCAGTTTTAGTTTCAGTTAAACTATCAGTTTTTCCTACGTGTAAAAATTAAAATCTGAAAGAAGAACTGAAACGGAGACTGAGAACTGACGGGATGGATAGACCTATTTGTTTCATTTCAGTTCTTAAAATTCCTATGTGTAAATAAGCGCGTCATGCCTCAGTTCATTTCTTCACGTTTAGTTCTCTTGAAAATCAGGATAACAACCCAACTGAACAAAAAACTGAAGCGACTGAGAATAGTGAGAACGGAACGGACCGTGTAAAAACAAACCTTCTTCCGAACTGAAATGAAATAGGAATGGACTCTGAAACTGAACTGAGAACTGATATGACCGTCTAAAAGGCCCTTAAAATTTTAGTTATCTTTTATTAACAGTTTTTTTTTTTTTATCTTAAAAATGAAACATAATATCAGAAAATGGTGTTCTTTTTTTGTTCAACTTATAAATCCCGATGAGATTGAATAATCTATAAGGAACACCCAGTATAATGGATTGACATTTAATCAGAATTTTTTTCTGGTGGGATCATTAGTCATGAAATAATTATTTAATTACTATTTTTTATGCTCAAGTGGGTGCACGTTTCAAGTCAAGTCAAAGAAATTATCAACTTATCAGTTAAATCTGTTCATCTTGGTCTGTCATTAAATCAGACCCGTGTTTGAAACATATGTTATTCTTTTCAGAAGTTATTTTATGGGAAATTACTTTAATTACTGTTGATATGGAGGTGTCTCCTGTATTAAAAATAATAAGAATTCTGAGAACTACAAATAAATTAATGTTTTGATATATTATATTGTTTTTTCTAACTGGATAATTTTTTTTTATTACCCGATCGTCGTTAATGTTCATGACCTCTTTTATTAATATACTATGATTTTAAAAAAATCAGTTATTGATAAATGAAATAGGGGGACAAAAAGATTATCATATGCAAATTTGATAATGAGTAAAATACAACTCTAATAAATGCAATTAAAAGAGACAATATAAAAAAAAAACATAAGTGATTACATATACATATATTGAAAATACAGTAGACTCTCATTTTAGACCGCGGTTTTCATAAAACTCTATGAACTCTTTAATAACATATTTTCATTTTATACACTCGACTTTTTATTATACGCGATTTTTTCTTTATCAGGCGAAGGTCACTTCAAGATAATTTGAATTTATTTTAAACATTTTGAAAACCAACATGTATACCGCAAAAACTGTATTTATTGCCCTAATTTATACTAAAAAATTATGTTAGATTTTTATATAAATGCATTTGACAATGGCTTATGATTTTGTAGATTTGTTAGTTAAAATAAATAAATAAATAAATAAATAAATAAATAGATAGAGAGAACCTTAAAAGCATAGCGTGAAAATGTGCACGCATTAATTCCCGATAAGCAGGGCTGGGAAAAATGGTTCGTAGAAACCATTTAAAATAGAAAATGGAAAATATTTTCAAAAATGCATTTAATATACAAAATGGAAAATGGTTTTGCTGAACATATTTAAAATTGAAAATGGAAAATAGTTATTTAAAATGGATTATAAAATGCAAAATGTTTTTTTTACTTTAAATTTATTCTATAAATTTTTTATCATTATTTATATTAATTAAAAAAAAAAAAAGTTAAGAAAATATTAAACGTACTAAATCAAATAAAACCAGTCTTGAGAAAATTTTATAAAGTTTGCATGATATGAAAACGAAACTTAACTCTTCAAATATTGTTACTTAAAAATACTGTAAAATTTAATTCGGCCTTGACATATTCAAACCTTGACTACGCTACGACTCTTTTAAATAAAATTATGAAAATCATCTACTCGAAATACAAATACCCCTGTCGCAGCATCTGCATAACATAGCGAATTTCCAAATTTTGGGGACTGGCGGATCTCATCTAAGAACTGTACCTATTTAAAATAGTTTAGCTTTCTAAGAGTAAAAGATTTTTTAAAATCGGCTGGGTAATTAGTTTTGATATTTTTGGAACCCAAGAACCCGAACGGACTTTGTGCAGCATAGTTGTATCCATCTAAAATAATTTAGTTCTCTAACAGTGAAAAAATTTTCAAAATCGGTCGGTTAGTTTATTTTTTACAATAATGGGAACAGTAAACCCTGGCGGAAATCATACAACATAACCTTTATTCATCTAAAATAATTTTAGTAAAAAGTTTATCCTAACAGTAAAAAACGGGTCCTAGGGATCTCATATAACTTATGGTAGTTCGTAAGGTTCTTGTGGACATCATTTAATTACTTAATGAATTCAAATATTTTAACTTACTAACGGTGAAAAAATTTTCAAAATTTTCGACATTCGCTAAAAAAATCATTGAAAAATATTTGATATGTTTCGATCAATTAATGGTCAACATCAGCAAATAAAAGTTACTCAAATCGAAGAAAAGAATGAGTTATTTGTCCGTAGAAATTAAAATACAAATTCTGAAAACGAGCATAGAAATATTGAAAAAACTAGATCGACAAAACATTCTGACAAATAACACTACCCAACTAATACTTGCCAATTTGAATGAAATTTAACATACTTATTAAACAGCGAAAAATATTAAATACGTGTTTTTTATTTCGGCTAAATACGCTTTTTAGGGGTAGAAAACACCATTCAACCTCTGTAGATGAAAACAGTTATAGCTAAATATTTTTGAAACGACATATTTTCTGAAAAAAGGGCTGAGTACCAAATTTGTAGAATTTAAAGCGATGCACTTGATAGTGACCCTGAAATCGATTTTCAAGGTCAGTTGAAAATGATTAGCCATTGCCGAAGTTTGACCATATCCTGTACCTATAAGCTGTAATTTCATGTATTGACTCAATCTATCTTCAAAATTGATTTGTTGCGTTATTTTTCTAAAATAAAAAAAATAAAAACCTGACGAAATGGAAAAATAGGCGCAAATTTATAGAAAAAATTAGAAGAAAACATTTTTGTAAGTAATTTTAGAAGTAAAGTTAAGAAAAGATTTAATATCACTCCAATTGTAAGTTAAACATTAACTTTATGTTATATTAGAAATTTTCAAAATTTTTTAAAATTTTTATTGCTACTCTATAGTTATCATATTAGGAATTCAATTCAACATATGATTAACTATTATTTTTCCGATTGCGATTGAGCAAGTATTTTTCAAAATTACTTCTTGATCACTTATTTTCTATCTTGCATGTGAAATTCGTTCGAATATACTTTGAACCATTTAGGGATGAAAAGTAAACTACTCCTTTTGAAAAATATGAAATGATTTTCAAATGACTTTGGAAATTGACCTCAAGGTCAACTTCAAAGTCATCATCAAGTGCATCACTTTGAACTCTATAACTTTGGTCCTAAGCACTTTTTTCAGAAAATATATCGTACCATAATCCACTTCTATGTTGATTCCTGGTCTCTTTTCCTGCGTTTCTAATATTTATGTCAATAAAAAATGTGCTACCGTAGACAAGGATGAATAGGTACGCATTCAGACTTCACACTGTATTTTTTTGTATTTATTTTATGAGTACCTAATCTTTAATATATTAAAAATTTACGCGAAGATGGTCACTTTATCAGCAGTATCCAAAAAAATTTAAAAATATCGGTGGTTTTTGAAAAATTAACAAAAATCGTATAATTTCTTCTCTATGAAAAATTGGGGTCAAAAGAGACAAGAAAAGAGTAAATGGGGACAACCCGTAGGGTCGACCAAAATTTAAATTCTAATATAAAATAATTTCGAACTTTTTCTATTTATACATTCAAAAAAGAAATAATAGGTACTTGATGATTTTCTGTAAAAATAAACGTAGAATCTAAAATAAAGTTTATATACTCCTGTCGTTTACCCCTAAGTTTATATTCCTCCTATTCTTATTTTAGTTCAAAAAATAATTTTTCAAAAGACTAAGACATAATAATTAATAACAGTGAGATTCTACGTCCATTTTCAGACTTTTGTCTCATACAGACGTTACCTAGAATTTTTTTTATCTACAAAAACATCAGTCTACAGAATTTAATTTATTAGTTAGGAAAATAATTCAAATATGTCTCACTAACAATAAATGTCTTAAATGAGTTTAAAAAATCAAAACGATACTGTTTATTAAATTGCGTAAAAGCTAGTAAATGCAATAACAGATATGATGAATTTATAAGGATTTTCTTGTACTACAAAATCTTAAAAATATGGAAACGCGTACTTTTTTTTCGTTAATTGTGTTTTATTCTTTTGCACAAAATTTTAAAAATACTTTATTTTCTTAAGAAAGGGAGGCAACTTTAGTCACAGATATGCCTATGAACAGTTTTTGGTAATCCGGGAAAAACGAAAACACTTTTTAAAATTTTTTTATTGTTAAAACCGAAATGTTCTTTTAAAGAGGGTTAAAATTACCATATTTTATATTAAAATTTTGACACAATCACTCCCTAATTAACGATCCTTACTTAATATTAGCAAATTGAGAAAAAACACGTCAATTAGATTTTTTTACACAGATTTTATTTGTTATATAATTCAAAAGGATATTTTAAAAATGTGTATGAATGGCTTTCATTAAATAAATTTCAATATATTTTCCATTTATTTTAACAGTGGAATGTCCTTATTAGTGGCTATACTTTCGGCTTGGAGCGAATTAGACGAAGATTTTCTTCTAAAACCAAATTTAATAATTAATTAAAGAAATAAAAAAAAATTTGTGGATTTCCTACCGTTCAAATATAATCTTTATTGTATGTAAAAATGTTATTACATTTTTTCAAAAAACTGTAAGTAAACTGTAAAATTTTCTTTACAAATATGTTAAAATAGAGAAATGTTTCCTTTTTAATTTATTTTTGACTCTTTTTAAATGATTCACTTTAAAATTTTTTAATATTTCTTAATCGAAATTTCATAAAAGAATGTGTCAAAATTTAAAAAAATTTTTCTTTGTTAAAAAAAAAATTGAATGTGCAAAATTATTTAATATTAGAATGCTCTGATTATACAATTCTAATCATAACTGTATTGTCAATTGGATAGATAATTACGTAAAAATATTATTGTTTGAATATGATTTAACGTAATTTTTATACGATTGAAGCAAACTCTTATTAATTTTAGGAAGGTGTAAATATAATCTAAATTCTGATCATATCACATAACAGATATCGTCGGAATTTTTTTTGTAAAAAAAAATGGAACAGAGATACATTATAAAAACATTTAACTGACAGAGAAATAGAATATAGCCGAATCGTTAAATTGGATTAAAAAAATCATGACACGCTACTTATAAAGCGGTTTTTTTCGAATTTAGCTCGCAAAAAATGAGACAGAAAAAAAAAGAATGCGAGTGCGAGTGAAATGGAGAACGACATATTTCCTAGTTTTTCTCGAAAAGTAAGTAATTTAGAGCAACGGTATAAAAACATTTTTTATGCATTTTACCTTTTACAATGGCTTAGTGTAAAAAAAAATTTGAAAAATTGCTTAATTCTGGCAAAAAACTCATTTTGTTGACAAAAAACGCCCGGAAAACCTACTTCTGGGCATCCGACGTGTCTGGCTAACGAACTCATCCAACGATTTGGAAAATCGAATTCGCACACAAAATTTCATAAGCATTAAACGTTTCGTTCGAGAGTTATCGCGCGGATACATATATATATATATATATATATATATATATATATATATATATATATATATATATATATATATATATATATAAATTTTAGTGAATATCATTTTCGTATTCTAGGGACCTCAAAACATATTTCTGATATGGTCTCGGGCTTAGGTCGCACCATGACACCTGGCGTAAAAGCTGAATTTCCAGTTTTGGAAATTCGCTAAAAAACATTTCTTTTTGACGTGTCTTAAAGATAGTAGTACACAACTTGAGTCAGAAAAGTTTGATTTAAGAGAACTGCAACTCTAGTAACAAATTTAACTCAAGTGACATTGCAACTCGAGTTATAAAAAATTTGAGTCAATTAAATCAACTTACATTTAACTTACCATTTGTTAGACTTCAAGTTGTTCAATTCAAGTTCTATAATTAATATGCATACACATAAATTTGAGTATACAGGCATTTTCATTTTAAATGTAAAATGGATTCAAATTTCCATTTTAAATACAAATTGGAAAGTGGTTTGACCGAACTTATTTAAAATAGAAAATGCAAAATGCCATTTTGTATTTTAAATACATATTTAAAATAAAATCATTTTAAATAGTTCCCAGCCCTGCCGATAAGGAATTCCAACTAAAATTAACGAACGATTCTAAGTAGGGTTACCCTTTCAAACATAATTTTAGTACATTATTTTTTAGTACATAATTTTAGTATATTATTGTTTGGTTTGTGGTTAATTAATGGAAATTTCCGCTCCTACAAAAATAAAATGTTTGACCAAGGTAAAAAATAGCCTATAACATTCTCTATTCCCCAAACTATGCCTGCTGAAAGTGCAAAGCTGAAAGTCGATTGGTTTAAGTAGTTGAGGTGTAAAAGTAAAAAAAAACTATACCTAGTTAATAATAACTTATTTTCACATTTATAATATTAGTTAGGATTTGCCAAATTAAAAATTTAGGAATAAACACTTCATTTTAAAACTACATTTTCATTTAATTTTAAAACTATACAATTTTTAATCATTAAATTAGTTAAAAAACAAAAATACATTTTTAGGGGAGGGGGTAGTGTACTGTGTTAGAGTAACGAGAATGTTTAAGCTTAATATTCAGTAAACACTCTATAACAAAAAAAATACTTCTTAAAATTATTTTAGAAAAGACTGTTTTTTGTTTGAATATTTACCTTTTAAAATTTTGATTACACGAGAAAAGATTTTCCTTTTTATCGATATATTATTATTTATTTATATTTATTTGAAAAATCAATTTTCAAATAACAATACTAAATATTTATAATAAATTTTTATGTATTGTTAACATAAAACATCGATATAGGTATTTTTTTTAAATTTCTTTTTATATGTTTATTATGTAAAGGCGTAAATACCTAGCATAAATTATATCTGATATGGAATAAATTGTTTGAATAGTTAATGTTAATTAATAAATTTTCAAATAACTCATTGTGTGAACAACTTGTCGTGCGTATGACATAATTCTTATTAATAATTTTTATTTCATTTTGAATTGAATAATTATCAATTGTTTAATAATGGTAATTAATCTAACCATTTTGACACAGCTTGAAATATAATAATTTTATTATCTCAAGAAATATTTTGAACCAAACGATATTTTGAACATTTTGATTCATTGAATTATTTTTCCCCTAAAGGTATTTAGATTTAATTTTGGGTCATGTGACATCACCTTTAATATCTATTCTGTCTATATCTATTTGTGCATATAGTTAGTATTAATAAAATAAATTAAAAAAATTATTAAAATTATATTTAATTAGCTTTTAACCGCAGTTTCGCCCGTGTGATATTTGAAATTATAACTTCTAGTTACATAAATATGTATAGAGTTCTTGTCGAACTTCAGTATCATGTCACTGTTGAAAGTTGTTATTTTTCTTCGGAATTTTCACAAGTGAACAAAATGTTTTCGAGGAGTAAAACTAGCCTGTACTCTTCTCTGTCCCTCAAGCTATTTCAGTGTAATAATTAGAATCAAAATAAAGGAAAAAAATAGTTACATAATTGAAAATCGAATTTTTCAGGAACTTTTGGTATAATTATTTACCTATAAAAAATTGTTTCATTTTTCCCATTAGCTATCCTATATTTTTAAGAGTTTATAGAAATCTTTTAAAAATTCAGTAGAGCGTTAATTACATGATGAAATTAATTTATAGAAAATAAACAAGATATATATATATATATATATATATATATATATATATATATATATATATATATATATATATATATATATATATCAAAGTTTTTTGCATATTTTACATTTTTATTACCTTCGATTCTGTTGTATTAATATGTATTATCAATCATTGTCAGCAAGTTCATTGTGTCAAGATAATGTAATGTTAATAATATGTCTAGCGAGTAACTAAAGTTGAATGTTTACATTATTCTGCAAACAAAAGTGTAAAATTAAATAAACTGGCCAAAAGTGTGTTGAACACGCTCATGATAAGATTCCGTAGCTGGAGTTTTCGCAATTTTATAGGATAAAATCTAGGAAATTTATGTATATTATATATTTATTATAGTTTCCTATATCTTTTAAAGTTTTCAACTCAAATTAATCAAAACAATTTTAGTTCAGTTTTCTTTTTTTTTAATTATTTATTAATTGTCACTATCTGTAATTTGAAAAGTTAGAGGGAGGGGGCACATAGCACAGTACTTTAATGTTCAATATTTCGCAAGCTTAAAAATAAAAAGTAATAAGGAAACTTCATTCAACTTCTTTTTAAATGAAACTTTCTAGCCTATCTCAGTTTTCATTTTGAGTTATAAATATCTGTTTTCATACCAAATTACAGATGCTGCGTTCTGGCCTAGCTCAATTACTTTCTCGTTTTTACACCTGTTGAGATGTAATGAATATTATGCTGCGTTCGGTTTTGTCAATTGATCATCAATGAATGTATTCGCTGCCCTCACCATTCACTTCTAAATGATGTAGGAATTAGTGTGCGCATGTGCATACATCATTTAGAAGTAAATGATGAGGGCAGCGAATACATTCATTGACGATCAATTGACAAAACCGAACGCAGCATAATATTCATTACATCTCAACAGGTGTAAAAATGAGTAAGTAATTGAGCTAGGCCATACAGACAGTAGAAGAGCCGAACAGACATATGTATAGGCATGACGAAACTACAAGGATTCTTCACTTGTTACGGGACCTTAAAAAAGTATAAACCGAGAGACTGAATGGCTCCCTTTTCGAAGATTTCATATTGTTGATATTTTAAAGAACAATAGAGAAAGATTTTATACTAAAATTTCAAGTAGTACTATGGATTACGGTTCAATTGGTGCGTTCAGCGCTTCAAGCCGCTTCATATTGCTGACACAGTTTCTGCTAGGATTAAATTTAAATTTCGCTGAGCTAAACTATAGAATTCTACTATATTGTTGATGATTCTATGTTGTTGACTCTGATGATTCTTGAATATTATTATCTATATTTTGTATAAAATACGTATATAAAAAAATAATAATTTTCCTATTAATAACTCTTTTATTGAGGTTATTTTGTTTAGGTATGTGGGACATTTTGCTTTTTTGATGTTTTGTTATTCTTAGTAAATCGGCATTTTGTTTTAAAGCGCTTTAAAGAATTTTTTCTGCCGAACGCAGCCAATGAGTTGCAAGTTCGATCTTAGCACTCTCTCTATTCAATTTTTAATTAATTATTGTAGTTACTTCAGTTCGATTAATTAGACTGAATATTCGTTCGCTCCTGGGTCTATTTAATTTTAGTGAGTAGTTACCCACATTGTCACGTTAAGAGTAGATCAAAAAAGTACGCAACCAAATTAAGGGGAGATTCGCTAAAAAAAAAAAGAAATCGATTTTTTTTCATAATTATGTTTTTTAAGGTGTTAGAAATATTCTTCTAAAATTTTATTTAAAAAAATTGAAAAATTAAAAAGTTATGGGCATTTTAGTGCACGCACTGTAGGTACTTATACCTAATTTAATTTAAAAAAAAAAAAAAAAAAAACTTTAAATGCTATTTTCTCGAAAGAACGTTTTTGACATGGTTCCTCGTGTATCTTAAAAAGTATTTGAGATATCGACATAAATCAAAGTACATATTATTCTTCGATACCGTCACTTTGTCAAGAACTAGTATCTTTTGGCTCCGTAATATATTTTCAAAATGACAGCTGTTTATAGTCGAGAAAAAGCGGTGATTTTTGAACATTTATTTTAAAAATGCCATTTCTCGCTGATTTTTTATTTTTTTCTTAAATCCTAATTAGTGCCATAACTGTATACATATGTATATTTTCAAAAAATTCTTGATTTTTTGATTTTGGTGCACTGGGGATTTTAGAACGTGAGGAACCATCAAGGTGGAAAAATCTCGCAGTGTCGACTTCAAAGCCATTTATACCCAGCTCATTTTTGAATTTTTTGTTTTAAATTTTTTTTTTTATAATCTCAAGATATGTAGAAACAATGTTGTATATTTAGTTTTTTAGTAAAATATTTATTTGTATAAAAAAAATAATAAAAATGGTCGATTTTTTTATGTTTTTTGACGAATCTCCCCTTAAGTGGAAAATAAATAAAGCAGTTCACTGTATTTTACAAATCGGACAACGGCAACACCAAAGTGTTACCCCATCAATTTAATGGTAATTTTGGATTTGTAGGGATAGTTGACGAAAAATAGAAAGATTAGTAAAAAAACATCCCTTAATCATCAGTGAACATTGGGCTTATGTCATTTAAATCATAAATTTTGATAGGTTAAAATCAGATGAATGTTTTTGGCGACATACAAAGTAGTGAGGGCGAGTTTTAGGCGAACATAAAAGCTTTGTGTACAACTGTACATGTAATGAGTTAATGACTACATGTAGTACCTATCATCAAATTGAGCTTTTTGTATCCACTCCGCTTGTAAGCTCACCCAATTATAAACAAAGCTTGCTTTAATAAATCGTACATTACATACGTGTTATATAAATATCTATTACGTTATGTGTTTCACTAATACAGTAATGATGACAAAAGCTTGTTCATTAATTAAATAGTAATTTAAATGATAATAGTGTTATTTTAAAGAATTATTACATATTTATAATTTCTTTTAGTGATATTAGTTCTTACCATATCTATTATTATTATTACATTTCTTATTTATCAAAATTCTTTTATTCTTCTTTATCTATATCAGTAGAAAAGTCATGTATTTTTATAATAATTGTATACAGCTGAACCTCTTTTTAGGCGGTGAATAGGGACCGCATAAAAAAAATTAAACAAAAAATATATATATTTAATAGTATCATAAATAGCCATAAAAAGTTTAGTTCGGTCCAGATTGTAAAAAATATTTTTTTTATGCGGTGGTTCGGGACCGCATAAAATGTTTTATCGAAAATACGTAACTCAGAACGATCAAAACCTCACAATTTCCTTAGAAGTTGCTTTTCTAAACAAGATAAAGCACTAATTTACACGTGGAAATATTTTATTTCATTTTATAATATTATGAAAATTGTTAAAAATACATCTATAAAAACACTAATGATTGCATTAACTTATATTCTTATGCAATGTATTGATTAAATGCTGAAGAATCATTAAAAAGTATTTTTATCAAAGAAAGTTATTATAATTAACGAATTAACGTTTAAGTTTCTTACTTTTTCTTGATTTTGATTCACATTGTGCATTTTAATGACCATTTTTTTTTCGCACAAAAAAGGACCACATCAAAAAAGGTTCAGCTGTAATTGTGTAAAATTGAGGATTCATTATCTTCAATAAAAGGATGTATGTAATTATTTTCCTATTTTATACATATTTACATAATATATACTAGCTTTTACCGCGACTTCGCCCGTATGACGTTTGAAATTATATTAACGGTGCACCCTCTTTGAAAAATTTATAGTTTCAAAATTGACGTTGATAGAACTGATTTTTATTTTATAAACTCAATCCAAATTAAAAAAAAAAGCTAATTTAATAAATCCAGTCGTCCTTGTGGTCGGAGAACTCAACTTTAAATTGAAAATACAGCTGAACCTTTTTTTATGCGGTCTTTTTTGTGCGACTTTTTTAATGCGGTTTTTAAAAAAATGGCCATTAAATTGCATAATTTTAATCAAAAGCAAGAGAAAGTAAGAAATCTAAACATTATTAATTATAATAATTTACTTAGATAAAATTATTTATTGATGGTTTTTAATCGTTTAATTAGTATATTGTAAAGAATAATACATTGTAAAGGAAACAATTTTCAAATTTCTTTCACAATCTTTAAAAAATTACTTTTCCTTCTTACGCTTATATTTTACATGTTGCATTCTTTTTCGTCCTGCGCCCTGGAGCGACTGCTTCACTTGCTCCATTGTAGTTACGCCTCTGTAACTATATAGTTTAAAATCTGCAAAAATCCCACGTGGCTCACTGTGACTTTGATGTAGCCATATATAGTTTAATATTTACATTAAAGTGATTTTTATTGATAACAGGGACGGATTAACCGACTTTGGGTTAAACTGGACCTCCCAACCTCTCCCATAAGAAATAGAGCATACAAAAAATATAAAACAGTAAATAAAACAAAATTAAATAATATGTAAGAAACTAAAAAAAAACTTAAATTTTTGTTGTCCAACAGAAAAGTAAACTATCTTATATTTTATAAATCTTTTCAAAATAGGCAATTTAATCGGGCTCTTAAAAAAACCAGTTTGAATATTAATACTTCATTTATTATTTATTATTTATTTTATAATATTGTGCCTTTGTTGGTTTATTTTATGGAAACTTGAAAAGTTATAAGATCTTTTAAACTTTTAAGATATGTATTATGATATTTATATTTACATATAATCCGCCAACTTAAAGAAGAAAGTTGACTGGCAATAAAATTTTAAAAATTATGATTGGCTGTTAGTAATAAAGGACAACGAATATGGCAAATCAGATAAATTCATCTTTGTCTAGCTGACCTAATTTCAAAAGTCGGATTTACATACAAAAACAAAAAAAATCGTGTAGAAATGAAATAGGTACATTAAAAAACTGATGTTTCAAGTTTTTAAAACAAATTTTTGGAGAATAATAAGAAATAATTAATAAAATAAATTTGTTAAAGACACTTATATGTGGCATAAATTAAAATTTAACCATAAATTTGAAAATAAACACAAAACAGGAACAAAAATTGATTTATTTGAATTAAATATACATTTTTTCTGTATTTGGTTAAATATTTACATTAAAAAATGTAGCTTAAAGGTAAGTAGAATTATGACAATACTGGGCTGTTCTTTGGACGCTCTTACTTAAATCGTAAAACAAATGGTTATTTACCTTTTCATTTTCACATATTTTTAAAACATTTAAAATTATTTCACGCCCTTGGCTATGAATGATTTTGCCTTTTTTGTTGTTTGGCATGTTAAAGAAAATTAGCGAAATTAAAATAAATTAAAATAATGTTAGCAGAACTATAACAAATAATAAAGAAAACTAAAATAAATATAGATAAATACTATAAATACTAAAAAAAACTAATGCTACTATGGAAAAACGAACAAAAAATAATGATACTAAAACACAACGAAAAACAGGAGCAAAATCAAACACGAGGCGTACGAAATTAAAATAAAAATTCAAAATGGCTTGATACTCTAACAACTTTCCGGCAAAATGGATATATTGTGATACTTCTGTAGCAAACAGTTACCGTAGTGATCATAATTTTAAAGCAGTTAAAAACAATGTAATGCTTGATCACACATGCCCCGTTTTATTTTTGCTAATCAATCACATTATCATATCGAAAACCACAATATAAAAAAAAAAAAAAAACATCCAAAATCCATTCATACAAACAACTCAATTTTATTATTAGGCATATTACAATTATTTCACCTATACTGAAATTTGTTATAAGTTTCGTGTTCGAGTTTACGCATTCAGTTTTATGGAAAAAAAAAAATATGGGAAAGTACAAAATTATGATTTTGTACATACTTTTTTATCTTTACTTACATGTACTCACATCGGAACTTTAAAAACGATGTTTAACTATGTATAGGTATTCACTAAATATTTTGTTCCAGTGTAAAACTGACTTGTAAAATTTTATTGCCCTTACTGTCAACTCAGATTTTCTATATTATACATAAACAAAATATAGTAACTTAAAATTTCACAATTAATTACAGTACATAATTTACAAGAATCTGTTTAATTTTATATTATACCATTTCTTTATTATATGTATGATATTACGTATTACATATTTATTTTTCACTACGTTTTAATTTTCATTTCGTATCATATTATGATTTTCTTTATGTTTATATTTCCGCTAGCTAATTCAATTTTATAAACAGCTTTTTCAACGGAACTTGGATAGGGAAATTTCATCAAACTTAATTTTAAGAAGGAATATGCCTATAGCAGTATAAGAAACAAATAAATTATATTTTATAAAATTGAAATTATACAATATAGGGGAAAACGAGTAGAACTGGCACGAATAAAAGTTGGTGTTGGGAAGGTAGTAAACTGCTTAGTCATTGGAAACATTTCATATACCTTTAGGTTTTGACAGAAAAATTTTTACGGCTGTTTTTCAAATATTTCACGATAATTTTCGTAATTTATTAACACGTTGACGGTCATGTTCGCCATATAACGTCAATTGAAACCTAACTAACTGCGACACAACGCTATACCGCGTCAACAGTTCCATATAATGTTTATTAGTTGTCAAAATAATATATCAGTTGGGCGTTTCGTCATTGTAAGTTATAACCGTAAACGTGTTAAAAATATATAAAAAATAATTTTATTAACATCTCATTAAATTTCATAGTTAAATTGTTAAATTCATAAATAGTAGTAAATTTAGTTATTGGGGAGGGAAAAAAATTAAAAAATGTGTAATTTACACAGGTAATTTCAGCTGTCTGGGAAAACATTGAACTATGACTATGTCTCAGTACCCATTCATGTTTTATGTAGCATTATATTTTACACGCCAGGGATTTTTTAGTCTGCACTTCACTTCAGAAACATATTAGCCTCTGTTAACCGGACAGCAGTGTCACGCAAAAATTTGTCCGGCTAACAGAGGTGTCCGCTTAATAGGGGTAGAGTAAATAATAGTATTAAATAATGAGTCAGTTCGTATCGGTGCAAGCGGAAGCGGCTTGTGCTCAAGTGTAAGCAATATGTGTTTGAAAACAAGTACATTTGGCTTGCTATTGATATGTATGTATTAGTGATGGAGAACTATCGATAGTCGTGAAATTATCGATAGTTTTTGATACCCAAGTTGGGCGGCATTTAGATAGCCGGCGAGCAAAAAAAAAAAGAAAAAAGGTCGCCGGTTTTATGCTGGGGCGGAATTATTCCTTTTTGCCCGGAAATTCCCTTAAAATGGTTGTTTTTATATCTGACTATAATTTCTACGAAATTTTTATTATCTTTAGTATTTATAAGTAAACGAAATGACTGAAAAAAAGTATCGAAAACTATCGATAGTAAAAAAAAAAAATATCGATAGTTTTCGATAGTCATAACTATCGATAGTTAAGCCTACCGCACACGATGCTTGTTTTCGTGCTAGTTTACTTGCAGGAGTTTCTTGAAGGGTCTTGTGCATGGTATGTTGCTTGTCGGTAAGCAAGGAACACTGCTAGTTTGGCTTCACATGAAGCTCGTTATGTTGCTTGTAGTTTTGCAGGGTGCGATACTAGTTTAAATTTATTAATTGTCATTGACATGGAAACTATTGTTCAGGTTATTTTTCGTAGACAAATTACTGTTCCTACATTTTGAATCACAAATATATTAAGAAATGAAAAGAAAGAAAAGAGAAAAGAATTGCTGTTGCTACATTTTTAATGACAGATATATTAAGAAATAAAAGGAAAAAATAATTTTCTTTAGTTCACTACAGATATATCTACACAGTATTATCAGTTTGACAGTTTGCATCGTTTCGTATGTAATTGCCCGATTAAATATATAAAATAAATGATAAAATAATTGACCAATAGTTGACAATTGACATGTACAACATTTATTTTAAGCCCACGTGACAAAATTCTGTTTGATGGTTGACTAAACGTTTAAACTAGCAGGTAACCTAACATGAAAAATAATAAAAAATAGCACAGGATCTATCACTAAAATCAAGCAAGCTCGCATGCAGCAGAGCCATCAGTGACGTCACTATCCAGCAGTGTAGCAAGCAGAACTGCGATCAAAACTCCAATCAGGCGATTTATCACGAAAACATGCATCGTGTGCGGCGGACTTTATCGATAGTGCTATCGATAGTTCTCCACCACTAGTATGTATGTATATTCCCGTCTCACTTTCCATGTTCTAGTGAGAAGGGCGACAAGTATATAGCCAACGCTAATACTCGACTATAAACTGTTTATGCTTCTCACTGTTCTCACTAAAACATGGAAAGTGATACAGGAATATACACACACATCAATAGCAAGTCAAATGTGCTTGTTTTCAAGCATATATTGCTTACACTTGAGCGCAATTTTTTTTTAATTAAAATCAATTTTATGAAGGAATTTAGATACTTATACAAAAATAAAAGGTTTTCAAATGCATCGTCACATTAAAATCATATACCTAACCCATATAAGTATACATACGCACTAAACGTACTTGCGTCCGGTTAATGGAGGGTCCGCTTAAGAGAGTGCTGAATGCATTGGTTTTAGTATAGCACGTCACCGTCATAAAGAATTTGTCCGATTATAGGAGGGGTTCAGTTAAGAGAAGTGTCCGTAATCAGAGGTTCTACTGTATTGACAGTAAAAATGAGAAATTTATCTCCTAGTTTAATAGAAATTTACTTCTAGAAGTCACTAAGGATGCAATAGTTAGTTCCTTCTACTTTTAGAAAGAAATTCCTCATTTCAGTTGAAATATATGATAAGCCTATCTCAGATAACTGTTTTCAGGGCCGGATCTAGCCTAAGTGGTGCCCGGGATAGGGTCAAAAAATGGCGTTCCTGTAGAAAATAAATATTTTTTAATATTAACAGATTTGAGCGTTACTTTATGATATTCCATATTTGTTTATTATTTATAAATATTTTTTTTCTCCTCACTTCAACAAGTGACGAGTAAAAAAAAAGTCATATACCTAATTTTGGCGCCCTCTTAAATCACTTTTTGTCGCCCCCAAGATGTGCCGCCCGGAGCACGTGCCTCGGCTGCCCCCCTAGATCCGGCCCTGACTATTTTCCAAGATCTTGTAATAAATGTTTCTAATTTAAACAATTTTTTGTTACAGAATGAAAATAGCGTGAACGTTAAATCTGACATTGAACTAGACTGTAACTTCAATGCTGAATATTGCCCGTCAAGCAAAAAATTAGAATGTGATTCTATTTTTGTCCTGTCCGATGATAATAAATATATTTTGGATTCAAACACATTCAAATGTCAACCAATCGTGCGAGACAACTATTACAGAGGCTACTGTGCTGGTTGTCCACACGATTTAAACGTGAATGCCACCGGTATCTCAGCATTTACTGACGCGGCACTATCTCATTTACAGTATGACACAAAACTTGATTATTCACTTGTACAAGTATTGCGAGTACAACGACAAATATTAGAGACCGTTCCGTATGGCGTAAAATATTTTCTAACGCTTGAAGTAACACGTCCAACTTGCGAAAGTGTTCAGTGTGTCGTATCCGATGACGACGTTCATCAAATATGTTACGTTACTTTTCTCGAAAAACCGTCTTTCGACAATAAACGACATATTATCGCGAATAATTGTACAGAAAATCAACAATATACGTTCACATTACCACAAACTGACCAACAGTATGACCACCATAATGACCAGAGTAATGAAATTGATGTAAATTATTCAGTGACAAGACCCGAATCGGTTAATCATACGCCAAAAACTGAACCAAATTACGAACAAATAGCTCAGTTGGGCCATACTGAAGAATTTATCGTACCATCACGAATTGATGAAATTGAATCACAAATTTTACCGGTGAAAAACGAGAACGAATCCGGTACAACAATATCCGAAAGTAAGAAAGCAGCAATTGAAGGTTTGCGTGACATTTTCGATTTTGGTATTGAATCAAAAATAAAACAAAGTACACAATCAAAATTAGAAACAACAGCAAATGAACGTTTAACGCCAATTGAAGAACCGGTAATTGTACCGGTAAAAGCCGTTGTCACTTATCATGGACGTGGAGAAACCGCACCCAAAATAGAAACGGTTGTAATTGGTGTGGCGAATTCAAATTCAGAACAACAGAACGTGACTGAAGAGGTATTTAGCGATGAAGATAATCTCCGGCATAAACGTGATATAGCCACAGCAAAAATGTTACAACCAACTGAGCCCGATGAAAAAGAACTTATCGAAAATCTTGCTGAAATTGCCGTCTCCACACTGGACAATATTGATACCGATGATCATAAACGGGTCGTTTTAAAAATTTTAACATCAAAAAAAGCTATTGCAGATGGTATCACATATCATTTAGCTTTAAAAGTTGGCATATCTGAGTGTATGGAAAGCATGAACTTTGACGATTCGAAAGATTCCGTGGATAGAGACACGCTAGAACGAAAATGTCGCAACACACTGTTGTCTAATTTAACAATGATATGTAAAGTACAAATACACGTTAAAGAAGACAAAACGAATCCAAAAGTTGTTAAATCGCAGTGTCAAAATTTAAAAAGAACCGGAGAACGCAATAATCGCACGGGTGGACGCTACAGGCGAGGATTAGTCGGTGGTCCTATTCCCATTGAAACGCAGGACGAGAAATTCAAAGAGAAAATTCATAGTGGCCTAAACAAATTAGACGAAAGCTCAAATGAATCCACAAGATGGAAGATGACTAAAATTAAAAGCGCAACCACCCAAGTAGTCGCTGGTGCATTGACTAAAATCAAAATTGAAGTTGGACTAACAGACTTGCCAAAATCAAATAATGCCACGTTTGACGATCGTCAAAATTCAAAATTATTAGACGAGCCAAAAATACAAGAGTGTATAATTGAAGTTTGGGAAAAACCGTGGGAAAATTTCGAACGTATCACTACCGAATGTGACTCATCATCCAAGTCTAAACGTAATCGTCGAGAAATTAAAGTTGGCGCTCCTATTACAATCGACCCGAACAGCGATGAATTAATCGAAGTACTCCATATGGGTCTTAATAAATTGGACGAAAGTTCGAACGATGTTAATCGGGTAAAAGTGACTAAAATAATAAATGCAACCAAACAGCTCGTTTCGGGCATTTTAATTAAAATGAATGTTGAAGTTGGTCTTTCTGATTTACCAAAATCCGTTCAAGCTACATTTAATGATCGTCAAAATGCAAATTTACTTGACAATCCAAAAATAAGACAGTGCACAATTTCAATTTGGAATAAACCGTGGTTGAAAGAAAATGGCTACAAAATATACACCGAATGTGATTCAACGGATGAACAAAATTCGATGGATAATAATCTTATTGTTACCCGTGCTCGACGTGGTTTAGTTGGAGGTCCCACTAAAATTGAAGCTTTTGATGATGAATTTTTTGAAAAAGTACATAAAGGATTAAATAAATTCGAAGAAGATTCGAGTGAATCAAATCGATTGAAAGTAGTAGAAGTGTTAGGTGCAACTAAACAAGTCGTGGCTGGGCTTAAAACCGAAATTAAAGTTAAAGTAGGTTATTCTGATCTACCAAAAACTAAAAAAGTTAGTTACAAAGATCGAGAAAATGCCCAGCTACTTAAAGAACCAAAAGTTCAAGAATGTAAAATTAAAATTTGGGAAAAACCATGGGAAAAATTTGAACAAATCACTACAGAATGTGAATCTTCGTCTAAACGGACTCGTCGACAGGTTCCCGGAGGAGCTATCACAATCGATTCTTACGATGACGAATTTTTTGAACAAGTCCACAAGGGTTTAAATAAGTACGAGGAAAAGTCAAGCGAAGAAACTCGATTGAAAATGATAGAAGTTGTAAGTGCAACTCGACAAGTAGTTGCTGGTTCTTTAACTGAAATTAAAGTTAAAGTGGGCTATTCTGATTTACCAAAAAATAGTCCGGCTACTTTTAAAGACCGACAAAAGGCCCAACTACTTAAAAATCCAAAAGTTCAAGAATGCAAAATTATGATATGGGAGAAACCTTGGGAAAAGTTTGAACAAATAAATACAGAATGTTCATCAAATTCGAAAAGATCTCGTAGACAGATACCTGGGGGGCCCATTAAAATTGACTCGTACGATGATAAGTTGTTTGAACAAGTACACAAAGGATTGAATAAGTTAGATGAACAATCTAATGAGGCCACTCGATTGAAAATGTTAGAAATTTTAAGTGCAACAAGGCAAGTTGTTGCTGGTTCTTTGACTAAAATAAAAGTTAAAGTTGGCTTATCTGATCTACCAAAAACTAACAAAGTTAGCTTCAAAGATAGACAAAATGCTCAACTACTAAAAGAACCGAAAATTCAAGAATGTAAAATTAAAATATGGGAAAAACCATGGGAAAATTTTGAACAAATAACGTCCGAGTGTGAATCTTCGTTGAAATCTAAACGTACTCGTCGACAAATATCTGAAGAATCAAATCTAATCAGTGACAGTTTATATGATAAAATACATACTTTTTCACTTTTCCAAGAATTCACCAGGAAATTCAATAAAACTTACTACTCTCCAAAAGAAATGAAAAAAAGATACAACATTTTTAAATACAATATGAAAATCTGGGAAGGATTCAATCAAAATGAACAAGGCACTGCTATATATGGTCCCACCATGTTTGCTGATATGACCAGAAAAGAATTCGAACAATATCTGGGTTACAAACCATCTTTAAGGGATAATAATTATGTGCCTTTACCGCAAGCAACAATTCCGGACATAGATCTTCCAGATTCTTTCGATTGGAGAACGAAAAATGCTGTAACTGAAGTTAAAAATCAAGGCTCTTGTGGCAGTTGTTGGGCTTTCAGTGTTACAGGTATAATATAATATTTGCTTTTATAAGAACCATTATTTCAAAAGTTATGTGCATTTAAGAGATTATTCAGGGTTATAGAAAAAAAAATTCTTAATTTTTTTTTCCGGTATTTTTGTTCCTTTATATCTCAAGAATTGTCGTTTAAAATTTATACCACGGATAAAATGCATCGTCATCTGGCAAAAGGAAAATAATTTTTTTTTTTTTTTTGATTTTACTTAAAGGAATATTGGTAATGTGTAAAAGATGGTAAAACGTTTCAGATCGATTACATATAAGGTTTGTTTAGAAAAAATTGTTGAAAATGTGTCTTTTTAGCTATTAACCCTGAATAACCCCTTAAAGAAAATAACCTCGAGTACTATTTCTCGGTCCCTCCCACAATAGATTCGTGAATGAAGAATTTTTTTTTATTAATAGTCTTTTTACAACAAAAAAAAAAAACGGAGGATTTTATTATAAAAAAAGATGATTTTCGGTAAAAGTGCAAAAATAAAATAAAATTTTTCTAAGCTCTTCGTTCATGGATTGGCTACTAGAATAACAAATAAGTGTACAAAATTTAAAAAAGAATAGGGTTCTTGACTGAAGTTACAAAAATATTCTAAAAGCATTGTTTTTCCATATCAGTTAAGTGATTTTTTTTTATTTTCGACAGATGCTGTAAAAAATCATCAAAAAAAATAACCCTATAATTTTAAATGAGAAAAAGGCGGGAAAAACACCTCACTATAGTGACGTCACAGTTTGAAGCAACTAAACGTCAATGTGAATATTTGTAACCTCAAAACTTTGATTATATCCATAAAATGTCAAAGTAAAAACAAGAATTTATTTGAATTCTGGTCGATTATTATTACTATATATATAAGCTAATAGAAATATTCAAAAGAAAACACAATTTCATTTCACCGATGAAAATTATCAAAATCGACATATCTAGGCTACAAAATGTTACGTCATTTTCAAGAAATGGCGCGTTTTCACTAATTTGAATATTTGTTGAAAAATGGCGATTTTCAAAATAAAATTTCTAAATAGTTATCAAATTTTTTTATGTTTCATCATTAAAATTGGACATATGTAATGATAATGCATAGAATTATTTAACATTTGACACAAATTTTAAATACAGTCAAGTACCGTATTAACACAGTAGTTTTTATAAAATCATGCTAACCGCAATTTACCAAAAAAAGAAGCATTTTGGAACTTCGGTTGTAAATTTTTGTTTTTAAATATTTTTTACAACAAAAATTAAGTACATAAAATAATGTATTAAATTATAGGATAGATTTTATTTGAATAAATTTTAATATTAATTGAAAAAAATATAGTGAAATTCTGTTATTTTTCGTCGATGTAATTGCGCGTAAAACCCCTTAAAACAGAGGCGTAACTACAATGGAGTAATCGGGGGTACAACAGGAAAAGTAATTGTAAAAATTTGGAAAACTATTTGGTTGGATCTTTCGGGAAAAAGTAAACTTTTCGTAGGGGGACGCTTGAGTAAAAATCGCTCCAGGGCGTAAAATTTGTAGTTACGCCTCTGTTTAAAATATTTTCCATTTGAATAACATGTTTATATATTTCATCAGGTAATGTCGAAGGTCAGTACGCCATCAAAACGGGTAAACTTTTAGAATTTTCTGAACAGGAGTTAGTTGATTGTGATAAACTTGACGATGGTTGTGGTGGAGGTCTTATGGATAATGCCTATAGGTACGTCGATGTTTTTGAAAGTTATTTTAACAAACGTTAATTGTTAACTTTTAATTTTTGTAGATCAATTGAATCTTTAGGCGGTCTAGAAACTGAAAATGATTATCCGTATGAAGCTGAAAACGAAAAATGTCATTTGGATCGAACAAAGGTTCGTGTTCAGTTAAAGGGTGCCGTTAACATTACACAGGACGAAACGGGCATGGCAAAATGGTTGGTGAAAAATGGACCAATTAGTATTGCAATTAACGCAAATGCAATGCAATTTTATGTGGGCGGTATAAGTCATCCGTGGAAGTTTTTATGTAATCCAAAACAACTTGATCATGGAGTATTAATTGTAGGATATGGAGTTCACAGTAAGTACAAAAAATTTAAATAGTTTAGTAGAGTCGAGGAACTATTAATGAGAGAGCTCTCTTTGTTTACATTGTAAAATGTGTTTGACAGTTCGATAGATCAAACTCGGTAGATTTTAGAATAAAAAAAAATTCCACTTAAGCCTCACGTTGATTAGGAGAAAGGCTATTGAAATATTTTAGAGACAATTTAACTCATGTGTATCACGTCCTGTATGAATATTGTAGTATTTTCACTTTTACCATGGACAAAAAATTAGGACAGATTTTTACAGCGATAAAAATGGTACAAAACATTTCATTGGTCATTTCGTTGTAGGTAAACACGATAAAAATGAAACAAAAATTTGTGTTGGTAAATTTAACGGATTTCAGAACCATAGTAACAATGTATTAAAAAATAATATGAATTATACTAATTTATTTTGCTCGTTAAATTGTCTTACCGTATTGCACTTGAGTTTTATATTTTTTCTGAATAAATTTGTGTTTTCTACAACTCAAATTTCTTGCCTTAAAGCCTCGAAGAACTGTTAGTTAGACTGTCGCGTTTTTGTTAGTTGGCAGTTTTTCTCGTTAAATTTTCGTTAAACAAACCCAAATTTATTCGAAAAAATACAAACCTCTCGTGTAATAAATAATAAGTGAAAAATTTATTATAATTAGGATTACCAACTGTCCGGTTGTGACATGAATTATCAGGGTTTAGTCGTACATGTACGACCGGGCAGCAAATGTTCGGCCAAGTGAGAAGTTAAAGGACTTTTTTTTGCTTGTGAAATGTGAAGGGTATGTGTAGGTGAAAATTTGAGGGTTAGTGTTTCAAGGTCACGGAAAATTTTGAAGATAGAGACACAGCAAGTTTTTTCTCTTTTTTTGCTCGTCAGTTCAAAAAATTTCCCGCCAAATGTTGACTTCCGATCGACAAGCCTGATTATAATAGTATATGGAAAAATACATGTATTTTTATGAGAAATAAAGAATTTTTGTTATATTACAATGAAAAATGGTGCTAAAAATTTAAAATATTGCATAACTTAACAGGTAAATCTGTTTTTAAATACGTATACAAAATATTAAATTGATTAGGAGAAGCGCTATTGGAAAAAAAAATTAATTCTTCGAATAAATAAATTATTAATCTAAAATGTGGTGATATCTAGCAACGTCGTATACATCCTAACTTACGTATACATCTAATTGCCGATAGAAATACCTATTATATAAATTATGTATGGATCACTAGATGTTTATCGTTAATTAGACGTATACGTAAGTGTTTAACATGGTAGAACTTCTAATTTTACTACCAGAGGCGCGACTAATCTAGTTTGCCTGAATTATTTATTTATTTTTTTTTTCAGCAAATAAATATTTCAATAAAACAATGCCATACTGGATAATTAAAAACTCTTGGGGACCTCATTGGGGTGAACAAGGCTATTACAGAGTATACAGAGGAGCTGGAACATGCGGTTTAAATCAAACTCCATCAAGTGCTATACTGGCCGATTAATATAAAGTTTTAAATTATTTTTAATTTTAATTTTTATATTTAAAACTTAAAAAAAAAAATACGTATTATTGGAATTAAAAGTTTGCATACCACATTTGGTTGATTCTTTTTAGTATAACTAGGAAGAATCACTACACTTGTAATATTTTTTTTTAAATTGTATTATTTAACGACTCTCTATATTTTTTAATTTATTATTTAAATTTTATTTTATTCAAAATCAAATAACTAAATGATAAAAAAAAATCTAAAGAAAATCCTTCCTAAACACAAAGAGAATGAAAATGTCCAATAAAATTGTTATGTAATATTACATACATAAAATAAATCATGTTTATAGATAATTTTGATTTCTAAATTACAATTACACCTAATTGGGAAAAGGTACTATTTCTTTTTCAAATATTGTACACTAGATGGCACATGAATTATCTCTATTAGTTATCATTTGATATATAAATTAGTAGTAAAAATCACAATCTCAGTAGAGTGGAAACTTTTGAAATATTATGCAACGATTAATTTCATTCTCTTGTCTTTTCAAGACAGCAATGAAATATGTCATTAAGTTTTTGTAAGGCAGCTACAAATGTATTGATTATTTTTTAATTATGTAAATGTAATGTCATATAAATTTAAATATTCTTTAATTTAGTGACATAGACGATTAGCTTTTTTAGCATTTATCTTTGCCTGCATTTTAAGAAGTCAGTGAATTATTTACTGGCTGACAGGAATCTTCGGTTGGATGACTTTAACTAATTAACTAACATCATATTTTTAAATTTAAGTGATTTAAAGGTTTCGTGAAATGATTGCTTTTGTACGCATAAACAAAGCAAATTTTTAATATTTTTGACAAAAACTAAACACAACCGACAATTTTTATACTCATTTTTTTCGTTTTGGCTAATGTCTAATATGTACAATTGGAAATTTTCTAAATTTATCATGTGCACGGATACTAAGAAATTTCTAAAAAGTTTAAAATGGCACTAGAACTCTTGTAGAAAACTCTAACGATGTATAATTTGTTCCAATTTTGCCACCAGAGTGGTTAAAAGGTTGCAATTTGGGTGGTACAAATCACTCTAAGGGGCTGAATGAAGAGAATTATTAAATTTGTAATTGTAAATGTAAATTTTTTAAAGTTTTGTACACAAGAAAAAAATTTTCACCATTCAGAAAAAGCTGTCTTACAAATTGATAATAGATATGATTTAATAATTTTTTTTTTTTTGTTTATAATAGAAACGGCCATCTTTTGATTAGGTTAAATAAAATTATAAATTTCTACTACAAGAATGTGATAAATAAGAATTTAAATTTATTTATTTTATTTTTTCTTTGGTTTTTATGGATATATTTTACTTTTTTTTTATTTCTAAGCTTTAATATTGCATTTTTTTTTTATTAAGAAAATATGTATGTTTAAACGTTTTTTGAAATGTTTAAAATTTAGTTCTAATAAAATACTGAAAAACCCGGAAGATTTTCGACAAATAAAAATTATTTTGGCAACTACTTACACTTGTATTAATTAGTTTTCTTAAAAGTTAATAATTTTAAAATAATGTACATCAAAATGTATTAATTTCTGTAATTTATACAGAACCGTCAATTTTGAACATCGAATTTACAAAATAACGAATAAAACAATTACTTAAACAATCTCATTTTTAATATTTTAATCGAAATAGTTAATAGTATTTCATTAAATTGAAAAAAAAAAGAAGAAAAAAATGGAGTTGAATCTCAATATGTAGAAGAATTCCCAGGCAATACTATAAACATAAAGTAAAATCGCATAGTTTTTGAAATTTTTAAGTGTAGAATATTTTATGATTAATTAATTATATTGACTGTAATAATATTAATGTAATAAATTTTTTAAATAATTCATTAAATATAATCGTCCTTCGTCCTTTTTACTAATGTTTATATTAGATATATGTACGTATATTTAAAATAATTGCGACTTTTCACATGATTTTAATAAAATTTCTGTTTTATGATTAAAGTTAGGAATTTTTAGTAAACTACATAAATCGTTTTTATTAAAAAGTAAAGAATATCCGGCAGCGTAAAATATATTGAATGTCTAGAAACAACAGTAAAGTGTAATCGAAAATTGCTAATATTGTTTTAAAACTATGTGCCGCTTCTAACGATTGATTTTACGAACTTCACTTGATTTGCACTAAAAATTCCTAGCCCTAGTTATAATTTTTAAAATTGACAATAATTTTGTTAAAGTAAAATTTGTTAAATTTTTTAAAATAAAATTCTGTGCCAAATATTTAATGTAATTTTAGATGTTGTTATTATAAATATAATAAAAATAAAATGTATTTATATATAGATTTTTTTAGCAACATTGATTAATAGTTTTTTTAGAGTGATAGAACTTTAAAATAAAAACACGTATGAATTAAATTAAAGACCTTTTATAAACCATATTCTGTTAGTCCAAATTCGAACCACATCATCAAGTAATTGGGATCTTATTTCGGCAACAATAAGAATAAGGTATATTTTACTGGTTTATCTGCATAAACCAGAGCACAGAATAACCAGAAGTAGGATTTCTATCTCTACCTACTGTGCCCGCTGTCGCCGGCGAATGACGTGGACACCGCTACCTCTTCCAAACGATCATGATACATACAACCAAAACACATCATATATCAACACAAACATGCGAATGTATTAGTGTACTCGTAATATGATGCGTAGCTTGCATGCATATATATATATATATATATATATATATATATATATATATATATATATATATATATATATATATATATATATATATATATATATATATATATATAGCATATATTGCCATGGTCGGTACTATGTAATTACAACCAACAATTAAAAATAAATTTATTTATTTTAAAAAAGATATCCCTTTATTTTGAAAATTTTTTTGTTCAATAAAATTTTTACTCTTAAATACGACACACTTCATATTTTTTTCTGTTTAAATTTCACGGGTTCATTAAAAAACAATGATACTCTTTACGACGTGAAGCTCATGACGGACAGTAACAGACTAAATCAGTAGCTGTGTAAATTGAAACTTACGAACGACAGATTTGTATATGTAGGCTGCTTCTAGTTATTCTGTGAACCAGACTTTAATCCCCCTTCCAAAAAAAAAAATCACTGACGTCCAAACGCGGTGAAGACCAATTTACCGGACTATTTTTCAGAATATTTTTATTTACGTCTTTTCTTTTAAACGTTATTGTGGTGTTACCTTTCTATGATGAATAGAAAATACCAAAGGTAACCTGTTATTTTGAATGTCACAGATATCCCTATCAGAAGTGCTATCACTTTAAAAAAACACCTTGTACATTTAAAGACTAAACGAATAAATTATGGTAGTTTCAATATTTTATTTTTACATGTTAAGATCAGTCGGAGTACATGTTAGCATATTTTATATCTTTAAGTATGCTGTACTTACCATCTCCCTTAAATCATCAAAGAAAGATTTAACTTACCTCGACTGGTCTCATATTTAAAAAAAAATATTCTTAAAATTTTAAAACTTTTTATAGTAATGTAAACTAATCTTTAATTTTCAATATCCCTAATATTTAAAAAAAATTACCGGTTCAAAAATTTTAAATATTTATTCCATTTAACAAAGACTGAAGAAAACGAAGCTCTCGATTATTTTTTTTTACAAATTCTAAATTTTTATAAAATTTCTTTAAAGGATTAGTTTACAGAAATTTCTCTAGTTGTCTACTGTAATTAAAATTTTCGCTTTTCAGTTACTTAACGTATACTTTATGCTTGTTATACCTTTAACAAGATTTTTTTTAGCATATTTAATGTGATTTAAAAACTATTTGTGATCGAAATATTTACCAAAATATTGTTTTAACCGCACTAATTATTTACCTTGAATACCTTGTTAATATGTATGAACAGTTAGTTGAATATTAAAATTTGAAAGTTATATAATTTGACTGACAGAAAAGTGTATTTTCCCTGTAAAAGTTTTCAAATTTATTCGCAAAACTCAAAAGTAGAAGGTAAAAGTCACAACCATTTCCTTCTCAGTAGTACTTTGATACGATTAACACGACCCGCAGTACCATCTAAGGGTTAAAAGAGTATTTTCTTGTTTTCGTAAATGAAAAACTGAAGATAAAGTAAAGAAAAATTAAAATTTTCAAATAAAAATATATTCAGCTAACAAAATATACATCATATTTAAAATAAAAATACCTATATACAGTGTATCAAGTGTAATACAAAACAATATAAATACATTAATGTTAATTTTTAAAAATTATGTGCTTATATTTTCAATTTCATAGCTGGTTATAGAATATTGTTTGCAGTAACAGGACCGGATTAAGAATTTTAAAGAAAAAATTTACACTAACTTACAAATTAGTTTTTAGTAATTCAATGAGTGACACTTATAAAAATGCAAAATTATTTAAGTAAGGTAATTTAACAAGTGATACAAATGATGTCACTAATATAGCAGCTGAAGGAGGATCGACAGGGATGTGTGCAAATCTAGTTTGACAGTTGCAAATAGCTAAGAATTGTTCTTAATGTCAGTATGTATATAGTGTTTCATAGAAATCTGAACACTTTTTGTAATTTATTTTGTCGATAAAATAGACTAACAAATTAAACTGTGATAACAAATTTCAATCATTTTCAGTAAACAGGTCCATATTTATTGCAGGAAATAATTTGTATACGTACGTATTTTGAAAATAAAACGAATGCCACTTTTTTTTCTTTCAAAATTTTGCAGTTTTTTCTCCAAAAAGTTAAATTTTATTATCAATGTTATATTTTAACAATAATTATTTGAAAATGTTACTAAGAATACCACGGTTATTGCATTGATGCTTCATTTATTAATTGATACCGTCAGTCTATAGAATTATATATACCTCTTTTCAGATAAAATTGATCATAAGTTTTCGTTAAAAAATTAAATAATTCTTATATTCGAAGCAAATCGATCTTCTATTCTTTTCTAAAAATAAACTGCAAATTTAAAATTTACATAAATGCAATAATAAAAGAGATAAAGCCAAGAAAACGGAAATTATTTAAATTCAAAGTTACGAAGCATGATTAAATTTAACTGAAATAGACCATAATATGTTCGTTGGTCTGTGTCCGTAACGCTATGGTATTATTATTGATACACTAGTTACCATGATGACGTCACAAAATGGAGGCTAGTGCTTTCGAGCTTATATAAATAATTTTACACTAATTATCGAATCTTATAAAGGAAATAAAAATATTTGTGGATCTTTAGTACAATACATAGAGCACTAGAGATAAAATACCTATCTCTATACTACTGGAACCAGTGTAACCAGTTGAGATAGAAAATATGTTGTATACGTGCACGGTGTTTACTTTGTATTTGTGCGGTAAACTCTGTTAGTGTGAGTGATCGGAGGTGGTGATAGCCGTCACGTGACCCTGGTTCGCATACATATGTGTGATACCACAATGCTACTTGTGCGGGTTCTACAATGTTAACAAAAATCAAATCCATTGTTGTTTGACTGA
Organism: Brachynemurus nebulosus; assembly: GCA_035578155.1. Taxonomy (NCBI): domain Eukaryota; kingdom Metazoa; phylum Arthropoda; class Insecta; order Neuroptera; family Myrmeleontidae; genus Brachynemurus; species Brachynemurus nebulosus. The sequence goes on from JAPWDM010000001.1 coordinate 164,750,497, forward strand.
CCTACACTCAGCGACGGGTACTGAGCAAGTGACTACTAAGCAGCCTAAGATGCACATAAATGCCCATAAGTGATTGCAGAAAAGAGATAGTTGTATTCGTTCTATTTGTTCTATGGTACAATATAAACAATTTAAGATTCATTTTAAAAAATTTCAGCTACCAAATTAGTAATTTTTAACAATGTGAAAAAAAAATTTACTTACAATGTGGTTATAAAAAAATTTTTATTAGGCATCTGTTACTGCAAATAAAAATCCTAACTATGTTAACCGTAGACTCTTACAAAGGGTTAAAAAAACACCTATGCATTGTTATATTTTTGTATTTTAAGAGGGGTTGCGGAGAGTTGTTGCTAAGTTTTCTTGTATGTATCTTCAGTACTAGTTGTGATCTTGTCATCCAGTCGTTTTTTATCTATAAAATTCAATTTTTTCTTTGAATATCTTGTGTAGTAAAAATATCGCAAAAATCATTGTAATATTCTACGGTTAATAATAATCTTTATTGCAAATTTAATCTTTCATTATTTTCAATAAAATATATTTCAATAAACGGGCTTCATAAGTTACAAATTGTTTTCCAGAATAGTCAACTCCATTTCGTTTAGCTTCCACATCAGTTATTACGTTGCGTCCATAAGCTGAAACGTAATTTAGACCGTATTCAGGTTTAATAATTTTTAATTTTTAAAATTACCTTCACACATATCTAAAAAGTGTAAACATTCTTGTAACACGGCGTCACGTAGGACTAATGTGTGCATTGCTAAATTTTCGGCCATACTCAAAAGGCATCGTTTTACATAATTCCACGTATCGGCACTTAATTTATTATTTTGCGGTTCCAGAGATTTAATAACCCGAGAAATACCGAATTCATAATTACCTTTTGCGCAATATAAAGTACTGTAAGAGAAAATTTTTTTATTTATTTATTTTTTTTTATATTACAATGGATAAAAATTTCTTTATTTACCCTATAACGATATTAACAATACAAAGATGGTGAGATTTTCGATTAGGATCTTCAAATAGAAGTTGTTCCTCTTCTCGTTCAATTTTACGCATCAGTTCTTCAGCTTCTTCATTCTGGGATGTCATTATATAGCAAACGCATAAATTGGCTAATGCAATTGCACTTACTGATAATATCTAAAGGATGAGCATAAATATTTAATAATTTATATAAAATTTAACATTTTTTCCTAACATTAAAATTAAAGATGTACCTTAGTTCAATGATTCTCAAAATGGAGGTCGCAGAAACAATTAATTACAGATTACATATCCATTTTCTACATATTTTCTGCCCATTTGTACATATTTCGGGGGTCTTTTGAAATTTTTAAGTACAAAGAGAGTTCGCGGACCAAAAAGTTTGAGAACCACTGCCCTAGTCCGTAGTCGGTACGACTTGGCTGACTGTCGACATCACTCCGACACTATTTGTATATAATTGGGCTATTTTTACTTTATGTCTCGTGCGCATACGAGGTTGGGCAGTATTTTTTACGTACAAAAATTTTTTTAAGCCCGTTCACATGTTCAAGCTTTACCACCAATTTACTTGTACAAACCAATTTGTGCTAGAGATGTCGATTTTAAATCGATTAATCGAAGCTTAAAAAATCGATTCTTTTTTCGATTTTTTTCATTTGAATCGATTCATGAATCGATTATTAAAAGTAAGAGATCGATAACCGATTTTTTCCAAAAATAACTTCATTTTAATAGTAATTCTACAAAGAAAAGTGTTAAAATGAAACATCAATAACTCTATTGTTGATTGTCACTTTTTACTCGTTATATCAACGAACGCCTCCTATGGCTTTATATAAGTCAGTTATTAATACAAAAGGAAGAAAGAGACCACCTATCTGTGCAAACGACGATCCCTTTCCCACAAAAGCGACTTATTTAGAAAACATTTTTTTGTCAATTTGTTTGAAATTTTTGAATAAATTTGGTTCAATTCGTGGTATTCGTCCTACATATTCAATTGCCTTATTTTTTATAATTATAATTGAAAAGTTAACTCATTCATCCCCTTTACAAATGTAATGTAAGGCGTTTTTACACGATATTACCTATGTACTATCAAGAAAGTCCCTTAAACAAAAATTATCAGCTAATTTTATTAAACTTTTCAAAATTACGATTTTTTAGATCGATCTCACAGAATCGATTTTTTTTTAGCCGATTTTTTTTTTTGAATCGATTTTTTTGATTTCGATTTAAATCGATCCAAAAATCGATCTTTTTTTTGGAGAATCGACATTTCTAATTTGTGCAAATAAACGTGCGCGTATGAACGAAAAAACTGTATTTCGTGCAGTTACGCAAGCCCCATTAGTGGGACCGTGTTTTAACCACAGTCATATATTAATAATACTGTAAGTATAGCTAGGACCATGTATCTTGGTAGTAATACGCGCATAATAGAGACAGATATATTTAAAAATGTATAAGTACGAGACAAATCGACGGCTTACTTCTAATACCACGTATGTTGAAAAATGCTATTTTTCAGGAGACACAAAAAACATTATAACTTCTTTATTTTCTAAAGTCTGAACTTCGTTTTCATTTTAAACACGAAGTTATTTTATTTTCTTATTATTAAAATAAAATTTTATAATTAAAAACATTTAATTAATTAAATATATGCAATTTTGCAAGATACGTGGCCACTATGTCAAAATAATTCAGTGTATCTTGATTGTCGCCATCTAGTGGTAGCTTTTAAATCGGCCGGGAATTATTAAAATTCAAATGTTCCCGGTTGATGTAGATATTACTAGATGGCGACACTTATGATACGCTAATCTGAGATTATTATGTCTGAGATACACTAAATTATTTTGACATAACTGAATACAGTGGAAATAATACTTATAAATGAATAAATGAATTCAATAAAAAAATTAATAATTAAATACGCAGACTTTTAGAGAAAATATTTATTATTTTTAATCAAATTTCACAATTCCATAAAGATTCAGATGAAATTTTTAGTTTTCAAATTATTGTTTAACAGTGTTATTTATACAAAAAAAAACAAAAAAAAAAAAAAAAAAACAATTAGGTACTTATAATAATATTTCATTAAACAAATTATAATAACTTTCTTTATTTAATAATAAGGACATTCTGTTTTTATTTAAGTATAAAAATAAAAATAGGATATAGAAGTGTAGAAAAAACAAATGTCATTAGCGTAATAAGGCAAAATCAAACTTAAAAATATTATTTTTAATAACTTATCCAAGAAATAAGAAATCTTATCATGTAGTATAAATAATCACAAAGTGAATCACGTTTTTTATAAATAATCATTAATATAAGCATTAATATATGTAGAGGACATTATTATTTATTAAGATGAGGTAGATTATCATAGAACAAATGATCTTTCTTGTTAATTACTTTCTTAAGAGACTGCAGATCTTGATACTTTTTTAATGGTATAGATATCGGGCCTGTATAAAGTGAGGTTAAGTCCGAAATTAGGGATACATTCGGATTCAATTTCTGCGGAAGAATTTTCCAATCATCTTCGAATGATAATTTGTACATAATATTATTTTTGGTATAATTCAACGCTCTCAAATCATTAACACAAGGATCACCGGTTTTTATTCCTGGTCTTATGGACTTAAAAAATTTTAACTTCGAAAAATCTTTAAAAAAAGAATGATCAATATATTTTACGCGGTATGGATTTTTTATTCTCGCTTCTTTTATTATTTTAATATAATCTTCTAGTCCATGTATTTCACGATTTTTTTTTCTGGCTTCAATTGTCGCATGTACAGAATCGCATTCCATTTGCGAATGGCCTTTAACAAGATATTTTTGAGTTATATTTACATTGTGTTTTGTTGCAAAATAAAGAAGAGCATTAGATAAAGTGACATTGCGGTTCTGGGCAGGACAGCCATCACTGTATAAAATTGTTGGTGTTGACTGTATATTCGGTACCTCATTATCCAAAAAATCCAAGATACAAGAAGAAAATATATTAGCGTCCATAGCCCCTTCTCCTTCATGCCAAACATAGCATAAAACACTGTTGTTCCTTAAATTGTAAATTGTAAACTGGTGACAAGCGAGTTTCTGCTTAAAATACAATGAACTTGCAGGCAAAAAAGGTACTAACTGCACTGCTTGAACGTCTACTGTATAAACATTTAACATTAAAGCTATAGCATTTTCTTTATCTCTTCTTTTTTCTTCTCGTGCCCGATCCTTTTCAATCACATGAATATCATAGTCTTCTTTTAGACAAGTCTCGTTCCTATATGAAATACATAAATCGCACTGATCTTTTCGAGGTATAAAAATGCCAATATTCTTACGATGCATTTGCTTCAAAAATAATTCATACCCCCCTTTTTGATCGTCAGGAATATTTTTTTCGGCCAAATGTTTTTCAAAATTACGATATACATCCATAACAGATGTGTAAATAATTTCTAAGTAAGTTTTACTACTCTCGGCTCTGCAATAATGCGATGGCACTTTCGGCAACAGGTCTAAGAAACTGTTAATATGCTCCATCTTCATGGAACCGAGTCGCTTTTTACGTTTTAAAGAATTTTTGGATGTACCATACTTACTAGAGTCTTTAACCCAGTGTAACACTCTCCATTCATGTAAATCTAAAGTATTTAGAAACATTTTCTTGCAAACTCGTACTCTTTCGTTATTTACAAATAAATGATATCGTAGGGTACAATTCTTTCGAAATATTTTATTTTTGACTAGCAGATGGGATGCAATAGGGTGATTTTCCACCAATAAACTCACATATGCTTTTTTTTTGTCCCAGTTTTGTTTCCTCCAAAACATAGAAAATATTTCTTTTCTTTGAACTTCATTAATATCATTGCACTTGAATTTTTGACTTAGCTCACATCTTTTAGAATTACAACGACCCTTCAAACTTCTTTCTTCACGTAGTTTCATCTCGACCCTTCTTAACCCAACAGTACTGTAATAAATCTTTCCGTTTTCACGAGCTCTTATTTTCTTATTTTTCTCCCATTCAGAAATATGACCATTGTTTTTTCGAGCCCTCTTTCTTGATATGATTCCAGAAGTTTCATCTAATCGTATGTCCGTAAGGTTAGGCGTTGTATTTTCTTCGTCACTTAGATTCTTATTGAACGCTGAATTGAAATTATCTTCAATCGAATCACCTAAAGATTCTGATTCAATAAATTTACCTGTAGACTCATCGAGGTATATTATTTTATCAGAAAAAATACCATATGTAACGTCTTCATAGATTTGAATAGAATTTTCTAAATTTTTTTTAAATTTAGTATTTGATGATGACTTTGAAAGTAAGTTTCCAGTCATGTCGTTTGATATTGTCTGAAATAAATGGAAAAATAAATTTCAATGATTTGACACGAACGATGAATTTAGGGTTAGGATAAAATATTTTTACTATTTACCCTATTTACTTACCGTTTTCAAGTCAATATAAAATTAAAATTGCACTAAAAACTAATAAGTAATAATTTATAATAACTTCAAATTGCAACTGTTACAACGGTTTTGTTGTTTTGTTATTTATAGAGATAACGGAGACAACCATGAAATAAAATTGGTGTACCTAATTATTACATAAATTGCATAAATTGATAAAGTTGATAAATACATAATATATGTACATAAGGTACATAATAAGAAAAAAATAACTGAGCACTACTATATCGACTCTCGCTGGTGGCTCGCATGGTTATGACATAATTTGAAATTTGGAGATACGAGGTGCTATTATTGTTAATAACTTTCATTCTGATAAATAAAATGAAATTTTTATTAGCCTATCATCAGTATAAGATGATTCTGAACATTTATATCTAATTATCTCAAAACAGTAAAAAATCGACATACGTGGTATTAGAAGTAAGCCGTCGAAATACGTTTGGCAAGTATCTGCATCTGAATAACATTGAAAAAGTCACGTAAATAACAAACACGTTGTTATTTTTCATTTCCTCTTTTTCATAAACATCACGTAAAATGCTTAAATTTGTCATCTGTGCACTGCCAAGAGACATGGTTCTAGCTGTACTCTAAAAATTACCACAAACTGAACGCACAGTCAAGTCATTGTCGTGTAGACAGACCTTTACAGTTCACATAATTACGAAAATATCCGCTAATAATATTTACAAACTTACATTTCCATAGTGTGCACGAATTAGAGGTTCATAAAAGGAAGCAGCTTCTTTATACTTATTTCCTTGCATGAATAACGTATGTGCCACATTCAATTTCCAAATTTCGTGATCATTACAAAATTCGGCACTTTTTTGGAAAAGTCGTTCTACTTTTTCATATTCACCGAGATCCCAGTAAATTTTTGCTTGAGCCATCAACACAGGAATAAATCTATTTGAATTTTAAAGTCAGATAATTCTTTTTTTAACAATATAATACACCAAACGTTCAGTATAATATACATAAACAAACGTAGCTCGCTCTTCTTCCAGAGTGTAAAATAACGCATAATATATTTTTATTTTTATTTTTATTTATTTATTTAATAATTGACATAAAGTCAAGTTACAAATATTTACAATGAAAATTCTGTACAATTTCTATGTGTTATAACAATTTAACTGTTAAAATTTGAGTTAACTCTAATTAAAATTATGATTAATAAATAGTACTAGTTTAATTAACAGAAATATTATATATTTATCATATAGACAAGAATAATTAACGCATAATATAATATTGTACCGCACATTATGTGTAGTACATGCCTATTACCGTCAATAGCTTAAAGATGGTTGTATTTGAGTTTATCATAAGCTGCTACTGTTAATAAATAATAATAAATTAATTTAAATTAATATTAAAACTGGTAAAAATTAAGTTATAAAGTTTGTTTTGTAAAAATTGTGTTTGTTACTCAAAAGGTAAGTATATTTCATAATAGTTTATCAACTAATAATACTATTTAGCAAACAAATTTTAACAGACTTGTGCATATTTTCTATAATATCTCCATTTGTTTCTATTGACCATGACAACAGCACGAATAGAAATTGACGATATTTTAGAATTTTCCGGTTATAAAAAAAGAAAATGTATTTTCAAAATGGTAAAAATAAGGAACGAGTTACTGACGTGAAAATGATTCTGTTCTATATGATCTAAATATGTAAGAAATTGTATGAAAGTCGAATTCAAAGGTCAAAAATGATTCGATTGGCACCGTTTTACAGTTGGTGCCTGGAGGGAGTGAGATGCCTTTATTTACATATTTTATACTGAATGTTTGGCGTAATCGTCAAATACTTAGATAAGGTTTCGTCGTATTCAAGCACAGCATTACGAACAGCTTGAGTATCTTGGCGTTCTCGAGCTTCTTGTACTGTTCTTGTTAATTTTCTTAGTGACTCGGTAAGTCGACCACTCATGTTGTCAAATTTTAAATATGCTTCTGTACTACTAGTTTCACGAGTTATAATCGCATCCAAATATTCGAACATATACTAAAAATTTAATTTATTAACTAATTATAGTTAATAAATTTTGGTTGAGTGCTAAATGGATTTTTATAATTAGTTTTCTTTTAAGTTTTTGATATTAAATATTAAAAAGTGCATCATTTAAAAATTACTATCAATTATTGAGCTATCTCATAAATATATCACACAGACCTCTATTGTTATCTTGCAAAGGGTATAAGAATTTTCTTTTAAAATTTACAAAAAAATCTTATTTCCAGTCTTTGTGTAGAATTTCATCAAAATCTGACAATTACCTATCTAAGTAGAAATAGGAGCGGCCTTTAATGGCTTAAGGATAGAAAGCGAAAAAGCATCTATTGATTTAATTCAGTTTAGAAGACAATGGCCGTTGCTGAGTTTTTCTGCTCAAAGTGAGCTGTTGGCACATGCGCAAGAACTCTTTTTATGGAATACGCATTCACTAAAATACTTCATATTATGAGCACAAGTATTTCGTACTTCATAAAAATGTTCTTGCGCATGCGCTAACAGCTCACTTTGAGCAGAAAAACTCAGCAACGAACACGGTGAATATGTGTTAGCAATCTATATAAATAGTTAACTCAAATTGTATAAAAGGACCCTTCAGGTAAGGGGGTAAGATGTTCAACTGACGTCTCAATTAGTGATGGGCATAATCGAATGAAAATTAATCGATCATTGGATTATTAAAATATCTCGAGATATAATAAAATCATTCGATTATTTTTCATTCGAATGATTTTAAAAAAATATCTCGAGACATTAAATCATTCGATTATTTTTTCAATCGAACAGTTTTAAAAATATCTCGAGAGAAAACAAATTCGATTCTTTTAAGTGATCCTACAAAATATCAGGTAATAATTATTTAGTGGGTCGTCATATCTATTGAAAACAGACAACATAGTTTAACTAAAAATAGTAATTAGTAATGGTTTAATCGCTAATGGACATTAATATTATAAATAATAAATTTTTGAAGATAATATGATAAACCACCTAAAAACAAAAGAACTGAAAGGTGGAATATGGTTGTACGGTTCATACAAGTAAATAATACTGTAGGTATTATAGGTTTGAATTTGAAAATAAAATTAACAAAAGGATTCTGAAAAATTACAAAATTGAAATTTAATTTTTTATTGCATGTCAATAACTAAATAATATAACCGATAAAAGTAATCGAATGAAACATAGTCGATAAAAATAATCGGATGAATATATAATCGATTATTGAAATTATTTGATTATTCCCTTCACTAGTCTCAATATGCCTAGAAACTTCGTAAAAAGACTTTAAAAAGTGTTAACCCGGGCAATTCTAAAAAAATATTAGATTAGATGAGTACCTTGGATTATCTGAAATTTTACGAAAATCGGTTTCTATACTAATTTGACCACGTTCTGTTAACAAATCATGTTCTGATTTTAATTCTGTGACATCCACATATTCCTATAGCACATTAAAAGTATAGTTTTCTGTACATGACCTTCAATTTACACAAAAATTTAATTCGCGTTCTTCTCTATATACAATTAATTTTGAAAAATATCTGTGCACGTAGTGAGGAAAAACTTGAAAAAATTTGAATTTCATTTAAAGTAGTCTTACCCGAAAACGATTACGTTTAAAGCCCTAATACTGATATATAATACTAACTGTTAATATTATGCATCTAATGCTGCTGTTAGTTCTTTTTTTAATATTCCATTTAGGCACTTTTAGCCCCCTTTACCCTGAAGGGTCCTTTTATACACATGAAGAATTAAGTCATTATATGTATAATTAAGTATTCGTTGAGTCATAATGAGTTAAATACATACTAATACGTATTGAAATGTATTACCGGAGTTAAATATTTATATGTAAGTTCTGTGTTTTCTGCTAAAATATCAGCGGCAATTTCATGACGATCAGTTCGACAGTATAGTAAAAGCAAATTATAAAACGTTTCAGCAGGAAAATATTCTTGTTGAAGTAAAAATTGTAGTTTTTCAAATGCCTCTTCAATATTTCCAGTTGCCGTAGATGTTGGACCAATTACAAGCCCTTTACTACTATCATTCAATGATACACTCAGTATTGCTTGATTGTGCAATGTAATCGCATCTAATTCCGGTTCGTTTCGAGGCGGCATATCAGTTAACGCTTCACGAGCCGCATTTTCTAGATTAAATCAAACATTCAATATTTATTATCCTATATTTATGAATATAGTGAAATATTTATCTGAAAATCACCATTATCATTTTGATATTCAATTGCAGCTTTTAAATTAAAAGCTTCAATTAATGCAGTTTGATGCAGAGATAAAGTATTTCCAACAGAATGAGAATCTATCCCCTCAGTAACAGTACCAACACTTAATTCAGGATGGAGCCTAATTCCATGATCAATTATATCACCTAATTTAAAATTCCATTAATTTCTTTCGAAATAATTGTAAACTTTAAATAAAGAGCATACCGATATATTTCTTAGCATCTTCGTAATCTTTTAACCGAAAATGGCAAAGTGCTATATTGTATAATAAATGTGGACGAAACCCAGTTATTTGTAATGCTTGCATGAATTTATATAATGCCTCTTCATAACGTCCTTCCTAGAATATACATTTATAATACCAAAAGAAAGTTAAGTTACCTCTTAAAGTAAATATATTATCTGTATTATATGTATTACTTTGTATAATAGACATCCTAAATTAATTTCTGTATCGGGATCATCTTTTGGACACGAATCGACGAAGCTTTTGGCTGTTACTAAATCTTCTTCGCCATACTTAATTGCAGCTTTTAATTTAATTACCTACACAAAAATAAATATAAATAAATTATACGTAGGGTAAAGTGACGTAAGTGCGCACCCGGGGCAAGCGCCTTCGCGTCAAATAGAATTTCTAACTATAAAGTGATTTAAAATCAATTTTAAAATATCCGCTAACACTCAAGAGAAACAGGTCAATCTTAATTTGGCACTTCTGTCAATTATATAGAGTAGTAACGGCTATGTTTTTCAACAATGTGTTTTATGGTTTAACAACGAGTTGCTGAGTACATTTTCAATAAATTTTTAATAGAGTCCATTATAATATTTTTATATTTTTTATTTAATATTGCTTCCGAGACTACTAAAGTAGCGGAAGCATTGTGATCACTTTTGAAAAATAAAAAATTTTTTCTCTTCAAAATCAAATTTTTTACGCACATTTTACGTTTTAGAGCTTCCTGAACAATTTTGGTTTGGGCCGTCTGTCTGTCTGTCCGTCTGTGTGTCTCCAATTTTGCACCAAGTGGCATAACTTCCGAACTATTCGATTGTTTTTAATAAAATTTTCAGAAATTATGCAGTTTGACTCCGCGATGGTCCCCTATGAATTTAATCAAAATCGGAGTAACGGTAGCAACGCCGCTACCATGTCATTCCAAAATTGCACCAAGTGGCATAACTTCTGAACTACTCAATTCTTTTTTATGAAATTTTCAGAAATTATGTAGTTTGGTTCCTATATGGTCCCCTATGAATTTAATCGAAATCGGAGTAACGGTAGCTACGCCGCTACCATGAAATCCCATTAAATGTCAATATCTTATTTACTGCTAGTCCTATCTCGCTCAAATTTTTAGGGTATATTGGGGGTTAGTTTCTAAAATATTTTTGCTATTATTTTATAATTTAGCCTTTAAGTCTTTTGAGTTACAACAGTTTTTTATAAACTTCAAGGCGAAAATATAATTTCACGGTATATAATATGTATATTTGGTAGAATACTGTTTTAAAGCCTTTTACGACTACGAGGAAGCTGTGTGCCCACCCTATTGGCAGCGTATTTTTAGTTGTTATTAAGGTAAATTTTAATTAATTGAGAAGATTTTTTCTTTTATTCTGTTATTTTAGAAACACTAAAGGGAGCACACTTACCCCAACATTTTTTCCTACGGGGCAAGTGCGTCTTTTGGATTGGGGTAAGTGCGCTCTTAATGTATTATATGATGTAGCGCTAAAGGGAGCGCACTTACCCCACTGTGTTATATGATGTAAATTCTGCTTGTTTTTGCCCATAATTATTTATATTAGGTAGAAATGGTACGAAATTACATAAGAAAAACTGCCAGAAGCACATAGTATTCAGCAGCGACCTTGGAAACTGCATTAGATGATATTAGTATACCTCTCAATTATAATATAATATAATATGTATAATAAAAGGTAATTTATCACTTAAGATAAAAAGATATTTAAAAATTTTTTGTACAGTTACGTAGAGAAAAGTATGCTTATTCAAGTGCGTTGAATAAGCATACTTTTCTCTACGTAAGCATTTCTCTACTTAAGCATAACGCACTTGCCCCAAACCATGGGGCAAGTGCGTTACATGTACACATTTCAAAAAAATAATTACAGTTCATTATCACGAAGCTCTCTAGAATTTCTTTCTTATGATTATTTAAGTTTAAAGACCAGGTAGTTGATAACGCTGATAAACAATCAGATGCGATTAATAACATTGATACAATAATGGTCTGAAAGTTAACTATAAAAATGGGGGTGCACTTACCCCACTTTACCCTATATTTAAAAAAAAAAGTTAAATTCATATTAATCCAATTTATTACAAAAAATACTGTGAGAAAATCGTATATTTTAATAAATATATTTCTTTCGAACAAGTTCTGAAAATTTGATTAGTTTCCGACCGAAACTAGTTTCACAACCGAACCCAATTTCGGCTGCTGTGTCAGTTTCGGCCGAAATCGAAACTTTTTTTTAAGGTAATTTTTAATTACCTACCTTATTTTAATTTCAGTTAATTTAGTTAATTTCAGTCAATCATTATCCAGTTGAATACTAAATTAAGATGAGAGTTTCATAAGTGTTAAATCGAATTTTTATAATAGGATCGTAATTATGTTATTTACTTACTAAACACAATCCTTAATATATTAAATTTTAATATTTTTTAAAGAAAAATAAACGTGTCCGAAAATTTTTATATACTTTTTTACTTGTTTTACTTGCAAATCAATCAAAAAAAAGACAAAACTTTATGGAATTTCGTTGGCACAAAGTTTGGGAAATTGCCGTATTTTTTATTTGTAAAACTTACAGAATTTTGATAATCAGGATGATTAATTTCTGTAGCAACTTTTAAAGCTTTATCATACAAATTTGCTTGATATAACGACTGCGAATAATACAATTTGTATTCTAAAATTTCTGGATAAGTTACTGTTAACTGTTCATAACAATTGGCAGCACTTTGGAAATCCTGAGTATAAAAGTAACAATATCCCAACAAAGATAATCCAGCTCTGGTCGTATCAGCACCAGGGATACTTAAAATAACATCGATTGCATCTAAGTATTTACTTTTCTTTATCTAAAAAATAAAAGGTGTCAATTACTTTCATTCCTTCCTCCCCTATTACTAACAAAATTGTACATACCAGTGTATAAATAGTCTTCGTTAATTCTCCAGGATTGATTTCCATTTCTATCTTATAAAGTTATACAATAATTGCTTATTCTTATTAATAAAAGCAATAAAAGACTGTTGCTGACAATAATACTTTTATGTTTATTTTGAGTTTTGAAGTAAAATATTTGTATACATAAACGGTTGCCATAGCAACTTGATTTGATTTAACACTCAAGAAAGTTTCAAACACGTTTCAAATAAAAATAATTTTAACATTACTAAATATGTACAGTGATAAGAAACAAACAATTCCTTTTCGAGATTTTGATATCTAGAACTTTCTACCTTAATAAATAGTTATATGGTCAATTACACGACCAAATGATTCCAGGATACAATAGTACTATTTAAAATTAAAGAACAGCTTTTAAATATTTCTCTAATGCTTAAGAAAGTGTCGACATGTATCTGAATTACACGGTAGACGAAATGGTCGGGAAACGACATTTCATATTACACGACCAAATGTTATTCCAACTAATGGGGGAAATGATTCTAGGATACAATAATAATTTAAAATTAAGGAACGGCTTTTAAATATTTCTCTAATGCTTAAGAAAGTGTCGATATGTATCTGAAACATGGTAGACGAAATGGTCGCAAGACGACATTTCATATTACATAATCAAAAGTTATTCCAACTAATGGTGAAAATGTTTCCAGGATACAATAATAATACTATTTAAAATTAAAGAATGGCATTTAAATATTTCTCTAATGCTTAAGAAAGTGTCGACATGTTGTATCTTAATTACATGATAGACGAAATCTTATTCCAACTAATGGCGGAAATGATTCCAGGATACAATAATACTATTTAAAATTAAAGACCGGCTTTTCAATATTTCTCTAACGCTTAAGGAAGTGTCGACATGTATCTGAATTACATGGTAGACGAAGTGGTCGGAAAACGACATTTCATAGTACACGACCAAATGTTATTCCAACTAATGGCGGAAATGATTTCAGGTTACAAGAATTCAATTTAAAATTGAAGAAGAGCATTTAAATATTTCTCTAATGCTTAATAAAGTGTCGATATGTATCTGAATTACATGGTAGACGAAGTGGTCGGAAAAGAGCATTACTCGACCAAATGTTATTCCAACTAATGGCGGAAATTACTCCAGGATACAATAATACTATTTAAAATTAAAGAAAGGTATTTAAATATTTCTCTAATGCTTAAGTGTCGATATTTATCTGAATTATATGGTATACTATTAAATATTACAAAATCATGGTGGCCACAGATTTTTGAAGATCAAATTTCCTGACTTTTCCAGGTTTTCCAGAAATTTTATTAAAAAATTCCCTGACTATTTTGTGAAAAATGCCATCTTACTTTATCCCCTTTATCCCGAAAAAAGAAAGCTAAAAAAAAGTTCTGACGTAAAAAAGTAAATAGCGAGCAAAAAAAAGAAAAAAAATCTCTCAACAAAGAATCTCAAAACAAGTGAAAAATTGATCGAAGTTTTATCCCTAGATATAAAAATCAATTTTTTCCAGTCTTCTGGTAAAATTCCCTGACTTTTCCAGAAGGTAAAAATTCCCTGACATTTCCAGGTTTTCCAGTAATGTGGCCACCATGAAAATAGTATCAAATCGTATCTTGGAGTCGTATGTGTATGTTTCATTTATACATTGATATAGTCAGTCTTTAGAATATATATAATATATTCTTTAGTCTGTGGTATGATTTGTGATTTTGGCAATTCACAAAATTTGTGCTGTTCAGTTTGTAAAAATTGGCATACTTTTTGGAATATCATTCTTATTTTTTCCATATTATTTCCACATAAAAACGAACAACTCTAAAATGCTACAATTTTTTTGGTTTTCAACTTTAACCTACTCGAAATAGTTTCTCCATTCGTCAGCAAATGGCTAAATATTAACCATGCCCCATTAAATTTCAGTTAAAATTAAATTAAAAACAAAAAAACAACTTAGGTCGCTAATGAAAATGAGGGAAAGCGGGTTGAAATAAGAAAATAAAGGATGTAATAAAGTTAAAAATTTCTTTTACTAATAAATGAATCTGTAAACAATCTTTTAAATTATAAAATACATTTAAATAGTTAAAAACACTTTAACAATCGTATAAAAATATATTATCTTTTTTTATTCTATTAATTCTTTACTTTTACTTTATCTTTCAGTATCATCTAATTTTTTTAACCGTTCCGTACAAAAGTTTCGAATGTGAAGTTGATTAAGTCGTTCAGCCTCCCGTAATATTCTTCTTAATATTTTCCTAATTTCATTTCGATCGGCAACTTTTTCAATTGCCAAAAGGTAGGCTGTTTTTAACTGTTTTGACTCAATATATGCGGTAATCTAAAACAGAATAATTTTTCTCACTATTTTTAAACACTGATAAATAAAATTTTCTTAAGTATTGCATTTACCTTAGTATTAGTATCTCGTATACTCTTAATTAGAGATTTAAATTGTACTACTGGACATGCTGGATTTTCCATTAGCATTTTTACGGCCAATATCAGAACTTCATCACAGACTTGATTTGAAATTTCTTCACTCATGCCACTCGTGGCAATACTCTCTACCAATTTTTCGATGTCGGTTACTTTATTATTGGCGGCCAAATATTTCGTAACCGTACAAAAAATTTTTGACGCATCCAATTGAAAATCTTGTATAATTCTAAATGCCAGACCAAATCCTTCAGTGATATTTTCGCCACTAATGATAACTAACACTGCCAGTAAAATTTTTTCCAATTTACAACCAAATAATGTAGGAACTGTCGTTATTTTGTTTAACGGATTATCTAAAGAAAAACATATTAAAATAAATAAAATTTGCCACATGTGTGTCGGGTACTCATTGAATTAGGATTCCGCAGTATTTTGAAGATTTTCTAGGATAAAAGTATAAAAATAAGTACACTTTTGCTTCGTTATAAGCGCTATCCAAAATAATTAAAAATAATTATATTATTTTTTTGCTCTTTTTAAGTGATAAATCAGTGACATATAGATTGATTACTGCAGCTTATTATGGTAAAATACAATAGAAATATACGTACATATAAATATAAAATTTTATAGTACAAATAAAACTGATGAAAAAAAAAATTTTTATAGTACAAATAAAACTGATTAATTAAAAAAATCCTAATTAAATCTTACTAGTATTAACATAAATAAGCTAAAGCAGTTAATATAAAAAAATATATATGTATATAATTATATTAATCGTTTGGCATATAAGTACAGAAAAAATCCACTTTTTGCACACTCCAAGAAGTGTAACAAAAACATCAAGTGAGAGGGGCGAGCCACACATCGCGTACACACGGACACTGCTCTTTTAAATATGTGTGTGTATTCATATCCCTTTCTTGTCAGAGACGGTGTGTGTACCTTTAAGTTAGTTATACACACATGTAATTTACCTACATATAAATAATTGTTAAAATTACAACATGCTTTAGCTGAATTGTTGTCATTGCTATACATTGTTGAAGTATTTAATTGCAATTTATTAATATTAATTATTATTAAAACAATATAACGTTTAAGACGTATTATTGTAATTTTTTTTTAATTTAAATACAGTTTATAAAACTTATTTTATAATTTTTGTTGAGTTAGATGTAATTTTATTTAGTAAGTGGCCTGGGATAATTATTGATTTCATTCAAATATTCAGATTCATAGTAAAATTAACCTTGAAAATTATTTTTTTTATTAAAAGTTACGTTATTACATTAAAATACGAGGTGTGTTCAAAAAGTAAGGTGACTTTATATTTTTATCAAAGACCTTTTATTTATTCATGAATTCATGTTGTTCCCTTTAAAGTAATCCCCCTCAGGTACAATACACTTGTACCAACGCATTTTCTAATTCTCGAAGCACTTCTGATATGCACTTTTTGGTATAGCCTTGAGCTCTTCCGGCGATGCAGTTTTTATCTCCATAATCGTTGCAAATCTCCGTCCTTTCATGGGTCTCTTCAGTTTTGGGAGCAGAAAAAAGTCGCAGGGGGCTAAATCCGGTGAATATGGTAGCTGAGGCATGATTGTGGTGTTGTCTTTGGGCAAAAAATCACGCACAAGCAACGATAAGTGAGCAAGTGTATTATTGTGATGAAAAAGCCAAGAATTGTTTTCCCACAATTCCGGACAATTTTTCGTATCGCTTCTCGCAAACGGTGCGTGACTTCAAGTTAATACTCAGCAGCTTCTCTAATGGTGATTCGACGATTTCCCAATACCATTTTCCTCACTTTATCAACGTTTTCATCAGTTCTTGACGTGCTGGGGCGTCCAGAGCGAGGTTCGTTATTGACATCTTCTCAGCTTTCTTAGAAGAGCTTGTAATACTTATAAACATTTTTTTTACTCAGAGTAGACTCACCGTATGCCACTGTTAACATTTCGAGTATTTTTGAGCACTTAATTCCATTTTTCACACAAAATTTGATGTAAATCCTTTGATCCATTTTTTTTCGACAGTAGAAACTCGCCGAGCACACCAAACAGGTCTAACCTTTATGCCTCTCACAAACAAACCAAGAATGCTATATAGCTGAAACTTTGAAAATATGTATGTTCGGGACGAGTGTACTAACGCAACAAAATAAAAAAATCGAAAAGCGAATGTACGTAGCCCGAGAAATTTGAAAAGTCACCTTACTTTTTGAACACACCTCGTATATTCTTTTTACACCGTCACAGGAACTCCAAGAACTGCAACTCAGGCGAAGAAAGGAACATTTTGTTGCACTTCTTGGAGTTCCACTGTATATGCGTATTTTATTGGGTAAAACAATAAGGTATATGTATATTTCTCTCCTACTCTTTTGGAGTTACTTACAAGCTTACAACGAAGCAAAAATGTACATTTAGTAAAATTCATTATACACTATACATTATATACTTGTGCATCCATTTACTACATGTGTTATTATGGGAGTCAATTACGTGATAACTTAGTTCCCTTTATATCTTGAAAGTTATCGATACAAGATATTCCAAACAATTTGGGCTGTAATAAATTTAACTATCTGTAATTCTTTCATTTTTTTTACTCATGAGTCCAAATTCAAAAATTAAGAGTGTTTTACAAATGAAACTTAAAAATGAAAAATGGTAAAAAAAACCTCAATTTTATTTTAGGAGATCTCTCTAACGATATAACAAAGTTTCATGTCCATAGGTGTAGCAGACGGACGTATAAGAGTTTTCAATGGAACCCTAAAGAATCATTTGAACTGCAAATTTAAAAAAAAACTTACTTTCACTTGCAAATTTACTCATTTCCGGTAGTAGCTCAATTGTTTTTCGGCCAGCTTTTTCATTTGATGCTAAAAATTTAGTGATTTCCACTTGTCTCCAAATGGTGTTAATATGTTTATCAATATCTCGTGAATCCATTTTTAATACCAGTGATTTATCGCAATTGGAATTTTTCTTTACTGGCTCTACTTGTACCCACTGATGTTCACTTTCCAATTCTTGTTTTAAATGTTCCTGAGCTTTATGTAAATACTCTAAATTTCTTAGTAAATCTGTATAGTTTGTGGCATTCAATTGATAGAATTTAATGCAAGTCATGGACGCTCGAACATTATCACTCATCCATACTTGAATTTGATAGAGAATATGAAGGTAGTTGTTTTGTTCTAAATATCTACATACATGTTTTAAGCCATCCTGTAAATACACAAAAAACTTAGTAAATATTAAATATTGTAACTTCAAAACTGACAAATAAATCATTTTTTTCTAACAATGAGATCCAATTTGAAAATTAAAAATTGTAGTAAACCTTAACACTTTTACATCTAGTGATGCCAACATGGCAGAGATGTAACTACAATTTTTGCGCCCTTTCCCCCGCCTCAAAAGTTCATTTATCCCCAAAAATGCAGCTAACGCGCAAAAAAATACGAAATGTTCATCCCCTCAGGGCTGGATTTACCCCTGTGGAAGCCCCGGGACACTTCTAATGTGGTGGACCGTGAATATTTCACATGTGAAGGTCCCTTAGAAAAATTTCAAAAATTTTTCAAATTTGCCCGAAAAATAGGGTTAGCGAGCAAAAAAAAAAAACGAAAAAGCGCTATTTCTTTCTATAGTATTCCTTAATTTTGAGATTTTATTCAGTTTTGTGGAGGCCCCTAATGTGTGGGGACTCCGGGGCACGTGCTTCAAGTGCCCTTACGTAAATCCGGCCCTGACCCCACCCCACACACCCCCCTCCAAAAAAAATTACCCAAATTGGTTAATAAGTATTTCAAACTTCATATAGTTAATGTTTGAAAATCCAAAGTTTGTTCGATGACAGTTTTTATTATTTGGAAAATATAAACAACATAATACAATGATTATTCATTCATTTGTTTGATAATGATCATAAGAATCAAAACATTTCACACAATTAATTAAGTAAAAGTGGTGTTTTTGCAAGACAGTATTTTATTTATTGTTAGCAAATATGGAGTATCAATAAAGTAACGCTCAAATCTGTTGGCGATGCAAAGATTCTCACTCGTGTTTTATAAAGTAAAAATATACGTATACGTTTAATTGGTGTTATATAAAATCTAGTAATCTGTACATAATTTGTATAATACATATTTCTATCGACAATTTAACGTATACAAAATTTTTTACTTGATACAGCTTCTAATTTAAAAAATTATAATCTTTACGTCGCCAATTAAATTTTTAACCCTTTTAAACAAACCATATGGAAAAATTTTTTTGTCTCAAAATGCCGGACTCTTTATTGCCAGTGATAAGTACAATAAATTAGGTTAAAAAAAAATGTAAAAGAAAAAAATCAAAGATCCCAACATCAGAAAAATGAACCCTAAGAATTTACAAAATATAAATTATACTAAACTATGTTGAAAAAATTGAACATTATTTAGAATTATACCGTATTTCGGAAAATCTGTCACAGATGGCGGCACCTGTACCAGTGAATATAGTGAATATATACATATCACAGCATTTTGAGCCGCCATATTGCAGTACGAGTTAACCCGTCTTAATCATTTAAAAAGTTAAAATAACACAAGTTTTAAATTATTTTTACACAAAATAAAAATGTCGTATTCTTACCTTCCATAAATCCAGTGTACTATCTATTTCCATAAAAATTTGCTGCAACTGTTCAGTACAACCGTTCCTCAAACAATACGTGTACAGATCTACATAATATTCTGGATCTAATTTATTATCCAAAATATATTTGAGAGCTTCTTTCATATTATGATGTCGTAAATAAAATTCAATTAAACCTATATGTGACCCATACGTTCGCAAATAATATACACATTCATCATAAATATATTTCTCCATATACTTTTTATTCATATTAAGTGCTTTGGGCGGTTGAATTTTCGAATTTCGACGTATCAGTGTCGTTTTCGATGTACTAATAATTGCCTGTCCATCCGGATATAGTGTATTGAAATGGCCCATTGATAAATTTTTTAAATTAGCAAGTTTATTTAAGATATTCATTGCAGGTTCACCGGTATTCATATTAGCGGCTGTAGGATTTGGTGTAAGTTTTAAGAGTGGCGGATTATTTTTGGCAACTTCAACACTTTTTAAAACTGTCGGATCAATTATACACGACAATGTCTCCAAAATTTCAACGATTTCCGTAAGTAATGAAGGATTTTTTGACGGACGTGCAGTTGATCCGATACTTATGTTCGATATTCGAGATTCTGAATGACGAAGACGTCGTTGTGTTGTCGGAACTTCCTCGGGACTTGTTACTTCAACATATTCCTCTTGAACTTTATCTAAACAATATTGGAATTTTTCACGAGCTTGTTGAAAACAGCCAGCTTTTAAACAAGCTTTTCCCCAGACGGCAAAAACACCTTGAATTGAAAGAAAATATATTAACACTTTCAGTCCCATGGCTTCGGCATCCGAAATCAAACAAAACATCCTCAGAGGCCAACCGCGATCAATGATTAGTTGGTTACGCATTATGTGTGCGATGTTTATCATCATTCATCACACGGATGTGTTCCTACTCACACAAATACATACCAACACACACTACTTTTTTGGTTTCTATGTATAAAAAATTTAAGAGAAACAAAAAATACATAAAAAATATAATTTATACTTTTAAATAAAATTGATTTGAATGTCAGTGTATATGTAGTATGTACGTATCACGTACGTATGTTTAGTTTTACGTAGTGTTATACATACATGTTGAACTGTGTTGAATCTATTCAGTGTTTGAATCATTTTATTTTATGTATTTGTTTATATAAAGTATTTTTTTTTTTAAATATTGCCGGCTTCCGGGGAAGTTTACTATGAAAGTGCTCGGGCCTCATAGTGTTAAGAAAATGTAGTATGAATATATGAAAAAGAACTTCGACACAACTGCGGTACAGGAAAGGATGGAGTAAGTGTGATGTCACAACGTACATCAACAAATGTTTACGGAAATTTAGAATGATTTTAAGTTATAATAAAGTAGCAACCCATCCTAGCTCCACTCAGGTGTCTATTTTGTTTTCATTTTGATGTTTTATATAATTTCCTACATACAGGATGTTAGTGAATAAGTGCGAAAGATTTTAACAAGTGATTGCTGAGGTTCTTTTATGTAAAAAAGTCCGAAAACCTTAATTTCCAAGATACAGGGTGTTCAGTTTCTCGTCTTTTTTAATATTTTCTTAAATATTTCACAAACGTTTTGAAATATTGACACAAAATTTGGGACACGCTAAGATAGGATGAATACCTACATTCTGAAGTAAACAGAATATTTTCATTCAAACCAGTGGCGTCCGTACGGCCATGTGATGACATATTTTTGAAGAAAAAAAAGGTACACCAATGATTTTTTCCAATTCGAAAATGTTTTTTCAAATATCCCATAAACTGTTGACAAAAATGACCTCTTAGTATTTTCTCGCTCATGTAGCCGTTTTCAAGATAAAAAATAATTTCCAGTTACTGTTCTTACCACAAAACCGGTATGGGCTATTTAGTAGCCCATCTACTCTATATCTTGGAAACTAAGTGTTTTCGGACCTGGGTTTATATGAACTTTTTTACATAAAAGAACCTGAGAAATCACCTGTTAAAATCTTTCGCACTTATTCACTAACACCTTGTATACCCTTTATATTTTACAACTGTTTTACATACAGTAGAACCCCTGATTACGGACACCTCTCTTAACCGGATTCCTCCTTTGAGGGACGTACTCGCGTGCGGTTAATGGAGGTAATAATGTACTAAATAATATGTCTTCGTCAAAAAATATTGCGTCCGCGTCCGATTAACAGAGGGTCCACTTAAGAGAGTGCTGAATGCATTTGATTGAATCAGCCTGTTATACGTTAGTACAATGTGTATAAAAAAATTCTGGGTTGAATTCTATTCTTACTTGAAGTATCCAATCCGGCTTTTGTGGAAACTTCTAACGCCAAATTCCATTTTTCTGCTTCTAACAGGTTGTCTCTCAATTTCCGAAGGCCAAGACCGCTTAATGGCGTTATATTGCTTTTGAACTTATCACCGGCAGCCGTGATTGGTAATAAATGCAAACAATCGTTTGAAGCGAGCATGTGCAGTATATCAATTTGTCCAAGAAGTTGGTCGCACTGAATTGATTTGGAATCGTATGAATCTTTAGCATAACTTACTTTTGCTGCTACTAATAATGACCTAAACAAATTATCAATGTCAGTTTTTATAATTTAAAAAAAAAAAAAAATAAATGAATATTACCTTAACATCTGAATCACCATGTTATAATCAATTTCGTTATTAAATCCTCCTCCTTTACTAGGCAAAATCAGTCTTAACATTTCATTGCATTGATTTATCAAAAATCTAAAATTTAATTAAATTTTAATACACGGATTACCGATAATTTTTTCGAAATAAAAACACTTTACCTGGAATAATGTTCATTATGTGAATGTAATTTTAAAATTGACAAGCAGAGGGAAACACTTGGTGCATATTCATATGAAAATTCATCTCTGATTGCCGCATTGTATGCCGGATTATCTGTTAGTTGCCAACAGTCAACAAATATGTCACTCTCGGGACGTTCACCGATCGTTGGAGGGAAATCATTTTTGTTTTTCTGTTGTTGCATCGTTAAACAAAAGCACTGGTTACAAACCCGAACTAGCATATCGCCGTAAGTTGAAACCTACAATTTTTTTCAATAAGTTAACAATTTATTATTACTATTATTGCTTTAGAAAAAATACTCCTAAAAAGTAAGCTAGCTTTTTTACTGTTTATTAGCGACACAAAGATTCTCACTCGCGCCTCTGGTGGTAAAATTAGAACTAGTGTCAAGTCAAAACCACCAGCCGCCCTTGTTACAGACAATACCAACTAACTGATACATATCAAATACGATATGTTATTCGAAAGTTTGTGCGTTTAATTTCTAAATGAAGCCGCATTGGCCTAAATTATTATTACTACAATACTCAAAGAAATATATTCTACAACATATATTAATTTCTCCCAAATCCGTGATTCCCATGTTTGATTCTCCCCTTGTAAGTAATGTTCAATTTTACCAACATGGTTTAGTATAATTTCTATTTTGCAAGTTCCTAGGGTTGGCATTTTTCGATGTTGGCATCTCTAATTTTCTTTGCTTTTTTTGTAACTTTATATTATGGAGGGTAGAGGTAAGGAGGAGTATCTCATATGGGACTTGAATCGAAAAAGTGGCCCCTGAATTTGATGAAATAATAGTTCAATAAGTAACCAGAACGGCGCTGATAAGCAATCAGGGTTCGATCTGAACTTAGCGATTATAAGTGAAGTGAAGTATACCAAGGGGAAATACTAACTGTTAAAAACAATAAAAATTGAATTAAAAACAAGAAAAATTGAATTAAATATAAAAACAATAAAAATTGAATTAAGTATAACAATTAAAACTGTTAAAAACAATAAATACTGTTGTTTCAGTTTTAAAATTTTCAGCGCTTAATTTTAAATCTAAGAATTTTACTACACTAGCGCCATCTTAATTTCATCCACTTTTGGGGCCACTTTTTATATATGGAGATACTCCTCCTTACCTCTACCCTCCATACTTTATATATTGTACTTGTCACTGGCAGTAAAAGGTCCGGCATTTTCCGACAAAAAAATTTTCTCTATGGTTAAAATAAAAGGGATAGTGGATCTTTCTAAAAAGTCTTGCAATATATAAAATAAATGAAATACGAAATAAGTGAGGTATAGGTGAAATTATCTAAACTTGGACTGACATCATTAAACAAATGCAATAAATTCATCAAAATTACACGTACCAAAATTTTCTGTCTCGGTTCCTTTTTGTTATTTTTGTATTAGAGTAACTATAGTAATATAAAATTGTACATCTAATTTGTATCTCTATGGTCTAATTTTATTTCATTTGTTAATGACATAAGTCCAAGTTTAGATAATTTCACCTATAAATCAATAGATAATGATTCAAGGTATAACTGAAGTATACTGAAAATGATGATTGGGTATTTGAACAAAAAATAATTATCATTTTTTATTTTTGTTTTAGCACTACAAAAAATTGCGATGTCTGTGACGTCATTATGTTAAGATATTCAATACAAAAATGTTTACAGCAAGCAATAATTGCATAGCGATAATAATTCAAAATAAAAAGACATTAATGTGTTTTCAGGTAAGTAAACATTATGACGTCATATATGCGCTCGGCAACAGTCGGCCCGCTATCGGATCTAAGTTAACAATTTTTTTTTTTTTTAATTTGCTATTACTTGTTAAATATAAATATTATGTAAAAAATAAAATAAAAAGAGTTTTCTTATAAAACTTATACATGATCTTTCTATTTATGACAAAAATTCTTTTTCTTCATAAACCCAATTCTTAATACAATAAATATCAAATAAAAATAGGGTTAACGAAACAAAATTAGTGTTTTTATTTATTAAAATTAACTATACCTTCATGCGTTTGGTTGAACATATACCACAAACGACTCGACCACACCGTCGACAATGATGACGCCTATTGAACATCGAAAACACAGTTTCATTACAACATAAACAAACATTCGTATCATAATCCTGCATCCATTCAGATTTCGCGGGCGGTTCGTCAGGCATAACGAAAAGATCCTTTTCTGACGTCGTGACACTTATTGAATCTATAGATTGCATTAGATGACTTTCAGCTGCTCTATTCGACGAATTATCACCACTTGTGGTTGTTGTACTACCTCCACTGACCGTGTTATCAACTTTTACACGAAACTCTAATGCCCGTTCGGCATAACATCTTAATAAGTTGTCAACGGCTGCAATACTAATGATATTCTCGTTACCGGACTCTGGTAAATGGTGATTGAAAATTTTGATCAGGTGAGTTAATTTTTCCAATCGTGTATTCATCAAATACTGTTCTATGATTAATAATGGTTGATCGATTAAATTCCAAACGTTATCATTCTCTTGTGGATTTATATTTTGTAAAATCAGGACACCAATTCGAATATTGTGGAACAAATCGAAATATTTCTGTTCTCTTTTTATGCTGTAGTCGATTAAAAATTGTAGGTGTTTTAAATTTTTCAATGATTTGAATAACGCTGTACAAATAGTCTCCACCTGTTTCATAGGTATTTGATCGAAAATCTTGGCTACTTCTTGTAAATCAATATTCATTTGTAAAATTTTTTTAATGTATTGCGCATTCAGTATGTGTATGACTTTTTCGTTGATTTTATGAATTTTTAACAAATTAAGAGATGTTTCAATCTAAAACAATAAATGCTTTATTTTAGACGTACAAAAATAATTACGAATTATTTCACAGTTAATAACCATCTTTCTTTTAACCGCCCTTAATCAATCAGGATTTGAACTTAATTTACTGAGCCCTTAAAATGCTCAAATCTATTAAATTTACTGATCTATTCAACCAGAAGCTAATTTTGAAGATTTACTATCAAAATCTGTTACATCAAGCCTACTCCGCTTAAGCGGGTATTAATTTAATTTAATTAAATTAAAAAATAAAACAAAATAATTGAATAAATTCGATGACGTCATCCGGCAATAACAGAACCACATTATAATATGGAATTGTATGTATAGATGTGGTTCTATTAGTCGCCGTGTTCGTTGCTGAGTTTTTCTGCTCAAAGTGAGCTGTTAGCGCATGCGCAAGAACATTTTTATGAAGTACAAAATACTTCATACGAAAGTACGAAATTCCATAAAAAAACTTCTTGCGCATGCGCTAGCAACTCACTTTGAGGAAAAAAACTCAGTAACGAACACGCCGATTTTCAAGGTGCGATATACTGATTTTTTCAGTTAAGGGGTTACATGGGTTTTATTTTAGCAAAAAAAACACTATTTTTACGATTTTTTTTCCAATATATAAGAAAATATAATTTATTCCAACTTTTGGGATTAGATATTATTTTCAGATATGTACTGTAAAAAAATTTCCTTAAAAAAAAATGGTAATTAGACTATTGGCAGCTAGTTGTCGAAAATCGCTGATTTTTCACCATAGGAAGAGTAACTCCTATAATCCTTATCTGAAATCAACAAACAAATTTTTTTCTTTTAGTAGATACTTATGGCTTGTACTTGAACGAAGTATTACTTTTTCCGTTGATCATATCTCATTTTACAAGTAGAAAATCAACGAAAAACACGAAAATTTTTACCGAAAATCAAATTTCTTTGTTTAAAATACTGTCAAAAATTGAAATTTAATTTTTTTCTAAAACCGTTCGTTTAAGCCATAAGCATTTACTAAAAGAAAAATTTTGTTTTTTGATTTCACACAAGGATTTTACGAATTACTCTACCTACGGCGAAAAATCAGCGATTTTCGACAACTAGCTGGCAATGGCCTAATTTTCATTTTTTTTTTTTTATGAAAATTTTGTTACGGTATCTTCAAATTATATGTATATAATAATATGCCGAAAGTTGGAATAAATTACATTTTCTTATATTGCAAAAAAAAAAATCGAAAAAATAGTGTTTTTTTTTACTAAAAAACCCATGTAACCCCTCAATCTTTAATGTCGGATACAATACTGTGACGTTTCTTGTTTTTCCCATAATTTAATAGCCGTTTTTGTTTTATTTAAATAAAGTAATGCCCTACTGGTTTATTTTTTTCAATTAACATCTTAATAACGGATACAATATTGTGAAATAACTACCCATGACGAATGCACATAATTTTATTAGTTGAATAAAAAGGGTAAGATTAATAATTCTATTTCATTCTCTCAAATGTTTCTTATAACGGAAAAAAGTGTATTCAAAGATTTTCCTATAAATCCAATAAATCTAAAAATAATAACATTTAACTTAGAATTCTGATTTAACCCGATTCTATTTGCCATTCCAATGTCTCGTTTTGCAATTCCGGGACTAAAAGGCATGATTTGGTCCTTCATAATAGGGAGTAAAGTGCAACTTTTAGTCCCAAGGGACTAAAAAATTCACTTTTAATCCCAAGGGACTAAAATATTATTTTGCTCCCGCTTTTAAACCAATCAGCAAGTACAATTTACAGAAATTTAACTAAAATGAAAAAGCGTTGCTAAGTAATTGAAAATAATAAACAAATTCAAACTTGTAGATAAAGACAAACAGTTATATTTTATTGTACGATTGATTTATCCAAAGTATACTTGATGGAATATTATTAGATACAATTTGAATGACATTTAAGTAATTTTTTTAAAATTTTTATAATTTTAAATTATCCGGAATTGCAAAAAATAGTATATACACCACAGGACTAAAGTGTTTTTTTTTTATCCCTCGTGTGATTTGTTGCCCTCGGGCCTTTACAGGTCCTCTGGCAACAAACTTCACACTCGGGATTAAAACTCACACTTTAGTCCCTTGGTGTATAACATACTATTTTTATCTCAAAAAAATGTAACTTGCCTATTAATACAAATATATCTATTTCTAATAAACGTTTAAAATTTGATCAAATATACATACAATTTTGATTATATGTTAACATTTTCATTATTAACTAAACTCAGAGAAAAAATATTTATATAGATACAAAAATAGACTTACCATATCTTTATCTATGAGAAATTGAAGAACACTAGCTGGATCGTACATATTTTCCAATTTTTCCTCTTTACACGTTTCTTCTTCGCATTTTAAGCACACTTCATACCATGACTGAAAATCTTCTGACGACTTACAAATATTTTCATATATCGTAATTTTATTCAATTTTTCCTTCAATATACTCTTAATATTATCGTCAATTATACTATCAGTATTCGTTAAAGTTTCTTTCAACAAACGAATACACGTATCACCGGACCAGTACTTCAAATTTTTTAATATACAATTCACTTTCAAATTTTCATTCTCAATCACTTCCGCGTACTTAAAATTATTGACAACTTGGGGATTCCCAGCTAACGAGTACGCAATCGCATTTTTCAAATGAATTAAATTGTCGTTTTTACGTAATTGACGTTCGGGTAAACTATATATTAACGTTAACGCTTGTTTAAGATGGCTGCCGGTTGAATCTGAGTTGCGCAAAAGTTCAACAATGTGGTTGTATAGTAATTTTGGTTTAATAAAATTTTGTAAGGCTGTCACAACTAGATTATTTTCGAATAACTGTTTAAGGTAATCAATTCGTTTTAAATTAATTAAATTATCGATGCAACAAACACGATTTAAGGTGAAGTCCACATTTTCTTTCAGTTCTTGATCGGGATACATAATCGTTACTAAATACGCGAGTAACTGATTATGTTTATTGATATAGGTAAGCATTTTCTCGTTGGGTGGATGTATTTTACCCGTGGTGATTTCATTTTCAACACTTCTTTCAATTAGTATATTCAAAATTTGTTCAATATTAATCGTTTCATATATTTGCAATTGATTTTCATCGTCAAGCTGTGCACTATTGCATTCGATATGCGGAAAACAATTAGTGACCAAATGGAAGATTAAATCTAAGTTGGCTTGTTCGAAAACTTCTTCTAACTGTTGCGGATCGATATTCGAATCATATATAAATTTATCGACAATTTCAGATCGTTTATGATTTAAAATATCGAATATTGACTTAAATCCTAGTGATGTAATATTTACATTTGTAATGTTACTGAATTTATATAGTAAATTTAAATATATTTGTAAACGTTGTAAGTAGTTAAATGGTAAGATGATTTCTAAACTTTTAAAATAGTCGTTAATATTTTGTGTAATTTTTAAAAAGCATTTTGATAATTTTTCGGAAATTTGCGACGACGTAATTTGTAGTAAATTTTGAAATTCATTTACATTTTCAACAAGATTTTGTAGGAATGTTAATTTTTTAACCATTTGTTTCGAATGCAATGGATATTTATAATTTAAAAGCATTATCGGAACCGAGATATTTGGTGATTTTGTCGTGTAAATCGTATTAACATCCTGATGAGCCCGCTTAATGTTTTCATAGAAAATTAAGTATTCGGAATTATTTTCGAAATTATGATTGTATCTACAAGCACATTTAAGTAACGTTAAACTTTGTTCGTAAGTGACGCCTAGCGTTAATGCAATATCGAAAACGTGCATGAAAATTTCATTTCGAAATACGTAATTATTTAAAAATGGATAAACGGAGGAGTATCTGTCGATTATTGTTTTAGTCTCTTTGTTCTCTGGAAGTAAATTAATCGAGAAAAACTGTTCAATCAGATTTATTATCTGTGTTGTATCGTATGCCAATCCCGTTACTTTTTTGATGTTTTCGATTAGAGATTTTTCTGTACGTTCTTCATGTGATGTTTCCGTTGATACGGATTTTTCATCGAATAATTCACGAAGTTGCATTCTCAGTTCTTGTAGATTCTTGGTGAATTTAACATTCGATGCTATATGTGTATTTTCCATATTATACATCTAAAACAAAAATTTATTTAAGTGTTACAAGGTAAGATTAAACTTAAGTAACTTTAAACAAATTAGTCAAGGGGATGTCAAACATAATTAGACACTATTAACTTAGGATTTCAGAGCTCGAGTCTTTTGCACCTTTCCGAGATAAAATATAACAATTTTAAGTTTTATTTATTGCAATTAATCATCAAAATAGGTAATTAATAAAACGACTTAACCCAAAAGTGCACATCCCGCAAGTTATTTTAACCCTTTGCATTCGATAGGCGCCGCCACGGTGACACAATAAATACCCTTTGCACTCGAAAGGCGCCTCTCAGGCGCCATCCTATTCTTTACTTCAAGTTCAAATATCACACTAAGGAAAATTATAAAATTTAATATTAAAATATAATGTTTGTAATATGCAAACAAAAATAAAATATGTAAGTAAACTACTTTTGTTTAAAATATTATCTTTGATGTATTATAATTTTTTATTAAAACTACTGTCGAGTAGTTGAGTACCCATACTAAAAAATGGTTCGAGTGCAAAGGGTTAATATAAGGTGCCATTCAAAAGTATTTAAGGAGCAGAGAGTACTGAAAGCAGGGACGCAACAACTACAAATCTGCAGGGGAAAGAATAAAGAACCAAAAACTATGTACATCTAATTCTGCTTCATTTGTTGCATTTGTCTGATAACATTAGACCATTTTCAGTTGATTTGGCCTATACTAAAGATTAGTCAATTTCTATAGAAATCAAATTAGTTTAAAACTAAAAATATTGTAACTGACTTGCCATTTTGAATTCCAATTTCAATATTTAAATTAAATATTCCCGAAAAATCGAAAAACTTATTTAAATACAAAAGGTTTAAAATGAAAATAATTTTTTTACTAACAATAATTTTAATCATAACAAAAATACATGGAACGTTAATATTTCCTGAATATAACATCAGTTTAAATGATACAGAAGAATTTAATTTAATGGACGAAATATATAAAGACGATCCTGAATTATCTGATACTGATGCTGAAATGATACAAAAATCAGATTTAGATAAATTTAATTTAAAATATAATGAAAATGGATTAAACCAATTACACCGGTAAATAATTAAGTTCACTCTGTCTAGATTCTAGAACGTTTTAAAATAAAGGGCACCCGTCAATGAATTTTCCGAAGAAACTGATTTTATCATGGCTGGAGTTCCGAAAATGGGAACCCTCACATTGGCTTCAAATTTTTACCAGATACTCTACTATACAATAGATGACAGTACCCAAAAGGATTTTTGGCGACTCGAAAGGAAAGGGGGTGAAAATATTTTTTTTATGTAAAATTTACTGATAATTTTATTGATATTAACATAAGTATATGTACACGACAAACCCACATATATTACCACAAACCCACACATATTTACCTAAAATTCAAAAAAAAACCTGTAACCTTAACCTAACTAGTTTTTATATCAAAGTCGAAATATATTGTCAAAACTAACTAAACTAACCTAACCTTAACTAACCTCACCACCTAGTTTTTATATCATCTACTATTTGATCGTAAAAAATTATGTGTTTCCCAGGCTTAACTTTTTAAATAGTTTAAAAATTACGTTCTATACGCTATAAATAGTATATGATGCAAAAACTAGGGGGTGGGGTTAGTTAAGGTTAGGATAGTTTAGTTAGTTTTGACAATATACTTCGACTTTGATATAAAAACTAGGTGGTGAGGTTAGTTAAAGTTACCCTTTGCTCGAAGGTTAGGTTAGGTCACCATAAATATTCACATAAATGATCATTACTGATCATCAAAAAATCATGAACAAAATTGTTTTCACCCCCTACCCTTTCAGAAGTCCTTTCAGATACATTCGTTTTACATATATTTTGATGTATTCACAAAATTTCAAGTGATTCTGAGAGTTCCCATTTTCGGAACTCCAGCCTTTATCATATGTTTAAAAGGACTATTTATTAGCTTTTCGGAACTCCAGCCGGACTATTAGTACTAAAACATATGAAATTTAAAATAAATTCGTTAGGGCCAATTTAAAAAATTTTTGTAGAAAATTATTTTTTCCAAAAGATTTTGCAATATTGAAAAAAGAAAACAACGCATTGTGTAATACCATGTCATAAGTGAAAACACCGTATCTTCGAAATCGAAGAAATAAAAAAAACGGTTCCATAAGCCATTTATGTTAACAGTGAATTTTCTCATGTCATACATATTTTTTGAAACCTTTTTACCCAAAATAACTTCGAATATTTATCTAAAAAGATAGACCATTAAAACCTCGCTATACCCTTTATAATGAAAATTTTCATCATTTTCATATTAGCTTTGTAGAACCGAGAAACAAGAAAAACCCTTTTAAAGAAAATTATAAAAATAAATATGATACCGACTTGAAATACATGAAACAAAATATTTTCGAATCCAGTTATGTCGTAGATGATCCAAAACCAGTTTGGATAGGTTTTGTTAATCAAGATCAAGATGAAGTAAAATATATTAAAAAAAGATCAAATGATACAAATAATTCAGATAATTCACATAATAATCAAACAGATAAAGTATACGATTATAAACTCTTTAAAGATGAATATTACCATGAAATTGCAGAAGAAATCAAATCAAATGAAACGTTTAACTCAACTGAAATTAAAAGTAAAATTATCGATAAGCTGACGAAAGAAATAGCTGATATAAAAAAAGAAGCAGAAAATTGTACTAATGAAGAAAATAATAGTAACTTAAACTTCAATTATAACTCTTATTAATCCATTATGACCCGAACTTTCGCACACTTAATGGAATACTGGCCTTAGGTCAGGATTACTATTAAGCATATATATGATTATTCATTCGCAGCGTTATAATGTGTTAAATGTTTAAAAATTCTAATTAGACTTGCGCATCCCGTATGGAAATAATTCTCTGACATAACTCTGAAAAAAGTCTGACAATTGGAACATTCCCAGATTTTTTCACTTTTGTTTTTGTAACGGGTTTAAAAATATTCAAACCTTAAAAGGTTTTTCATATTACTGAATTTAGGTTTATTATAAATAAAACAAGAAAAGGATACTTTTGTCAACTCATTTATTGAACCAAACGTTAAATAACAATGTTCGCTAAAAAAAAAAAAAAAAAAAAATAATACTGTT
The DNA here is from genome assembly GCA_035578155.1 of Brachynemurus nebulosus. Classification (NCBI taxonomy): domain Eukaryota; kingdom Metazoa; phylum Arthropoda; class Insecta; order Neuroptera; family Myrmeleontidae; genus Brachynemurus; species Brachynemurus nebulosus. The sequence continues at coordinate 164,783,615 of JAPWDM010000001.1, forward strand.
ACAAAAAATGTTCAGTAGTAAAGTAGTAAATATGAAAAACCCTTTTAAGGTTTGAATATTTTTAAACCCGTCACAAAAGTGAAAAAATCTGGGAATGTTCCAATTGTCAGACTTTTTTCAGAGTTATGTCAGAGAATTATTTCCATACGGGATTTCCATACTTGTAAGAGTACTCAGTTTAGTTCACGGTTCCTTAATAAACTACTTAATTTGAACTACTTAATTTGACGGTTCCTTAATGAACTACTTAATCTGACGCTTTGTATTTCTAAACTGATTTGAGTGTTACTTTGCGATCATCTTTTTCGTTTTTTATTTTTGACAATTACAGTAAAATCTCATTAATTCGACCTAATACGGACCACGGTCGGTGTGAATTAGCGAAAATTCCGAATTATGGAACACTTCTAAAATCACGTGTAATCGTGACTTTTACGGACATCATGTAGGTACTTAATTTAGATAAATTTCTGAAAAATTTTAATTACTCTATGTTTAATTTTAATAAAAATTGACTACAAAATGTATATTACACACAAATTTACTATTGATAATTGACACAGGGGCGTGGCCAAAAAACATGGCTGATTTTTGTGTGCAACGAAAAATCTATTACTGTCAGTAGTCGTTTATTTAAATTAAATTATGTTACCTTCAAGGGAAATATTTAACTGGGCTGGTTCAAATCCAGTTAAAAAAAATTTTATTAATGCTGAGAAAATTCTTTAAGCTGATCGTTTAATAAAATGTGGAAGAAATGAAGGAAGTTTAAATAGTAACTCTGTTTGTTTTACCGCACTATGTTTGCAAAGTTCGCATTTAAAAGAACGACCACACGAAATTAATGCATCAATTTCCAAAAATGGGAAAATTTTATTTGTTAAATGCTCACAAACCCACAATTTATTAAATTAGATTATCTACAATATATTTAAACAATCGAGTTACTTGGTAATATAAAATCACTTCTTGTGGATTCACATTCTTTAATTTTAAAACGCAACCATGCTTTTAGTCTGTCGATTTTTTCCATTTTTCCAAATATATTTTCAATATAAATAAAACTACTACCGGGTTTAGGAATAGCATGAAAACTAATTTCTAAATTTCCATGAGATTTACTTCCACAACCACTCACAGCACAATGAACCCTGCTCTTATTCTTTTTACTCAAAGGTAATTTTATAATTTCCATACTATTTTTAAAAAAATATTTGTTTTACATTTTAATTTAAACTAATGTCAAACTCTAATAATTTACTTAGGTGCACACTAAAATTAGCTGATTTTTCGGCCACCAGATGTCATGATCAAAATGGTCAGTTCTCAATATAATTTTTTTTTTTAAGTCCGAATTAGTGAAGTCCGAAATAGCGAAGTTTTACTGTATTTTATTTGAAAATATTTAGATATATTTATTTATGGAAAAATTTTTATTAAAAAAAATTTGGGGAAGCGAATACGGTACTTGACTGTATTTAAAATTTGTGTCAAATGTTAAATAATTCTATGCATTATCATTACATATGTCCAATTTTAATGATAAAACATAACAAAATTTGATAACTGTTTAGAAATTTTATTTTGAAAATCGCCATTTTTCAACAAATTTTCAAATTAGTGAAAACGCGCCATTTCTTGAAAATGACGTAACATTTTGTAGCTAGATATGTCGATTTTGATAATTTTCATCGGTGAGGTGAAATTGTGTTTTCTTTTGAATATATCTATTAGCTTATATACATATATTAATAATAATCGACCAGAATTCAAATAAATACTTGCTTTTACTTTGACATTTTATGAATATAGTCAAAGTTTTTATAATATTGACATTGAAGTTTAATTGCTCCAAAATGTGACGTCACTATAGTGAGGTGTTTTTCCCGCCTTTTTCTCATTTAAAATTGTAGGGTTATTTTTTTGATGATTTTTTACAAAATCTGTCGAAAATAAAAAAAATTACTTAACTGATATGGAAAAACAATGCTTTTAGAATATTTTTGTAACTTCAGTCAAGTACCCTATTTCTACTTCATTTTAAAAACCAGTACAACCCCTTACGATAATCAGTTGCGACCAAATGAACACTGTTTGGGCTGATTTGATAATAGTTCTTAGTTCACGAACTAGTGAACTAGTGAAAGTGAAATAATTTAAATCATTAGATCCTCAAAACATGTATGACAGCCATTCATACATAATATAGTAGCTGTGGTCAGAGGAAGGGGGACCGGCATTATCATTCGCTTTTCAAAGTCAATGCCGCCAGTGATCTAGAAATTGAACTAACGAACGACCGAGTGGAATTAGTCATGAACTAGTTCGTTTGCAAACTGCACAAGTCTAATTCTAATACTGATTAGGATATTTACTATAGGTTCTGGTCTTGCTAAATGTATTGCAACTAAAATAAAGAAGAGAAGACCTCTAAAATTAAGAGTAAAGCGATTTTTCAAAAGATTATGGAATCTTATGATGACCTGGCTTTTATTATACATATTTATAGGAATCCCTCTTTGGTGTCAGAGAGGTAATTACGTTACATAGAGACTAAAGAGGTAACCTAATCAAAATCTAAAAAAATAAAATTAATTTTTAGGTTGGTGTTGTTGTTGTTGCCAATGTGAATTTTGTCGTCCAAGAGATACAATAAATGATGTGAAAAAATTTTTAGTTTTTAATCCGCCAGGAACCTTTAGAGATGAGCAAGATCACGTAATTACATACCAACCAACAGTTTATGAAGAAAAGGCATATAAGGATTTGAGAAATACCATAATGAATTTATAAACTTTAAAGTTGTGGAGTGACAATTAAAATGTGTTTTGTCACAAACATTCAAAACTGAGTTATGCATATCGTCTGATTCTTCTTACTGATTCCCATCAGACTTCCCAACAGAAAATTAAAAGGTATTTTCTTAACTATTAGTCACGTGATCAGAAACGGGTTGTGACGTCATATTCCCTTATACTTCATTCCAAATATACCTCCAATATTTTTATCGCTTGAGTCACTACTTATAAAAATTGGAACTCTAAAATCGATTAGTCAGCCATAGCCACTATTATGATGAGACTTGAACCTGGGACTATGACAGAAATTTGTTTTGAAGTTTCTAGAAGCCAAAAATGACATTCACTAAAATTTATATTCTGTATAGGGTGCCCTATCTAGCAAGATTTTGTGTCGTGTCTTTCTAGTCCAGTGGTTCCGAAAATGGTCTATATCGATCCCTAGGGGGGGGGAGTAATAACGATTTGTAAAGGATCGACGGCGAGGGAAGAAAAAATTGAGGGCCTCTAAGATGTAAATGGGGGTCTACAACAGCAGAGTAGACATAGAGCGGGTTTTACTCGCCCTAATATGATAAAATGTGAAGTTAGTGACCGGTGACTTTTTTTTTCCTCTCCATCCGCATTTTGCTTGTCCCAAATGGTCCTAAAATGAGAAATTGTGACCTTTTATGGCTAGCCACCTCCATTTTTACGAGGTTATATTTTCGAGTTTTTTTTTTTTTGGAATTTCTGAATTTGTACAGGGGGTCTATCTAAAACCGAAAACCATGGTAAGTTGTCTACGAGACAAAAAAAAATTGAGAACCACTGTTCTAATCTATAGTCTGTAAAATTGTATACTATTCAACGAGCTAGTAATGATAGCTATTACTCACGAAGATGAAATTGCGACACGAGCCGAGTTTACGAGGTGAGTGTCGTAATGCATCTGAGTGAGTAATAGCCATTGCAAGCGAGTAGAATACTATATTTTTTCTACGACTTATTTCCTTTTTGATTTAAACAAAATTGAATATAAATTTTAAATCAAAAGAATAAAATTTTTAATCTACATATATTTAATTTCATTTATAAATATTCGTATATGTATCTATGGAAACGATCAAAATAAAATTCGAATTGTTTTGTTTACTTACACGTTACTACGCAACATATATGAAATTAAAATTTATAGATATATTATTTACAAAACAATTACAATCCCATTGAATAATGGTTAATACTGTGATTTCATTGGTCAAAAAGGTATTGAGTAATGATCATTCCTCCACACCTTTGAATAATGCCTAACTTTCTCAACAATTAACGGATATGTAATGAGTGTGTTCTTCAACTGGAGTAGAAAAAAATAAATTAAATATTATATTCTTACCTTAATAACTTGATTAACACGATCATAGTCCCGTTGGGCTAAACACAAACATATTAAACTTTGCGGTGACGACAGCATAAAATTTAACAAATATCGCCGTTCCCGAATTGCGTCACTATTAATACTTCGTTTTGGATGTTTCTTCCGCGATTTCCCACTGGACGCCGTCGTTTCGGAACCTTCACTCGATTTATCCGTTTCCGATTTCCGTGTCTGAATCTTTTTGCGGCGCAGCGATCGTGTTCGTTCCTCGTACGGTGACGTCACTATGTCCGATGACTGCGGCAAATTATTTATTGAGACGATTGTATACTTATTGTCGAAATCTTCGCTCGTTTTACTTTCGTACGATGTTTGCATACTCTTCATTTTGTTGGCATCCTGTTCCGAATCGGAGCTATCTAGCTCAATTGTATAATAGTGTTGCTGAACGTTACTACTCGAACTTTCTTCGCATCTACAGTAACCGATTTTTGGGATTTCGGAAAATACACCGACGTTTGAAGTGAATTCGTTGCTGGTTAAGAAGTGTAAACGCCTAAGACCTTCTGTAATAAGTGTGTCGATCACATGTAATCGATTAAGTATCGTGTTATCGGTTCTTTTTGACGATACTGTATTACTGATTTCACTAGTACAATATTTAAGCATATTTAAAACGTCTCGTAGCACTAATTCGTTACAAACGAAACCAGACAGTGTTTTCTTTGTATTCTGATCCTCGTCTTCCGAAAAATATTCGTAACGTAAAAATAACAATGCAAATACATTTTCGATAATTTCAATTTGAAATTCTAAATTTTCTAAATTTAATATACGCTGTTTCGCCTCGTTTAAAACCTCGGTAATTTGTATAGAATATTGTTCGGCACAGTTCAGTTCTGCGCTGGTTTTTGTGACACACTGTATTAAATTGATCATTACACAATATCCGCGAAAGAGCGTCACGTCCCAGTTTGAAGGTTTTTCAATTAAATTGGAATGTAAATTGTAGAATTCGTTGAGGAAATTGAAATTTATTTGTAAGAGTTGAACGCATTTATTCCACAATTGTAATTGACTTACATCGACAAAACGTGAAATTGTTGAAAGGCAAGAATTAGCTCGTGTTACTTCGAAAATCGAATTGATATTAGGTATTTTTTGAATGTTATGCTCCAAACAAAATTTAATCAACAGAATCTGTCGATGCAATTCAATTTTACAATCATTCAAAAATACATCATCGGAATTTTTGGTCATTTTTGTTAAGCATTTTTCCGCTAACTCTAAATCTACTTGTAAGTCTTGATTCAAACAACGAATTAATTTTAAAAAGTTAACAATTTGAACAAAATTTGTCGGTAAATTATCAACTTCATTTGGATTATAATTATTTATCATCGTGTGAATCCAATGCTCTTTGGAATGTAAAAAATACAAATATATATTTGAAGAATCAGTCCAATTAATCGAATTAATAAGAATAAAATCTCTCTCTAAACTCGAAATATATTTAATAATTTCTAAATTATGTTGTGGTATTAAACTTAAATAAATATATTTTCGATCTAAAATTCGATTATTTATCAAACGAAAAAGTAATGGAATAACTCGTTCTTTAAGTTCAATCATTTTTGAATTGGTTAATTTAATTTGTGAAAGTAGAGAACAAAATTTGGATATTGTGGATTCATTTTTTGGATCCGTATTCAACTGTTTTAACAGTAGTTCTAGTGTGTCAATATATAAGGTTTGAAAAAAATTATCCGTATGTGAAAATCTTGAATTCCATAAACATAATAAACGTTGAATTAATTCCACGGTTGGATATGGATTTTGTTGAAGATTATAAATAAAATACTGAATACATTCTGTACTTAACGTAACAACTGGATTTTCAGTTTTCGATGAATTCACTTCTGTATATAATTGCCAAATTTCCTACGAGTAAAAATATTCAAAAATGTTTTAAAATTAAATTTTAAATAATATTCATCAACTTACATTTTCTACTGATCGATTTGAACATTTTGAATTATTACTTAGTAATTTAAAAATATTTGTAAAGTCAGTCATAGACATTTTTAAGCGATTTTAAAAAAAAATAAAATAAATAATGAAAAAAACGTGTTATAAGTCATAACGTTTTTATTAAAAGAATAAGTAACATTAAAGGACAATAATAAAGTTGACAGCTAAGTTCGAAGGGTATCGTCGTTTGATACCACGTGATTCACATTAATGCAATGTTTATTTGACATTTTTATTTATCATGTTTATCACAATAGTATGTAGATAAAAATATTCCAAAGAAATTATTTCTTTTTCTTTACAGTGTCGTCGGATGAATGGCTTAACTTTCTTTTAATTTCACTTTCTTCATCACTGGATTCAGAGGCTTCTAAAAATAAAAATTTTTTTTAAATTGTTTGCAAGTCATATTTTTAAAAAATTAGGAACCTTCAAAATCATCTGTGAGTTCTAAATTTGATTCATTATTTTTATTTATTGCAGTTGTTAACATAACATTTACTGAGTTTTGGATTTTAGTTACGGCTTTTTCTAAATCTAATAGATCGTCTTTAGTGGTATCAACCGTAATATTTTGTTCAAGAATATCATTTTTGTAAAAATTAACATTTATTTTTAATTGTTCCGCCATTTTAAATTGTAATTGAATTGATGAATACAAACAGTAGTGCCAACTTTAAGATGAACCTATTTTATGTAACATACAGGGTATGTTCTGAAGTATAATCCAGCATACAGGCCAGTGTTAATGACGTTACGAATTGACACCATACTGTTGATTCGTTCTGATAGTAGCACTACACTCTCGTCGAGGCAACACGAGGCGACGCGAGGCCGAGAGTGTAGTTGATGCTCTCGTGTTACCTCGCCTCGCCTCGTCAGGTCTCCGATCTGAGTCGGTTTTTTGTCACAAGTCAAAGGACACGACACACGAGGCGAGGCGATCAACTACACTCTCGCATATACTCGTGTGTTGATATTGCATATGTTGCATATCTGCGTACTATTATGTTTTTATACATAACCTAAAATCATGCCTTAAATTTACAAAAACGTTATTTTAAACGTTATTTTAAACTTTTTTGTGTAATATGCATGAAGAAAATTATAGGATTCAACAGTACATAGAACTGCAGCAGAAGTTATTTGAATCCATGTCACCGACATCACCCAACTTGTCCATCTATGATTGACATTTCAAACTATATGAACGCGTATGAGCAGTATGAATAACTGAGTAATGAGCGAGAGTGTAGACGGTACATACTCGTGTTGTCTCGTCTCGTCAAAACCTCGACGAACGTCTCGTCGAGGTGACCTCGCGAGAATGTAGTGCTACTATGAAATATAATTCTGGCCAGCGGTGCACGCCCGTTTAAGGGTGTATGGCCAGTTAAATCACGCAGTACGTCTAAAATTTGTTTAAAATTAATTATATTGTTAAGAAACACTTATTTTATTAACCTTTTAAACAAACCATATGGTAACATTTTTTTGTCTTGAAATGCCGGACTTTTTACTGCCAAGTGATAAGTACAATAGATAAGGCTACAAAAAAAGAAAAAGGAAAAATCAAAGATCCCAACATTAAAAAAGTGAACAGTAGGAATTTACAAAAAATAAATTATACTAAACTATGTTGATAAAATTGAACATTATTTAGAATTATACCGTATTGTCACAGATAGCGGCACCTGTACCAGTGAATATATACATATAACAGCATTTTGAGCCGCCATACTGTAGGACGAGTTAACTCGTATAATCACTTAAAGAGTTAAAATGTGTACTTTATGAGAAATTATATCAATTAATAATTTTTTTCTATAAAATAAAGATTTAATTTGATTATGGTTGGCGTTGAATCAGCAGCCAATCAAAAGTAATTATTTTGACAGTTGAGAAAGCCGACAGCGTTGTCCCAACATGTACGGGATACATATCATACATATTACATATCGAGTATGTTCTTTTTAGGAAACACAGACCACACTGTCTGAAACTAATTTTTTTTTAAATTTTATTACAAAATTAACCTTTAATTGAATCGAAAAATTATTAAATTGGCCAGTATACTGAATTATATTTCGGAACATACCCACAAATTTATTCATTATAGGGCAAAACAGGGTAAAATTAAAATTTATGCGTGTACGTCAATTTATAGCAGTTTTAACACGTTGGCGGCGATGAGGCATTGTAACGAAAAGCCTAAGTAATACAGTTTTAACAACTATGTAATACACCATTACATAAACAAACATAGCTCGTTCTTTATCTAGGCGCAATAGATACGATAGGTATTACAGGCCTGCTGCACAATAGTAAAGAGAAATATTGTTTATAACATAGAGATGCATTTATAATCTATCTCTCTTACTTTACATATCAAAGATAGATTTATCTCCGTGAAAATTCCTGTAGTTACCTTATACAGCAAAGATTCTTTTTATAATACACCCTGATCGATCTCTTTTTAAATACAAATTCTATCTCCTTTTAAATACAAATTCACAGAGTATACAGGTTGATAATTGTGACTTGCGATTTCGATCTGTATAGCATACAAATGTGTATGGTAATTGGTTGCAAAACATATTAGTGCAAAATATTTAATAATCAGTTAAAATTTTATACTTTTATAAAAAATAAATGTATTTCGTATTAAAAATGCATTTCATATTTAATACATGAAACACCCTGTATACAAATTATATATTCGTAGTACATTCTTAAAAGGAATAAAAAATATATTTCTTTCTTTCTTAAAAAGATTATGAAATATGTTTCTTTCTTTCTCGCACGTGTATTATAAAAAGAATCATTGGTGTAATTAGCTAACTAAAATGTTAATTTAGAAAAACTTAGAAACACGAATTCCTGAATTTTTCCTGAAATCATTAAATATAATGTTATATAATTTCATAGGCCGCTATTACATTGTCATAGATATATGTCAAAGATCTTTGATCAAATCTATGATCAAATATTAACACTATGAGGCCCGAGCACTTTCATAGTAAAATTCCCCGGAAGCCGGCAACATTTAAAAAAAAACTCTATATAAACAAATACATAAAATGATTCAAACACTGAATAGATTCAACACAGTTCAACATGTATATGTAAAACTGTAAACCCTGTAAACATACGTACGTGATACGTACATACTACATACACACTGACATTCAAATCAATTTCATTTAAAAATATAAATTATATTTTTTATGTATTTTTTGTTTATCTTTATAGATAGAAACCAAAAGAGTAGTGTGTGTTCGTATGTATTTGTGTGAGTAGAAACACATTCATGTGATGAATGATGATAAATATCGCACACATAATGCGTAACCAACTAATCAATTAATCACTGATCGCGGTCGGCCTCTGGGGATGTTTTGTTTGGTTTCGGATGCCGAAGCCATGGGACTGAAAGTGTTAAGAAGTATCTTTAACTATGGTTACAGAAATTTATATTATAAAAATAAAAGTTGACTTATTACACTATAATATTTCTTTGATTAAATAAAACTTTGACATATATCTATGACAGTGTAATAGCGGCCATATATGTAATTCCTGTAGTAGGTATTTACAGGAACAGATCCAGACTATCTCAATCTGTCAATAAATAAATTAGGAAGCAAATATAAATTATTTAAACTTTAACTGACGTATTCTTTATACATCAATTCACGGCAGTTTCAAAAAGGGTCAAAACAGTAAAAGACTACATATTTGCAAATCGTACTAAATTACGCATACAATTATTATTTATTTTTTATTTGCATATTTATAAATAAACAGCAATAACCTTAGTAAGTCACCTTATTATACTTATCATAGTTTATCACTAAGCCGTTGTTAACAGACACGTAAGAAGTGAAAATTAGAGAAACTGATAATCTTGGATTTATCAAAAAAAATTGATTTAATGTGTAAAAATAAATAATATACAGGTGTCTCTAATAAAATTGTCAGCATTGTATATTTTGATAGCACTTTTTTTTTTAAGTAAAATTTAAATATTTTCTTAGGATTTTTCTATCTGTATAACTACAGATTTTCTAGGTATGGCCCCGAACTTTCTTTTTTCTTTTGGAACGTGAAGTTGATTTTGGCAGTTTGGCATTTTTTTCTTCGTCAGTTTTTCTCAACAATAGGTTTTTAATTAACATGAAAATTTAACGGAATTTTTTTTATTCTAAAATCTGCCCGGTTTTGTTGACTTAACTTCTTAGGTAAACTAGGGGATTTCCATAAACTATGTGGTTCGATCAAATGTGATCTAGTAATGGTTCTACAAAATATTTTTTTTTTTAATTTCAAATGTTATCGAATGCCTGTGAAACATTATTAATGTATGGCGAACTTTTGTTCGTATTTATACATACACCAATATTCATATGTTCACTTAATGTCCAGCTTTAGCTGATAGATACTTGAACACTCGATTTACTTTGGCACATATGACCAATTCATTATGTTAATAAAAATTCATATAGTGTTTGATTGATTGTCAGACTGGAGTGGTACTCGAACAAGTGGTTCGGTAGCCTAATTGGAAAGACGTTTGGCTAGCAACCAAGAGATCCGGGTTCGAGTCCCAGCCGATCCAGTTTGACAATTTTTCAAACACTATGTGAATTTTAATTAACAAAATGTTAAGTGTTTAAAAGGGGAAGATTAACATCTATACTACGTGATTTTATACTGGGGGGGGGGGGGAGAGTCGTTACTAAGGCACTACAGCCTTACGATACTACGTGACTTATGAAGATAGAACGAAATAAGCGTTTACTAGATTGCCTGGAAATTCTTGACATTCTAATGTTCGATATCAGTTTCCACAAAAATAAAATTGTTTATATAAAAACTATAAATAACAAAATTTAGATATCCAAATATTTACCAAAATATTTATACTAAATTAATTACTTTACTCATGCTCATGTTGATAAGTTAATGATAAACCATTTGAAAAGTACATTTTATATATCGATATTTATTAATTTCTCTCATATCTCCTTACAATAACAAACTTTTACGTTTCCCATATATAAAATAATTATGTATATTTGATATCGATCTTAATATAACTATGATAATAAAAAAAAATCGATAAGTTGAAATCTTCAAATGCAAACATACACGTTTGCGTTCCATTATCAAATTTAAATCTTTGAATCAATACATATTGCTACAATAGGTACATAAATGATTGATGTTATAATATAATCGCTCTGTTTCTAAAACTGTGTAGTTTTATTACTATACGAAAAGGTGTCTATAAGTAGATTACATAATATCAATAATTTATGAATGTACAAGATAAATAATAAAAAATGGAATATAAATTTTTACTACAATTTTAATAAACTTTATTTTTATTTTTATATCATTATACAAATTAATTAACTCTCTTTATTATATGAATGAAAATAAAACAAATTAAAGTAAATGTTTATTTTCATTTTTCAAAATAAACTTTTATTGAATATAATCAACGTAGTTTTAATTGGGATTTCAAGAGTTTAATGATTTCGTTTTAACCAATTACCCAATGATTTAGGAACCGGATATTCAGGACCCCAATAATTAGAGTTGAATTCCAGAAAAACAATTTATTTTTTCATTAGTCAAATGTACATTTCGGAACATATGTCCCTTCTTCAGTGACCTATTTAACAATTAAAAATAAGTAAGTTACAATTGTGTTAGGTGTTTTGTAAAAAGAAAAAAAGATTGACAATGTATTTTTCTTTTAGTCTAATACATACATGTTATGAACATTGCATAAAGAATAAACATTTTATTTGAAATCTTAAAGGAAAGAATTTATTTAATTTCACAAAATTAACTATGGAAAATATAATAAGGTATATTGAAAAATTTTTTTGTATGTTATAAATATTAATATTAATCGATATTTACTTATCAAATTTTATTTTATTTGTAGTGGAGGTATACACTATATGGTCTATCTATATCATTATCGATGTATAAGGGAAATTAGCAGAAAAAACCAGCTTATTTTCAGTATTAGGAATTAAAAAAAGTTTTTGTTTTTTAATTTAAACAAACATCCGGACAGACAATAAGAATGTAAGTCAAAAAAGACAGAAATTATAAGAGAAAAAAGATTATAATAGAAAATTCAAGAGTTTACTCACCAAAATTTTAATTAATTATATTCAAGTTCCTTTCATTTAAACTTTTGCATATACATTTCTGTATATTTTTGTCCAAATATGCATTTCATAAGAAAATTGTCAAAAATTGATAAAAAGAAAAAACAAGGAACTTTTTAATAAAAAGTTCCTTGTTTTTTCTTTTTATCAACTTTTTAATAAAAAGTTCCTTGTTTTTTCTTTTTATCAATTTTTGACAATTTTCTTATGAAATGCATATTTGGACAAAAATATACAGAAATGTATATGCAAAAGTTTAAATGAAAGGAACTTGAATATAATTAATTAAAATTTTGGTGAGTAAACTCTTGAATTTTCTATTATAATCTTTTTTCTCTTATAATTTCTGTCTTTTTTGACTTACATTCTTATTGTCTGTCCGGATGTTTGTTTAAATTAAAAAACAAAAACTTTTTTTAATTCCTAATACTGAAAATAAGCTGGTTTTTTCTGCTAATTTCCCTTATACATCGATAATGATATAGATAGACCATATAGTGTATACCTCCACTACAAATAAAATAAAATTTGATAAGTAAATATCGATTAATATTAATATTTATAACATACAAAAAAATTTTTCAATATACCTTATTATATTTTCCATAGTTAATTTTGTGAAATTAAATAAATTCTTTCCTTTAAGATTTCAAATAAAATGTTTATTCTTTATGCAATGTTCATAACATGTATGTATTAGACTAAAAGAAAAATACATTGTCAATCTTTTTTTCTTTTTACAAAACACCTAACACAATTGTAACTTACTTATTTTTAATTGTTAAATAGGTCACTGAAGAAGGGACATATGTTCCGAAATGTACATTTGACTAATGAAAAAATAAATTGTTTTTCTGGAATTCAACTCTAATTATTGGGGTCCTGAATATCCGGTTCCTAAATCATTGGGTAATTGGTTAAAACGAAATCATTTTATTGAATATGTTGATTTTTTTACACATTTAGAATGAGACGCAAAGATGGTTTCGACCATCAGAGAATAAATAATTTCATAATTATTTTAATAGCATATGCATTATTTTATTTTTAATGGTATGTATATGTATCAATAGTCATAATAAAATACATAATAATATTAAAAATTTCAGAATACAACAATTGTATTTATACGATACAATATATAAGATTTTAGGTTGAATTTTTTTCATGTAGATTTACTCCTCTGTTATATGAGTGAATATATAATTTTTAAAAAAATTACGTATTTTTTTTTATTGATAAACTAAATTTAAAATAGGGTTCCCGCACAATTTAGTTGAATAATTGGAATCTGTCAGTTAGGCGTGGTTTAAAAAAATGGCTAACGAAAAAGTCCACTGATATTACCCTGATTTTTAAACACCAAATGTCCTATCATTAGAGAAATTCCAATAATTAAGTTAAAATTAACTAAAACCAACAATTACTGACCAACTAAATTTATTTTTGTATTATTATAATTGAGTCGAAGGCATCGTCGACTTTCTAATTGAATCATTATACATATATGCGCGCCTATTAAACAATTGCACAACTAAAAAAGTTATTAATGTGTGGGTACTCTAAGGATACTCTGTCCTCGGTGTGACTATAATTTTTTTTTGGTTGGAAATTTTGTGCAATACAATTAAACCACTCTTGTTTATTCTTATTTTAATTAAAAGTGGTTCTGTGTTCTACTTAACCCACTACCTTAACCCTAGAAAACTAAGCATTCGTATAACAGATTAGCAACTCCATAGCACGCACTGTATAACGATCCAATAAAAAAGTTAGTGACCGCGATTAAAAAGCTGGTCAACAGTCCCATTTAATTATTATAAATAGAAAATAAATTTGGTTAGTCGGTAATCGTTGACTTTAGCCAAATTCAACAAAACTATTGCCCTGGGCTTAATTTCGGCGGGAACGCGGTGGAACGTTGTTCCCATACATCAAACGGCGTTCCATCTAGCAGGAATATTTTGGATTAGTGTTATTATTTTTTGATTTGTCAGCGTTAGTTTTAGAAAACGAGGTTTTTTTTCTGCCAAATGTATTTTTTGAGTAAAAATTTTCGTCGGCCCTGGAAGTATGCGTTCTCTCATCTAAAATTTGAGAAATTAAACCCTGCTATCGTCCAACTATAGTTGATAATTGTGCCGGTACTCTATTAGCTAAATTATTATATGTATACTAAAAAGAATAAAGGAACGAAATACATATGTTTAATAACATCTGTTAACCTGATTGTTAACCAACATCAAACCCACGAATATTCTACCGAACCTACGAAATTAACCTATACCAAATAAAAATTAATTTCTACGCCAGAATAAAGTTAATCAGCTCTGTTATTTTTAGTTTTATCAATTTTTTGAATCCTACCACTTTCAATTTAGTGGCAGTTATGATAAATATATTTTCTTGGATATTCCAAATAGGTCCTAATACATTTAAACAATCTTAACACATTATTGACCGGATGATTTTTGTAGAAACTCTTGCACACAGGTCAATATTTAAACTCCCGCATTTACTCATACTATGAGTAAATATCAACAACATTTTTGGCACATAATCATATATATTTTTTAAAACTTTGTACATACTTAACACAAGGCATTTCCGGTCAATAATGTACGTTGAAAAAATATTCCCAGACACTTTTGTAGGTTTTCTTCTTTTTTGTCCTTGTCGTACAGTTTTCAACCATATATGTAGTATACATATATAGCCAAATGGATATGAAAAAAACGTCCCAACATCACGGTCATAGAACACTAGAAGCCAACTAATACAAAAAAAGTGTAATTCGCTTGGAGTCATTTGTATACGTCACAGCTTAAGCAGGTAGTCAGTCAGTGTCCGTCGCCGAACACACACTGCATTGTGTTAACAATGAACACCATTGTTACTTAAATTGGACAGCTTGGTCTGTCCCATAATACGTGTGTTGTGGTGGTATGTGTGAGTACGCACACAAAGGCAAACAACAAACTAACACAATTGCAAGCGGTGTGTACCTACACGACATGGTGGGAGAGATTTTACGTCACAAACTCATTACAAGTGGAACAGAGACATAGACCACCTAGTTTGTCCCCTTGATCACGGTGCAGATTTGGAAGTATTTTGTTCGTTTTGCGCAAACGCGACTTTTTTGGTGGTAATATGAACCAATCTGAACAGTAAACACGGTAAACACTAATTGATGCATCTGCGCAAAACAACTGAAGTGCCTCTACCCGATGTCTATCCGTCTCACTTCATCGGAACCACTGCCTCTTATAGGGATTGGCTATATAGTTATATGATATGTACACGGAGAGAAAATTCCTATAAAAATTACTGTGCTCAGCACTACAGTCAACGTGTAAAAGACGAATATATTAAATTCTGTAAGGTAAAAATATAAAGATTATAATTAATCATAAAAAATTTAAAGGATGGAATGTTCTTTTCGTAATATTATCTCCGTAAAATTTGTAAAACAGCACAGCAAAAAGTTCCATTACCGACAAAAAAATAATTTTTAATTGTGTTTATTAAAAAAATTTCCATGCTAACATGCTAATAATAGAAAGAAAAAAACAGAAAGAAGGTTGGTTTTGTTGGGATCGCTGTAATGAAATGTACCTCAATCAGCGAGTTAGTTACATGGGTTACATGCGAACCATAGGTGTGGACTGTGGAAGAAACTTTGTCAGACAGCTCCCACCAAGCACCTTGATGCAGCTTAGTAGTCAGTTGCTTTTACACTCTCTTAGGATGATGTCATCGTTTAATTCATCTTTTTGTTATTTACCTATCTTTAGTATATATGTATTACAATATATTGTTGGCAATAATTTTTGTATACATGTTTTTACAGGTACAGTGCAACCAATATAAGGTCGCGAGTCAGATGCGCAAATGAAAGAGTACGACAACAAGAATTAAACTATAATATACATGCATAAGAGTGTGATAAAAGTTGTGTTAGCACCACATTAAATTTTACCATGCTAGCACATATTTTTTATTTTGGTCGTCGATCGCGCACGGATTATAGGGGAGCATAGTAATTTTTCTGAAATTTTCTCTACAAAAATTATAGGATTTTTCTCTCCGTGTAGATACATATATGTTTTCAACACTACACCAGTGTCCTTAATCAGTGGTTTTTATTTAGTTTTTTAAATATTTGACATAATAATATTTCATCTTCACAAAGTTAAAAAAATGATGCAATACTGTAAAGAAAAGTGAAATATGTTATTTTCAATTAGAATAAACTATTTTCGTTTGATTTTAACTGATTTGAAAATTCTAAGCAGTACATATTGACATTCACTGATTTTTGTTTTTCAAAATTATATTTTTAATAGTATTAAATATTTTGCAATGAATCCAGTCATTTAGTTATTTTATGTATATGTTTACAGTTAAGTTATAATATATCATTAATGTCATTTGTTTTCGGTATCTTCAAGAAATATTCTTCTGTAATCAAATTATTATTGAATAAACAGAATTTACATAAAAATATAAAATAGTGTTATAACTTATTATTTATTATTATTTCGTAATCAATTCAATGTTCAATTAGTACCCTATGCACTATTTATTTGTTTGACTGGAATTAGAAAAAGACAATCATACGTTGACAAAGAAACTATCAAAAGTGTCTGGGAATATTTTTTCAACTATAGTAATACTAAAAAAATAAAACTTAAAGTATGTATTAAACCAATTACCACCAGTATATTCTATTAAAAAAAATTAAATTAATTATAATTAAGTTTCCATTTCCATCCATTTATATTATTTTCAGTTCGATTTTTACTACATTTATTAGAAATATTCAAATTAACCATTTGTGACTTCATTAGGAAGAACAGTTAAAATAATAAGATAGTAAAACTCTAATAGACTTATTTAAAATATTAACAAATATTAATAAGAGTACCAACGAATTTAAAGATCAGATTCAATAGATTTAGATATGCAGTGCAAAAGTGCAATAATTTCGAGACACGTTCGATAGTTATTCAAATATTTAATAAACTGAGTATGCTTTAGCTTCGAGACTATTTTAAAACATAAATTATACAAAAATGCAAGACCGTGGGTCCCAGAAACGAACCAGAAATGGCGGGCCCCAGGAACAAACCACACTTTTTTTTTAAAATTTCCTCCCAAAAAATAAGTAGTGAGAAAAAAAAAACTTTTTCCCGAACCCACTACAGACAGCTACAGGCCACCTTTTCAAGTCCAGGCCCCAGGGCTGCAATCCCGGCGACCCCACCCTTTCGTTGGACCTGCGGAAATGTCCTGACCAAATTACACTCCACAAATAACCACCTTTTTTAAACTAACTCATAAGAAGTCATCGTCATTTTGAAGTAAGTTATTAGAGTCATATTATCTTAAACAATAATTACTGTATTAAGAATATATTATTTAAGTATAATAAAGTAAAAAATAAAATATCAAATTATCACAAATAATATTATAAAAAACAATATTTAAAAAAATAACAAACATAACAAAGACACAAAATTGAAGTATCTACTTTTTTTTATCTTATAATTATTGAAGATTCATGAATTTTCAAAGTAAAAATGAAAAAAATATGTAAATAATTTTTTAATTAATCTTTATTAAATATATTCAGGGATTTTGTCTATGTATATTCTGAATTAGAATAAAAAAAAAAAATTGTAATTTAAAAATTTTCTTTTTAAACAATTTGATCTTTTTTCTTTTTCTAAAAGAGCTGGATTACGTACGATAAAAATAATATGTAGACTTTTTATTAACTCCTTTGTAAGGCGCCGGCGCATATACAGCCTAACTTCTCGGAGAGGATTATATGAGAAAAATTAAACATAATTTATGTAAAAAGTGTTAAAAATTATGGACTTCCCATATAAAAGCTTACATAATTTGTCTTTATTTAACAAGGATAATTGAAAAAAGATGCACAGTATGGCAAAATGTTATATTCAACTTCATGTTTACGTAATAATATCTAATGTATATTTTTAATTCTCATAAGGAGGAGGAAGGGGTTGTTAGGCAAATGAATTAAGAAAACTTAAAAAAAAGCCCCTTCCTAATTTTAAAGTTGGATCCATCTCTGTAAAGTGACAATATGCATGATATACATCATATACATATTTGCCACTGTCTTACATAGGGTTAATTTTTATCATAGTCTTAAAAAAATAGAATGTATTATAGTATTAATTCGTAAAAACTAAAAAATTTCGGACGTACTTTTAAACGAATTATTTATTCTTTTGATTTTATCAATTTTTAAAGTGCTTTTGATCAATTTGATCCTTCAGATCAATTTCAAAATTTGGCAATTATGAACCAATTACGCGTGCGCCTCTAGTCGCCATAAAATTAGAAGCTGTATCAAATAGAAGATATACGTGTACGTTAAATTGGAATAGAAATATGTATTATGCTAATTATGTGCGGGTTATTAAATTTTATACACCAATTCAACATATATGTATTTTTATTTTATACAGTTTCTAATTTTACCACTAGAGACGCGAGCGAAAATGTTTGCTAGAGTTTCTATCTTTGAGTAGAGGTGACGCCGACAATTAGAATTAATTTAAAAGATTAATAAAACTCATCAAAAAATTACTTATGATCCATCAATTTAGAAAAATTACTACAAGGTAATTTTCAATTTAAGAATGTAATTAACTTTTTAGGCATATATGTGTAACTTCCAGTCAGACTACTCTGGCAACACTGTTCGTCATAGAAGATTATTTTTTTAACTTTAATTAAGAAATTATAACGCATTATCTAAATAAATTATAAAGTCGTGTAAGCCAGCTCTAATATAAAATAGTTTTAACGAAAAAATTATTTTATTTCCTATTATTACATATTCATCATTTAATACAGAAAATTCTTTACGTTAAAATGCAATGATTTTGTTAAAATATGTTTTATATTGTAAAATATAAATATAATTAATAATACTAATTAACAAGTCTCAACAGTTGCCATATCTCATCACAATATAATAATAACCGATAAAAATAATGTGACCATTATAAACTAGTGTGTACTTTTTTTATCTTTAAAATTAATAAAAAATTTTATAAATATAAAAAGTGTGTTGTTTTAACATTAAACTTCATTATCAGCTAATTCAATATGATTGTCAATCCCATTTTCTGTCGCATGGCCATTCTGTAATTCACTGTTTAATTTTTCAATAAACGCTGGATCAATCTCCTCAATGTGCTTCATTAATTTTTCACGATGATCGCTACCCCATTGCTGATACCATTCGCGAAACAATTTGACCTACATAAACACATTTAAAAGTAAAAACGAAGAAATAATTAACGAATACGTGAATATTCATACTATAAAATTAATTAATTAATTAATTAACAATTAAAATGACTTACGCGACATTCGAACAAAGACATCGGCTTTTCATTACAATTTAATCCAGAAATATTATTTACCAAACCATTCATATATGGTTGATTTGCTATTTTTGAAGCCAAAATTGGTACAAAATCATTTCTTTGCAATTCACTCCATTCTTCAAACCACTGACAAATATATCGAAGTTGAGCATCGGCACTTAAAGCCATTTTATAATTGAAAAGTTGATTTTAGCACAGCAAGAAACTTTTGAAACGAATGAATACTTTCTGAATGCGATTAAAACTAAAAATTTTGCTAAATCACTCTCAAAAAAAGAAAAGAAAAGAGAATTATAAACTTTTACGCACCGTAAACAAAGTCACAACACCAAGCCAAACAATTTTGATATATGTCAAAATGACAACGACGGGATGACTTGTTATTTTAAACACATTCTATTATTAGTAATTTACTGAAAACTTGAAAAAACACACAAAATATGTTGAAATAATTACAAGAAGGTCATAATACAGACTCTTTTTCTGAAAGTGTAGAAAATTTTACAGTTATTTATTAGTAACAGTTATAAAATTGTAGAACACTCAGCCAATGACCTTTAAAATTTTTGAAGTTACCGGCCTTGTTTCACGGAAGTTATTTAGATTAAGCGAGTATTTAATAAAGTAAAATTTTATCTAATTAAATTTTTAATTGAATAATCTATAATAAAATGATGAAACCATATGATGCTTATTAATGATGACGAATAAACTCAAAACGCAACATTTTAAATCAAATCTAAACAGATGTTTACGTCAAAATGACTATTGACAAAAACTAGGTTATGACACTAATTACTGCAACATTTAAATTTTAAGTTATTACTTCAAAAATGTGGTCATTCTTTTCACGAGATCCATCAAAAGATTTTCCATATGAAATAGGAGAAGCTATCCCTTCCTTGCAAGACAAAAGTATATGGTCATTACATAAAGCTAAGAAAAAGGTACTTTGATTTGTTATTAACTGTAGTCGTCAACAATTTTTGCCAAATTTAATCACTCAATTTCATGTTTAGGGAACTACCGAGGAAGTTTCCGTTTTTGTATTTGATGTTCAAAGTAATTCGGATATACAATTTGAAATAGCTAAATCGTCTATAAAACGATTGAAGACGTTACGACATCCAAGTATTTTAACGTATTTAGATAGTTTAGAAACCGATAAAGTTTTATATGTGGCCACAGAAAACGTAGAACCACTTTGTACACATTTATCAAAATTAAATTTCGATGGAGCTCAGAAAGATTTATATTTAGCATGGGGTATTTTTCAAATTACGGTAAGTACTTAATGCGTAATAACACAAAATCAACAAATAATTTAATATTTTGTATACTTTTTAGCGTGCTTTGTCATTTTTAAATAATGATTGTAATTTACGTCATAACAATGTAAATATTTGGTCGGTATTTGTTAATTTTTCCGGAGAATGGAAACTCAGTGGGCTGGAGTATATTTCGAACGTACAAGACTCATCTGGTTCAAGTGTGATACCAATTAAAATAACACCGGCGTTGACAATTTATGATCCTCCAGAAAAAAATGATGTTACAAAACAAAAACATATTACGAAATGGTAATTAATATGAAATTGTTATTATATTTTAGTTTTTAAACTCAACTAGGTTAGTTTTTGAACTGATTTGCGGTGTTATTCAGGGTTAGAAGCTAAAAAAGGGCAGATTTTTAACATTTTTTTTTTCTTTAATGAAACCTTAACTGCAGTCGGTCTGAAATTTTTTACACATTAATGGGTATTCTACTCTCATGTCACTTTTAGTCCCAAGCACAGACCAATGAACACTATTGTATTATACTACTAGACAAAGCGTAAAGCCAGTTTGTAGGCATTTTTCTTGAAGCAGGTAACAAGGTGAGACGGGTGAGATTTAAGGAATATAATATAATGTCAATTTTTGAATAAACGCGACTATAATTATTGCAGGACATAATTTGTATACGTACGTATTTTAAAAATAAAACGAATACCACTTTCTTTCAAAATTTTGCAGCTTCTCAAAAAACTGAAACTTTATTATCAATATTATATTTTGACAATAATTATTTGAAAACGTTACTGCGCATACAATCGGTTATTGCATTGATTACTATATTACAGGATACTATTAGGTCGGAACTTGGTTGTATCTGGCTGCCTCAATTATACATTTATATAATTAGTCTATATAATATATAATATGTTCATTGGTCTGTGGTCCCAAAATTATTTTGCTGCCACTTTTAAACCAATCAATAAACACAATTTACAGAGCATCACGAATCAGCAAACGAAATTTAATTTAAATTAAGTAGCGCAGTTAGGCAATTTAAAATCATAAATAAATTCAAAATTGTAGATAAAGGCAAACATTTATATTAGTAGTCTTCATAATCTTTGTTAAATATGCTATAACATGTTAAATGTGTTATTTCGAAGAAAAGAATTAACAAATCGAGAAAAGATTGATGAAATTCGACAATAACAAATTACAAGGCCAAGAGCATGTTATTTGTTAAGTTGAAATCGAGAACTGGTATAAAACTATAAAATAACTGTCATAACTGTAAAGTATGTACTAATTAACACAGTTTTAAATAGGTCGTTCATGATTTTTATCTATTTCGAAGAATAACATAAATAACATTTAACAAGTTTAACAAATTTAACAAAGATTATGAAGACTACTTTTGTTAAACATGCTATAACATGTTAAATGTGTTATTTCGAAGAAAAAAATTAACAAATCGAGAAAAAATTGATGGAATTTGACGATAACAAATAACAAGGCAAAGAGCATGTTATTTGTTAATTTGAAATCGAGAACTGGTATAAAACTATAAAATAACTGTCATAACTGTCAAATATGTAATAATTAACATAGTTGTAAATAGGTCGTTGATGATTTTTATCTATTTCGAAGAATAACATAAATAACATTTAACAAGTTTAACAAATTTAACAAAGATTATGAAAACTACTATTATTTGGAATTGCAAAAAATACCAAAGTGTTTTTTTTCATCCCTCGTGTGAATTGTTGCTCTCGGGCCTTTATAAGCCCTCTGGCAACAAACTTCACACTCGGGATTAAAACTCACACTTTAGTCTCTTGGTATATAACATACTATTTCTTTTGTCTGATAACGATGCATTTTATACGTGGCAATTTAGGCGTGGTAGTCTAAAAACATTTTTTTCTTTAAATCCCTTTTTTTTTATACAAAAATTAATTACTGGTATTATATTTAAATCATTTGGAATATTTTAGAACCCTCTTTCGAAATTTGTCAAATACCCAATTTCTGAATTTTAAATTTTTTCTTAATTCACGAACTATGTTAGAGTGAATCTATATTGTACTAAATCATGTTGTACAAGGGTTACCAATACACTTTTTTCCCACAATTGAACTTTTATTCTATACACAAAACAATATTTCAAAAATAATGCTCCCTTTATCAGAGATACAGTAAAAATTTTTATTTTTAAGCTCAACTGATATGTGGGGACTTGGATGTTTAATATGGGAATCATTCAACGGACCTTTACAGCAACAAGTATCATTAAAAAATTTAGAAAACGTAAGTAATTAAATTAAAAATAAGAAATTGTTTTTACATTTTTTCGTTTCAATTTTCGCATTTAATTTTTATATAAATTTGAATAATTTAAAAGTTTTACAACGGAGAAGTAGTATGAATAAGACAATATATAGTAGGGATATCATATATATGAAATTTCGGATACGGATACGGATATTTAAAAACATTTTTTTCGGTTTCTGTTTCGGTTACGGATATGTAATAGTATCGGATAATGTTTCGGATACGGTTACGGTTACGGATAATTGCTTTTAGTGAACATTTTTTTTTTTTAAAAAGGAAAAATTTTACTCCAAAAAGTGAAAATCAAATGCAAACCAACGGAAATCTATCAAGAGAAATACATGCAGCAAAAGTTTGCTTCGATTTAATCTCTGTTTTCCAACGGCACTTGTCAGTTATTATCCGAAACTTTTATTTTCGGATACGGTTTCGGTTTCGGATATGTAATTATTTCATATTACATCACTAATATATAGTTATGTTTAACTAAAATATAAACCAAAATTAATAAATTGGTGAAAAAAAATTTGAAATCTGTCAAAAAATAACAGAGGAATAGAACCTTAAAGTTGAGCTCGAAATGGTTAACTTCAAACTCACTTATGACGTCACTAAACGTCAAGTGTTTTGTATACAATCTTTTTTTTTTATTATACCTGTATAATAAAGACTATTATATGATTTTAAAGTGAGATACCTGCGTTCTCACTATCTTGTGGTTCATAAGACACATGACAGATATCGACCTTACCTTAAAAATTCATTATAAAATGCGTTTCTGTGCTTATCTTACTTAATTTTCTATCGAGTTTACCAAGGGTTTAATATAAAAAAAATATGTATTTTTTAATTTTTATGATATAGGGTAACTTCAAAAATGTAAACTTTACCGCATCGATGCAGCATCATGACTTTTCTGATGCGTCTAATACTACATGATGCGCTGCTGATGCTCTCTTGAAATTTGATGCACATTAGATGTTTTTGAACGGAATATTGGCATCATTTTTAGCCTCCGATTTGGCTATAGATAAAACAGATAATGTAGCATGATAGTCTATAGATAATATAGCAATACAGTCCTTGTATAGGTATATTATCTTTAAATTTCAACTTGAACTTACTTGAAATTGAAAATATTGAAATTATTTGAATAAAAAATATTACATACCTACTTTGAGTACAAGATGTATTTAAATAGTTTAAACAATTTTAATCAAAGGTAAATACATTTATCTTTTTCAACAATTTGTTTTTCGGAATTTTTCCAGTTGGTGTTAATATCTACATAATATGGCAAGTAGTTATAATTCTACATTATACACATGACATGCATCTTGGACACGCATCACCAAATTTCTTGATGCATTGTTTTGACGCATCAAATGCAAAAATGAACTTTTGATTTTTCGTTGTGATGCGTCTAATGCATTTTTGAACTTTTGACTCTGCCTCATGCAAGCAGTGATGCATTTTTGAAGTTAGCCATATTTATAAATATTCAACAGTTGACGTCAAAATATTGAATTTATAAAAGATGAAAAGGTCAAAATTGTCAACATTTAATAATACAATGTAATTAACGTATTTACTAGCTTTATAAAAGTTGAATGAAAGGAGCTCGTCGCTCTATTTACAATGCTGTAGGAGAAATGACGTCACACGACCCCACTAGACGGTACAAACGATATTTTAATTTTTTTTTTTTTGTTCAATTTTGCTTTAATTTTTATTTTCATTTACAAAAAATGGCATATTTCTGCGTTATTGATTTGAAAATAATAACATATTATAGTTTATATAGCAAGAATATAAACTATAAAGTAGAAATAAAAATTATTTACTATCAACAGATTCCAAAACAACTAACAACCGTCTACTGCGAATTAGTTGGTGCAAATCCTACATCTCGACCAAATCCAGCCGATATAATCACACGATGTCGAAAACTTGGTGGTTATTTTAAAAATGATTTAGTCGATGCACTGTTATTCCTCGAAGAAATTCAAATCAAAGATAAAAATGAAAAGAATCGATTCTTTTCAAATCTCACCCCACAATTAGATAATTTCCCCGACAATGTATGTAAACATAAAATATTACCGCAACTGATAACAGCATTTGAATATGGAGACGCGGGTTCAGCGGTATTGGCTCCCATGTTTAAACTGGGACGTCTTCTTGACGAGCCGGAATATCAGAAAAAGATTGTACCGTGTGTTGTAAAATTATTCGCCAGTAATGATCGTGCCACTCGTTCCCGTCTCTTGCAACAATTAGAGCATTTTATTGGACACCTCCAGACGAATACGGTCAATGAACAGATCTTCCCGCAGATTGCACATGGATTCCTCGATACAAATGCAACTATTAGAGAACAAACGGTTAAGGTAGTCTCATTTTATTCATCAGTTTTCTACTGTAGACAGGCGTGAATCGGAACAGGCGGGTGAATAGGGACAAAACGAAAGATGTTATTCATGAGCTTAGTTTAAAAATACTAGACGTAAATGCGAACATATGTCTTCTTTAGGGTCCGTCCACACGACACAAGCTTTACCACCGACTTACTTGCGCAAACCAGTTTGTGCAAGTAAACATGTACGTATGGACGGGAAAAAACGTAGCGACTTACTTGCACAAACCTGGTTTGCGCAGGTAAGTCGGTGGTAAAGCTTGAGCGTGTGGACGGGCCCTTAAACTATAGTAAAATAATTATTCTTTCGGGTAACAATAGCGACTAAGCTTGAAGGATAAAAAATACTAAATACTAAAAAATCAGTTTAGATTGACGTCTTCAAACAGTGCTATTTTTTGTTTCTTAAAACTTTATCTAACAATTATTTATTTTATTGGTGCTCTTATCAATAAATTGTTGTTTAATCGAAATATTAGTTATTTTGAAACATATCTGAGTAATGAAGACTGCAAACTTTTAGTTGTTTTTATTTTTTTAAGAGAAAATAATGAGGACTTAACATTTGGGCTAAGTTGGAGGTTAATAGGGACGGAAAAGGTGTGAATAGGGACGGTAGATACGTTAATAGGGACGTTATATGAAGTATAAAGGGACGAATGTGGGGTGATTAGGGACGAGTGAAGGACGTATTGGAACATAGAACAGAGCACTTTCAAGGTCTTAAAGTCATTCGATATTTTTATAAACATATTCAGCATAACATTTCTTTACTTTATAAACTTTAGATTTTACGTTTATTTTTACACAAAATCATGAAGTATTTTTTTTTTTTTTTGGATAATATGAATACAGAAAATTCGAAATTATCTTATGTTTCAATTTTGGCCGACCCTACGCCCAAATTGTCCCCATTCATCTTTTATCGTCTCTTTTGACCCCAATTTACCATAGAGAAGAAATTCTGTAATTTTTGTTATTTTTTCAAAAACCGCCAATATTTTCAAAATTTTTTGGATACTGTGATAAAGTAACTATCCTCGTGTAAATTTTTAATATATTAAAGATTAGGTACTGATAAAATAAGTACAAAAAAAACGCCGTGAGCAGCGGGGCCCCATCACGGAAGTCTAATTTTTCCCGGTATTTTTTCTTCGGTATTGAATGTCTACAAGCGAAATGTGATTGAAAGTACAAGCGATTTGTCATTTTGATGGTTTCAAAACTAATGATGAGTGTCCGGCTGATCGGGGCTTTAAAGTTTTTAAGGGCTTTTAAGTTTTTAAGGGCTGAATCTCAGCAAATTTCAATTTTGTGCCGATAGCAGTTAGCAGGAAAAAAGCCAATACAATTCGTACGAGGGCATTCCTACCCATGCTAATCTGCCAATTGCCTTTGTGTTTTATTTTTAAATATTAAAAAAGGACCTTAAATACTAAACTGGAAGGCCTTTATGAAGATATTTTTTCTTTCCAAAAAAATCCAAAATTTCTATTTTATAAATAAAATAAAAAATTACATCAATAACATTTTTTAAATTACTTACATATTTATGTATTGCATTTGAAATAAATGATAGTATATACTTCAATTGTTTCTTATATATCAGACATTTTTTTTTCTACATAATCGTGGTCTACGGGTCCGAAAACGGATAGCGCCCCTACTCTCGCCGTTCTTATCGTATAGGCTGTATAAGTCTAATTTTTTCAGTTGAAAAATTCTACTAAAAATACGGTGTGAAATCTGAATTCGTGCCTATTCACTCCTGTCTACGGTATGTATTGATGATAGACTTTGTATATAATTTTTTATAACGTTTTTAGTCAATTATTCATTTGGCGCCAAAATTAAATTATAATAATTTAAACGTAGAAGTATTACGACATTTTGCGCGTTTACAAGCGAAAGATGATCAAGGTGGTATTAGAACGAATACAACGGTCTGTTTAGGGAAAATAGCGCAACATCTTCATCCGCAAATTCGACAAAAAGTTTTAATCTCAGCTTTTATACGAGCCATGAGAGATCCTTTTCCACCTGCCAGAAATGCAGGTATTATATTTAACAACAAAATTTTTTAGGATTTTTATAATATCAAAAATGGAACCTTTTTCAGGTATTTTAGCGTTAGCCGCAACTCAACAATACTTCTTATTAAATGACGTAGCCACTCGTGTTTTGCCCGCTCTATGCCATTTGACTGTAGATCCAGAAAAAATGGTTCGGGATTCAGTTTTTCGAACAATTAAAGGATTTTTGGGAAAATTGGAAAAAGTATCAGAGGATCCTAGCTTACGTGAAAGCATGGGTTAGTTTTTAGTGAAATTTTCTTTCAAAATAGATTCAAGCTAGATATTTTTTTTAACTTTTTGTCTTCCATTAATAGAGGCTGATGTGAATACCGCAACGCCTAGTTTAAGCAATGCAGCGGCTACTTGGGCTGGATGGGCTGTAACAGCAGTCACTGCTAAATTTTATCGTAGTCAATCAGATACCGTTAAATCATCACTTAATCCATTGACTAGTAAGACGCTTAGTAAACCCGGATCGCTTGGTAGGTGCTATATATTAATTTGTATTAAATTTAATTTTAATAAAATGAAATAAATCTTATAAAAACGTTAAATAGTTAGAATTTTATAAAAATGTTAAATAGGTAGGTTATTTAACCCCTGTAGTGACGCTCGTGAACAATTTTTTTTTTTACTTTAACACAATTTTTATGCTGGGTTATGAAACATAATCTTTGGTTAGAAATTATTAGATGGCAGAAACGGATTTTCTCCACTAATCTTTAATATTAATAGTAGCACTTATTTAAAGACAACATATTTTTTGTTAATTAAAATAAAAAAAACGTCATAATGACATTTTAGGGTAATTAAAAGATCACCATAGATAACATCAGTTGTAGATATGTAATTAAAGATTATTACAAATTAATAATGATGTTCCAAGATGGCAATAGAAAGGTTTAACATAAAAATTCTTTAAAGCACTTTAAAACAAAATGGCGATTTACTGAAAATAACAAAAGCGCTACAAAGCAAAATAACCTCAATAAGAATTATTCACAGTAATAATTATTTTTTATATTTTATTCAAGATGAATAACATTATAAAATTTAAGAATTTGAGGATAATATTGCAAATATTGTTTTAAAGAATTTTTTTCTGCCGAAGAACGCACTCTATAGGTATTTACTGTCATTGGCGATACAAATATTCTCACTCGCGCCTTTGGCATGAAACTGGAAGTCAGGTCAAACATTTATCTATACCTCTAATTGGCGATAGAAATCTAGTGACGCACACATAATTTGTTTGTAATAATACGTATTTCTATCGTCAGTTAGATGTGCGTACAATGTTTTACCCATGTTTATCGCCAATAATATAAGTACTAAACAGGTTAGCTGGATTCTGTACTTTTGTGGTTCAGTTTTAAAGTTAATATACATATATATGACGTAGTGACGTAAAATCTAAATATAAAAGAAATTTAAAAAAAAAATATATCAATATTTTTTATCCCAAATCAGCAATTTCTGTTTCTTTTTTTCAAATGTAAGGATTAAAATTTCCATCATTATCTTTTTCGCTATACTGTACTCATTTTCCTTGAAACGGCTAGATGTAAGAAAAGTAGGTAATAAGCCCTTATATATACCAGTAGTAAAAACTTGGAATTGCACAGATTTTGTTGTACCATTGAATAAAAGTATATGTATGCCTTAAAACTTGTCACATTAAGGTAGTTCTATTGAAATATGTAAGCATACAAAGTTGTGATTTAATATTACTAATACCAGTATTAAAGTGGTGTTGGTTATTGTTTCTTTTTTTCATACTAGCCATACTCAACAATTTTGATACCAACAGAGTACCTAATACACATACACATATAGTATAGCTGTATTAGTGAGTTATAAACAAAATAATGATCAAAAAACCTTTTTGTATAGTTTTTTTTATATTATCTGAGAAAGTAAACAGTGAATCGTCTTCAAATTATGTAGTACTTTTGTTTACATATATAACGATCAAAATGGTAAAAGTATTTATATTTGTATAATAAAAATTATAGTAAAAAAAATGTTTTTTTAAGAAAAAGCTTTTATTTAAAAATGAGCTAAAACAAATAAAATAATTTTTGAGTGAAGTTTGAAGCAATATGCAACATAATTTATAAAAGCTTGAGGCTTTATCATTAGTTATTTCTGTTTTGGATGATTTGGATATAAGTATAAGTATAGCTATTTTACTTTTCAGTAGTTACCAAACTTAATTAAACGCCTCAAGCTTTTATAAATTATGTTGCATATTGCTTCAAACTTCACTCAAAAATTATTTTATTTTTTTAAGCTCATTTTTAAATAAAAGCTTTTTCTTAAAAAAACATTTTTTTTACTATAATTTATTTTCTACTTTTTAGTCTGATCACAATTAATTTAAAAAAAAGAATTAAAAAAGTAACTTTTTTACCTATATTTTAATCGGTTAATTTACCCCATGGAAGAAGGAGAGGTATATAATATTGTAAAGGAAGGAGCATTTTCCAAAATACTGATCAACATATTATGAATATTAAACGTGCGTATTATGAATGACGTCATTTTGTAAATATACAGTAACGGTTTTAATTTAATTAAAACATTGCCATTGCTTTTAAAATAATATATTTAGTATATTTTTCTTATAATTGTGATTTCTATATAAAAACATAAACAATTAATCAATTATTTTTAATATCTGTTCTATTTAATTCAATAATCAACACCTTAAGAATGCTGCTTAATTGCCTACTAAATTATTGTATTTTTTAACGGTGCTTAAAGAATATTATAAATTACCATAAACTGAAAACAAAAATTGCTCAAATTAATCGATTATTTACAATTTATAACAATTTTTGTAAAAAGATTACGTTTTGGTTTATAATTTTCCATCACTAATAAGACATATCTTTTTGATAAAAGTAGACACAAACATAAATAAAACTATACAGTTATTAAATTATCACTTTATTAATAAATAAATAAATACAAACAAAATACATAATCTTGAAGTTAAATTTTTATATGCTCATTAATTTTACATATAAGACGCTACTGAAATGAAGGGTTAATCTAACCTATATTTTAATTTTTACATAATTTTATTTTTTACAATATTTTTAAAATTTTTGTCGTTATTATCACATATTTTAACTAAAAAACGAATTCCTTATTTACGTAGAATGATTCCTTTTTCGATATTTCCTTTACTTTGTGTAATGTCAAAATTGGTATTTTTCCGCTTATTATAAACCTGTTTTTTTAAATGAAAAATGTAGAAAAATTAACAAATTTTCCCTAGAAATGGTTGCATTTATTGATCAATACAATATTTACTTACCCAAATATTATATTTACGGTGTATTACGTTTACTAATTTTATTTTAAATTTAATTTTTTGTAGGACTGGATGTTTAGTGCTTATTTGCACGTGTTATAGTGTATATTTACTCTTTTGTTTTTTATTTTTTGTGGTACATTCAAAAGAAGCTACGTATTCATTCTAACATATCATATTAAACTATATCTTGTCCCTCTCTTAAGAAATAGTCTCCATCCATATTCTTCTATATCAATGATTTACCCTAATCAGACATAACTATGGAAACAAAAAATTGCAATGTAAAATCAATGGACAATATTTGACAATTCGAACTGTCAAAAAGTTGCACAGGACTAAAAATCAACAATTTTTGTTTTGGAGCGATTTAGGACAAAACTAATTATACAATATTGCATTGTCATCAAGGTTAGACACGTATGCAAAATTTGAAACCTCTAGCTCAATTAGAACCTGCCTAAATTTTGATTCAAGATTTGATCTAAACCAACATACTAACATAGCAAGTTAAATAAAAGCTTTTAATAAAATATAAGTGAAACCAACCTATAATTAATAATGTAATTTAAATGGAGTAGCGAATTTCGACGTACACTTTTAAATCGATTTTCTCTATTTTTATACAACAAATAATTTTTTTATCAGAATAAATTATAATCAGCACACCTTGAATAATAAATACACAAAATTTAGAAATTTTCGTATTTCCCCCGATAGAAATACCTTAAACGCCAGGCCCCACAGTAGTTTCTTTTTATCTTTTTTTTTTAAACAAAATTTAAACAGTTATATATTTTCTAATTAAACAGAACAACCTAGTAGTAGTAGCATTTCGACCACTACTTCAAGTGTTACATCAATGACTTCATTAGAGCAAGAAGAGAGTAAAGGTAATGATTCAGTATCAGATTATGATGACCACTGGGGCGAAAATGAAAATTGGGGTGATATGGACGCACCAGCTGAAGGAAAGACGACCACAACAGCAGCAAATCGTCAAATTTCTAATAGTACTGACGGTTGGGATAATGAAGAGTGGGGAAGTCTAGAAGAAGAACCTGTGGTATGCATATCTATCGATATATTTTAATTTCATGATTTTATTCGTGTATTTCTTTGTAGGCTGAATTGGGTTCACCTAGCGAAACTTGGAATAATACTGATTTCGCTCCCGTTCCAGAAGATTCTTTAGCAAATCCAACAAATGTAGGTAATGAAAATACGGGGCGACCATCAGGTGATACTATTCATCGAATACCACACAAATCACAGTCTAGTTGGGAGGATTGTGAATTTGAACCACTAGAAACTTCAGGTATGTAAATTATTATTTTTAAAACAGGTATATGTATACTACAAATTTTTAAAAGTTGCCGTTTGATCCCATTATAATACTAGTGTAGTTTTGCTCATGTCTCTGACACTCTCCATATACCTTTTGTAAAAAAAGATGTACCGTTTACTGTCGCTGCTGTAACTAATATACGAGATGGCGATGATGGTACTTGTAGGATAGTGTCCCAATTAGAGATGTCGATTCTCCAAAAAAAGATCGATTTTTGGATCGATTTAAATCGTTTTATATTATACTTGGATCGTTTTATATTATACTTGGAAAGACGATGAGCTAACGTGGATTGGTGAAAGTAGGAAAAAATTGGAGTGATGCAACTGAATATATAGAACGAATATCACGGAATGAACCAAGTTTATTTAAAAATTTCAAACAAACTGACAAAAAACTTTTCTAAATATGTAAGTCCTTTTGTAGAAGAGGCATCACTTGGAACATGGGTGGTCTGCCTTTCTTTTTTGCATTCATGGTCTTTCATAGTAGTACACATAGTACATATGGTAGGTACAGATATGGTTATATGGTTATATGGTATACATAATATTGGCTATTGGCACATTGGATACTACTGGAACTAATTAGGAAAGATAATGCGTATATAGTTATACATACGAGTATAGCCACATGGGGAGTTTTACCCATTGTTATCACAACGGGTAAAAAGTAACAACTAACAATAATATTTTTGGTGTTTCCTTTTAATACATGTTTCTTTGTAGAATTAAAATAAAAATGAAATTATTTTTCAAAAAAATCGGTTGTCGATCTCTTACTTTTAATAATCGATTCATGAATCGATTCAAATGAAAAAAATCGAAAAAAAAATCGATTTTTTAAGCTTCGATTAATCGATTTAAAATCGACATCTCTAGTCCCAATATTGTCTAAAATAGAGTCGGAACATGAGTCTTGACAGTTCGCTATTTTTCATCAAAGGTTCATCTAAAATAAACTGGAAATCAATCAAATATTTAAAAAAATAATTCAATTCAATCTAGAAAGAATGATTAAGGTAGTTATCGCGACATTCATCTTTTCGACAGAATAGTTTCAAATTTTAATAGTATAAAGAAGAATGCTATATCTGATTGTCCTTGTAGTTTGGGAAAGATTCATCGCTTCTGAGTTAAGATAATTAGGGCTAAAGTTTGTATCTACTCCATGTATTAGATCTCAAAATTCTGACTACGTACCCTTATTTTGTATTTAACAATATAATGACTTGACAGAATTCAATAAGAAACTAGGGAAAGAAAGATTAATAAGTCTTGAATGTAAAGAAAAAATTGAATTATTTGTTGATCGTTTTGTATTGATGATATCACCAGAGAAATTACAGTATTTTAATAAGAATTTAACATCGACACAGATGTAGATAAAAAGGTTCTTTTTAGCTTGCGCCCGTAATACCTCCCTTATTAGTAAGTTTGGGAAAAAAGTTTATATAAAAAGGCACTACCAACTGAATTCTGAACCACCTGTATATACAGGAAGGATTCTTTTTATAATACACGTGCGAGAAAGAAATAAACATATTTCGTAATCTTTTTAAGAAAGAAAGAAATATATTTTTTATTCCTTTTAAGCATGTACTACGAATATATAATTTGTATACAGGATGTTTCATGTATTAAATATGAAATGCATTTTTAATACGGAAAATATTTATTTTTTATAGAAGTATATTTTATAACTATTTATTAAATATTTTGCACTAAAATGTATTGCAAACAATTATCGTATACATTTGTATTCTATACACATCGAAATCGCAAGTCATAGTTATCAACCTGTATATTCGGAATTTGTATTTAAAAAGAGATAGAAATATAATTACATTTCTATCTGATCAGAATGTATTATAAAAAGAATCATTGCTGTATAGCTTGTAATTTCATCATGAGTGATAAAGTGATGTTAAACTGCAACTTTAAAAAAAATCTACTACATATTACTCTATCTAACCCAGTACTTTATATTTCTACCGATTTAAATTGAAAAATAATTATTAGGTACGAATAAATTTGAAGAAGCGAGAAAAAAGAGAGAAGAGAGAAAATTACAGAGACAAAAAGAATTAGAAGCAAGACGAGCTAGTCGAACAGCTGGTGGACCAATGAAATTAGGTGCTAAAAAGATGTAATATATTTTCAATCATAAATAGCAAAAACTAATTAATTAAAATATTTGAATAAGTACAATTTCTCTATATTATTTCATTTTAACTGTGATGTATAACTTTGTCAGCAACATCCATATCAAAAAGAATAGATCTGTAAGCAGCTACGTTTAAGGTGTAGAATTTAACAAAATATTACTAAAGAAATTTTTTATCGCTTTTAAAATAAAAAGTTATTTATTGTGATTATATAATTATATAAATGATTGCATAAATTTATATTAAAAAAATCCTATTCATTATTTTAAAAATTTTATAATTATTAATAATTTTTAATTTTTATTTACTTTTTAAAAGAAAAAGAAACAACAAAATACTTGATTAATGTGTTGTAAATATACCATTTTTTTTTTATAGATTTAATGTATTTCTGATATACTATTAAACTTAATATGCAGGGTTGTAATCAAAGATGGATGTGAAAGATTAATAATTTAATGTCATTAGGTTTTAATGAAATGTGGTAAATGGTACCAAAAATATATGTTAAAAAAATATGTTGTTTATTTAAATGTTTTATTCGTAACAATTATCGAAGTTACAGTGTAAATCGATGATGAATTTGCATTATTTTATAATTACACTTTTAAAAAAATACAGTTTTTGATGTCTTAAACATAATGAATGTCAATATAAAATATTTGAAGCGGGAAATTTCAATATTAGTTCATATTTACATTCTTCAAACCTCAATGTTAAACTCGATTTAATGTCAATTTGATACAAATGTGTTTATGATCAAAATAAAGAAACTACCTATCCTCAAATTTTTTTATTAATGTAAAATGTAGTTACTGTAAATCTAAGAATGTGCTTTTAAAAAAAATGTTTATTTTTGGTTTTATGAATATTTAAAAAAAATACTGTTTCAATTAAAAACTCTTAATATTTGAAAATAATTAATTTAGGGCAGTTTCTTTATTATATTCACCCGAGTCACCGAATAAAATTGGTTTGAGAATTTTGAAATTGGAATTCTAATACACATGATATTTCAGAAAATTAAAAATTATACCTATAAAGACTGTTTTTAAATGCCTGAATAAAGAAAAAAATACTTATGATAATTCGACACCAAACTTTATGAATCCCCCTTTAAAGAAGCGTTTGTTTAAAGTGTTTTTTTGGGTATAGAAGAGTCAATTAACTATTAGAAAAAATATGCTTTAAAAATGGGCTTTTTTAAAAATTTTAATGTTTATGTATTAAATGGTAATTTTGTTGTCAAAAACTAAAACTTGTAATAGCTTGTAAATAGCCAAATAAAAAACTCTGACACCTTCTTCTCTAAAGTGCATAGTTTTTGGAAAAACTTTGAGTACCACTGATTACATTCAAGTTATAATCGAAAGAAAAAAATTTTAAGACAATCCAACAGTACACTTTTAACTCGTGAGCAATATCAAAATTGAAATAGAATCATATGCCTTACTCTTTTTACGTATATGCAAATTTTATTATGTAAAAAAAATAAAATATATGATTCTATTTCAAGTTGCTTACAACTAGTCAAAAAAATATATAACACAGAACACTAGAAAGAAAGTAAACACAAAATTCTGTAACTCGTCTGGCGTCTTTTGGTGAGATGTTATATCACTACTGTACATTCAGTCGTACATCAGCTCTACAAGAGCAAACAAGCATTGTTACTTCGTGTCTATACATTGTTATTTCGTGGTTAGTCATTGTTACCAGATACATACCTATATCCAGTAGTTCTACAGTACATACATATGTGTTCGCTGCAGAGTACATACATACTACTTAGTACCAATCACAAATACAAACATACAAACATCACACATACAAACACAAACACTGAATATGTCCAAAGTCCAATTTGACAAAAATTCTAGAATGTTCTATTCGTCAACTAACAAAGATATCGAAACATCAATTGAACCATTTAATTGGTCATCGAATAAAAGATGGAATATCATATTTTGATAAATGTTCTAGAATATTCTATTCGTCAAATAGCAAAAATTGTTTGTCAAAATGGGACATTTGGTTTACATTAGTTTAATTTCGGTTGAACAATTAAGTGGTGCAATCGATTTTCCAATATCTTTGTTAGTTGACAAATAGAATATTCTAGAACATTTCCGAAAATGTGCTATTTGGTCTCTTTTTTGGTAGTCAATGCAATGGCGACGTCTGTTTTTGAATATCTTTGCTAGTTGACGAATAGAATATTCCAGAACATTTGTCAAAATGTGTAATTTGACTTCTTTTTCAATGGACAATTAAATGGTACAATTGATTTTTCAATATCTTTTCTAGTTAACAAATAGAACATTCTAGAATTTTTTCAAACTACACTGTTTAATCTCATTTTTAGTGACCAGTTCAACGGTGAAGTCTGTTTTTTGATATCTCTGCTAGTTGACGATTAAAATATTCTAGAATTTTACGTTACTCATTTTGCATATTACGTGTACGGAATATGTGCATATGTATATACCTGCAGTGAAATTTTAAAATTTTTAGAGGCTACGAGACCCTCAGACAAACAACATATTTGTGAGAGGAGAATCCCACTAAATCGCTGACGTCACTACGTAAAATCGGAGTATGTACCATTGGATGTCCATTGTATATTGTTTTTTCAAGTTCAATGAACGCTTATATTAATGATTTAAAAACGTGGTTTAAAAATTTCAATACTGATTTTCTCAAAAACTATGCATAAGAAAAATTTAATAAGGATATTAGTTTTGTTTTTTCTTATATCAAAATCACGCTGTGAACTGTGTAAAAGAGTAACAAAATTTCAGTCCATTACGACACACGTAAAATTAGTCATTTATTGTTTAGAGAGAGTTTATTAAAACTTGCTTATGAATTGTTTTATAGCAACGTAAATTACGTTGGATTATAATGGGTTAAGCAATCTTGGCAAAACAAATCATAATAATATTTATAAAGCAGCGTTTTCACTAAATTGGGGGAATAGAGGTAGTTAAGAATAACTAACAATTCATATAGTATTGTAGCCTTGAAAAATATTAAGAAAGAAGATAAATACTTTACAGTCCGCGTTCGCCACATCTGCGAATAGCCACAACAACCGTAGAAGCCGATCGCGATCAGTAATCACACGTATGTACAACATTACCGCAGGCAGGTATTGACTTACAACAAACACACTCTCTGTGTGTTGGTTTTTGTAAACATTTATAAAAAAATAATAACATAAACATGACACTTAAAAATATAATTTTATATTATCATTTATTTTTTTATTTTGTTTTTTATGAATGCGTACATTTCAATACAATCACAAAAATCAGTGTGTTTGTCTGTTATTGATGTTGTTGTATTAAAAATATGTGTATGTTTACACATATTGAATCATTTCCTGAGTTTATTTATTTATTTATTTTTTTTTTTTGATTCTTAAAAAATATTGCCGGTGCCTGGGGAAATTTACTGTAAAAGTGCGTGGACTGTATAGTGTTAATAAAAGGCAGCATTATTTTAATAAAACTTAAACAAAAACAACTGTAAATATGACATTTAATAAATATTATTTAGTCTTTTTGAAAACTCATTTTGTACATTTATAATCTAAAATTTTATAAAAATTAGGTTTGATAGAGTTTGGCTTACTTTACAGGCGTGTTATACAACTGCATATACAGAAATACTCAATCTTTTTCGTTAGCATGACTCGCGCATATTCAGTGTATTCTTCTTATTTTTGAAAAAATCCCAGACGCCATTATATATAATCAGGTTCGAAACAATGTACTTATTCCACATGGAAATTTAATAGTTTTAAAAAAAAATTAAATACGTAAATTAGTTTCTACAGAACCAAATTAAAATAATTAATATTAACATAGTAACATGGAACAAAAGCGTAAACTGTATGCGTTTGAAGTGAAACTTCTTACATGTAAACTTTTTTCGTACAACACTGATTTATTCAATCATTTGTATATTTCCATATTTTAAAAATGATAGATGGCTTCTGTAATTATTTGAACTACAAAATGAATACAATTTACTCAAGACGCACATAATACTTTTACTAACATTCCATTAGCGATGCCAACAATTTCGTGACGCTATCTGTACCGCGCGATAAGAAGTTTCACTTAAATCACCTTTAGAGATATGTATTTAATTCAGTTTCAACGTTTTAGAATACAATTTACAATGTGCTAGAACATATAGTAGCGTATGCTATTTTGATACAAATCACAATTACTTACCCCAATCACTAATATGTAATTCGTTTTGTAAAAGAACTGAATCATTAAGCTAAATGAAACATGTAAATAAACTTATCGAGTATTTTGTCTGATAAATAATTATGAATTAATTATTCAAAATGTAGAAAACAAAATTACATATAATATAGAAAAGCAAATGAATGATCAAAATAAAATAGAGATTTACCAAAAGTTCCCATAAATAATTATAAATATTAATTTTTATTAATCTTAACATTTTGAAAATTACTGTACAGATGTATTTCTTTATTGTGCGTTAAAATTTTAAAGTCTTTCTTATTTTGTAAATTGCATTGTTTAAAAATAAAACAAAATGTATTATTTTAAATTTAATATTCTTTTATTAAAATTATTTGACAAGATATACATTTTTTTTTGTACAATTTCGTATAATTTTTTTTTAGCAATAAGTTTTCTCTAAATCAACATTGATATAAAATAATTACTTATAAAATAAACAAAATAAATGAAGCAGAACATTATTTAAAAGAAAGCTAGATTCTTTAACGGTAAATAGTTTATTAGAAAATTTCTTATTAACGTCACGCGCTTAGACGTACACTAATTTTTAATAGATTATTTTGTCAACCAAGCTTTTTAATCGCAGACAGAATATGTTCGAGCGACATACTTGATAACAGTATGGCCATTGCAAGCAGGGCAGAGCCCTGAACAGGTCATATTTTAAATGAGTAACCGTAGTAACTCAATAAAGAACGTATACAGTAGAACCTCTGATTACGGACACCTCTTTTAACCGGACCCCTCCTATAGACGGATAAATTTGTTATAACGGTGGCATGCTATACTAAAATCAATGCATTCAGCACTCTCTTAAGCAGGCCCTCTGTTAACCGGACGCGGACACAATATTATTTGACGAAGACATATTATTTAGTACATTATTACCTCCATTAACCGCACGCGAGTACGTCTAGTGCTAGGTATAATGATATGGATTAGGTATAATTGTTCATGTTTTAACTTGTTAACAATGATTCTGATGTGACGATACATTTGTAAAGGTTATATTTTTGTATAAGTACCTAAATTCGTCTATAAAATTGATTTGAATTAAAAAATTAGTTATGAATACTACATTATTTACTGCCCCTGTTAAGCGAAACACCTCCATTGGTCGAACAAATTCTTGCGTGACACTGCTGTTCGGTTAACAGAGGTTCTACTGTATAAATTCAATGTATTTGACCTGTTAATCGCGTCAACCAATCAAAAATTAGACCTACCACGTCCACGAATCCGTATTTCTTACCTCCGAAATAAAACATTAAACTTTAGACCTCCAATGGTTTTATGGAAGTGTCAACAAGTCGGTTTTTTAAATTAACTCAATGTACATCTAAATGTCCGACATAATACTGGTCATAGTAAACTGTTTTATAAGTAGAAATGCACTAATTTTTGGTCAATTATTCAGCTTACAAACCTCAAAATAACCAGCGTTCTTTTATAAATTAAAATGCTTTAAAATGAGCGGAAAATTACTTCGTACATTATCGGCTCACTTCGTTTATCACCTCGTGCGTCTTTTGCTCTACATTTTTTTTTTTTTTATCAAAAAACATTTCAACTAAGATAAAAGCATGAAATGTTAATTCTACAAATTCGAACAGTCTTGTTATTTTCGTGCAAAGAAGAATCAAAAGTTCTCATTTAAACTCTGTAAAAACTGCGAAACTAAATTTATCCCAAAACCCGTAAATACTCCAAAGTCCTAAACGATTTAATCCAGTTCCAGGATCTTGATTGTGATCAGCTATTTTACATTTATTTAATTTTGAAAAAATACTTTTATTTCGCAAAAACAAAAGAAGAAACATATAAAAAAAAAAAAAAAAACTTCCGAGGCGTCAATACTACTCTAAACCAAAACTGAAAAATAAAATATTTTTGAGGCCATTTTTAATAAAAACTAAATCAAATATTCAATATAACTAAAATTTTTGATTGAAAAGTGGCAAAATAACATTTTTTAAAAATTTTATATAAAGTAAGCGTGCAACTAAAAGCATAATATTTTTTATTTTTTGATTATTATTGCTCTTTAATGACCTCAAAAAGTGATTTTAAAATTTTACAGTTTTGATTTTTTCATAGTATTGACGGCTAATTGTCAGGATGGTGGCTTATTTGCTGTCATATCAAAACGTATACACATTGAGTTAGCATTACCAGGTTCAAGTTTATAGCCTAACGATTCGTAAAATGGAATTAATTTATCCTTACAGTCTAACGTCATTTTGTAACAACCTAAGACTTTTGAAAGAAGAGTCACGGTTACTACAATCCTGTAAATAAAAAGAAATACATTTTAAATAATTATATTAAATACTTTAATAATAAAAAAATTTCGTCAAGTGCGTGTTTTTGACACGCATTAAGTAATGTCACCTCAGTGAAAGTGTTAATTTATAATTTTTTGGCTCGTTTTTTAAGTACAGTGAGAGTGACAGCCCTCTTGCGTTTATTCAATATATGCATGTACAACTCTATAATACAGTAAGAATACAGCCTTCTTGCGTTTATTCAATATATGCATGTACAACTCTGTACTTATTATATATTATTATTATTATTATTAATTTTTCCCCCACTATAATCACACAACGAGATTAATATGTCATCCTTCGGTGGCATAAAAAGGCTGTAAACAGATTTATGCGATAATAACCGTTTACTGATCCACAAATGATAATTTACCATGCATCCCATTTTCAACGGTTTTGTAGGTAAAGTACATGAAGGATTCAGAAAAAAAAATTAACCCATTATGAACACATAATAACCCTTGCATATTTTTACTTATCGTTTTTTAATACAATTTTACAGTCAGAATGGAATTCTTGAGTAAATTCCAAAAAAAAATCCCTATATCCTTTCCAGGGTAACAGTAAAATTAGTGGTAATTTTGTAATTAGTAAAATAATTTTGAAATTTCATTATAACTGGGTTTGAGACTTTTCATTTCTTATTGACGACGCAAAGATTCTCACTCGCGCCTCTGGTGGTAAAATTGAAACTAGCATCAAGTAAAAATATACGTATGCGATTAATGGGGGATATAAAATCTAGTAATCCGCTGATAATTTGTTTAGTACATTTTTCTATCGACAATTAAACGTATACAGAAATTTTTACTTGATACAGTTTCTAATTTAAAAAACCAGGAGCGCTCGTGTAATCTTTCCGTCGCCAATACAGCTAACTGCACTGGATTACTAACCAATTTTCGCTATTAACTCTTGGAGTGTATAACGCGCAACGCCATATGAATTTCTGAAAATGCTGTTTTGGGTAAAACTAATTTTTTTAAATTTTAAAGGAGACATTTAGAAGAAAGATTAAAAAACTTTATTCTAGTAGATTTTCCAGTAGATTTTTTTCTTAAAAAAAAGCTCTAAAAACTACAAAATTATTTTAACTGGAAAAAAATTTGGGTCTGAATAACCTCCAGTACACACCAAGAGTTAAAATCAGGGTCGGATCCAGAGGGGGGGGTAGCGAGGGCACGTGCTTTTTGGGGCCAAAATGTTGAATTTGACATTTTTTTTTTTTTGCTCGTCACTTGAAGTGAACTATTTTTTATAGGGTCCAAGTAAAAAAGGAATATTTATTTCTCATTTTAGGGAAAGGCGGAATTTTTTCACGGTGCCCCAGGCGGCACTTAGGATAAGTCCGACTCTGGTTCAAATTCATGCTGAAATATTTTAATGATAATTTTTACTCCAAGAGAAAGAAATAAGTATGTATAAAGAAAAATATTCCATCCTTATATTTTTAACATCACATTCGCTAATAAAATACATTGCTTATAACGTTAACTCTCTCACGATAATATTAACACTTTCAGTAGGCTAGTTATGACAATAAACTTCGATTTTTGATATAAAAACTAAGTGATGAGGTTTGTTAGGGTTACCCTTTGCCCGAAGGTTAGGCCAGTTTTGACAATAAACTTCGATTTTTGATATAAATATATTTCACCAATATTTCGCCAAATACAATATATCTGAATTTCATGAAAACTTAAATACAAGTTTAACGATCGATATCTCGAAAACTAAGGCGAATTTCAAAATTTTTTACTCTTTATTTTTTGCTTAGAATGCCAA
The DNA here is from genome assembly GCA_035578155.1 of Brachynemurus nebulosus. Taxonomy (NCBI): domain Eukaryota; kingdom Metazoa; phylum Arthropoda; class Insecta; order Neuroptera; family Myrmeleontidae; genus Brachynemurus; species Brachynemurus nebulosus. The sequence continues at coordinate 164,826,763 of JAPWDM010000001.1, forward strand.
AATCTATCAGATCCGCTTGTCAAATTTTGTCGCCTCGGATATCGTACTCGTGCCCACATCCCATACATACAATATATTGGAATTCAAAAACAAGTTTAACTCGAAAACGAAGCGAGATATCGAAAAATTTTATTCTTGTTTTTCATTTTATTTTGTCAAGTTCTATAAGGAAGTGTCATCAAATCTTGGCGCCGTACTTATCGTAGTCTTGCCCTACATTCGAATTATACTTACAATTTTCCAAGCTGTTTTCCTCTATATGTGTTATTAACGACAACATCTTCTAGTCGGGCCCTTAAGCCACAATCGTGAATAAATTTTAATTCTGTTACGAGGGAAGCAGCTCCAATCACACGACCAATGCGAGTATCCTCAATTACCGTAATATAGTAACAACCGGCTGATTTCATCTCAAAAAATCGTCCTAAAATTATTTTATTTTAATTTTGAAAATTTTTTTATTCAAAATTTTTGAAAAAATTCTTACGTAGAAAATCCTCCTTGGTAACATTTCCAACAGCTGTTAGCTGAGATAGTAATTCAACAAAACCTTTATCGTAATCATTCGTTGATAGTGGCCTTACGAGTAACCATGGTTCACCGGGAGACACAGCACTGATCGGTGGTGAAAATTTAACACCCGACTCATCAAAATTTAATTTTTGTAACAATGCTGGATCGTACAGCAAATTAGTGCCCTCCATGTTCTAAAACAATATACAATTTTACCAATTATTGATGTGAGCAATCCATATGGTATTAGGAAATAGTGGTAAAAATGCGTTAAAATTTACAACAATTGATTTTACAATAATATAAATAATTATGATAACAATAATAAAATAATACCTTCATCACCATCGCCGTAATTGAAAAGATAGGCAGGTCACCTGCCCTTAAGATATTCAAATGACCACACAAGAGGAAGGTGGTACACGACGTACACGACCTGCCTTGATATTAAAGTTTAATTATTATAAAATCTTATTAAAATAGTTTTTCAATCCATTCTAACGGTACACGCATACACGTTGTTACATTTCAAAATATGTGACATTGAAAGTACAATCAAGACACGCCTGCGCTTGAAAAAATGTGTACAAAAAATTATTGAAATTTTATGCATTTTTTTTAAATTTCTAAATAAAATACAATTTTGCATACAAATATTCATTCAATATTTTTGTATACATACCTATTATGTTACATTGCAATATGATTGCAATCTAAACATAAAATTTCTGTGTTCGATTATAATTTTAATAGTCCAAGAGGTGATCGTCAAAAATTTTTGAGAACTTTCTTACTTTATAAGTTTTAGCGAATTTCCATTCTGGAAATTCAGCTACTATAGTAGCTCTTATGGTAAGACTTATTTTATTTTATTTTAGTACGCGCGACTTGAGATGTCATTTGCGTCCCCTATAAGCTAGAGTCCCTATACGGAACACGAGTTTTAATATCATTTTTTTTTTTCATTAAGATTTCGCCTAAAGTAAATTGAAAACAAATTAAATATTTTAAAAAAAATATATAAAGAATAATTAACTAAATTTGAAAAACTTTTTAATTGTTCATTAACTCATAACTTATTAACAATAATTATGTACGCAAATATATTTACTCAAATATGTGATAATTAATTTTGACATTTATTTGATGAAAAACGGCTGTATTGTCCCGACTCTATTTAGTATAGGGACTCTACTATGTATAAAATTTATCTGGGATGTATAAGCTTTTCTACTACGGTTATTAAGAAGTTTGTAGATTTCTTGTATTTTCGCAAGCTATCGCTACTTCTATCAACTTTAAGGTCGCATTCGCACGAGAGTTAAAAAAGCGTGGCGTTAAAACACGACGTTGGCGCTTTTAAAACTTTTTCAATATGTCTGTTCAAATGAGCGCTTTAAAATCACTTTTTTATCTCGTTTCTCGCTGCAATAGAACGTAAAATGAATTCAAATAAATTACTAGCGATAGGGATTTCTGTTGCAAGAAGGCGAAAAAAGAAACAAAAGACATTGCCGGTGTATCCTCTAAATGACAAGCGATATTTAAAAGGACAATTTGTGATACTTTACGAAGATTTGAGACAGTGGCCTGATAAATTTTTTAATTATTTTCGAATGTCTATAAGTACATTCTACAAACTGTTGGAAATTGTGGGGCTTCGAATAACTCTGATAATTTTTTAGTTACTTCTTCCCAGGCATCAGTTTTCATTGATTTACTGGCCTACTATGGCAATGATTTTGCATATAGCAAAAGCCGAGATTCGACCTCTGTAATCAACTCTTTAGGATCTACAGCCCATAACCCTAACGGGGCGTAATAACCCTGTCTTAACACAGATAAAAAAGATACAAATAGTGGACATGTACAAATATACACGATCTGATGAAGCGCTGGCGCTTTTTTAGCTCTCATCTGAACAGAAGCAAGAAATTCCGTAAGGTACATTCGACATAACGCTCACAGCCCAGCGCTTAAAATAAAACACAGCTCGATAAAAAACGTCGCGTTTTAAAAGCGCTGGCGTATGAATAAATACTTGAATACCCGTCTGTTTCATTTCAACGCTTTTTTAACGGACGTTGATAAAGCTCTCGTGCGAATGAGGTCTAATAGCCCGTTTACATTATTCCAGTAGCATTCCAGTCCAGTGATCGAAGCCAGCGTTGGAATGTCACTGAAATAATGTAGACCGGCACTGGAATGCACTGGAATGTACCCATTCCAGTAAGCAATCCAGTCCAGTGACTGGATCGACGGTCTACTTTTCATTCCAGTTAGCCCATTCCAGCGCCAGTGTAAACGGCCAATCCAGTGCTGGATTAAACGTTGAATAGTGAATAAGCATTGTTGTTTTTTGTAATGTAATTGAATGATTGAAATGGACCATTGAATGACTGGAATAATATAAACGATATAATCCAGTCCAGCACTGGAAGCTTTTCTACTACAGTTAAGAAGTTTACAGATTTCTTGTATTTTCGCCAGCTATCACTTTCGCTACTTCTATCACCTTAAAAAAAAAACGATAACACTTTTGACGATCGTATCTTGGACTATAATATTGTATGTGCTAAAGTGCGGCGTAAATCGCGTAAATTACAAAGATACAACAATGGGCAAAATTATTGTATGTATTTATCGTTTTATTTAAATAATAATAAACTGCTTTTGTATAGTGAGATATTATTAATTATTAAATAATTATAATTTACCTAAGTATATTAGCAAAAATTTATTTCAGATACCACTTTCTACACTTCAAAAAGGAAAAAACCTGTATTTTCTCTTAACATGATTTTTAATATTTTATCAAAGTTTTTTTTTTTTTTCTTTTTAAATGTTTTAAAGTATAATAATGATAAGGTCTGATAAAAGGTAAAATATATACCTATTATCAAAAGAAATAAAGCGTAATAAAATTTTTAAAAATTACACATCGAGGGAATTTTTTGAAAAAGTTTCCAATTATAGCAAAATGATAAAATTATAAAGTTGATTTTTTTAATCCTTAAACTAATAAGGATAAAAAAAATTTCAAATTTAGTATTTTGTAGTTATAATGGATTTATACAAGTTGTAAATGTTACTTGAATATAAAGGTGAAAGTACGCCTCTAGGCAAAAACTTATTGAACAAGTAAAACTACTTTAAAATGTTTATTGTCTGGTATTTTTATCATTTTCTATTTATATGTATACATAAGCAAGAAACAATACGTATTCAAATATTATAACATACGACACGACGTATATGTAAAAATAAAAATAAGCAAAGAAAACTTAAAAAATTAAGCTAATAATATCAAGAAGGTCAATAACTAAAGCAAAATGACCTTATCGATTTAATAATATTTAATTTTTTGCTACGCTGATACTTACATTCTTGTATTTAGCTCGTTATCACAAAAAACAATTTGTTAAATTTTTTGTATCGCGCAAACATTCTCGCAAAATTATAAATAAAAATAAAAACAATGACATCTTGAGATATTTTTAAACTTTTAACACTTATTATTTATTATTTCTTAAAAACGGTTTTTTAAATTTCAAAATCCATGTTTGTATTATGTATATTTTTTGAAAATTGCAATGTACCTCGTCGTGTAGATAGTTACAGTGGAACCTGTTTCAACCGGACAGCATCTTTACGCAAAAATTACCATTGAAATATGACAATAGCTAATTTTGCGCCCTTTAGCAAACGAAGTGGAGCACTATAAATAACTGACTTTGTCTAGAATTTCGGAATATTTGATTTAAAAGAAATTTTCCCAGAAAATGCTGTCCGGTTAAGAGAGGTTCCACTGTAGATATTAAAACAGCAATTTTTGAATTTTTGTCTGCATGTCTATGCATACATCACGCAAAATTACTGGATGGATTTTAATGACATTTAATATATGGTGATAACTTATTATTTAAGTCAACATATAGAATCCACAGGAGCTATAATATTTTACAGATTTGAATGAAAGTTTGAAGTTAGTAGCTTATGTTCAAAATCAAAAAATAAATATAAATATCTTCTATTAAAAATAAATAAATAAATATAAGTACCTTCACACTGATTTTACACTAACACGCCGCGCGAACGTCAGGGACATAGCTAGTAAATACATAAATACAAAAAAAATATTCTTGATTATGTAGTTATTTTTATTATAAAATATTGAAACAATATATATACAATTTCATAAAAAAATTATAACTCATTCATCTTAAATATATCGGCATTAACATTTTCTGGCACAATTTTAGCAACTTTCCTTGATTCTTTTACTAATGTTTCCGGACACTGCATTTCAGTCCAGCTAATCGGGACCATCTGAATACCAGCCTGCGACAATGCTATTGCAACACCTAATTCGTTTTCAGCTGTCGATAAATGATAAGTGTGAACTTCCGTTATTGGCATCTAAAGTGTGTTAGTTAAGTACAAATATACAAAGCATTCTTCTTAGCGGAAATCAGTCAATAATTTAAAAAAGAAATAATTTTAAGTAAAAAAAAATAGTTTTTTAAAGCACACTTTTATTTAAAAATGAATTAAAATGTATAAAATAACTTTTGAGTGAAGTTTGAAGCAATGTGCAACATAATTTATAAAATCTTGAGGCCCTATTATTAATTATTTTCATTTCAGATGTGAGGAGCTACTTTGCTCCTTAGTAGTTACCACGTCATGTAGTTAAACGCCTTAAGCTTTTATAAATTATGTTGCACATTACTTCAAACTTCAATCAATAGTATGTTATACACCAAGGGACTAAAGTGTGAGTTTTAATTCCGAGTGTGAAGTTTGTTGCCAGAAGGCCTGTGAAGGCCCAAGGGCAACAAATCACACAAGGGATGAAAAAACACTTTAGTTCTGTGGTGTATATACTATTTTTTCCAATTCCGAATAATTTAAAATTATAAAGTTTAAAAAAAAATTGCGTAAATATCGTTCAAATTGAATGCAATAATATTCCATCAAGTATACTTTGGATAAATCAATCGAATTGTACAATACAATATAACTGTTTGTCTTTATCTACAAGTTTGAATTTGTTTATTATTTTCAATTACCTAGCAACGCTATTTAATTTAAGTTAAATTGCTGTAAATTGTGCTTGCTGATTGGTTTAAAAGCGGAAGCAAAATAATTTTTTTTTAACCCTTGGAACTAAAAGTGACACTTTACTCCGTATTATGAGGACTAAATTGTCTTTTAGTCCCGGAATTGCAAAAAAGTTATTTTATACATTTTAGTTCATTTTTTTAAATAAAAGCTTGCTTTAAAAAACTATTTAGTCTGATCACAATTAAATAAAAAAAAAAATAATTAAGAAGTAATTTTTTTATCTTATTTTAATCGGTTATTTTACCCTAATCAAACATAACTATGGAAACTCAAAATTGCAATGTAAAATCAGTGGACAATATTTGACAGTTTGAAATGTCAAAAAAGTTTCACAAGACTAACAATCAATAATTCTAGTTTTGAAGGAATTTAGGACAAAACTAATTATATAATATGTATTACATTGTCATCAAAGTTATACACGTATGCAAAATTTGAAACCTCCAGCGCAATTAGAACTTGTCTAAATTTTAATTACAAGATTTGATCTAAACAAATAAACTAACATTGCAAGTTAAATAAAAGCTTTTAAAAAGGATACTACACGAGCTAGTATAATATCTCCTGTTCTAAATGATTTGTACATATCAACTTTATCTTTTTCTGTGGCACGAACATCTTCTTTCCTTAGAACTGCTCGATACGTTCGATTTAACACAACATTCCCAATACATTTGATAACACATTTACAAAATCGTTGATTTATCGTTATCACTTTAGCCGTAACGATATCACCTGGAGTTGGAACCAGGGTTTGTTCATTGCTACAATGTACTTCAATAATTTCAGTCTACAATAATTAAGAATATGATTAAAATTATCAAAAACGATTGAAAATAATTTGATAAATGTAAATGCACCTCATCTTTTGGTACAATTTTTACAAATCCAGCTAATAACGAGTAAATATAACCTTGTCTAGCATAAGTACCACTTCCAGCAATGTGTTTATGATCTAAAATACTGAGTCGTTGACCTGGTAAACAAATTAAAGTTTTGTCTTCCTCAGTGTCTACCGTATCAATTTCCATTTTGTGAGATTAATCATAAAATTAATCCACTTTACGAAACAACCCCGTCCCACATGTTATAACCTCGATAACCTGAAAAGTGAAAAACTTGTCACTCTTGTCACGTTTGCCACCAGTTTTTGTTTACATCAGATCTGTCTATTTGTAGACTTTCTTTTGTGTGCTAAAACTAACCTAAAAAATGTTTTAAAATGAATTGTTGTATTAGGATTAATTTAATAAATACTTTCTTATGTAAAAATAATTTCAAGCCATATATCTGTTTTATTTTGAAAAATAATAAATTGATAAAAAATAAATCAATTCATACATCAAATGCTACATGTTTATTTTGGGAAAAAGATCATAAAGGTGGATACAAGAGTGATAAAAAAATACCGAAAAAAGAATTAATAAGAAATGGACTAAAAGAGTTAAAACATGAAATCAATTTATGGAAAGATGAAGTAAAAGAAAAATTACTTGCAGATCCAATTATAGCTTTTAGGCCAGGTTAGACTATTATATAATTTTAAAATACTATTTTATCTACAGAACACTAGAAGCAAAATAAATACAAAATTGTGTGGATGGTCTGGCGCCTTTTGGCGGTATGTTATACCATTTTACATTCAGTTGTTCAGAAGCAGTGAACGAGTGCACATGTTTTGTTAATGATTGTTGTCAAAGCGGTGTGCACGCGTGCGTGGTGTTAGGCTGGTCGTCCATTGGATACGGAAACGTGCGAAATTTAAAATTCGGACGAATACGCATGAAAACGAACGAACGATCCAAACAGCTGTGAATCTATACATCCTCATCCACTGAAAGCGTCTCGTTCGTCCGTTTCCGTGCGTATAATTGCAACGTGCGAACAAATCTAATTTTGTTTGGATTTTTTCGCGCGAAGAAGTCGGTTTCATAAGATTTTTATTTTTATTGAAATGAAACTGAAGGTAAATTACAGTTATAACTGTGTACCTTTGCATATTACGTGCCATAAATTGTTTTTTACCTATTTTTATAGCATCTATAATTTGGGAAAAAAATTAAAAATAAAAATACTGACGAATATTGGGCTAGTGGACGGACAGCAGACATATCATTTCGGACGAATGACAAACGTGCGTAATTATCTGATTGTGAATCAAATTTCGCAATTGTCCGCAACCAATGGACGACCAGCCTTATGTATGTGTACGTGAGGCATGGGCATAAGTGATGCCACACACACATACACATATCACACATATAGACAAGCGCGGGATCAGTGTATGTATATAACATATTGTGAGTGGGGATGTGTCAGGAAAACGCAGAAAATCTGAAGGCACTGCTAATTTCTGCAATTACCTACCGGAGGGGAAGTGAACAACTAATTAAAATTTTGGTGTACAGGAACGACTTCCTACATTTTTCTTCTAATACATTCATTTTCCTACTGATACGAGAGCAGACCTTATGGGTCATACACAATCAATGAAATAAGCATAGAACACTAGAAGCCAACTAACATCAAAAAAGTGTAATTCGCTTGGAGTCATTTGTAGGCCTGTCACAGCTAAGTCATGTAGTCAGTCGCTGTTCGTCACCGAACACACAGTCCATTATATTACATTGTTAGACATTGTTAGTTGAGCAGCACACATTTCTCTCTCCGGTAATACGTGTGGTGTAGTAGTATGTGTAAATACGCACACAGACGCAACCATTAAACCAATACCACTGCAAACAGTGTGTATCTACATCAATAGAGTGGGGAGATTTACGTCACAAACTCATTACAAGTGGAACAGAGACATAGACAATCTAGTTTGACCCCTTGGAAATAAGGAATAAGAAGTATGCCATCTAGTGATGCTGAATGGAATTTTAACGTAACTGCCAATAGGTATATGTATTTAGGTATTCTTGTACATCAAAATTCATGAAAAAATAAAGGCCTGTACACAATTGGGTGTGATAGCGATAGTGACAAGAGATAAGAACGAGAATAAGAATTTTCACCTGGTGTCATCTAGCGGTTAAAATAAAAATTAAAAATAGTAGATTCCTTTTATATAACGGCCTACAGTGGAATAAATAGAACTAAGTGAGAGGTTAACCGATTCACGGTCAAGCGGTGTAATCGTAAATTTTTGTTATGATTTGTGATGCTTCATAACAAAAATTTACTAGAGAAACAAAAATTTATGTATTACAGCGTCAGTGACCGTGAATCGATTGATCTCTCACTCGGTTCTACTTATTCCACTGTAGCCGCTATATAATAGTACCTAATCTACTATTTTTAATTTTTATTTTAACCGCTAGGTGACACAAGGTGAAAATTCTTATTCTCGTTCTTATCTCTTGTCACTATCACTTTCACACCCAATTGTGTATAGGCCTTAACGTTCGTGATGACTTTTTTTGTTACTAAAATGAAAAAAATTACGAATTTTAACGTACAAAAGCACCTACATATTTATATCTATGAGCAGTTACGTTAAAGTTCCACTCAACGTCACTAGACGGCATACTTCTTATTCCTTATTCCTTATTTCATTGATTGTGTAGAAACCTTTACACTCTTACACACGCGCTTCTGATGATGAAATTAGAAGCTGTACGTACATATTTTACTTGATACAGCTTCTAATTTCACCACCAGAACTTCTGACTTCATCACTAGAGGCGCGAGTGAGAATCTTTGTATCACGAATAATTATCATAAAATTTATAGATAAACTTTAAATTACCTTTTATAATAATTTTAGGAGAAACTGATATTGTTTGGCAGTTTAGTGATAAACAATCCCTCGCGCAATGGGTTACAACCAGCGATAGTGATCATAATGAAGGAAAAAGTACCTGTTCATTGGATCTAAATCCACAAGGAAGAGGAGTATTTTCTGGGATTTTAAACAAAGAAGTGCCCAAAGATGGACGAACCAGAAAAGCGGGTTATTGTAACATGAAATCGATACGTGCTAGAGTACATATATTTTTGATACAATTATCAGTTTTAGTTTTTCGAAAATATAACTCTCAAATTATACTTTTAGAAATCATTCAAAAGAGATAAATATCTTGACTGGACAATGTATAATATGTTAGTTATGAAAATTAGGGGGGATGGACGGTCTTATTTATTAAACATAAGCACTGAAGGATATTATGATGTGTGGTGGCACGATATTTATCATTATATTCTATTTACCCGAGGTGGACCCTATTGGCAATTAGTAAAGGTAAAATGAATAAATCTTTTTTACATTTTTGAGCGATTAAAAATATGGCTTTTACTCAATAAAATGACTTAAGACGTAAGGAGTATCGCCATCTAGTGATTTTGTAAGAAACATTGTGTAGTTTCCTAATTTAACCACAACAATAATGATACTTTAACACTTTAAATGATTAAGACGAGTTAACTCGTCCTGTAATATGGCGGCTCAAAATGCTGTTGTATGTATATATTCACTGGTACAAGTAGCGCTATCTGTGACAGATTTTCCAAATTACGGTATAATTCTAAATAATGTTCAATTAATCAACATAGTTTAGTATAATTTATATTTTGTAAATTCCTAGGGTTCACTTTTTTGATGTTGGGATCTTTGATTTTTTTTCTTTTTCTTTTTTTTTGTAACCTTATCTATTGTATTTATCACTGACAGTAAAAAGTTAAATGGTTTGTTTAAAAGTTTAATATGGTTTGTTTAAAAGGGTTAAACATATGGATGGTAAATATAAGGAGAACCATCTCTGTGTCAAAAGGTGTCCGTAAAGGGGCGAAAATAATGGCGGCGCTACTGTAGCTAGAGGGTACATTTAAAAAAAAGTTTTTGTAGGTTATAATTACTAAATTATTGTAGCCAACGTAAGTAGTTGAGGTTTTAAATACTGCAGTTTTATCAACTACTCTATTCATCACAAATATTAAACAGCACACTTCACTCCGTCGACAACTGCAAAGTTCATTTTATACTCTTTAGCTACTCTAGCGCTATTCTGGCGAGTTTTTGAACTGTTACTACTTCATGGTGGTCGCAGATTTTTGAAGATCAAATTCCCTGACTTTTTCAGGTTTTCCAGAAATTTTATTAAAAAATTCCCTGACTATTTTGTGAAAAATGCCACCCCAAAAAAGCGAAAAAAATTTCTGACGTAAAAAAGTAAATGACGAACAAAAAAAAAAAAAAAGAAATACGCGCTAATTTTTAAATCTTATCTTAAAACAAGTGAAAAATTGATTGAAGTTTTATCCCTAAATATAAAGATCAATTTTTCCCGGTCTTCTGGTAAAATTACCTGACTTTTCCAGAAAGTAAAAATTCCTTGACCTTTCCAGGTTTTCCAGTAGGTACTCTGGCCACCATGTACTTACAACGGGGCACTTTTTGAAGTTTCGACGGATATTTTTCCATTGTATTCCATACGAGATGGTTCTCCATATTATCTATCTCCATATTTAAATCTTAAGACGAGGTAACTCGTCCTGCAATATGGCGACTCAAAATGCTTTGATATGTATGTATTCACTAGTACAAGTGCCGCCATCTGTGACAGATTTTTCGAAACACGGTATAATTATAAGTAATGATCAATTTTGGCAACATGGTTTAGTATAATTTCTAATTTACAAATGCCTAGGAGGTTATTTTTTGATATTAGCATCTCTGATTTTTTTCCTTTTTTGTAACCTTATCTATTGTATTTGTCACTAGCATTTTGAGACAAAAAAATTTTCTCTATGGTTAAAAAATAAAAGGGTTAATTAGTAAAAAAAAATCACTATTGTGTGTGGTTAAATTACGAAACTACACAATGTTTTTTACAAGATCACTAGATGGCGACACTCCTTATGGCTTACGTTTTACGTCATTTTACTACGTAAAAGTCAATAACAAAAAATTTTATTTATTTAGATACCGTTTTCGAAATTCTTTTTGGCATCAAAAGGTCGGGTTCAAGACCGACAAGCTCCAATTCCGTTAAATAGGATAACAAGTTTCGGAATATCTGCAGGAGATCGAATAGATGGTCCATTTCGACTAGAAATTGACTATATTGGTGTCGAGTTCGATCCAAATCATACCGAGGAGTTTGCATATGAAATGTATAAAATGAAACAAAAGTACATAGTAGCAAATTAATAAAAAAATTAAAATTTTTAAAAAGTTCTTTCTTTTAAATCCAGTATAAGATTTAACGTTAGTATAAATTTCAGAATTGATTAATCGATTGTAATAAATTATTGAGATGGCTCAACATTAACACTTTACGGTCCGCATTCACAAAACTGGTGAATAGCCAGAACAACCGTATAGGCCAATCGCGATCAGTGATCACACATGTGTGCAATTTTATCGCAAACAGGTATTGACTTACAATAAGCACACTCTCTGTGTGTTGGTTTTTGTAAACATTGATAGAAGAATAACATAATACTTAAAAATATAATTTTATATTATCGTTTACTTTTATTTTTTTGTAATTGTATTGAAATGCGCACATGTATTTATACACTATTTAATTGTTTGTGTATTTTTATGTTTTTTTTTTTATCTTTATCAGTGTGTTTGTCTGTTATTTTATTGCTTTTATTAAAAATGTGTATGTTTACACATGCTGAATAATTTCCTGAATTTATTTATATAGTTTTTTTTTTTTAAATTCCTTAAAAATATTGGCGGCCCCTGAGGAAGTTTACTATGAAAGTGCACGGACCGGATAGTGTTAATAAAAAATGAAATATATTAGACTAGAGGTTCTCAAACTTATTTCGTCTACCCCGTCTATATTAGACATATATATAATAAATATGGCTACTTTCGAATTCTAGGGCGAGTGGAGAGAAGAATTATAAGGAACTGATTTTTTAGAGAATTTTGTACAGATTTGCTTAGAATATTTTTTATATTACAATTTCATTCGTTTGTTTGGAAAGTTTTTATATCTAGCACCGGCAGACAAAAGAACTTAAGTCCATTTTTGACTTTTTTATTTTATTTTATAATAAGAACCAAGAGAGTCTGTCTCATATATTTCCAAAAGGGCAAAAGTCAATTCCACCCCTAACATCATTTTTATGCACTTGTTATAAAAGAAATTACTTTCAGAAACTAATAAAAGAAGTTAATTTCTTAAAATTCTTAATAAAATAATAAATAAGTACATAGTCTAATTAAATTGAAATGTATTTTTATGGGAAGAGCTACCGGCTAAAACGGGTTAAGTCCAAAATGGTTTTAACAATAAAACTTATTGTTGTTTTTTATATGTTAAGTCCATAAAAATGTCTTAAAAAATTTTATTTTAAGGCTTAAAGTTAATTCTTTTTTATGATTTACTGTGTTACATGTTAAGAAAGTCATTTATTTAAAAAAAATGAACAAAATGTCTTGTAAACTTGAAAATAATTCAAATAAACTGATGTTGCACGCATTTAATTTTAGTTTTTACTCTCTACTGTAAAGTTGATGTTTTGGATTTAAGTCCTTTTGTCTGCCCGCGCTAGATATATTAGTATGTAGAAATTAATTTTTAGTATTGGCGACGAAAAGATTTTGCGCGTGCCTCTCGTGGTAAAATTAGAACTAATATCAAGTAAAAATATACGTATAAGTTCAATTGGCATAAAAATAAGTATTGTACAAATTATGTGCGGATTACTAGATTTTTATCACTAGTTAAATGTATATATTTTTATTTGATACTAGTACTAATTCTACCACCAGAGGCACGAGTGATAATTTTTGCATCGCCAATTATTTTTAAAGCAGGCTCTACATTCTCGCCGAGATTCCTCGCTGAGGTTGGCTGAGGCTTGAATAGCGTTATAACAATAACTACGAGGAACAACGAAGTAACCTTCTACAGAGAGAGAGCCACGTTTGTTTATGTATCTTATATCAGATGGGAAGTGTATCTATACTGGAAGCATTGTACACTACGTACTACATACCTATATGGTGAACGAGTTAACTCGTCTTAATCATCAAAGGCGTTAATAGTATTATTAAAGTAGTACAAACTTAAAATACGCCCTCACATACGTATCAAAAACTAAATTTTAAAAGAGCGAAGCACTATAAAGAACTGATTCTGAATATCTGATTTAAAAGTAATTTTATTTACAACTGAGATAATTCTAGGTGGGTGAAATCACGATTCAATGTTTTTTCGGACAGTGCGCAGCGGAGAAAATTCTGTTACTTTTTTAATTTTGATCGAACGATTAATTTTATTATCAATGTAATTATACAAAACAAAAAATTCTAAATACCATTCGATTTCATAAAGAAGATCAGCAATTACTTTTATAAAATTTATGATATACAGATACTGTATAAAATAGAAATGCACGAAATATAATTTCAAATTTAAACTTTTCGTCTTTTATTATTAAATTTCAAAAAATATATTTACAATCTTGATATACAACAAATATTTTCACACAGATTTACAAGTTATTTACACAACATAATTTAAGTTTTGTTCTTTTGTAACAATTTATAAGTATTTTTAGTTACAACATAGCTGAGCGCTGATGCTAGCGTTGTAATACCAGTAATATACCTAAAATAAAAAAAAAATATTTAATATACGTTTTAATAAAATAAACTTTTAATAGTACCATAAATAGTGTAATGCTGAATGGTCAACAAAATTAAAAACCGGAGCGGCTAACGTAGTCGCTACTAATGTTAATTGGACGGCAGTATTGACTTTACTAATAAATGTTGGTGCTAACTGGGCAGTCGCATGACTAGCATCAAAATATCTGCTTAAAGTTCGCTAAAAACAACACAAAAATATATTATTCCGTCATAACGATCTTACCCGATTTTGAATACTTACTGGTTTCGGTAAAGATATGTATCGAATTATAAAACCTGCAGCTACTAAAAACACGTCCCTTGCAATGATGATCCCTGTTAAAACTACTGGAATAAGATCGGAGTACGTTAATGTTAAAAATAGTGTTGCAATTAAAACCTTGTCAGCCATTGGATCTAAAAAACTACCCAACTTTGAAGACTGACTTGTCCAGTTTCTAGCAATCCACCCATCCATCTATGATTTTAAAACTAATATGTATATTTCAAACATTATTTAATTACTTTATATTCACACTAATGAAAACTTATGATTTCTAGAAAATGTATTTTTTATGATATTTATCTCTTTAAATGATTAAGACGAGTTAACTCGTCTTGCAATATGGTGACTCAAAATGCTTTGGTGTGTATATATTCATTAGTACGAGTGCCGCCATCTGTGACAAATTTTTCGAAATATGATACAATTGTAAGTAATGTTCAATTTTACCAACACAGTTTAGTATAATTTATTTTTTACAAATTCCAAGGGTGTCATTTTTTTAGGTTGGCATCTCTAATTTTCTTTCTTTTTTTGTAACCTTATCTATTGTACTTGTCACTTAGCAGTAAAAAGTTCGGCATTTTAAGACAAAAAAATGTTACCATATAGTTTGTTTAAAAGGTTAATTAATAAAATAAGTGTTTCTTAACAATATAATTAATTTTAAACAAATTTTAGACGTACTGCGCGATTTAACTGGCCATACATCCTGGCCATACGGATGTTCACTGAAACAAATCTACTAAAGCTGTACAACCGGTACAACACATTACATGAGTACAGTCGAACTCATGTATTTTCAACCTGTCGGGACTAATCCGTTCATGTATTTTCAATTTCTCCTTCATCCTCACTCCGTGGAAATCATAGAACCACGTGACAGACATAGAACCAATCATAAAAAGCCCGCGTAAATCTTTACACAGTAGTCACGTGTACTTCCCCAGTGAATAATCTTAAAATGGCAAAATGTCAAGTAATATATGATAAACGAAAAAGTGTAATAAACTTGTAGTAAAATTATTTTTTAAACGCTTGTAAATGAAATAAAACCGTATATTATAGGATAAAGCCACTAGTGGTCGATCGGTTAATCTGACAGTTATTTTTCTGTATTAAAGTATTGCGTGAGAAGTGGGAGCTAAAAACTTGAAAATACGTGAGTAAAATCAGTTGAAAATAGATGGTGTTGAAAATACATGAGTCCAACTGTATTAATTGTACTTGTTACTGACAGTAAAAGGTCCGGTGTTCTGAGACAAAAACATTTCCTCTCTGGTTAAAATAAAAGAGTTAATTTTGTGGAAATCCATTTTAAACAATTAAAACAAAATTACTTTGCTTAAATTCCACTACAATTGCTATTATTGTGTGAACCCATTACCGCCATTAATGGACACAGTGTTTGTTAATGATCGTCATGATAGAAAACGCATTCACACAATAATAGCAAATATCGTTAATATAGTGGAATTTGAGCCAAGTAATTCTGTTTCATTTAAGTAATATTAGTAGTTAAAATTTTTATATATGTAGGAAGAAATAAGTACTAGATATAATATTTTAAAGAAAAATCGAAAATTAGACTTAAAATTTGGTACTTTAAAATTTTTTTTTTTAAATTTAACTTTTTTTATATTTCAAAAGTCATTTCATTCGTATTTCTTTTACACACCCATAAAATTAATAAATCTTTCTGCAACGACAAGTTCAAAAGTGTTTCCCAGTTATTTTATTTATTTATTTGTAATTTAAGTTAGAAACTATAGTTTTTATAAATACCACACATTTTCTTTCAAATAAAAATAAAAAGAAACGATAAACATTTCCTTTCGATTAAATTTTTTAAGCTGTCATAATGACATTTCATCATAAATTTAAAAAAAAAACTGTCATAGATGATATCAATCGTATGCATATACATATATACACTAGTGATGTCGGACCGAGAAGCAGTTAATCGATTAATCGACTAAAATTGTTTTTCAGATAAAATTAGTCATTAGTCGAAAATATCGATCACAGAGTAGTCGACTAATCGACTAAATTTTTAGTCGAATTCATGGTAAGGTAACCTATGTAACTCTTTCAAAAACGAGGTTTTTTTCAAATTTAATTATGGACTTTTAATATTTTTCTTTTAAAAAAAAGAAAGATATGAAAATATATCACAATATATTAGTCACATAAAAGTGAATAATCATAGAGATAGATAATTTTTTAGTTTTCATTTTTTGAAGTTCAATAAATAATATAGAAAAATTGTTAAATTAGTCGTTTTTAGCCATTTGAAAACAATTTAATCATTTTAATCATTTAATCGAAGGTAAAATAGTCGACTAAAATATGACTAAATGTAAACAAAATTAGTCGACTAAACCGACTAATCGATTAATCATCCGACATCACTAATATACACTCGAAGCATTGTAGATTGAACGTATGTTGGACGAGTTAACTTGTCCAGGGCCGTAGAAGTGACGGACCCCCGGGCATAACAAAAAATTTCCAAACATTTTTTCTCCAAAAATACAGTTGTTAAGCAAAAAAAAACTTGGTTCGAGTCCCTAATAGAGGTTTTGGGGCTCTTATTTAGAACCGGGCCCTCGGGTAGTTGCCCCACCTGGCTTGCCTTTTCGCCGGCTCTGAACTTGTCCCAATCATGAAAGAATTAATAATATTAGCAAAGTAGTAGACAGTGTGTGCCTTCGCACAGGTATTAAAAATTTGATTTGGCTGGAACTTTCGAACTAATGAAAATAAGTACTCTATATTACATATCGTTGATAGGCTCTTAAAAGTCAACTTTTTAATTACGTTATGGCATTAAATTTAATTCCTAAAACTACAATTCTTTCTGTACTTAAGGTAGTTACCGTGTGATATGCTAGTAGAAAAAATTGCAAACCAAACTTACTTTATGTCATTATTGTATGTATTAATGGATAGATGTTGATGCATACTATCTTTCATACGAACGTGTAATCATACATTCAAACATAATCTGTGCATACACACTTATATTATCAAAGTTTTTTATAAGAAATGCTTTGACATCAATGTTATTTACCCAACAAACATATTAAGTGGTACGCATATGCGTTTGGATTGCTTTATTTTTTCACCTATACAAGACAGACAGGTGCCCTCGCGAACTTTTTTGTACAGAATTCGATTCTCTACAAAAAAAGGTCTTAACACTTTTTAATGTATCTATCACCGTTTTCGCTACGTAAGCGATGAAAGGTCAAAAAATGCTATTCATAAATTTTCAGTATTGTTTAAACAATAAATACGAATAAACCAGTTATTTAATATACAGAGTTGCTAGACTGCTTCGGTTCAGTTGCTTGAAATTGGTGTATTTATTACAATACTATAATTTCTCTGATGATATCTTCAATTCAAAGCGATCAACAAATAATTCAATTTTTTCTTTATATTCAGAACTTATTAATCTTTCTTTCCCTAGTTTTTTATTGAATTCTGTCGAGTCATTATATAATTAAATACAAAATAAGGGTACGTAGTCAGAATTTTGAGATCTAATACATGGAGTAGATACAAACTTTAACCCCCTAATTATCTTAACTCAGAAGCAATCAATCTTTCTCAAATTACAAGGACAATCAGATATAGTATTCTTCTTTATACTATTAAAATTTGAAACTATTCTGTCGAAAAGTTGAATGTCGCGGTAACTACCTTAACCGACTCTTCTAATTTACGAGAACCCAATGGTTATTATAAAGAAAAATATCCTATATATTTCTAGGATCTATCTAAAACGACCTATCTTATCCATTTATTTCTTTTTTTTTCTAATTTTTTGTAGTTTTTATAATCTATTAAATGTAATAGAATTATATCTTCTAGGGAAAGCCTAATAGTATCCTAGTTAAATAAAGAATATTTACAAAAAAAACATATTTGACTTTTTCGAAATTTGTAGCTATTGTGCTTTTTAAAAATGAATTTTGTTTTGGTGCTTTGCGAATATACATTAAGTTTTAAAAACAAATAGAAGCTGACGGAAATTTTTGTTTTAATAAAAAAAATAAGTTAATATTGAAAAAATATAAATTAAATGGTAACATTAAAATAAATAGTAATAAAAATTTATACCAAATCAGTAACTCCTGCTACGACTAGTAATCCAAACGCTAAATGGAAATCATGTTGAACGATTAAATAGCCTAAATATGGTGATGCAACCATACGTGCTATACATAATAAATTCGGAATCGTGTAAATATTTTCTCTCTCTACGACTTCTTCCATTTTCTCTTTCATTTTATGTTTGGTTTCTTTGAAATCTTTAATAATTAATTCACTTTTCATGCGCAACGTTTGCTCGGTATTTAATAGTTTCTGTTTATTTTTCTCCAGCACATCCTTTAAAATACTTTCTTTATTTGGTTCAGATGCATTATCTAAAATATCTTTATTGTTACTCTTGGTGGTTAAACATCGCAGTCGTATGTATGAAACTTTGCTACGTCGTCTCGAATAATTAATACAATTTTTTAAATTTCTACCGTACTTAACATGAATATTATGAAAAACCGCTTTTATATTATGAATATTCATAATTTCTTTTCGATATATCGATTTTAATGACGGTAAATACGTAAAATGTTGGCACAAAATAAATCCTGTATTTATTCGCATCATTTTCCTTTTTGATTTCTTTAAAAATAAAAATTATAATTAATTTTATGTCATAAATAAATAAATATAACATAAATAAGGGAAAATATATATTTAACTGAGCTAACCTAAATTATTCAGCTATATACGAAACTCAAATTTATAAATTTACGAAGAATTTAAAAATAAGTAGGTTTTTCAAAAAATACTAATTGTAGATCTGTTGCCAATTCTTCAATTTCACTTGTAAACTTTCGATTTAAATAAATTTATTAATATAGTAAAAACATAATTTTATATAAATGTTATTGTATATTCTGTATACTTTAGATACTTTCTTTTTGTACAACTGTTTTATACCTTTTACTAAATTTTTATGAATTTTTAATTATTTTATCCACCCCTTAAAATATAATGACAGCTAAAACCGCTGAAACGGCTGCAACTGCAGCTGCCACAGAACAGCTGCAACCGCTGCAATCACAGAGACAGAACATAAAATGCTTGCGTTCGCCAAAAAATTTGGTTACCCTAACGCTACGTAACGGAGCTTGCACTGTAAGGGTGTCTACACAATCAATGAAATAAGGAATAAGAAGTATGCCATCTAGTGACGTTGAGTGGAACTTTAACGTAACTGCTCATAGATATAAATATGTAGGTACTTTTGTACGTCAAAATTCGTGATTTTTTTCACTTTAGTGACAAAAAAAGTCATCACGAACGTTATTTTTTCATGAATTTTGATGTACAAAAATACCTAAATACATATACCTATGGGCAGTTACGTTAAAGTTCCATTCAACGTCACTAGATGGCATACTTCTTATTCCTTATTTCTTATTTCTTATTTCATTGATTGTGTAGACACCCTTACAAACCAAAGGGTTCTGATTCAAAAACGTAATGCAAGTTAAAAATATTTTTTCATGGTATCCTCTGGTTTTTCATGGTCTAAGGCTAGTCATCCATTGGTTGCGGACAACTGCGAAATTCGATTCAGACGATTACGAATGTTTGTCGTTCGTCCGAAATGATATGTCTGCTGTTCGTCCACTAGCCCAATATTCGTTAGTATTTTTCTTTTTAATTTTTTTCTCAAGCTATAGATGCTATAAAAATACGTAAAAAACAATTTATCGCACGTAATATGTAAAAGTACACAGGGTCGTGTTCGATTTGTGGTATAAAAGATTCTCGCGCATGTGCACTATTAAACCGTGTAAACAAAAATTCAAATTATTTGACGTCTACTACCATATTTGGAAACTTGTAGCCGTTACATATTTAAATTTTTGCTAATATGTTCGCGCGGTTTAGAAAGACACATGCGCAAATGCACTAGAAATTTTTGTACCACAAATCGAACACGAGGCAATTATAATTGTAATTTACCTTCAGTTTCATTTCAATAAAAATAAAAATCTCATGAAACGGACTTCTTCGCGCGAAAAAATCCAAACAAAATTGGATTTGTTCGGACGTTGCAATTATAGGCACGGAAACGGGCGAACGAAACGCTTTCAATGGAGAAGGATGTATGCATAGAGTAATAGAGACAACATATCTATCTCTATACTACTGGAACCAGTGTAACCAGTAAGAGATAGAAAATATGTTATATACGTGCACGGTGTTTACTTTGTATTTGTGCTGTAAACTGTGTTAGTGTGAGTAATTGAAGGTGGCGTCACGTGACTCTGCTTCGCATACATATGTGTGATACCACAACGCTACGTGTGGGGGTTCTACAATGCTAACCAACAATCAATCCATTGTCTTGTGACTGATCTATACTCAGCGACGGGTACTGAGCAAGTGACTATTAAGCAGCCTAAGATGCACATAAATGCCCATAAGTGATTGCAGAAAAGAGATAATTGTATTCGTTCTATTGTTCTGTGGATGTATAGCTTCACAGCTGTTTGGATCGTTCGTCCATTTTCATGCGTATTCGTCCGAATTAAATTTCGCACGTTTCCGCATCCAATGGACGATCAGCCTCACACAAACGTTTTTAAGAATATTTAATAATTTTACCCACCCCTTAAAATATATTAAACCGTTGAAACCACGGATCCGGCTGCAACTGCTTCCACAGAACAGCTGCAACACAGAATAGAAAATGCTTGCGTTCGCCAGAAAACTTTGCTACCCTAACGTTACGTAACGGAGCTTAAGCCGGTTCTACACGATGCTACGAACGTTTCTTCCAACGTTCGATCGAACGTTTGAGGCAATTAAGTTCAATAGTTGGTGCGACGAATGTATCTGCTACACGGTGAATCGAATGTTTGATCCAATACGAATGATGATGTGTTGGTACAAACGTTTATTCAGTGGACGAGGCTGTTATCTGCCTGATGTTATCTCTAATGTTATACACTGATGTTGTCTCTCTTGTATATTGTGTTGGTACAAACGTTTATTCTGTGGACGAGGATGTCATCTGTCTTATGTGATCTCCAATGTTATACACTGATGTTGTCTCTCTTCACATGAACGAGTCGTGCAGCTGCTAAGTCGAACCAACCAACGCAACCAACATTGACCTTCAAACGTTCGAAGCATCCCTTTGACTCGGTGCAAGAATACCG
This sequence comes from Brachynemurus nebulosus, assembly GCA_035578155.1. Classification (NCBI taxonomy): domain Eukaryota; kingdom Metazoa; phylum Arthropoda; class Insecta; order Neuroptera; family Myrmeleontidae; genus Brachynemurus; species Brachynemurus nebulosus. Next base: position 164,848,532 of record JAPWDM010000001.1, read on the forward strand.
ACATCGAGCGGGACATGGCCAAATGCGAATGTTTGACGCTCGACATTGGACACTCGTAGCTTCGAACAACGGCCACACGATGCGATGAACCATCGAACATCCAATGTTGGAAGGTGTTCGTAGCATCGTGTAGAACCGGCTTTACACTGTTACAAACCAAAGGCCTCTGATTCAAAAACGTAATACAAGAAAAAAATGATCGCGTTCCATTAGCAAAGAACAAACGACACTGTGTAACACAGTGCATAGGGGAAAAGTAATGCCAACCAAATTTTCGTAATTTTTGTACTTTCTTTTTTTCACAAAAAAAACTAATTTATTTTAAATTTTATTGCAAAACTAACTTTTTATCTGCTTTTAATTAAATTATACATGTAATTGGGAATCACAGGAAGTATGGCTAACTTCAAAAATGCATCACTGCTTGCATGAGGCAGAGTCAAAAGTTCAAAAATGCATCAGACGCATCACAACGAAAAATCAAAAGTTCATTTTTGCATTTGATGTGTCAAAACAATGCATCAAGAAATTTGGTGATGCGTGTCCAAGATGCTGTAACTAATTGTTGAAAAAGATGAATGTATTTACCTTTTATTAAAATTGTTTAAACTATTTGAATACATTTTGCACTCAAAATATGTAATATTTTTTATTCAAATAATTTGAATATATTCAATTTCAAGTAAGTTCAAGTTGAAATTCAAAGATAATATACCTATAAAAGGACTTTATTGCTATATTATCTATAGTCTATCTTGCTACATTATCTGTCTTATCTATAGCCAAATCAGAGGCTAAATGATGCCAATATCCCGTTCAAAAACATCTAATGTGCATCAAATTTCAAGAGAGCATCAGCAGCGCATCATGTAGTATTAGACGCATCAGAAAAGTCATGATGCTGCATCGATGCGGTAAAGCTTACATTTTTGAAGTTACCCTACATCAAGCAGATTGAATCTATTTTTTTTTTAAATCCAGTAACTTTGTCTATGCTGCCCTCTGCAGAAACACAATAAAAGTTGATGTTCCATTAGTGAAAAAAGTAGACACAGTGTAACACAGTGTCATGCACTGTGTAAAATTTTTCCTAATGGAATACGGTCAATATTATTTCATGGTACCCCCAGAATACAGAGGTAAGGCAACTATCTCTATCATGAAATCTGCAGTATGTAGTCGATGTAGTCGGTACAAGTTAGGCTACTTAGTAGTCACTCTTTCCGTAATAACGGGCGTTATTAAGGGTGTGTTCCGAAATATAATCCAGTATACTGGTCAGTGTTAATGACGTCATGACTTCGACGCCATATTGTACTATCATAATATGCTATCATATTGTACAGGTGAGACAAGTGTCAGATATTAATGATGTATGCCCGAAAAAGAAATTCCAACTTATTTCATCGAGTTTAAAATATGTTAAATAATAGACGTTTCTGGATTCTGCATTTTCTTTTTTTTTTACAAAAAAATTTGTTTTAGATAGTGTGGTCTATGTTGCCTAAATGGAGTATACTCAATATGTAAAGGAGTCTCCACATTCTCGCCGAGGTTGGACGAGGTTTCTCGTCGAATTCCTCGCTGAGGTTGACTTAGCCATATGAATAGCATTAAAACACCAACCGCGAGACACAACGAAATGACCCTCTACATTCTCGTTTCGTCCAACCTCGGCGAGAATGTGGAGACTCCTTAATAATATGTATGATATGTAAGCCGTACATACTCTATAGCACTACTCTGTCGGCTTTCTCAACTGTCAGAATAGTTACTTTTGATTGGCTAGTGATTAAACGCCAACCATAGTCAAATTAAATCTTTATTTTATAGAAAAAAATTATTAATTGATATTAATTTCTCATAAACTACACATTTTAATTCATAAAATAAGTGTTTCTAGTAATATTTTAACATTATAATTAATTTTAAACAAATTGGCAACGCAAAGATTACGCGAGCGCTCCTGGTTTTTTAAATTAAAAGCTGTATCAAGTAAAAATTTTTGTATACGTTTAATTATCGATAGAAAAATGTACTATACAAATTATGTGCGGATTACAAGATTTCATATCACCCATTAATTGTATAGGTATATTTTTACTTGATGCTAGTTCTAATTTTACCACCAGAGACGCGAGTGAGAATCTTTGCGTCGCCAATAGATGTAGAGCGCGATTTGACTGGCATCATCCTTAAACGAGCGTGTACCGCTGGCCAGTATATTTCGGAATGAATCAACAGTATGGTGTCAATTCATGACGTCATTAACACTGGCCAGTATGCTGGATTATATTTCGGAACAACCCCTAAATGTTTTTTATGGCTTTTCTCTGATTTTTATTACCAGTAGGAATTTTTAATTTTAATAAAATTAACTCACATTCAAAAATTATGGAATATAATAAAAAACACAATCCCGGGGGGCACTTTTGGTGCTACAGCGTGAATAGATGTAAACAGCACACGGAGCCCACCGAGTCATAACGACACTCTGGTAACATAAGCGTTAATCGCGTTAATTTATTTTAAATGGCGATGGTGTAATCATGCTCATGAAATAAGTTTGAAGTATTTTACATTTAAGAAATCAAATTAAAATTACATTTTATATAAAAAAAAAAAAAAAATGGCTCATCATTATTGTGTAACGGCTCATAAAGCTACAGTAGTTAATGCTTGTGTTACAGGTATTTAAAATATACTTTTATTCTTAACTGACATTTTAATAAATAGAACATCTCGAAGTTACTTGACCGGTGGTTTCAAAATTAAGAATTTATTTATGAAAAATGTCTTCCTAATTTGACAAAAAAAATGTATTAATAATTACAGGAAATTTCACATCACCAACTGATTTGAATTTAATAGTAGCTAAAAATACAAGATTAGAAATTTATTTAGTTACTCCGGAAGGTTTACGGCCAATAAGAGAAGTATCTCTTTATGGAAAAATTGCTGTTATGAAACTGTTTCGTCCTCCTGTAAGTTAAATCTTCACCTATATTGTTGGCACTGTGCTCCAAACTTATAATTTTTTTCAGCATGAGTCAAAGGATTTATTATTTATCGTAACAGCACGTTACAATGCTATGATACTAGAATGTACAGGTCCAATTGATAATATTGAAATTATCACAAAAGCGCATGGCAATGTGGCCGATCGAATTGGTAAGCCATCCGAAACCGGAATTCTAGCGGTAATTGATCCGAAAGCACGAGTAATTGGTCTACGACTTTACGATGGCTTATTTAAAATTATACCGTTGGACAAAGATAACAGCGAGCTTAAAGCTGCAAATATTAGGTAAATTTTGATAGTAATCTATATAAGATTTCTACAATATATGTGTTATTGCACAATATTGTAAAAAGCGGCCCCTACACGCTCAATAATATTGTACAATCAACTTGTGCAATTTATTGAACGTTCCTCCAGACAGTTCAATAATTTTGTTAAAGAAATTTGTGCAATAAACTGAATATAGAAATTGTACTTAATTAAACTGTTGTCTAATTTTAAATAATATTAAGTGATAAAAATGTTGCAAAGCAATAAATAATTATTTTTGCAAATTAATAATTCAAACTGGTTCAAATAATAGCCATCAAATGTGACATTACAGAATAACAAACAAATCAAACTTAAGCGGCCCCTACACGCTCAATAATATTGCACAAAATCTGAGGTGGCACAATATTATTGATTGTCTGTAGGTTATATTGAAGAGTTGTACAATATATTGTGCTGATCAAAAACAGTTTGAAATATATTGTGCAATGAATGAATATTGTAACGTCTGTAGGCTCTGCAAATATTATTGCGCAATACGACTTTATTTATTTAAGTTTCAATTTATTAATTGTTTTGGAATGCCATATTTGATGGCTATTCATTGAATCAGTTTGACTTATTAATTTGCAAGAGTAATTATTTACTGCTTCGCAACATCTTTGTCACTTAATAATTTGAATTAAACAACAATTGAATTATTGTACAATTCCTACATTCAATTTATTGTACAAACTTTTTTTATAAATTATTGAATTGTCTGGAGGGAAGTTCAATAAATTGCACAAGTTGATTGCACAATGTTATTGAGCGTATGGGGCCGCTTTAAACAAATAAAGTAGTATTGGGCAATAATAGCTACAGAGCCTACAGACGTTACAATATTTATTCATTGTACAATATATTTCAAACTGTTTTTGATCAGCGCAATATATTGTACAACTCTTCAATATAACCTACAGACGATCCATAATATTGTACAACCTCAGATTTTGTGCAATATTATCGAGCGTGTAGCGGCCGCTTAAGATTTTTAGTTTACAAGGAAAACTACCCAAACATTTTTAATACTGTTTAAAAAACATCATAAATGTATAACGTAAAGGATATTGTAAAAAAATGTTAAAATAATAAATAAGATGCAAATAATGATGTGGGTGGCGTTTTTTACAGACTAAATGGTCTCGAAAACGGACGTCAGATATATTATTATTACTGTTTAAAAAAAAAATAAATTACTTTAAAAAATAAAAAGTAATTTCTGTGACGTTATCATGTAACATATTGTTATGAAATACACAGAGGGTTCCGTAGTATAATTTTTTGCACCATTTCCCCCTCTCTTACGATACAGATAAGTAAGATAAATAAGATTTTTAATCGGAATTTAGAAATTTCGGTAGCCAAATTAATAGCAAAGTTAAAGAAAGTTATTCTAAATATTTACAAATAGTTTTTTAGTATCTATGAAATTGGGTAAAATAAAAAATCGGCCAAGAGCGAGTCGAACATGCACAATTAGGATTTCGTACAGTGAACAGTCAATAAACCCAGTCAAACTTTTTTCAAAATTTATAATTGAATAATTCCACATTGTATTGAAACTAGTAAGTACGTTGTCTATTATTGTGTTTCCCTTTGTTATTAAAAAAAAAATTTCAGCAATTATTACCCTATCGAAAAATTTTCAGTTTTTCTGTAATCTATGATTCAGTATCTACTAACCATATTAAAATCAAAATTTTAACTTGAAAAACCTAGAGGGGCGGCCATCTTTAGCAAATTTTGAGCTATATCATTAAGACCACTGCACTGGACCAAATATTATTAAAAAAAAAAAGTATTTTTAGAATGCTTAGAGGTAGCTCTTTCAAATGACACCCCACACGATATATTAATTAAAACTTTTGGACCAAACCCCCCCCCCCCCCCATTTTCGAGGAAAACCTCTGTGACAGACAGACGGACATGAGAGTAATCTTATGGACTGTATTTTGTAAGGGTTTCGTATGTACTGTATTCTGTACTGTTCAATACGGTATGGATTGGCACTGATTTTAAAACTAATTTATTATCACTATATTTAGAATGGATGAACTCCAAGTACAAGATGTCGAATTTTTACATGGTTGCGCGAATCCTACAATCATTCTGATTCATCAGGATTTAAACGGGAGACATGTTAAAACACATGAAATATCGTTACGCGATAAGGAATTCGTAAAAATACCTTGGCGACAAGATAATGTGGAAACAGAAGCGTCAATGTTAATACCAGTACCATCGCCATTGGGCGGTGCTATTATAATTGGTCAAGAAAGTATTTTATATCACGATGGAACAACTTCTGTAGCCGTTGCACCAGCTGTTATTAAGGTAAACATCTCAAGTTTTTCTCACCATTATAACCGATGTTTTCGTCTTAGAGTGATAGAAATTTAAATTGAAATAAAATACATGAATTAAGTTGAAGTCAAAATTTGGAAGGTGATTTTATAACATATTGTTTGAAATGTTCAGTTTTAAATCACATTATCTAGTAATTGGGGCCTTACTTCGGTAATAATACGACTTACGTTGCCTTTCAAAATGTCAATTTTTGATATTTTATTTCTTATTATTTAACCAGAGGTTTGTATATTTTTCGAATAAATTTGTGTTTGCCTAACGAAAATGTTTCTTAGTAATTTAACGAGAACTGTCAACCCAAAAACACTCCAGCTTACTGCCGTGTTTTTACTAGTTGATAGTTCTTTGAGTTAACTTACTTTTTGGCAACAAATTTCAGTTGTAGAAAACACAAATTTATTCAGAAAAAATATGACACCCGAGTGTAATACGGTATTAAGACAATTTAACGAATAAGTTAGCATAACTCATTATTGAATATTTCGCTACTATGGTTTTTAAATCAGTTAAATTTACAAATATAAATGTTTGCTTCATTTTTTTTTTATCATATTTTAATTAAATGAAATGTTTTGACCGGCAGTAATTTCTTCATTCCTCACCAGATGGGAAAAGTTGACGCCTAAAGAAATGGTAGCAATTTGAAATTGTCTATTTTTATTTGGAAACAGTAAATTATTATAACAAAATAAGAATGACATTCAAAAAATGTGCCAATTTGCATTTTGTAAGCCAAACAGTATAAATTTTGTGAATTACCAAAACCTAGTAAACAAACCTTGCCTACTGGTGATAGTTATTTTTTTGACCACTAGTTCGCGTATCTAAATTTTACGATTTCCGATACAGTATAAAGATTAATAAAAGTGTAGTAAGCTGTGATTCTTTACACACAGTCGTGTGTAAAACATAAAATTACGTACTTACAACCGGATGTAAAATATAGTTTATCTAGATAGTATTTTGTACAGTAAATAAGCAGTTTCATAGTAGTTTTAGATAAAAATGTTTTCAACGTTAACTGTCGGGTCCAGGAAGCCGCAATTTTTTTTTTATAAACTTTCACATTTTTTAAACGTTATTGTGTCGTTAACATATTTATGATGATTTGCCAAACGTTATAATAACAAACCAGAAATATTCTTTTATTTTCCGTATTAAAGATATCACTATCAAAAGTTCTATCATTCTAAAAAAAAGGTTTAGACTTAAAACATGTAATATTTTACACCGGTCAATTTAAACATCCAAGGGTACAAAAATTAGGGGAGAGCTGAAAATTGGTATGAATGTTCGGAATACCATTATAAATAAGTGTTGAAAAGTCCTCATCGATCCTGTACGTGGAAAAAATTTTATTCAAGGTCAAAGGTGTCAGAAATGGGTTTTTCGCAATACTTTTTTCCTAAGAGCCACCGTTTCTGAGATATAACTATTACAAAAGTTGTAATCTTCATAATATGCACACGTTTCCACGCCACCTGTGAGGTAGTATACTTAGCGGGCTTGTTAAAAGGGTATGTATAAAGGGTAGGCATATTATGAAGATTACAACTTTTGTAATAGTTATGTCTCAGAAACGGTGGCTCTTAGGAAAAAAGTATTCAGACATTTTTTATAGATAATTATATGATCTACAATTTTTGTGTGACCTAGTTTTATGATAAAACTTACCGTTTTGCTGAAAAACGCGAAAAACCCATTTTTGACACCTTTGACCTTGAATAAAATTTTTTCCACGTACAGAATCGATGAGGATTTTTCAACACTTATTTAAAATGGTGTTCCGAACATTCATACCAATTTTCAGCTCTCCCCTAATTTTTGTATCTTTACTACTATTTTTAGGGCTAAATTAACCGTATTATTTGTGTAAATGTAAATATAAAAGTAAAAAATATGTCTTTATATTTTATCTTATAATCTTTTTTGTTTTTAGCAAAGTACAATTTTGTGTTACGCAAAAGTGGATCCAAATGGACTTAGTTATCTACTAGGAGACATGGCTGGTCACTTATTCATGCTCTTCTTGGAAACGGACAAAAAGGAGGATGGAACAAAAGTTGTTAAGGATTTAAAGGTAGAATTGTTAGGTGAAATATCAATACCAGAATGTATCACATACTTGGATAATGGCGTTCTCTTTATTGGGTCACGTTTGGGCGATTCACAACTAATCAAATTGAGTTCGAAATCTGACACTAGGGACAGTTACGTTACCGTAATGGAAACATTTACCAATTTGGCTCCGATACTTGATATGTGTGTGGTTGATCTGGAACGTCAGGGACAGGGACAAATGGTTACGTGTTCGGGTATGTCACTGCCTGTACACTGTTGCTTTGATTTAAGAAAAGGAAACTGCGTATGTATTGGTCACACGGATATAAAAAAACGCCGTGAGCAGCGGGGCCCCATCACGGTAGTCGAATTTTCCCCTTCATCTTCGGTATTGACTGTCTACAAGCGAAATGTGATTGAAAGTCTACAACCGAATTGTCATTTTGTTGGTTTCAAAACTGGTGATGAGTGTTCGGCTGATCGAGGCTTTAAAAAAAGGTTTTTAGTATTTAAGGGCTGTATCTCAGTAAATTTCAATTTTGTGCCGAAAACAGGTAGCAGAAAAGAAGCCAACACAATTCGTACGAGGACATTCCTGCCCATGTTTATCCGCTAATTGCCTTTATGTTTTAGTTTTAAAAATTAAAAAAGAACCTTAAATAGTAAACTGGAAGGCCTTTATAAAGATATTTTTTCTTTCCAAAAAAATCAAAAATTTCTATTTTATAAATACTAAAAATCCAAAATTCCTAATTTATAAATAAACAGTGACTTTAATAACATTTTTAAATTACTTAATATGTATGTATTTCATTTGTCATAAAAGTAAGTTCACTTTTTTTTAAATTTTTTAAAATTACTATTCGCCTACTTGTATTTAGAATAAACATAATGCTTTTAAAACACATTTAACAATAGCATTCAATTCCGATGTAAAAATGGGAGAAGTGGGGGGAAAAGTGATGCGGACTCCCTACAAGGTACTAGCTGGATACTAACTGAATACACGTACAAAATTTCAGCCCTCTAGGTTTCCTTATGGAGTCTCTAGACGTGTTAGAAAACAAGCAAAAAAATTAAGGAAATATTGGTGTAAAAATCGTGGGGGTAAGGGTTAAAAGTTGAAACCTCCAAAAAACAGTGTCTGGCTATTAGCTTAACCTGTACACCAAATTTCAGCCCTCTAGGTTTATTTGTAGAGATTTTGACCCGAACGAAACTGTTAAAAAACAAGAAAAATCATGTTCTTTTGGGTATAAAAATGGTGGGGGTAGGGGTTAAAAGTCGAGACCCCCAAAAGGCACCCCCTTGATACTAACTCAATCCGAATACAAAATTTCAGCCCTCTAGGTTTATTCGGGTGACCTGTGCGAGTGGTACAAACTTCGAAAACGTCGAAAATGCATGAAATTGTAGCTTAAAAATGAGGGGGGTGGGGGTAAAATATTAAAACCTCCAAAAAGCACAACCTAGGTACGAACTTTATCAGCACACCAAATTTCAACCCTCTACGTTAATTCTGGGGGGCTGGGGGCCTGTTAGATCCGGCGAAAATCGTTTTTCCCCCCTCTACTCCCACCATATCATCCTAGGAAGCTGAATTTTGGATATGTTGTAGATAATTGACCGAAACATTATTTAAAACCGGTTTGGAAAAGTTTTATTGCTTTTCCGCCCCCCACCACCCCCTTAAAGGTCGGGTCAGAAAAAAAATTTGCCCAAAATTTCACCCCACTTTGATAGTATGAGGTGCCTCGAAAATGAGCCCCATTTACCAAATTTCATCTCTTAACTTCCATAGGGGGGCCCTACACAAATTAAAGGGTGGCGGGAAAATATATATATATATATATATATATATATATATATATATATATATATATATATATATATATATATATATATATATATCAGACATTTTTTTTTCTACATATTCGTGTTCTACGGGTCCAAAAACGGATAGCGCCCCTACTCTCGCCTCTCGCAGCTCTTATCGTATAGACTGTATAAGTCTAATTTTTCGGAGAAAATTCGACTAAAAAATTATAAAATATTTTTAAAGTAAACAAACCATTATATATGTACAGGGTGGAATTTTATTAACTCTTATACTTTTTCGTGAATTAAATTTTACCCGATAATTTAGAATGGAATTTGTTGGAAACAAAGCTTTTTTATAAAATAATATTATACTTAGTATATTTTAGAAGACAAAATTAATACATCTCGCGTCATCTGTTATTTATGGGAAAAATTGTATATTATTCAAATTTCTAATTAAGTTTTTATAAATATTATTTTATAAAAATGCTATGGTGTTTCCAACAAATCCCGTTCTAAATCATCGGATAAAATTTTATCAAAATGGAGAAGTTTCGTAGTGTGGATAATGTAATATGTAGTTACATACAACTAAAATATAGACCAAAATTAATAAGCTTGTGAAAAAATTTTTGAAATCCGTTAACAAATAATAGAGAAATAGAAGATCAAAGTTTAAAGCGGAATGATTGATTTCTAATTCACTTGTGACGTCAAATATGGGCACAATTGGACACCGAGTGTCTTTTATATAACATTTTTTTATTTGTCAGTGTTCAAAAGTTCAAAATTTACAATTAAAATTTGAATAAGTAAAATTATCAGTAATCATGGGTCATCGACTTTAGTACAGGAGCCGAGCACCCTTGTAGTCGAGGAGCCCCTGCCTTTAATTTTTTTATTTAATTTTCAATGTCACAATCAATATTAATTAATTTTTCTACCATTTAGTATTTTTATTTTATTTTATTTATTTATTTTTTTTTATTGTGACAAAATGACATTTTAAAACGTCAAAATATTGAATTTGTAAAAGATAAAAATTTCAGAATCGTTGTATACGTAGTAATTAACGTATTTACCAGCATTATAAAAGTTTATTAAAAAAGACTCCTCATTCTATTTGCAATCCCGTAGCAAAGATGACGTCACACATCTGTATCAGATGAAATAGAACTATCTGTGTAAAGTGCAACTTTAAAGTCCCGAAACTTTGTTAGTTGTTGACATATCTTAATTTTTCTTTTATACTTTTAATTTTTATTTTCACCCATAAAAAAATTTATAAACTTCTCCATTCACCGAAAAGTGTGAGAGCTAATAAAATTCCATCCTGTATATGTATAATGACTTGTTTGTATAAGACTAGACCAAAATGTTATTTTTTTTAAATATCCGTGTGACCAATACATACGCAGTTACCTTTCCTTAAATCAAAGCAATAGTGAGTGTATTTATTTTTGACGAATTTGAATGTTTAAATGGATTTTATTTCTTTAGGAGGCTATAAAGAGGGCTCGTTAAGGATTATTAGGAATGGCATAGGTATCCAGGAACATGCTTCAATTGATCTACCCGGAATCAAAGGAATGTGGGCGTTACAAGTAGCATCGGATTCAAATTATGATAATACGTTAGTTCTAGCGTTTGTTGGACAAACTAGGGTGTTAAGTATAAGTGGCGATGAAGTCGAAGAAACAGAAATAGCTGGTTTCACGTCCGATCAACAGACACTTTGGTGTGGTAACGTTGTCCACGGCCAACTCGTTCAAATTACAAAACGTGCCGTACATCTTGTCAGCGCGTCCACACGTCAACAAGTTGCCGAATGGAAACCGCCAACTGATAAAAATATAAGTGTAGTTGCGGCAAACACCGTTCAAATTGTTTGCGCCACTGGTTCAGATGTGTACTATATCGAAATTTTGGAGAATGAACTTGTGAAAAAGAGTCAGAAAACGTTGGACTATGAAGTTGCTTGTTTGGACGTGACACCATTGCGTGAAGGTGATCCGTATGCAAAAATTGTTGCAGTAGGTTTATGGACGGACATTTCGGCACTACTTCTTGATCTACCCGACTTAAATCAGATCACAAATGAACCGCTCGGTGGTGAAATTATACCTCGATCAATACTGATGACATGCTTCGAAGGAATCAATTATCTGTTATGTGCTCTTGGAGACGGTTCAATGTTCTATTTCACTTTAAATAAAGACACCGGTGCATTACTCGACAAAAAGAAAGTGACATTGGGTACACAACCAACGGTACTTAAGTCATTCAGATCGTTATCCACAACAAATGTATTCGCCTGCTCAGATCGACCCACAGTTATATATTCCTCAAATCACAAATTAGTCTTCTCCAACGTCAATCTGAAGGAAGTCAATCATATGTGCTCATTGAATGCGGAAGCGTATCCGGACAGTCTTGCACTAGCCACCGATGGATGCGTCACAATTGGTACGATCGACGAAATTCAAAAATTACATATAAGAACTATCCCGCTCCGAGAATCACCGAAAAGAATTGCTTATCAAGAAAGTTCTCAAACATTTGGCGTTATTACAGTTCGAATCGATATCCAGGAAATGTTTGGTCAACAAGTGGTGCGACCGAGTGCCTCAACACAAACGCCCAGTTCCAGTTATTCAAGCGGTATTGGATCATTAACGTCGGGTAAAGCTAATGGAGGCGCTGGTGCGGCTTCAAACGCGAATAATACGATTGCACCGGCGGAAATTGGACAAGAAGTTGAAGTACACAATTTAATTATAATCGATCAACACACGTTTGAGGTGTTACATGCGCATCACTTTCAACCGTCTGAGTACGCTATGTCGTTGGTCAGTTGTAAACTTGGCGATGATCCGAATACGTATTATGTGGTGGGCACAGCGTTCGTAAATGCCGAAGAGTCGGAACCGAAACAGGGTCGACTCATTATGTTCCAATATACGGATAATAAATTAATTCCAATCGCCGAGAAAGAAATCAAAGGCGCTTGTTATTCACTGGTAGAATTCAATGGGAAATTATTAGCCAGTATAAACAGTACGGTGCGACTGTTTGAATGGACCGCGGAAAAGGAGTTACGACTAGAATGTTCACATTTCAACAATATTATCGCGTTACATTTAAAAGTCAAAGGTGACTTTATATTGGTGGGCGATTTAATGCGAAGTATGACACTGTTGCAGTATAAAACGATGGAAGGCAGTTTTGAGGAGATGGCACGGGATTATAATCCGAATTGGATGACGGCTGTCGAAATTTTGGATGATGATACATTTTTAGGGGCGGAAAATTCGTTTAATTTGATCGTGTGCCAAAAAGATAGGTAAGTTATAAGTATATTACTGTACGGTTTAGTTTTTGTGAATAACTATGTGTGTTGAATAAATTTATTCATTGACATCGATATTATAAAGCAAACGTAAATTTACTGAAGGAAGTAAATTTACGAGATAATTTACTCTTCAAAAATTTTACCAAGTAAATTTTATTAACTTGACAGTTTTGTAGATTTTATACGTATTTTTCTCCATTTTTTTAAGTGGCAACTTTTGCCATCTGGTGACGAATGAAACTACTGCCGGTCAATTTCAACAATTTCAACAATTTTAATTAAAAAAAGTTAAATTTTTTGTGCTTTTTAGTTGCCTTAAATTGATTTTTATTAATAGCTTAACAGAAAGTATATCGATATAATTTTTTTTTTTTTTTTAAATAGTATTTACGCCTATTTAATATCTTTTAAATTTTTAAAATATAAGTACGGGGGTAATACGGTCCGTTTAGCATCGCAAACTTGTGAGATTTAGTTATAAATTAAAACTGAATAGAAAAAAATAAATTACCCTCAATAATGAGCTCATTAGCGGATGACCTTAAAATTCACCTTTTTTCGCAAAATAAAGATATGTCACGTGGTTAATTAGGCTACATTTAACAAACCATTGGTGAGAATGTGCTCCTAGAAGCCAATTACAACTATGTAATGACTTTTTATTAAATAGGAAATAAAACAAAAATGCATAATCTATTCTTGACTTGGTCGACCTAGGTAATTTTAGTGAAAAATTTTAATACTTAATATCTAAAAATTCTGACGTGTTGTAATGTTTTGAATATTTTTTTCGTAATCAGCGCCCTAAAATCTATCAAAATCAGTTGTCATATCTTAAAGGGGAAAACCATTGTAGGCCTGTGTAATTATTGCAGAACATAATTTGTATAAATAACTCAGTGTTGAGAGATTTACTTTGTGAAACTCCATTTTAAATATTAAAAAATATTTAAAGTTCGATTACTTTGTCTATTTCACGAATTAAAAGTTATTTTTACTGAACGCGTTTTCAACCTTTCGGTCATCCTCAGAGTAGAAAGATGAAAATAATTAATGGGAATTTATAGGTAAGAAAGATATATAGGAGGGGTGTAATATTATTGAATTGGGAAAATCCATAAAATTTTTGTATCGAAGCAACTAAATATACGTGTAAAGAAGAAAACAATTAAACCAGTTTGTAGGTACCGATATGAAAAAATTTTTATTTTTACCAAATAATATGACTGTTCAGATAAATGACCTGTTTATGAAAACTAAAATAGGGGTGTCCAAAATTATTGAAAAACTGAAGTGATTATATTCGTTCAGAAATTTATTTTTAATAGAGGAGAATTATTTAGATCATTTTGATCGTTTAAAACTTCTATTTGTGGGTCACTGTTTAATCTATTAATTTCTAGAGCCTCTAAAAGATTCAATTTTAAACCATTATGGCAAACATGTAGAACTTTTGGTTTATGGTCTGTTTTGGGAAAATGACCTGTTTCCAAGATGTGTAGACCGAAGTTAGAGCTGTGTTTTTGTGAACCAATGTGTTCCTTATATCTTATGTCGAAACTTCGTCCTGTTCGTCCCACATATTTGGCGTTACAATGGCAACAGTCTAGTCATTTTCCCAAAACAGACCATAAACCAAAAGTTCTACATACATGTTTGCCATAATGGTTTAAAATTGAATCTTTTAGAGGCTCTAGAAATTAATAGATTAAACAGTGACCCACAAATAGAAGTTTTAAACGATCAAAATGATCTAAATAATTCTCCTCTATTAAAAATAAATTTCTGAACAAATGTAATCACTTCAGTCTTTCGATAATTTTGGACACCCCTATTTTAGTTTTCATAAACAGGTCATTTATCTGAACAGTCATATTATTAAGTAAAAATAAAAATTTTTTCATATCGGTACCTACAAACTGGTTTAATTGCTTTCTTCTTTACACGTATATTTAGTTGCTTCGATACAAAAATTTTATGGATTTTCCCAATTCAATAATATTACACCCCTCCTATATATCTTTCTTACCTATAAATTCCCATTAATTATTTTCATCTTTCTACTCTGAGGATGACCGAAAGGTTGAAAACGCGTTCAGTAAAAATAACTTTTAATTCGTGAAATAGACAAAGCAATCGAACTTTAAATATTTTTCAATATTTATAATTTGTATACGTACGTATTTTGAAAATAAAGCGAATACCACTTTTTTTCTTTCAAAATTGTGTAATTTCTTCTCAGAAAAGTAAAATTTTATTATCACTATTATATTTTGACAATAATTATTTGAAAACGTTACTACTAATTATATAAATATGTAATAGGGTACTTGACTGAAGTTACAAAAATATTCTAAAAGCATTGTTTTTCCATATCAGTTAAGTAATTTTTTTTATTTTCCACAGATTTTGTAAAAAATCATCAGAAAAAATAACCCTACAATTTTAAATGAGAAAAAGGCGGGAAAAACACCTCACTATAGTGACGTCACATTTTGAAGCAATTAAACGTCAATGTCAATATTTATAACCTCAAAACTTTGATTATATTCATAAAATGTCAAAGTAAAAGCAAGTATTTATTTGAATTCTGGTCGATTATTATTAATATATGTATGTAAGCTAATAGAAATATTCAAAAGAAAACACAATTTCACCTCACCGATGAAAATTATCAAAATCGACATGTCTAGCTACAAAATGTTACGTCATTTTCAAGAAATGGCGCGTTTTCACTAATTTGAAAATTTGTTGAAAAATGGCGATTTTCAAAATAAAATTTCTAAACAGTTATCAAATTTTGTTATGTTTCATCATTAAAATTGGACATATGTAATGATAATGCATAGAATTATTTAACATTTGACACAAATTTTAAATACAGTCAAGTACCGTATTGAGGCAACCAGTTACGACCAAGTTCCGACCTAATAGTATTCTGTAATATAGTAATCAATGCAGTGACTGACTGAATCCGTAGTACGTTTTCAAATAATTATTGTAAAAATATAATATTGATAATAAAATTTTACTTTTTTGAGAAGAAATTACATAATTTTGAAAGAAAGAAAGTGGTATTCGCTTTATTTTCAAAATACGTACGTATACAAATTATGTTCTGCAATAATTATAGTCCCATTTGCTCAAAAATTGACATTACATTATTTCATTAAATTTCACCCGTCTCACCCTGTTACCTGCTTCAAGAAAAATGCCTACAAACTGGCTTTACACTTTGTCTAGTAGTATAATATAATAGTGTTCATTGATCTGTGCTTGAAACTAACGAAGTATCCTGTGAATGAGCTCTCCAAGAAAAACTAATGTAGTAAAATACTCCAGAAGTGTAATACTTCTTTAGTTCTAACTAAAGTAGTCAACAGAACTAAAGTAGTAAATTTTACTAATTTGGTGCTCGTTAGCCTTAAATTATTCAGCCTGTAGGTTATTTATACTAAAAACTTGCTAATATAGCTCATTAAAATATTATTATTTTTAAAATAAATAGCGCAGCTACGACGGACGAAGAACGACAACAAATGCAAGAGGTTGGACAATTCCATCTCGGCGACATGGTTAACGTATTCCGTCACGGCTCACTCGTAATGCAAAATTTGGGTGAAACGTCAACGCCCACTACCGGATGTGTGTTATATGGTACAGTGAGCGGAGCGATTGGTTTAGTTACGCAAATCACACCTGAATTCTATGAATTCCTCCATGAGCTTCAAGAACGACTTGCCCGTGTTATCAAAGCAGTGGGTAAAATTGAGCATAGTTTTTGGCGATCGTTTAATACTGATATCAAAACGGAGCCTAGCGAAGGTTTTATAGACGGCGATTTAATTGAGAGTTTCCTCGATTTATCGCCCGATAAAATGAAAGAAGTTTGTGTTGGATTACAGGTGAGGGGAAGTGCATACGTTGAATTTAAATTATTAATTGTAATTGGAACATGTCGTAAATATTAATTATATGATTTTAGATGGATGATGGCAGTGGAATGAAAAAAGACTGTACAGTCGAGGATCTTGTGAAAATTGTTGAAGATTTAACTAGGATACATTAAATTAATTTATAATAATACTGTTGTATAGTGTACAATATATATACTGAAGTAATGTTAGTAAGTATAAATGAATATTCTAAAATCGATTTTTTAAAATTGAAATCCTTGCTACGGTTGATTCACTCTATCGTGCCAATCACAGTCTCAGTTCTCAGTTCAGTATCGCTCCGGTAAAATATTCTTAAATGGAAAATAATAAATGTATTCACAATATCAACACCAGCCCAGCCAGTCACGATCCAACACCGATTCATTCCAAAAAATATTTGACTAAGAACGAACTTGTCCATAGAAAAATAATAACGCAATTTCTCTATAGACAAGTACGTTATACTTATCTATGGTTTCACTGGCTTCAGTTAGTCAGTGTCACTTATAATCGTGCTTATAATATTTGATAGTTATATTTATATCTAATGAGCCATTTTCTCAAAATATCTACATCTTTATGATTGAAATTTTAATTTAAAAATTGCTATGTAACCGCATGAGAAAATTGTTTAACACCAGGACGGCGACACGGGTTATTCGGAACTACTTCTCTATAGTTGGAATATTAATTTCTAAAAAATAAACAATATTCCTTGGTAACCGAACTGGAAAATTTCGTTGCTAAAGTGGAATTAACAGAACAGGTGATTTTTGGTTGGTTAAATTAATATCTCGATTATAGACATGTATTCCCAAATACCTGTGTCGCCGCTCTGGTGACAGATTGCTACATATTTGAGAAAATGGTCCATTGAAATCCCGAATTTTTATTCATTATAATTTTGCAATATGACAACTGAAAAGTATTGGAATTTTGAAAAAAAAAGGTAATTATTTATTAATTAAAAATTAATAAATAAGTATATACTCTACAGTGAATAACAATACCTCTGAATATGGTATAATGACGAAGAACGAACGACGAGAACGAACCGTACCATTCATGGAACGTAAATGTGGATTTTACCGGAGCGAGATTGGACTGAGAACGGACTGTGATTGGCACTATAGTGTGGATCAACCCTAATTAAATAGTAGACAAAGCATTTTGAGATTGACGCAACGGCAAGACTACGATTCGTACAGCGCCAAGATTTGATGACACTTCCTTGTATAACTTTTCGATATCTCGCTTCGTTTTCGAGATATTGAACTTTAAATTCGGATATATTGTATGTATAGTGTGTGTAATATTTTGACAATGAGCGTGTTCTATTTAGAAAACACAAACAACCCCGTGTGACCTAGTTTTTATATCAAAGTTGAAGTATGTTGTCAAAACTAACCTAACCTTAACTAACCTCACCATCTAGTTTTTATATCAAAGTCCAAGTATATTGTCAAAACTAACTAAATTAACCTCATCACCTAGTTTTTATATCAAAGTTGAAGTATATTGTCAAAACTAACTAGTCTTAACTAATATTGTCGAGTGTCTGGAAAATATTTCAAGTGATTCTGAACATTCCTGTTTTCGGAACTCCAGCCAAAAAAAAGATTAGTTTTTTTGTGAAAAAAGAAAGTACAAAAATCACTGAAATTTGGTTGACATTACTTTTTCCCTGTGCACTGAGTTACAGTGTCGTTTGTGTTTTCTAAATGGAACACGATGATTGTCAAAATATTACACATACTATACATACAATATATCCGAAATTAAGACAAATTTAACGTTCAATAAATGGAGTATTATAAGAAGGAGATTTAACTTATATGAGAGGAATTGACAAAATTGGTCAGGAAAATGGTAAATATAAGGCTTTCTTTTTTTACCACTCGCGGCGTTAATAATGCTCGAATACTGATGTGAATATAGCGAATATAGTAACATCAAACGGATAAAACAGAATGTAACTACAGTACTTATTCTCAAATGGAAACACGTCGGGACTGGAGAAGTGAGTGTTTCCATTTGAGAATCACCAATGTCGGTTGATGATATTTAATAATAAGGAAATATATAGAAATGTATGAAATAAACTCTTATAGTTTAAATTACTTTATACGGCGGATATCCAATGGTACTGACTCCGATTTTACATAGTGACGTTAGCGAATTATATAATATACAATATAAATGATGCGATGCAAAATAAAAATTGTTAAGTTTATTTTAAAAAGGATCGAAAAACCCACTTTATAACTGAGTTGAACATTGAAAAAGGTTCCAGAAGATTCTATTCAAAAGCTAACAAAGATAATATAGAAGCTCGCGTTTCGATTTGAGAGTGTTCCATTTGAGAATAAGTACTCTACCGCTTTCGTATCCGTCGAACACGAGTGCCATCTTTGATTTGGACACTTTTTTGAATACATTGAGTCTCGTCTCCTTGTCTAATCTCCATAGTTCAATATCTCGAAAACGAAGCGAGATATCGAAAAATTTTATTATTATTTGTCGTTTTATTTTGCTGAGTTCTACAAGGAACTGTCATCGAATCTTGACACCATACGAATCGTAGTATCCCCGACGCAACATAATATGATATTAAGAGAAAAATGTAGCAAAAGGGTGGCTCTTGTGTTTATGACCAAATTATGAAATAACTCGTAGTGGGTAATGAATGCGTTAATACGATGAGGATCATGAAGAACTAGTGTACTATTTTGACAGCAAATACACTTTATATTGAATTGGATTTTTGAAGAAAATTTTTTTGTCATAAATGGTAAAATTATATCGCTCATTTGCGAGAAGGGTGACATAACTAAAAAATCAACGATTTTGAGTTAAGTGTACAGGCGGTCACGGAAAATTTGATTCATTTTGTTACAAAAACGACATTACGCTATACACTTAAATGAGAGAACGAGAGAGGTTGTAACTTTATAGTCTGTTGCACTTTTTACATTCACTGCCATAAGCACTCTTTTTATTTTAAAAATTTTAAACTATCGTAATCGTACCCAAAAATAGTTCTTTTTTAGTTATGACAAGCTTCTCGCAAATGAGCGATATATAAGTTTTATAAGAAAAATCTTTTTATTTTTTTAAGTAATACAGTAGAGCACCACTTTTGTCAGGAAAAAGTAGTCTCCAAAAGTGGTGCTTGACAAAAGTGATGCTTTTTGAGCAGGGGCGATTCACAAATATCGCAAGATTATGTTTTGAATTAAAATTGTTTTTTTAAATATTAATAAAAGAAAAAAGGAAGTGAAGAATTAAAAGTTATTTATCTCAGAAAATATTTTTTCATTTGTTGTTTTATTAATTTGCTTTGAAATGATTTTGTTTACATTTTACGTATGACAAAAACCGCCACAGAACAGAATACATATAGATAAACATTCTATGTACAATAATTAAAATCCACATTCCCACGCTTTGAGGTCTGTTGTTGTTTGTCTTTACCATTATCGGTATATTTATTTGTTTCTTTTGATAAAATTATGCGTCATGGTCTATTGCACATGGATTTAATATTTATGTACTTGACATTTTTCATGCAACTTTCCAAAACTGATGTTGACTAATTTGATGCTCTCAAAAAATTTCCAAAACTGATGTTTCCATTATCGGTGCTATACTGTATTTAAAAATTTATATCAAATTAAAAATAAATTTTTAAATGTAGAACCGATAACGAGCCGACGGTTTACGACACCACTCGAACACATATGTGACGTCATAATGTTTATTTATACCTAAAAAAACAATGTCTTTTTATTTTGAATTATTGTTGCTATGTAATTATTGTTTGCTATAAACGTTTTCGTATTTGAATATCTTATTAAAAATTTTTAATTAAAAGTTTAGTTTTGTACAATTATATGGTAATAAATAATAATACAAAGATGTTAGATGAAAGATGTAACCCGAATAATTTTTCGAACTAAATTTTAATAATTTTGACAATATGTACAAGCTGTCAATAGTATTTAACATAATATATTACCATTATGACTTCACAGACATTGCGATTTTTTGTGCTGCTGTTTATAACCAAATGAAATTTTTTAAAATTTTATAAATTTTAATTAATTTATTATTTATTATAACTAGATCATTTTTAAATTTTTCTTCACATTGATTATCAATATTATTTCGTACTGAAATAAAAAAAAATGATAATTATTTTTTATTCAAAAACCCAATTGTTGACGTCATACGACATGGTGTATATTCACTTGACATTTTATGACGTCAATGATCGTCAAGGTGTGTTATTATCGTACATATGTTGCAAAGTAATTTAAGAAATCTGTATGCATCACTAAATATTTTTCATTACATGTATCAAAGTAAAATACAATTTTGAAATAAAATTTATTTGTCAGGGAAGAAGATATGATGTGATGAAATGGTATGTGGATGTATCGAATCAAATTTTGCACCGCGCTATTAGAACAATTCAGATATAAAACCTAAAAGATCATTAAGTATTTCACTAGTAATTAAGAACGATTGGAGTAATTATATAAAAAAAGAAACTACAGTAATATTTTTTAAATTGAATTAATGTATGTGTTACTAAAAGGTTTGAAAGAATAAATTTGAGAAAAAATTATTTTTGTTTTAATTATTTATTAATTGTTGTAATTTAAATTTATAATATATTATATCGTTTTCTTAACCATCAACCCTCCTATAACACACATTATTCATTTTGTGTTGCTGAAATATAAAAAAAATGTAATATTCTCATAGGAAGTGTAAAATAAAATTTTTAACAAAAATTATAAAAACTTTTATTCAAAATTAGCTAATATTATATATTTTTTTGCTACAGTATAAATAAAAAGAAATATTCTGCAATGAATAAATTTACAAAATAATTTACATTACTGACTCCATTTTTTTCTGACTCTCCTCTTTTGAGGGTACTTTTTCATTTGGAGATTTTTTCTTTCTCTTATATAACCATGCAGTATGAACATAGTCATTCCTTTCAAAACGGAATTTTTTCTTATGAGCTGTTTGTATTATTCGCATTCCAATTCCACCTAAAAACTGTCATTTCTTTGTATAAATAAATAGATAGTCGTGGAAAAGATTACTACATAATAGGTGGTTTGGTGGAAGTAGTATTATTTTACCTCTAAAAGACACATTCCAAGTAAGGTAAGCAAAATAAACCAACCAACGTAAGTTGTCTCCTCCTTAATAACATGACGACACCCCTCTGTTGAAATACTAAACGTTCTTCCTTTTGGTTCAGTATAAATGTCCGATCTATTCGTTAAATGGTGATGGACACAGGGAAATAGAACACCAATCAAGCAACAACTGAACGGAGTGTTATCAGTCACTATTGAATTTTCTCTAAAGGTATTGCAAATTTATCAGCAAAATTGATACAAATTAATGTTGTACGTAACTTGAAATATAAGGGGTTAAAAGAATGAGTCTAAATAACTTCCATAACAAGGGTGTATGTTTTACGGTCAACTTCACGAATAAATTCAAGAAATTATTCAACATGTGTAAACATACACTTTTTTAATAAAAATTATATCAATAATAGACAAACACACTGATTCTTGTGATTGTATTGAAATGTACGCAATACGCATTTCAATACAATCATAAAAAAATGATAATATAAAATTATATTTTTAAGTGTTATGTTTATGATAGTCTTCTATAAATGTTAATGAAAACCAACACACAGAGTGTGTGTTTGTTGTAAGTCAATATCTGTTTGCGCACACATGTGTGATTACTGATCGCGATCAGCCTCTACAGTTGTTCTGGCTATTTTCAGATGTTTAAAACGCGGACTGTAGTGTTATTAATCAAATGTAAGAAATACAGCAAGGATTCTTTTTACAATACACGTGCGAGAAAGAAAGAAACATATTTCGTAATCTTTTTAAGAAAGAAAGAAATCTATTTTTTATTCCTTTTAAGCATGTACTACGAATATATAATTTGTATACAGGATGTTTCATGTATTAAATATGAAATCCATTTTTAATACGAAATACATTTATTTTTTTAATCAAAGTATAAATTTTTAACTAATTATTAAATATTTTGCACTAAAATGTATTGCAAACAATTACCATATACATTTGTATTCTATACACATCGAAATTGCAAGTCATAGTTATCAACCTGTATATTCTGAATTTGGATTTAAAAAGAGATAGAAATATAAATGCATTTTTTTATCTGATCAGGGTGTATTATAAAAAGAATCATTACTGTATTTGTAATGCCGTACGGGGCTCATTAGTGGCGCTGGACGCAAAGATTCTCACTCGAGTCTCTACTAGTAAAATTAGAACTCTGTATGTATACCATGTATACGTTTAATTGGCGATATAAAATCTAATAACTTGCACGTAATTTGCATAATACATATTTCTATGCCAATTGAGCGTATACATAAATCTTATTTGATACTGCTTCTAACATTACCACCAAAGGCACGCGCATAATCTTTGCGTCGCCAATAGTCTTGAATAGAAAAATCTAGCATGGTTTGAAAAATTTTCCTAGTTTCGGACTCATCCTTTCGAAGTACATAAAAGAAAAATTACGTTGAATGTGGTGCACCCCCCACTAGTGGATCATACCATTCAATTTCGAACCATTCTTTATACGAGTTACTTCCGCAACATTGAAATTTTATTTGTAAACGATCAATTATAACTTTTTTTTCGGTATCAACGCCATACTGTTTCATTGCTGCTACTATTCCATCCTGCATACCTTCATGTAATCCATACGAATGTGATATGACCGCAATTGCAATACAAAACAATATAAGAATTAAACCCCCAGTTGCAATTACATGATAAAATAACATTTTATTAATTCGTTGATCGGCAACATTTTTGACCGATTTTAATAATAAATATACTGCAATTGAACTAAAGCAAAAGCACAACAATCCTGTTCAAATATGTATTCAACTTAATACTGAGAATTAAAATAAAAGGAGGTGCATTTTTGAACCTGCTACTAGAAGTAACATTGTTAAAATAGTACCATCAGCTTTACTTGAAATTAAATCAATGAAAGATCCAATTGCATAGTGAGTTTTATAAGCTCCAATCAACATACCAAACGCAAATAATATTAGTATTGCATGATACAGTCCAAGTACGCAAGCTAATAGCAAAATTTGACTCCAAGTTAGTTGTATTAATGGAATTTTACTACTAACTTTCTCTACACTTTTCATTTTTCGTACTTAAGTGAAATTTTCTAAAAATAAGGAAAAGATTTTACTTTAAAAAAACTATTTAAAATATTTTTTTTAAGACTCGATAACTTTCTAGTTCTCATTAATGGCGGCGTTCGGAAGCAAAATTTGTTAGCCTAGCGTTAGCTAACGGAGCTTGCACCGTTACAAACCAGTGGGCTTTGATTAAAAAAATTAATGCACGTTAAATATTTTTTCATGGCTTTTCACGGTATAAATACTTAACTTCTGAAGTACAGCCATATTTAAAAATTATGGAATAAAAACAATCAGTCACCATGTTAGAAATTGTTGTTTTAATATCTAATGTATGTTAATTTTTTGAATGCGAGCGCTCTGGTTTGTAATGGTGAAAGCTCCGTTAACTGACTGGCTAACAAAATTTTCTCTCGAATGCCACCATTGTTTCACTTCAAAGTTTTTAATATATGTATACATATTTTTCTATCTTCTGCCTTTAGAATCAGCTACTTTTCGTAGAACATCGGGTGAGTGAGAAAGGACAATGCGCACCCAGCGCCCACTGGTGAGACATGTATTTTCTGAAAGCCCCTTCCTAGTAGGTCGTCATTTGTTCGACGACGTCAGAACATTTTTAATTGATTTGTCCTATACTTACCTGATTTATAAAATTCATGAATGAGAAGTAAAAGGAACATAGTTTATGAATACACGCAAAATACAATACATGTGATGCATGTGATACATGCATTGTAAGATAACTGTTTAGGTTAGAAATATAAAAATATGTTTTTCTCAGTTATGTATATTAAAAAATATGAAATGTTTTGAAAATTAAAAGTTAAAAGAAGTACAGCCATGAGTTTTTCTATTTTACGACTTACTCTTAAAAGGTTGAAAAATATTTACCTACTTTTTCCAGTTCATTTACTTACTATTATGTAAATCTTCTAGATCAACTTTGTTTCTTAACGAAATTCATTTAAGAAAAAGTTTACAAATAACTCATCTACTCTGCAATAATTTTCATGATTCCCCTGCGTTATATAAGAGAAGAAAAACTGCCGAAGAAAGGGTATTTTTATGTGTAACACTTAATTATTTTACATATACTTTTATGAATAAATATTTTACAGAAATCGCCGAAAATTATAGAATATTCGCCCAAATCCAAAAAATTAGAAAATGTCATTGGAATATGGAAAAATATGACAGTTCAAGAAGTTGCCACAGCAATGAACAAATCTTTAGGTGACTAGTTATAAGAGAGCCTACTAATCAAAATTAGTTATTCTGTCCACAACTGTTTATGATCCAGATCGTAAATGCAAGAAAAATTTGGTGACATCAACTTCTAGAAGATTATTTAATGGGAGTTATGAACTTAGCCTTTAGTAGGCGATCAGTTCCCAGTCAGTCTCGATATTTAAAAAAAAAAAACTCATATAGGTATTAGACCTAGAGCCTTCGTAAGCCATATATACAAGCTGGATTAACTAGTAAACAAAACAGACAAATCTCCAAGGCCCATAATTCGATGGAATCCAGACTCAAAACAACAATAGATATAATAAATAAAAAAAAATATTTTTTAAATCTAGTTACGCTGAAAGTAATTACTTATCTTTTGAAGTTAAAAAAAAATAAATTTTTTTAGGGTTTCTATTTCTTAATGAAATAAAAAATAAATAAACTCCGATTCGGATAATTCGCGGTGGATTTAGACCGAATGCGTGCGTCCCTCTAGTTGTTAATGTTTTTAGGATTTCGTTGTACAACAACGAAATCCTTATAAATTCATCATGTCTGTTATCGCATTAGGTGGTCCACCCGCACTTGACAACTTTTAAATAATGACTATCGGACCTTACATAATTTAATAGACAATGTCATTTTTTTAAAAACTTTTTTTAACTCATATATAAAGTAAACGGCTCAGATAACCATATTATTAACAAATTAAAGGCTAATTTTAACATTAAATAAAAGCAAGATAGTTCATGTTATTAATGTTTTTTATACAATACTTTAAATTTACTCCCAATTTAAGTTTTATTTTAGCCCACTAGGAACTGAAACTGTTACTGCATGTATATCTAGATAAATCTTGTGGCTCATTTAGAAGATTTTTTTGAAATTGTAATATGACTGTTGCAAATTAAACTTAGAAATGAAAGAATTTTATGTTAAAGTTGCTTTTAATTACTGTAGAAATATTAATAAAATTATTTTATTTAAGTTTAATTTACACAATCTACAAAAAGTGTCCCAAATTATTTTTTGTAACTAATCGTACTTTAACTAGGTAGTCCAATAGCAATAATTTTAAGCCCTATCTCATTAAACATTAATTTTAGAATAGATATAAAAAATTTTTAAAAAGAGATTCTTGTAGGGATTACCGAGGAGAACATTTGTGCAAAATGTGAACTCCCGGAAATATTTTTTTATATTGTTTAAACAATATTGAAAATTCATAAATAGCGTTTTTTGACCTTTCACCGCTTACGTAGTGAAAACGGTGATAGATACATTAAAAAGTGTTAAGACCTTTTTTTGTAGAGAATCGAATTCTCTACAAAAAAGTTAGCGAGAGCACCTGTTTATCTTGTACAGGTGAAAAGATACAGCGCACTCAAAAATCCACTTTTTCTAGTGTTCCGGCAGGGTGTGCCGTCCAGAACGCTAGAAAAAGTGAATTTTTGAGTGCGCGTTTAAAGTGCTGTATCTTTTCACCTGTATAAGATAGACAGATGCTCTCGCGGACTTTGTAGGGAATTCGATTCTCTACAAGAAAGGTCTTAACACTTTCTAATGTATGTATCACCGTTTTCGTTACGTAAGCAGTGAAAGGTAAAAAAACGCTATTCATGATATAAAAAAACATTTCCGGGAGTTAACATTTTGCACAAATGTTCTCCTCGGCAATCCCTACTAGAATTTCTTTTTAAAAAATTTTTATGTCTATTCTAAAATTAATGTATAGATAAAATTTAGTGCTATTAGACTTAAGAAACCCCCTGCGTTTGTAGGTGTTCGGGTATACTAAAATTTACTTGTATTCTAATATTCTATTTATTTTTTTACGCTTACTTAGAAAGAGATTTTTCTAGTGATCCTCTAATTTTAATTCTCTTTTAAGAAGTCATTCGTAGAATTTTCAGCACAGAGTATTGAAATTTCTGAAAGTAAAATATTTTTAAAACTTTTCAGATCATGTCTTTGAAGTAATGAATTTTATTGAAAATTCACAATATTACGACAAACCTGATTCGATTATTGATAATCCAAAAGTTATTTACGAAATTTTAAAAAAATCTGGATTTCGTTATAAAATTATCCCCAAACCCGGTACAGAAGTTCATGAGGAAAAAAATGAAGATGTTACACGGCAACCACCTTCCGATCCTAAAGATTTAGTTCGTCGCTGTCCTGTTGTTACGATTATGGGGCATGTTGATCACGGAAAAACAACATTATTGGATTCATTACGAAATACATCGGTCGTAGCAACTGAATTTGGGGGCATAACACAACATATAGGTGCTTTTTCAGGTAAAATTCATCAGTTGTAAATAGGGCATTAATTGATATACAATAGAGGGTAGTAATTTCGGGATTTTTAAGTATCAGTTTGGATTTGAGGGTTGGGATTTTCATACAGTTTGGTGTATTTGAATAACGAACGACTATTATTGCGTTTTTGTCATTAATTAATATAAAACTGAAACTGAATGTAAAAACTATGCAAGTAACATGTGCATAGGAATGACATAAAAATTACTCTCCTGTATAAAGGTAACAATTTTCAAAACTGGTAAAATAATCCATAAAATTTGGATAAAGAATTCGATCTCGTATTTAACTCTTTAAATGATTAAGACGAGTTAACTCGTCCTGCAATATGGCGGCTCAAAATGCTGCGATATGTACATATTCACTGGTACAGGTGCTGCCATCTGTGACAAATTTTCCAAAATACGGTATGATTCTAAATAATGTCAAATTTTATCAACATAGTTTAGTATAATTTATATTTTGTAAATTCCTAAGGTTCGCTTTTTTGATGTTGGAATCTTTGATTTTTTTTCTTTTTCTTTTTTTCTAACCTTATCTATTGTACTTATCACTTGGCAGCAAAAAGTCCGGCATTTTGAGACAAAAAAATTTTTCCATATGGTTTGTTTAAAAGGCTTAAAAAAGTAGTGTGATGTGGGTCCGACTCAGGAGGTTCACACTACCAACTTTCCAGTATATATACAGTTAAAATAAATTACGATTCATCAATTTCAAAATTTCTAGAATTAACTTTTTTTTTGAAGTTATTTTATTATAAATAATAAATAAAAAACGAATCGTCAGAATTTAATAAAAATCTAATCAGGTGTTCATTATGCGCTTACGTGTCGAATGACACCGGTCCGGAGTCAATTTCGTTTTTTGTTCTCGAGATATGCGTAATGAAAAAAATTCTACGAGCGTACGTATCATGGAGACTAGATAAGGAGCACGCACTCCATGTATAAAGCGCTCTTAAAATAAGAGGGCGTTAGTGTTCCGTGTGTACCAAAGCGTTAGGGAAATGAAGCGAGAGTTTGAAATAGAGATAATAATTTAAAATTATAAACTAAGTCATTTAGGTTGTTTAAATATAAATAATGAAAATAAAATCAATAATTAATAAAAGATAGTCAAAAATAAAGAAGAAAACGATAATAATAAATTTCATATACATTTTAAATTGTTCACATACAAAAATTGTGGTTATGAGTATTCATATTATGCTCACTTCACGTCTATTTATCTTATTATATTCACATCAGTACAAAAGGAACATTAGTGCCACAAGTGGTGAAAAAAGAAAACGTAATATGTACGAATCTGATATGGACGGGGGAATTGCCAGAATCTGTCCTGCGTGGACAGATTCTAGCAATTCCCCCGTTTGAGTGCGTGCTCCTTATGTAGTCTCCATGGTACGTGTAGTGAATTTTTTTTAAACAAAAAAAAAAAAAAAAAAACTGATTTTGTCGGGTGGATGATGTAATAAGGCATGTTCATATACAATACCACATTCACGATCGGTATATGGATAATATACACTATACGGTGTAGCTTAATACAATCAAGTGCAGAGGCCATGGGTCTCTTTTTTTTCTTATTTTTTTTTTTTTTTTCAAGAAAACGCATATTTAATACGGTATATACAAGCATACACAAAGAGATACGTACATCATCTTAAAAATTGTAGTATACGGCTTTAAGGCCCTCCAAATGTGGAGATCTGTCAAAATTGGGACTTTCGAAAATCGCGCCCATTACAATAACTTCCTACTGGGAAATTAAAAATATACCTAAAATTCCGATTTTGATGTAAATCTCAGGATTTCAACAATTCAATCCCGAAAAACAGTCAAGAGATTGGATGCCCTAATTGTAAAATCGAATTTATATTTGAATTATTTTGTATTTTGACCTTGTTATTTTAGTTACGTTAAAATCGGGTGATAAAATAACATTTTTGGACACGCCGGGTCATGCCGCATTTAGTGCGATGAGGTCTAGAGGGGCACACGTGACAGATATCGTGGTTCTAGTGGTTGCTGCGGATGATGGAGTGATGGAGCAAACAGTTGAATCTATAAGGATGGCTCGAGAAGCAAATGGTAACAAAAATTTTTTTTCCCCGTATCTGATTCTTTAAAGCTAAGTTGTTGTTTTTTATAGTTCCCATCATAGTGGCGATAAATAAAATTGATAAACCAGAAGCGGACATTGTACGGTATTAATTTCAAAAAAAATAATTTAATTCTTTATAAATTTTTGATTTTTTTTTTTTTTTTTGAAAATTATTTATAGGAACGCACTAAAAAATTATTAATGCAACATGGCGTACAAATTGAAGATTATGGTGGTGAAGTACAAGCGATACCAGTATCAGCACTAAAAGGCACTAATTTAGATGTGTTAACCGAAGCGATTGTTCTCCAAGCGGAAATTATGGATTTAAAAGCAAATCCAAGAGGTCTAGTCGAGGGTGTTATAATAGAGAGTAAAACAGACCCTAAAAGAGGGTAAAATTTTTTAACTAACGTAAAAGCCCCTATACCGGAACACTATTTTTAGGTATGTAATTAAACTAGCTTATATAAAATTGACAAATAAATTAAACACCCATTTTTTTTTCTTAATAAGCATGAAAGAAAGTTTTTTTAATCCACTGAATATGTTTTTATAAAAATACAAACCAAAAATTTTTATTTATTAATGTTTTTCTTTTACAAAATGTCGACATCCATATCCAAACAGAAATATTAATGACACTAGAAGTTGGGAACCGATATACAAACAGACGTGAAATATGAGTAATATGACACATAGAGTGATATCTAGACGTCAAAGTAGGAAACAGAATGCTTTAAGTATCAGACGTAAATAAAGGATCAAAATACTGTATTCAACAAAAATTGTTTAATACATATATATATATATATATATATATATATATATATATATATATATATTTCTTTAATTAAGTAAGGAAACATTAAATGCGAGGTGAATTTAAATTGAAAAATAATCATTCTATTTATAATAATTTTAACTTCATTAATATATAAATGTCAAAACTGTTCGGACCTACGATCGCGTTCCGGTATAGGGGCTTTTACGTTACTATTTAAATTTTATAATCTTGATAGATTTGATCATATTTAACAGGAAGTTATCGACTTCAATAATTCAACGGGGAACATTACGAAGAGGTTGCATTCTTGTGGCGGGATTAGCGTGGGCGAAAGTTCGAGCTATGTTCGATCATGATGGAAAAGTAATCAATGAAGCACCACCTTCTACGCCCGTCGAAATATTGGGCTGGCGTGAATTACCGTTTGCCGGGGACGAAATGCTAGAAGTTGAAAGCGAAGTAATAAACTACTTTTATTTATTGGTGACGAAAAAAAGTACTCGTGTGCCTCTGGTGGTGAAATTAGAAACTGTATCAAATAAAACATGTACGTATACATCTAACTGGTACTAAAAATTCGTATTATACAAAATATGTGTGGATTACTAGATTTCTATCGCCAGCTAGAAGTATATATACATGTTTTACTTGATACGATTTCTAATCGCATCATTGAAGAGCGAATGAGAATTTTTGCATCGTCAATATAGAAATTAATTTATTATTTAAATCGACAGCAGAAAGTATATAAATTGATTGAGCTGCGACGGCTATTCAATTTATTCCCTTAAAATTATTTCTAGAATATTCGAGGAGAAGTAAAACAATCGAGATTTATCCATTTAAGGCAGTGGTTCTCAAACTTTTTGGTCCGCGACCTCCTTTCCATTTAAAAATTTCAAAAGACCCCCGAAATATAGAGAAATGGGTAGGAAATATGTAGAAAATGGGTAATATAATATAATCTGTAATTAATTGTTTCTGCGAGCCCGTCAAATAGTTTTTGTGACCCCTACTTTGAGAATCACTGATCTAGGCAGACGTAATGATATATATCTTATGAATGTATTAATGTTAATTGTACGATACAAAGAATGAAACTCTACACAACGGTTCTCACTCGCGCCTCTGGTGGTAAAATTAGAAGCTATATCAAGTAAAAATATACATTTATATACAGGTGTTTCACTAGTAAACGGACAAACGCTAACTATGAATAGGGATCACTAAGGTGGTTCTAAAAAAATCTATGGTTTAAGGAGTCTAACGACCTTTATAGCCGCGATACAGGGTGTTTCATCGACTTTGCAGATTTCTTTCTAAGATCATAACTAATGAACCACCCAATATATTTTTTTGATATTTGGTACACATGTGTTTTTTTCCATTACCTTCTCAAATAATTGACATAGTAGAAGATAAATTCAGGTTTGAATTAACAAAAAATTAACAAATTGTTATGTGCTAAAAATAACACCCGGTATATTAGAATTTTTAAAATCCGTTTAGATATTTGGAAAGAGCACAAGAGACTGACTTAAAGTGTATTTTCTGTAGTTTGCAAAATTATTCTGAGGTATTCCAAATTTTTATTTTAGTTGTTGAATTAAGCAAATAATTTACTTTAATTTCTTGAAATTAGGGTCAGATTTATCCTAAGTGCCGCCCTAGGCACCGTGAAAAATATCGCCCCTGCCTTTTGCTTAAAAGGAAAAAAATCTTAACTTTTCCTATTTTTTTTCGAACTTTTCCCTTCATCGAATTTTCAAGCTCAGACGTCAACTTTTGCCGCCCTATTCTAAAAATCTGCCGCCCCTAGGCCATGGCTTAGGTAGTTTTAGTGGCTAATCCGGCCCTGCTTGAAATATAAGATGGTTTAAAAATATAAGTACTGGCCCATCTTCCTACATTCAGTAGCATAATTTTGATTTCATTAAAATTTATGTGTTAATCCCATAATTTTTACTTTTATTTATATATTCCTTTGTAAGACAATTCCGAACCTGACTAAATCTTGAAGGTTTGAAATTTCAATACCCGAATTAATGCTCTAAGTATTATATTTTTGCTTCCGAGACTACTAAAGTAGCAGAAGCATTGTGATCACTTTTGAAAAATAAAAAATTTTTCCCTCCAAAATAAAATTTTTACGCACATTTTACGTTTTAAAGCTTCTTGAACAATTTTGGTTTGGTGTCTGTCCATCCGTTCGTCTGTCTGTCTGTGTGTCGCTAGTTTGCACCAAGTGGCATAACTTCTGAACTATTCGATTGTTTTTAATGAAATTTTCAGAAATTATGCAGTTTGGTTCCTAGATGATCCCCTATGAATTTAATCGAAATCGGAGTAACGGTAGCTACGCCACTACCATGTTATTCCATTAATATACTAAATTGCACCAAGTGGCATAACTTCTGAACTATTCAATTCTTTTTTATGAAATTGTCAGAAATTGTGCGGTCTGGGTCCTAGATGGTCCCCTACAAATTTCATTGCATTCGGAGTAATAGTATCCACGGCGCTACCATGAAATCCCATTAAATGTCAATATCTTATTTACTGCTAGTCCCACTTCGCTCAAATTTTTAAAGTATTTTGGGGATTAGTTTCTAAAATATTTTTGCTATTATTTTATAATTTAGCCTTTAAGTATTTTGAGTTACAACAATACTATTTTAAAGTCTTTTACGAGTACGAGGGAGCTGTGTGCCACACCCCATTGGCAGCGTATTTTTTTTATTTATTAAGGTTTTTCTTTTCTGACACAGCACCGTGCAAATGCAGTTATTAAATATAGAAAAAATAAGAAGATGGAACAGAAGCAACAGGAGGATGCAATGGCAATAGAAAAGAAAATGAGTGAACATCTGACTACCTATAAAGCACAACTGGAACAAAAACGAAAATTAGGAAAATATCGGATGAGACCCACCGGACCTAGGCCGAAAGAGATACAAGATGACAATTCATCCGTACCAAGAGTCAACATAATTATTAAAGGCGACGTACACGGTAGTGTAGAAGCAATTTTAGACGTGATTGAAACATACGACTGTCAGAATCAGTGCCATCTAGACTTAGTACATTACGGAGTCGGTGACGTAACTGAAAGTGATGTTGAACTTGCTGAATCGTTTAATGCGGTTATTTATACGTTTAATGTTAAATGTCCCGACAAAGTTTTGAATGAATTGAAACAAAAAAATATTCCATTAAAATATCACAATGTTATATATAAATTAATTGATGATTTAAAGGAAGAATTAAGTTCAAAACTACCTCCAAAGAAGGAAGAAGAAATATTAGGGGAAGCTAATGTATTGCAACAATTTATTATTACTGATGGTAAGAAGAAAATACCAATTGCCGGTTGCCGGTGCGTCAAGGGTTCATTAAAAAAATCTGCTTTATATCGAGTAATTCGCGGGAACGAAGTTATACATGAAGGTATTAAAATGATAAATTGGTACCATTAATCAGAGCTGGGAACTAATGATTTCATTTTAAATATGTATTTAAAATACAAAATGGCATTTTGCATTTTCCATTTTAAATAAGTTCGGTCAAACCATTTTCCATTTTGTATTTAAAATGGAAATTTGAATGCATTTTACATTTAAAATGAAAATGCATGTATACTCAAATTTATGTGTATACAATATTAATTATAGAACTTGAACGACTTGAAGTCTAACAAATTCTAAGTTAAATGTAAGTTGATTTAATTGACTCAAATTTTTTATAACTCGAGTTGCAATGTCACTAGAGTTAAATTTGTTACTAGAGTTGCAGTCCTCTTAAGTCAAACTTTTCTGATTCAAGTTGTGTAGGTACTACTATTTTTAAGACACGTCGATAAGAAATGTACTTCGAGTAGATGATTTTCATAATTTTATTTAGAAGTTGCAGTCGTAGCGTAGTCAAGGTTTGAATATGTTAAGGCCGAATTAAATTTTACAATATTTTTAAGTAACAATATTTGAAGAGTTAAGTTTCGTTTTCATATCATGCAAATTTTACAAAATTTTCTCAAAAGACATTTAATTTCAGTACGTTTGAACTTTTTTTTTAATTAATTTATAGAATATTTTTTATAAAATACCTATACCTATAAATAAAGTAAAAAAAGCATTTTGTATTTTATAATCCATTTTAAATAACTATTTTCCATTTTCAATTTTAAATATGTTCAGCAAAACCATTTTCTATTTTAAATGCATTTTTGGAAACAATTTTCCACTTTTTTTTTTTTTTAATTTTAAATAGAACTATTTTTCCCAGCCCTGCCATTAATACATTTTTATTAAATTTAATTTTTTTCAGGTACCTTAGAGTCTATGCGTCATTTGAAAAATGAAGTTGATACAATTAAAAAAGATAATGAATGTGGCTTACAATTTAAAGATAAGACAATAAATTTTCAACCTGGCGATGTAATTGTTTGTTATAAATTAATAGATGTACCTCAGATTATAAACTGGGATCCCGGTTTTTAATATTTTAAAATAAAATGTTTTTTTTATAAAATACGTTTTGTATTTATTTCTATATTTAAAATTCCCACTTTATATATAGTTAAAATCCGCGCACATGCGCAGTACGTACATTCGCCGTAGCAAGAAAACAGATATGTACATACATTTCGATATTGCATAAAAAGTTGACAAAATTATTAAACGAAAAAAGAAAAATAAAGAAATTATTATTTTTTTCACGCTGTCAATGTGAATGTTCGTAGCGAATTCGTAAATTAAAACACAATTACACGATTATGGAAAGTTTTGACATTGAAAGAAAGATAGAACTATCCCGATATGACATATAATCGGTGGTCTGTCTCATTTATGGCAGCTTTGGCAACAACTGATTAAAGTTAGAAGTTATGTGAGTGGTTTCGTGATAAATATATAAAATAATAATTATGTGATGTAAATTAGTAACTGCCTGATGAAGTATTTTATTATCAATATAAAAAAATGGCCGTACAAATGGATACGGGTGGTAAAGATGAAGTGAAAACACAATTTACTACCAGGGAGGGTGTCTACAGATTGATGACACTGTCAGAGTATTCTCGACCGACACGAGGCGGATACCCTAACAATCAAGGTTCCAGTGGGTCACAAGTCCGTGTTTCATTTGTAACGATGCCAGATCCGTCTGGGAACGGTGATAAAATTTGTTTTAATTATGGCAAAGAATTGTATGTTTATGTTTACAAAGGTATTAAAAAGGTAAGTTTATTGAGAATTTCAATTGTAATGAAGTGTATAGATCCGTACGAAGTAGAATAAAGTTTATTTTATTTATTTATAGGCTGTGGATCAGAATAAACCAATTGATAAAAAAATGTATAAGGGTACAAATCCAACCTGTCATGATTTCAATTCGGTGACAATGACTACCGATAGTGTGTCATTATTAATTGGTTTTTCCACTGGACAAATTCAATTAATTGATCCAATGAAGAAAGAGCTTAGTAAACTTTTTAATGAAGACGTAAGTACACTGATTTTAATCACATAATATGTAATTATCTAGGCATGACTATAACTTCCTGGCCGCTATAATTTAAGCATATATTATGGTAAAACCGACCGAAATAATCACTTTTGCAAGAATAGAAAAAATTGATATGTCGCTTCGTTTTCGAGATATCGAGCGCGGAAATTTTAAAAATTTACTTTAAATTAACACCGTTAACGTTACCCAGAATACACCACGGGGAGACCATGAGTATTATCACCTTTAACATGGTGGCCACATTACTGGAAAACCTGGAAATGTCGGGGAATTCTAAACTTTCTAGAATAGTCGGTAAATTTTACCAGAAGACTGGAAAAAATTAATTTTTATAATTTTTGTTTATTTAGGGATAAAACTTCGATCAATTTTTCACTTGTTTTGAGATTAGATTTAAAGTATTAAAAAGTTATTAAGAATTTTTTTGTTAGTTTTTTTGGGATAAAGTAGGGGCGGCATTTTTCACAAAATAATCAGGGAATTTTTTAAAAAAATTTCTGGAAAACCTGGAAAAGTCAGGGAATTTGATCTTTAAAAATTTATGGCCACCATGTTAAACAATTCAACTAATAATTCCTGCCAGTCTGTAAATAAGGCAAATGCTAAAAATAAAAAAAAAATACAGCTGAACCTTTTTTTATGCGGTCTTTTTTTGTGCGATTTGTAAAAAATGGCCATTAAAATGCATAATATGAATCAAAATCAAGAGACAGTAAGAAACCTAAACATTTAGTATAATAACTTTCTTTAATAAAAATACTTTTTAACGGCTTTTAAGCATTTAATCAATACATTGCATAAGGCTGGTCGTCCTTTGGATGCGGAAACGTACGATATTTAATTCGGACGAATACGCATGAAAACGGACGAACGATCCAAACAGCTGTGAAGTTATACATCCTCATCTATTGAAAACGTCTCGTTCGTCCGTTTCCGTGCGTATAATGACAACGTGCGAACAAATCCAAAATTTTGTTTGGATTTTTTCGTGCGAAAAAGTCCGTTTCATGAGACTTTTATTTTTATTGAAATGAAATTGAAGGGAAATTACAATTATAACTGTGTAACTTTGCATATTACGTGCCACAAATTGTTTTTTATGTATTTTTATAGCATCTATAGCTTGAGAAAAAGAAAAATACTGACGAATACTGGGCTAGTGGACGGACAGTAGACATATCATTTCGGGCGAACGACAAACGTGCGTAATCGTCTGAATCAGATATCACAATTGTCCGCAACCAATGGACGAGCAGCCTAAGACAAAATTTTCATAATATTATAAAAATGAAATAAAATGTTCCTACGTGTCAATTAAGGCTTTATCTTGTTTAGAAAAGCAATTTCTATTAAAATTGTGAGGTTTTGAGCGTTTTGAGTTA
Organism: Brachynemurus nebulosus; assembly: GCA_035578155.1. Classification (NCBI taxonomy): domain Eukaryota; kingdom Metazoa; phylum Arthropoda; class Insecta; order Neuroptera; family Myrmeleontidae; genus Brachynemurus; species Brachynemurus nebulosus. Next base: position 164,886,013 of record JAPWDM010000001.1, read on the forward strand.
TGTATTTTCGATAAAACTTTTTTTATGCGGCCCCGATCCATCGCATAAAAAAAGTTTTTTTACAATCTGGACCGAACTAATCTTTTTATAGCTATTAATGATATTTTTGAATATACTTTTTTTTGTGCGATTTTTTTTTATGCGGTCCCTATCCACCGTACAAAAAAAGGATCAGCTTTACATCATTAATTTACGTTTATATTTCAAACTTGGGCGCTCGATATGTCAAAAATTAATAGAGATATCTACTTTTTTATTCTTGAAAGGGTGTTCAGGGTGGCGATCGACCTGGAAAACCCGGAAAAGTCAGGGATTTTTTCAATTTTTGCCTCGGCGAGAGCGTCTACTGGGCGTTTTTGTAAGATTTTTGACTACCTTTTTTTTTTGCTCTTTAGTTGTATGTTTTGCCACTGACGAGCAAAAAAAAAAAGGTCGTCAAAAAACGAAATATTTTTTAACAATATTTTTTTCAGAGTAGTTCTGGAATTTTATTCACAGTCAGGGAAAAGTCAGGGAATTTTGAAATTGGTTTTCAATCGCCACCCTGGTGTTAAAAATGCCCAAAAAATCGTAATTTTCCAATTATCTAACATTATGTTGTTCTTTGTTGCAGCGTTTAATTGATAAAACAAAAGTCACTTGTATCCATTGGGTGCCCGGTTCTACCAATCTATTTTTGGTATCGCACGCATCCGGACAGTTGTATGTTTATAATGAAGAGTTAATGTGCGGGACAACGCCCCCGAATTATCAACCATTCAAACAAGGAGAGGGCTATGCCATTCATACGTGTAAAACGAAGTCAACAAGGAATCCTTTGTATCGATGGGTTATTGGCACCGAAGGCAGTTCGATTAATGAATTTGCATTCTCGCCTTGTGGTACTAATTTAGCCGTAGTTTCTCAAGATGGATTTTTGCGAGTGTTCCATTACGATACGATGGAATTGATTGGCTTGGCAAGATCGTATTTCGGGGGATTTTTATGCGTTTGTTGGTCGCCAGATGGACGGTACGTTGTGGTTGGCGGTGAGGATGATTTGGTCACTATTTGGTCGTTTCACGAGAGAAGAGTGGTCGCACGTGGCCAGGGGCATCGATCGTGGGTGTCTGTTGTAGCTTTTGATCCATTCACTACGTCGTTTAGCGAGCCGGATTGTCACGATTTCTCCGGGAGCGATGACGAAAGTCAACAGACCACCTTTAATCGTAACACGTACGAACGAAATTACACGAAACCAACATCGAACAGGCACAGCACCGGATCCGATTGCCAGAGTAGCAGTCGCGTCTCAAGTTCAGTTGGAACATGTTACCGTTTAGGTTCTGTTAGTCAAGATACACAAATTTGTTTGTGGGACATCACTGAAGATGTTCTAAGGCAGCCACTGTGTCTGAACAAGAACAGAGCAAGTGTACTGGGCTCGGGTAACTTTACCGGATCTGAATTTGTGAGTGGGAATGGACATAAAGTTGGGGATATGACTTCAACTAATTCTGATGCTGGAAGTCACGTTCCTAATTCAAATCCTATTATTCCTAGTAGTAAGCCTTCGTTAAAAACAAGTAACAAAGTGGGTCTTAAAAGTGATAGTAAAATAAGTAACATTAGTGTAAATCATTCAGATAGTAAGAAAGTGTTGAACTCGAAAAATAATAATGTTAATATTAGTTTGTCGAATTCGGTGTCGCCATCAGTATGTAAGGACAATGGTCAAGCAAGTGGTAACGAAATTCAAATGGGCAATAGCGTACAGAATCATGGCAGTCCATCTGTTTCCGTCAGCAATACAGTGACGACAGTTAATTCATTCACGCAGCGAATCACGACGGGGCTCGGGTTTGGAGACAAGAAATCCGATAGTTCACATAAACGTAATTTTAGTTTAGGATCGAAAGGTGCCAGTAATGCAAGTGATATAAAATCGAACACCGTTACGTTAAGGACTAAAAATGTTTCGGATGCACATAAGCGCGATAATGACAAAGTGAATACAAATAATGTAGAACGAACAATTCTAGATCCACTTAGGCTAATTGGAACGCCAGCATGTCCCCGTTTTGATGAATGTCCCGTCCTAGAACCGCTAGTTTGCAAAAAAATTGCACAAGAACGACTCACTACGTTAGTGTTTCGTGAAGACTGTTTTGTAACTGCTTGCCAAGAAGGTATTGTCTATACGTGGGCGCGGCCAGGCAAAGTGGTAAGAACTTTATTTCATATTACTAAAAACTTAAGTAAAGTTTTATATAAATATGTAACGATATTACTTATCGATTAGTGACCAACCAATCCGGTAACTAGTTAACATTCTCTTATAAATTTTAAGTGTATTAATAGAACTTGCGGAAAATCATTTCGGCAACGTTCGTACATCATCGACTATCTTCGCTTTGCGTCTTTTATACAGGCGAGATTAACGGTGTGGACTTGTTTTTACGTTTTAAATTACTTTTTACAATTCAAGAAACTATTAAAATAGTTACTTTAGATTTAACCCGTTAGCGACTATGATATTACACGTCAAAGTAGATTAAGATAGGTACTCTACATTCAGGACCAAAATAAGCTTTTTTTGCGCATTTCGCCATCTAAGTCATAATACGTCACATATTTGAATTTTTAGAAAAAGACAACATTACAATTACTTATTATTATATTTATACAGCGTGAGTTTTTTGAGAGTTACCATTTTTATTACAGCCAAACCGTTGATAAGAGCTAGGAGCTATAAAAATCCTGACTATAGCAATCGGTTGCCCTCGTCGATATCTGTAACTCTTATTTGAACAATTTCTCAATTAAATCAACGGTTTGGTTGTGGTAAAAATGGCAACTCTCAAAAAACTCAGGCTGTATATATATAATTCGCCATCTACGTCATCAAGATCTGCGCGTTGGCATACCTATCTTAATCTATTTTGATTACACGTAATACCGTGGAAAAGCGAACTTTAAGGGTAATTTTCGCACTAGTCGTACGTGTAGAAGATAAAGTAGATAGGAAAATTAAGTAAAAGTAATACAATTTATGAATATTATTTGAATTTTAACGGATATTTTCATTTTCAGTATCAAACTACAATTTTATAAAACTTATTACCTATTTGATCAATTATTACCTACCTGAATTGATGAGTTCATCTAGATGAACTCATCCGTAAAAAACAGCACAAAGTCACCATTGAGCAAATTTATCCTTCATTTACAATTGATCTAGACCCAAAACATTATGTATCCCTTCCATTCTTAGGTGTCGTCTCACATAAAATTGGTAACCGGTTTACAAAATATAATATATCACCAGCTTTTCATTCAGTTGGAAACCTTGGCCGTTTTCTCTACAACGCCAAAGAAAAAACTGATCCACTAAAAAAGAGTGGGGTCTACCGCTTGGACTGTCCCCAGTGTAACGGCAAATATGTGGGACAAACGGGACGAAGTTTCGACACAAGATATAAGGAGCATATTGGTTCACAATTGCTCAACTCAAATTTCGGTCTACATATCTTGGAAACAGGTCATTTCCCCAGAACGGATCATAAACCAAAAATTCTGCACGTTTGTCAAAAGGGTATAAAACTGAATCTTTTAGAGGCTCTGGAAATTAATAGACTGAATAGTGACCCACAAGTAAAAGTTTTAAACGATCAAAATGATCTAAATAATTCCCTTTTATTGAAAATAAATTTCTGAACGAATATAATTAGAATTATATCAAACTTTCAATAATTTTTGGACACCCCTAGTTTAATTTATTCATAAACAAGCCATTTAGAACAGTCACAATATTAGGTAAAAATAGCCACCATGCCGGTACCTACAAATTGGTTTTTTGATTGCTTTTAACTTTACACGTGCAGTTGTTCCGAAACAAAATTTATGGGTTTTTCCCAATTTACTTTCAATAATATTACACCCTACACATCTTAGCTATAAACTCTCTTCATTTTATTTCATCAATTATTTACTCTGATGATGGTCGAAAGAGCTGAAAACGCGTTAAGTAAAAAGAATAGTATTTTCGTGAAATTGACAAAGTAATTAAAAGTAAATATTTTTAATATTTAAAATGAAATTTCACAAAGTAAATCTCTCAACACTGAATTATTTAAATAATCTCTTAACGGATTCATTTTTAAAATAAATTTACGTAAGTACACGCTAACAGTGTAACCACTCTATCTGACGACAATAGTCTCACGACTTCATTAGACAAATTAAATCATTACGTACCCGCTTCCAATATGACCTTAGCCTTATTAAGTAATGTTATCTGCATATTACTTAACACTGTTGAATAATCATTCTGTTAGGCTGGTCGTCCATTCGTTGCGAACAACTGCGATATTTGATTCAGACGATTACGCACGTTTATCGTTCGTCCGAAATGATATGTCTATTGTCCGTCTACTAGCCAAATATTCGTCAGTATTTTTCTTTTAATTTTTTTTTCTCAAGCTATAGATGCTATAAAAATACGTAAAAAACAATTTATGGCACGTAATATGCAAAGGTACACAGTTATAATTGTAATTTACCTTCTTTAAAAATAAAAATCTCATGAAACGGACTTGTTTGCACGAAAAAATCCAAACAAAATTGGATTTGTTCGCACGGAAACGGACGAACGAGACGTTTTCAATGGACGAGGATGTATAGCTTCACAGCTGTTTGGATCGTTCGTCCGTTTTCATGCGTATTCGTCCGAATTAAATTTCGCACGTTTCCACATCCAATGGATGACCAGCCTTATTCCACGTGATCAGATTATCACTTAATTAAGATCAAACATTGGGTTTATTGAATAAAAAGAAATATTTACTTTTACTTCCTATTTTTTACGTTTTTACTTAAATAAAAACATAAGTGATTACTTAAAAAAAAGAGTTTACCCTTTTTTAGAGTAAACTCTAGAGTAAGCTCTTTTTTTTTCGTAATCACTTATATGTTTTTATTTAAGTAAAATTTAATAAATAGGAAGTAAAAGTAAATGCTTGTTTTTTATTCAATAGACCCATTATGTTGTATGTCATTGGATTATTAAAATAATGTTAAGACGATTCCTGAGGATTTTTAATAGGTCGGATATGCAAAATACATAGATAACGATAAAAAGAAATATTCACTTAATACAAATATAATCTAAGTATAGTTATATATATATTTTTTTAAATTTAAATTTATTCAGATAAAATTTTGTCAAACCGATTTTTTTTCAGTTGAGACTTATAGAATACGCTTGTATAATTATGTAAAATAACAATATCTAACAATAAGTACTATTTATTTTAAGAATGATAAAATAATTCTATTATTTTGGATGTAATAGTAAAATTAACCTTTCAAATACATTGAAATTTTTTATTTTATTGAGTATCGTGGCGTCTATTTGACTGCATTCATATTTTATCTGAGGAAAAGGATAAAATGGGCTTTTTCAAAGATAATTTTCTAAATTTATTTAATGCTCTGAGCATTGAATGAGAATTTTATTTAAAGTTTAACCGGCTACACATTGCATTATTGAAATTTCGTTAGTTAGAGTTACTAATGTTAATAATTATTTCACAACTTTATGCAACTTGTATTGCTCTATATTTCGTATATAGTCACAATTAGACATCTAGTACAGTAGTCGTCGCTTATTAAAATCATATTGGGACGTGGGGGTGAATAGACACGAATTCAGACTTTGCCCCGTATTTTTTTGTATTTCTTTTATGAATACTTATTATTTAATATATTAAAAATTTACGCGAGGATGGTCACTTTATCACAGTATCCAAAAATTTTTGAAAATATTCCTGGTTTTTGAAAAAATAACAAAAATCATATAATTTTTTCCCTTTGATAAATTGGGGTCAAAAGAAACGATAAAAGGGTGAATAGGGATGATCCATACGGCCGACCAAAGTTTTTCACCCGCCTGTCCTGATACCTCCCGTTTTTACGGTACATTTTTACTTGAACTATAGGTATACTGTATATTCCATATAAGGGTAAGCAACGCTAGTCTGCGTTCAGGTATACAAATAAAGTTAGGATAAATTTATAATTGAAAAAGTTTGTTGATTTACTATGTTTCGATTGGACGTAACGTAAAAACTTTTTAAAAAGCGAAATTTTGATTATAAAAAAGCGTACAATAAAATAAATACAGTAGAAGCTTTTAATAATGCCAAATTTGTCAAAATTACGGAAATTGAAATACCGTTATCAGATCGAGTATTTGTCAGTAATAATTTTCAGCAAAATTTTTATTTATATGATTGAAAAATAAAATCTCTTATAAATATATCAAAATGGTAAAAATTCTTAAAATAGCTTGAAAATTATTAAGTTTAGAACTTAAATTCAATATACAATGCAAATATGTTGTTAACAATAGCACATTCTACAACCGAAAGTGATATATTTTGACATCATCAAATAGAAAATTGTGAACTTGGACTATATCAAGTTTCCCTATACTAAAAATCAATATTTTGTAAGTTACAAGCAATTCTTATTTAACAGTTTGAACGAGTTCCTCCAATTTTCAGAATGTTCCTTTGGAGTTATTCTTTTTAATTATTTTTGAATTTTACGCATATTGAAAATTATAAGAAACAGTTCGCTATTTTACTTGCTGCCTCATTGTGCAAAAATTGGTTATATTTTTCACCTCCTCCTTTATTAACTAGTGAATTTCATAAACGGCGCTTGCTGTAGTACTTCTTTTAGCAGACAGTTTTTCAAAAAGTGTTTTAAATTGTCGATATACATTTAATATAGTATAAAAAATTATTTTTGGGGAAAATTTATTAACAGGGTAGGGCGGACTAAAAAGAAGACACCGCGCAGGTTGGGGTAAAAAACAAACATACTTTTATTTAACACTTGAGTTTAGTAAAAATTTATGTCTCTTTTTTACCCCACCTGTGCGGGTGTCCTTTTTTTAGAGACATACTTTTATTTAACACTTGAGTTTAATAAAAATTTATGTCCTTTTTTACCCCACCCGCGCGAGTGTCTCTTTTTTACCCCGCCCTACCCTAACTCGAAAAAAATGTTGTTTTTTTTATGTATTAATTTAAAATTTCCATCTAAAACACAATGTTTCCCGAGCCATCACATCTTTCCTTGATCATCAAATGCATTAAATTACAACAGCTGACTATTAAAAAACGGTTAAATGATTTCAAACTTTGTATATTACTAACAGAAGGGATGAGAAAGGAAACAAACTACTTTATACCCCGGGAAATTTCCCGTGGGAAATTTCATTCCTATGGAAAAATATATTTTAAATAAAAAAAAATATGATGATAGATAAAGATGACGATATACAGCGATAAACATAGGTTATTTTTTTACCCCGATAAAATATCTCATTCCCGAGGGAAAATGTATTTAAAAGGAAACAATGAAATAACAACTGACTATTAAAAAAAAGGATGATTGATTTCAAACTTTGCATATTGTTTACAGAGAGGATGAAAAAGGACACAGACTACTTTCTACCCCGGGAAAACATCTAAATCCTGCCGGAAGTCATATTCCCGTGGGAAAATATATTTAAAACAGTATAAAAAAGAATCATTGATTTCATTTGAACTTGGCATGTTGTTAAAAGAATGTTATAGTCTATTTTTTACCCGGGGAAAATATTATACTTTTGTGGGAAAACTCCAAAGAAAAAGTAGCAGTACTCGACGCGCAAGAGCGACGCGATGAAAGTACACTTTATACGATTTAACTAGATGCCATAATTTCAAAAACCACGCGAGCGAAGCCGCGGGTAACAGCTAGTGACTTATATTTTGCATTTTTATTATACGTTTATATTGTACTACAAGTGAGTCATACCATATTACACGTAGATGATTTTAAGATTGTAGCAATGATTTTTATATTATACATACACATAATATGTATACATGGGTGTTATAAAATGGGGTGATTAGACATTTTTCCATGTAACTTAGGTGTAGTGTAAACTCAATCATCTATCTAATCAAATATAAATATTTTGCAAAACTAGATAATCCATCAATGCACCAATGATTGACTTACAACTTTTATAGTCAGTTTACACGATTTACGTTTATTATCGACTGTTGGATTGTTAAGTGTTACCACAAGTGTTACTATTAAATGTAAACGTGTCTTTTATGCTATTCTTTTTTTTTTTTAAGGGGTTATAATGTGTGCACTTGCGTCAAGGTGAAATAGCAAAATTTCACTTTTTTTTTCAACTAAAATTAAAATGTATTCGAATAAAACTTATATCACTAAACTTGTAATTTCATTATTTGACTTTATTTGGCGATAAACCTCAAAATTAAGTCCAGCAAAAAACCAAACAGAATTTTTTAACCAATCTTCAACATGTCGACCGGTTTCGGTGTCTCAAAACACCATTATCAAGACAAGAATATAAAAATCAATAAAAATAAAAAATGAAAAAATTTAAAAAAAAATTTTTCATAAACAAAAGAAACTAAAAACCTTTTAGTTTGGATCAAAACCAATCAAATCAAACAATGTCAAATGTAGCAACTCGTTGGTTGCAAAAAAGGAAATACGTACATCACTAAAAATGATATACGAAAACGGAAATGTGAAACAACAAAACATCTGAAGACCAAACTTGCAATAGAGAACAGAAAAGTAAAAGAAGAAAGGAAAAATCATTTTTAGAAAAAAACATCTGTAAAAGCCACAAATCGCCTTATGGATCACTTATTCAAATTAGTTCCATTGACTTTCGTCTAAATCCATTGTCAGTTGTTATATCACTATTTAATATTTAATATATTAAGTAACGTAAAAGCCCCTATACCGGAACACTGTTTTTAGGTGTGTAATTAAACTGGCTTATAAAAATTCACAAATAAATTAAACACCTATTTTTTTTTCTTAATAAGCATGAAAGAAAATTTTTTTAATCCAATGATTATGTTTTTAAAAAAATAAAATCCAAAAATTTTTATTTATTAATGTTTTTCTTTTACAAAATGTCGACATCTATATCCAACTAGGAGTTGGGAACCGATATACAAACAAACGTGTAATATGAGTAATATGACACATAGAGTGACATCTAGACGTCAGAGTAGGAAACATAGAATGGTTTAAGTATCAGACGTAAATAAAGGATCAAAATACTGTATTCAGCAAAAATTGTTTAATATATATACCGGGTGTTTCAAGCAACTAAGAACATATAAATTTTAACACAGGGGAAATTTGTTATGATCAAGGGGTGCTTTATTTTATTATTATTAAATATTTAGCAAAACTTTAAATAATATCGCGTCAAAATAATGTTTAAAAGTAATTAAAAGACAATAGCAGTAAATTTATTGAGATAACTATAAATAAATCTTAATCTAATGTTGAAATATTTATTAACAAATAATACTGCTTAGTAGAAAATTGGACACCTATTGTTTTGTTTTCAAATTTACTTTTTTGCAATTAAAGAAAATTTTAATAACTATAGATACCTATATAAAAATGATACCTATAAAGAACAAGCATACTCTGATCCCAACAATATTTTCCCATGTTAAATTTTGTGTGTTCTTACTTCGCTGAAACAGACTGTATGTATTTCTTTAATTAAGTAAGGAAACATTAAATGCAAGGTGAATTTAAATTGAAAAATAATCATTCTAATAATAATAATTTTTGTTATCAGAGGTTTCTTTCAGAAATAACTTTATTAATATATAAATGTCAAAATTGTTCGGACATATGATCGCGTTCCCATATAGAGGCTTTTACGTTATTTAAATTAATTTTTGTTTAAAAAAAAAATTTGTAAAACAAACATTTTACACTTACAACTCTTACAAGGAATGTTACGGAAGCGTTCCCCTGCGATTTCATTAATTTTAATTTTTTTATTGTAGTACTTGACAAAGTAAAAAACATATTTTAATTGTACGTGCTCAATCGCATATTTAGGGGGTAAAACACCCCTTCAAAAATTTGCTGAAAAATTATATTTTAGTATTTTTCTTATACTAGCCCTTAAGCAATTTTGATGAAAAGTGGTCAAAAAATTTAGACTGAGGCGACATTAGTCTAGAATTTTTTTCATTGGGGTTACATAATTTTTAAGGGGTTAGACACCTTTAAGAATGGGTTTAATAAAAATTTTTTTGAGAAAATCATACCTCAATTTCTTACTTAAGTTCTTACTTAATAAATAATAAGTGTTACCCACTGTAATGGAGTGGAGTGGCGTAACTGTTGGGTTAAGGGGGAGGAGGGCATCGATTGTTTCGAAACTTTGTTCACTTATTTATAACTACAGTGAACGGTCCGTGAACAAAAGATTTATAAAAATTTTCGTTATTAAAAACAAAATAACTGTCAAACTAAAAGTAAGAGAATTTTCTCCACTGCATGGAAAAACATTAAATCATGGAAAATCCATTTTTTTAACAGTCAATTGTAATTCTTTGTTTCATTTTAAAAACATGTCCCCTCGGAAAGAGATATTTTAGTAACTTATGTTTGTTTATCTCCATTCCTTCTGCTAACAATATGCTACTAAGTTTGAACAAATTCAAAAAATCTTTTTTTGTTCCATTTAATAGTATATTATTCAACGAGCTAGTAATGATAGCTATTACTCACGAAGATGAAATTGCGACTCGAGCCGAGCTGCGAGGCGAGTGTCGTAATACATCTGAGTGAGTAAGTAATAGGCATTGCAAGCGAGTAGAATACGATATTTTTTCTACGACTTTTTTCCTTTTTGATTTAAATATAATTGAATATAAATTTTAAATCAAATTTTTAATCTATTTCTAATTTCATTAAAAGTTTGTATAATATTATGTATAAAATGTACAAAACAAAACATAAACTACTTTATTTACTTGAACGTTACTACGCAACATAATATATTAAATTAAAACTTGATACATACATATATACACAAAACAACCGCAAACCCGTGGAATAATGATTAATACTGTGATTTCATTGGTCAAGAGAGTATTGAGTAATGAACATTCCTCCACACCTTTGAATAATGCCTAACTTTCTCAACAATTAACAGATATATAATGAGTGTGTTCTTCAACAGGAGTAGAAAAAATATATTTTTTTATTTTTTTATAGGAATGAGATTTCCCATGGGATTGAGATATTTTCCTGGGGTAAAAAGTAGCCTGTGTTCTTTTTCGTCCCTTCCATAAACAATATACAAAGTTTGAAATCAGTTATCCGTTTTTTTTTTTAATAGTTAATTGCTGTAACTTATCTAACTGTATTTTCTCTTGGGAATGAAATATTTTCGCGTAATAAAAAGTAGCCTATAACCGTCTCTGTCCCGCAAGCCTATATTTGTGAAAGTTTCAAGTTGATTGGTTAAGGTATTTGGTGCGAGATAATCAGGTACAAAAGCAAGGGACCAAACTAGAATGGGCAAAGGCCAAAAAATATTTAAAAAAAAAACAAACAAACTAGAATGTCTATCAAACTGTTCCACTTGTCGCCAATGGGTGACGTAAAATGTCCCCACTATGTTGTGTAGGTACACACTGTTTGCAATGGTGTTGGTTTGGTGTTTTGTAGTAGTGTGTGTGAATACGCACACTACTACAAAACACCTATTATGGGACAGACCAACCTGTCCAATTCAAGTAACAATGTATTACAATGCACTGTGCGGTCGGCGACGGACACCGACTGAGTACATGTCTTAAGCCATGTCGGGCACACTCTGGACCCACCACTAGTTACAATTTTCTACACTTACGCTGAGGACTTATACAAAAGTATAGCTCAGCGAAAAAATTTCCTTTTATCAAAAATTAAATAATGTATTAATATTCTTCAGTTATTATATTTGTATACTACTTGTTTTTTTTTTTTAATTTCCGCGCGCTTATGTTGTAGCAATATAAAAGCATTGTTAAAAAAGCGTTGTAAAATGATGTTTATAAATTATATTTAAAAAACGGCGTAGTGAATTTTCAAAATTGGGGCGGTCAATTTTTTTTCGATATAGGCTCGTATTATTGGCATTGAATTAAATAAATGTCTAAACTATTTTAAGTTGTTGAGACGTGAAAGCAAATCAGACTGAATACTAAATAACTTATGTTGAGTAAAATGTATCTTGTATCTGTATCTAAGATTTATTAAATAGATGCATTTTTATTATAAATGTAATTATCTAAATATTAGATACAGATACGTCTTAAAAGGGTATTTAGTTACAAAAGCCAGATACCAAAATTTGTTTCTAGATACAGTATTTAGATACATGTATCTATAGATTCTAAACAGCACTGGCTACTTCTAACTAATGATGTCGGATGATTAATCGATTAATCGATTTAGTCGACTAATTTTGTTTACTTTTAGTCATTTTTTAATCGACTATTTTACTGTCGATTAAATGGCTAAAATGACTAATATTTTTTAAATGTCTAAAAACGATTAATTTAATAACGTTTCTGCATTATTTATAAGACTTAAAAAAATTAAAACTAAAAATTATCTTTTTATTACCCATGCGGGAGAAGTACTAACTTGGCACACACATTTCTGTACGCAAAATAGCTGTTTGCCCACTACACTCTTCCCACATACTTTTTTGCGTGCAGAAAGTAAACTTTCCGCACGCAAATTGACGATAAAACACGCAAGATTTAATTAAAACACTATTTCTATAGAAACTACCAACAAAGTAATTTAAACAATACCTATTTAATTAAAAAAAAAAGACGACAACTCAAAAATATTATTTGAAAAGTAATAAAAATGTCAAAAATACTAATAATAATGGAAAAAAGTATGTGAAATTCGTAATAAAAAATAGTATGTGTAATTCGTGCGGGATTGTCGATTGCCCACTTAAGCGAATGAGCGCACTCACTACGTTCGTGCGCTCAACTTCGCTTTCGTGGGCAATCGACAATTTCCCGCACTTATTGCACAATATACTATTTTTTTATGATTTTTAACTTTTATGTGAATAATAATACATTGTAAAATGTAATTTAAAAAAAAAAGTAAATAAGTAAAATAAAAGTTAATAATTAAATTTAAAATGTTTTTGAAAGAGTTACATAGGTTACCCTATTCATGAATTCGACTAAAAATTTAGTCGATTAGTCGGTTTAGTCGACTAATTTTGTTTACATTTAGTCATTTTTTATTCGACTATTTTTTTTCTGTATTATTTATTGGCCCAAAAAAAGAAAACTAGGAAATTATTTGTTTGTGATTTTTGATTAACACATTGTGATATGTCATATCCTTTTTTAAGAAAAAAATATTAAAATAATTAAATTCAAAAGAAAGCATTGTTTTTGGAAAAGTAACATAGGTTACTCTATTCACGAATTCGACTAAAAATTCAGTCTATTAGTCGACTATTTTGTGCTCGATATTTTCGGCTAATGACTAATTTTGTCTGAAAAACAACTTTAGTCGATTAATTGACTAATTGCTCCGCTGCTCAACATCACTACTTTAAATTACCTACACCAAGTCAGTTTCATCCAAAGCAAGCAAGATATTCTGAGTAGATAAAATGAAATAATGAAATATTAAATTTTAATCTGAATATTTGATGTAGGTTTGATAAAGTTACAATTAATGCAAATTGTGACTGCAATAAAATTTAATTTTAAAAAGTATGCCGCATCACAGCAAAATACATAAATATGTGGTTAATAAATATAATGATAGATATGTTCATATACATATGAGTTGCCTAGTATCAAAATCTACTAATTCCACTTTATAAAGATCATGGGAAATCGCAAAAAACCATAACTCAGTTCAAAATTAATTTTTCGAATAAAAAGTCATAATTATATTAACTAACAAGGTAAAAAAGATGATTAGTACTATTATCAAAAAACAAAATTATCGTTTTACCCCTTTTTTAATCAAAATTATTTGAATTTATTATTAAGTTTTGATAGTAACATTTATATAAAGTGCGTTTTAAAACAGAAATGGGAAATTTATTAAAAAAAAAAAAACTTGATTCAGCAATATTGGATGTATCAGGGTTATTAGACGATACAATTTGTTTTGTAATATTGTAAACTATTTTCATTTTGTCACATAAAACCAAAGTGCTTACTTAGTAATTCATTTACATCTACGATTTCATTATTTAAAATTTTAGATAAATACTAAAATACAAATTTTACGTGAAAACATAATTTGATACTTCGTACGTCCCGCATGTCAGCGAAAAAATTGAAATTTGAACGGTTAAAAGCTAAAATATAGGTTATGTATGGGTATTTAACAGGATTTGTAAAGTTTTCAATGTAATTTTAGCAGGATTTGAAAATTATGTTATATTTCAGTAGCAGATTTCTTTAGTAAGCAGTTAAAATTACAACAAAAAATGTTAAGGGGTATATGCCTTGTTGCATTTAAAAAAAATTAATGGCCCTAAAAAATCAAAAAATTCGAAAAGTGCATTTAGTAGATTTTGATACTAGGCGACACATATGTATGTAATTTGTACGAGTATGTATGTATGTATATAAATGATTACAATACGAATGCAGTGTTAATTTACTATCATAATTAAATTAACTAACGAACTCCTTCCTGAGAATAAATTCTAGGTTATTGCCGTTATTGCTGTATCAGTACTGTATAATTATATTCATTTCCATAAATTTATACATGTATATTATGTGCATGTAATACGTTTATTATGTGCAAATCAGCTGCATACATATCCGCATTCATTTATTTATACAATTTATACACTATTATAATCGGTAAAATTATAAAGCTTATCATATTTTTAGAGTTCTGTACTTCAAAAAGTGAAGATTTAACTCTTTTAATGATCAAAACGAGTTAACTCGTTCAACATATTGCCAGTTTAAATACGGTACTTGACTGTATTTAAAATTTGTGTCAAATGTTAAATAATTCTATGCATTATCATTACATATGTCCAATTTTAATGATGAAACATAAAAAGATTTGATAACTATTTAGCAATTTTATTTTGAAAATCGCCATTTTTCAACAAATATTCAAATTAGTGAAAACGCGCCATTTCTTGAAAATGATGTAACATTTTGCAGCTAGATATGTTTTGAATATTTCTATTAGCTTATATATATAGTGATAATAATCGACCAGAATTCAAATAAATACTTGCTTTTACTTTGACATTTTATGAATACAATCAAAGTTTTGAGGTTATAAATATTGATATTGACGTTTAGTTGCTTCAAACTGTGACGTCACTATAGTCAAAATTGTTATTTTTTTGATGATTTTTTACAGAATCTGTCGAAAATAAAAAAATTACTTAACTGATATGGAAAAACAATGCTTTTAGAATATTTTCGTAACTTCAGTCAAGAACCCTACTGCTTAGAGCGTGTGTCTATATGTAGATTATATTACATATACATATCGTAGACCGGCGGATCGAATCGGGACAGGCGACTGAATAGGGACAAAACGAAAAATGTTTTTCATGAGCTTGGTTTAAAAACATTAGACTGTAGTAAAAGAATTATTCTTTGGGTAACATTAAACTGTAGTGAAAGAATTATTTTTAGGGTCACAGTAGTGACTAAACTTGAAATTGGATAAAAAATATTAAAAAATCGATTTCAATTGACGTCTTCAAACAATGCTATTTTTTGTTTCTTAAAACTTTAGAAGTTTGGTGTCCTTATGAACAAATTGTTGTTTAATTGAAATTTTGAACATATCTGAAAAAAGCAAACTTTTAGTTATTTTTATTTTTTTAAGAGAAAATAATAAGGATTTGCATTTGGATTAAGTTGGAGGTTAATAGGAGCGGAAAAGGGGTGAATAGGGACAGTATATAGATTAATAGGGACGTTGTATCAAGTATAAAGGGACTAATATAGGGTGATTAATGACTGATGAAGGATGTATTAGAACATAGAACAGAACACTTTCAAGGTCATCAAGTCATTCAATATTTTTATAAACATATTCAGCGTGACATTTCTATACTTTATAAACTTTAGATTTTACGTTTATTTCTACACAAAATCATGAAGTATTATGACTTTTTTGGATGTATAAATACAAAAAACTGGAAATTATGTTATATTTCAGTTTTAATTTTGGTCGGGCCTACAGATCGTCCCTATTCGAATATACGAAGTGGCCATCCTCGCGTAAATTTTTAATATATTAAAGAATAGGTAGTTACTCAAAGAAATAAAAAAAATACGGTGTGAATTCGTGCCTATTCATCCAGTTTATGGTATAATATAATATTTACGGTTAATATTATTTATAGTTATCAAACATGTTGTTTGAAAATGGTCATATTGACCGAAACATAAGAGTTTAACACAAGAAAAGTGCCATTTTTGCAAAATAAAGTGTTTTATTTATTAATAGGTAAATAAAATTTGTTTTAAGATAGTAGTGAAAAATTGTTTTTTGCTTTTTTTCATCTCCTTTCGCTGCTAATGGATGAAATTTTTTATTCATCATTGATAGCAATTAACTTATGATTAATCTTTGCTCAAAATTTCATCGACGATCTCCATTATCTCCATTTTGGTTATTAATAAAACAGCAGCAAATTGCATAATTAGTTTTTAATGTAGGAAATTTCTCTCTTATTTTCAATTAAAACTGTAGAATAATCTATATCAAATGTACAAATAATTTTTTAATAATTAATATAGTTAACTCATTAAAGTTCGTTTGCTGTATGAGCAAGTAAGTGATTTTATTTTATAATTGCTCTGACAATCCGATTTACGTTCAATGTTAATTTATTCATTTAGTCAGACCATTTGAAAATAAGAAACAATTATGTTTAATTGATATTTAATTTATATGTCGTACAATTAAATATAAAATTTTGTGAACCATTTAGCTAGTAGTTTGTATGCATATATGTTTAAAGATTATGTAAAAAGATCGTCTTATCTTTTGATAATGATATCATGATTTTTTTTCTATATTAGGAAAAAATAGAATCACACTGACTGATAAACTTAATTAAATAAAATATTTTCAATTCAGCGAACTAAATTATTGCTTTTCATATCGCGAGCTTAGTGTAACACTGTACTATGTCGACTTTTTTGAGATTTGCACTTTTTCACATATTTGCGTTCTCCACTTTATTGTCTACCTATATAAATTTAAATTTAATCAAAATTCCTTAAAGTACGGTAGAAATCAACAAAACATCAAAGTTCCATCTGCTAAAAGTACAAATAATTTTATTAAAAGTTCTATGTTTCACATAGAACTTGGATGTTCTAAATTATTTTTTTGTTTAATTTGTTAATTGTTTCACATAGTATTTTGATATACTGTAATATGTCTATATCTGCTTTTTTGGAAGTTTTATACATATTATTATTAAATTATTAAATACAACATATACAACAAATATTGTGTTGGTTGTGTTGGGTGTCCATAACGTCCATAATATGTTGTTTTTTTTATTATTGTCAGTTACAAGTAAAGGTCCCGAGGCCGGACCTATCGATTTTGATGAAACTTAGAACAAGAGTTTTTAGTGTTCTGCAAGTTCCACAAACTTGTAGAACGCTAAAAACTAAGGAACACGTATTTTTTTTATCTGCGGAAAAACGGTTTGAAGGGATGAAATCGCCCTTCAAAAATTGGGGTAAAAATTTAATTTTACAAATATCTCGAAAACAGTAAGAGATCGAGCAACAGTTTAAACTGACGATATTGCTCTTTTTTAAAGAGCTATCTATTGATATGCAATTTGTTCAATTTACATCAGCAGGGGTGGTTGGGGGTTAATTTTGCAAAAAGGGGGTGAAAAATAAACAATGTAAAAATTTTGTTTACAAATTTGAAATCTACGTCAAAAAATCTAATTGACTCGTTTTTGCTCAATGTCCTAATATTTAGTCTAGGGGTAGTTAACAAGGGGATGACTGTGTCGAATAATTGTACTACTTGGGTAGTTCAAGAAGTTCTTCTTCGTAGAAAATAGTTTAAGACAATTAGAGTAATGTAGAAATGAAATTCTCGGTTTCAAAATTCACTGGAGAGGGGGTGAATCACCCTCTTAAATTACATACTAGTTTACATACACTCATTTTTACTATTAACACACTGACAGTGAGTACTAATGTCACAATAAGTGGTTCTGAAGTTGGACTATCGTATGTAAGGTTTTTATTAGGTTTCCATTCATTTTCAAAATATCGTTACTTTTGGTATCGATAATTTTCGATAACGAAAACTATAATGTCCATTAAAAAACAAACCTTATAAAAACCTTACATACGATAATCCAACTTCAGAACCACTTATTGTGACATTATTACCCACTGTCAGTGTTTTAATAGTAAAAATGAGTGTTAGTAAACTAGTACTTATATAATTTAAGAAGGTGACTCACCCCCTCTCCAATGTTGCTCAAACTGAATTTTGAAATCGAAAATTTCATTTTTACGTTATTCTAAATATCTTAAACTATTTTCCATGAAGAAAAACTTCTTAAACTACCCAAGTAGTACGACTATTCGACACAATCACCCCCTAGTTAACTACCCCTAGACTTAATATTAGGACATTGAGCAAAAACAGGTCAATTAGATTTTTTGACGTAGATTTCAAATCTGTAAACAAAATTTTTATATTGTTTAATTTTCACCCCCTTTTTGCAAAATTAACCCCCAACCACCCCTGTTGATGTAAATTGAACAAATTGCATATCAATAGATAGCTTTTTAAAAAAGAGCAATATCGCCAATTTAAATTTTTGCTTTGCCTCTTACTGTTTTCGAGATATTTGTAAAAATAAATTTTTACCCCAATTTTTGAAGGGCGATTTCGTCCCTCCAAACCCCTTTTCCGCAGATAAAAAAAATACGTGTCCCTTAGTTTTTAGTGTTCTACATATTATTTAAGTTTCATCAAAATCGATAGGTTCGGCCTCGGAACCTTTACTTGTTAGTTACATGTTAGTGTTGACGATAGATTGCCACAATAAATACTTAACAAAAATGGAAAATACAGAGAATAATGATAATAAGTCTAAACCAAGTAAAGACGATTTATTTTTAAGAATATTTACATATTTATTTATTTTTGTAAGAAAAATTTATACTTTATATTATGTATCAAAGTTCTATGTTAAAATTGATAATTTTTTCTAATGAATCACGTTATACCAAAGTGCTATGTTTTTTTTATTTTCATTTTCCAAGAAAATTTTTCAACTATTTTCATTTTCTGCTTCAATTTATTAATTATTAGATGTATATAGTACAATTTCATTACTTAAAATTAATCCATATTGTATAAATTACATTTTAAAATATGTCAAAACTTCAAACTCATTTTTCTCGAGATTTTAAAAAGGCGACATGGAACAGTGTTACACTAAGCTCGCGATATTTCTTCGAATGTAATAAAAGATTTCCTTATACTAATATAGCTGGTTGTTTATAAGAGTGGGAAAAGTAGAAGTGTTACAAATATTAAAATATACAATACAATATTTAAAGATAAAATATGGAATCTGTAGTAAAGGAATAAAAATTAGTATATATATTTCCATATTATTTTATATCGCGCGTACTCTGTCTCAACCTCGTATCTAAAAATTCCTAATTTTTGGACACAAAAAAAAAAACATATTTTAAATCCGTGTTTTCATCACTATGAGCTTAAGATTTATGCTAATTACACCCTTTGATGTTGGCTACCCATATATATAAATATAAATATATATATATATATATATATATATATATATATATATATATATATATATATATATATATATATTTATATTAGATAGATAAGTATATATGTAAATACAGTATTTAATATGTTTTTTGTGTGTCCTAAAACATGTAGCTTTTGATATACGAGGTAGAGACAGCCAACGCGCGATATTCAACTTTATTTACAGCGAGAAGCTAAATATTACTGCAATATTAACAAAATACAAAAGCGCCCAAAAATACATAGTACAGCTGAACCTTTTTTTATGCGGTGGATAGGGATCGTATAAAAAAAATTGCACAAAAAAAATATTCAAAAACTTCATAAATAGCTAAAAAAAGTGTAGTTCGGTTCAGATTGTACAAAAACTTCTTTTATGCGGTGGATCGGGACTGCATAAAAAAGTTTCATAGAAGATTCATAACTCAGAACGCTTAAAATCTCACGATTTCCTTAGAAGTTGCTTTTTTAAACAAGCCGTATATGTTACGTTACAGCCTGTAGATAACAGCTTTTTGGAAATTGTTTATATCCGCCATTTATAACTTAAAAAATAAATTATTCAAGTGGGAAATATGTATGCGTTTTTTTTCAAAAACAATTTAAAATTCATTCACAAATTAATTTGCGTGAGCAAAAAAGGAAGAATTTTGTATTTAAAAAGTTCTACGCTTGGACGCGTTATTTAGGATTTCGCGCCATAGTTCGTATGGTTTGAATTATAGTAGGGATGTTATGGATATGAAATTTCGGATATGGATACGGATATTTAAAAACATTTTTTTTTTGTTTCGGTTTCGGATATATATATATATATATATATATATATATATATATATATATATATATATATATATATATATATATATATATATATATATTACGGTTACGAATAATTGCTTTTAGTGAACATTTTTTTTTAGAAAAAAAGGGGAAAATTGTACCAAAAAAAGTGAACGCCAAACACGAATCAACGAAAATTTATCAAAAGAAACACACGCAGCAAATATTTTCTTTGATTTAAACTCAATTTTCCAGCGGTAGTTGTCTGTCTTGATCCGAAACAAACCCGAAACTTTTATTTTCGGATACGGTTTCGGTTACGGATAATTAATTATTTCCAATATCCGGTAGTTTCGGTTACGGTTACGGATATCCATAACATCCCTAGCTTTATAGCTTATCAGTTCGTACAAACTTGTTCTCAGTTTTAAAATTTTGTTGTTTAACAAGTTTTGCAACTAGACACTTCATTTATGAAATCATGATAAAAATTTACTTATTGGAAAATGGGATTAAAATCTGTACGTAAACAAAAATAATAATAAATAATAAACAAATATTTTACTTTGCAAAATACCACTTTTATTTTTGAAAACTGTGACAATATTGTTTCGAACCGTTATCGTTAGTTCATTTTCAAACATTCTGTTTGAAAATGAACTAACGATAACGGTTCGAAACAATATTGTCACAGTTTTCAAAAATAAAAGTGGTATTTTGCAAAGTATTTGTTTTTTATTTACAAATATGGAATACCATAAAGTAACGCTCAAATCTATTAATATTAAAAATAATAATTATAAATCCATTAACTTTGTTAACAAGATTGGCAAGATTAATTTTATTTTGTAAAACTTTTTAACACGTTGACGGTCATAATGGACGAAACACCCAACTGGTGGCACACTATTTTGACAGCTAGTACACTTTATATGGAATTGTTAACGCGGTACAACGTTGTGTCGCAGTTAGTCAGGTTTCACTTTATGGAGATTAGACAAGGAGACGAAACTCAATGTATTCAAAAAAGTGTCTAAATCAAAGATGGCACTCGTGTTCGTCGGATACGAAAGCGGTACAGCACTTATTCTCAAATGGAACACTCTCAGATGGAAACGCGAGCTTCTATATTATCTTTGTTAGCTTTTGAATAGAATCTTCTGGAATCTTTTTCAATGTTCAACTCAGTTATAAAGTGGGTTTTTTGATCTTTTTTAAAATAAACTTAACAATTTTTATTTTGCGTCACATCATTTATATTGTATATTATATAATTCGCTGACGTCACTAGGTATGTAAAATCGGAGTCAGTATCATTGGATATCCGCCGTATAAAGTAATTATAAAGCCCGGTTCAGACGCAGCCAGTAGTTTAGTAGAGTATAGTAATTTAGTCAAGTGGAGATACTGTTCATATAGGGCAAGTAATTTAGTAGAGTTTGTTGAAATACTGCAAGTCAAAACAGTCGTTCACATACAGCTAGTATTTAGTTTAGTCGATTAGAATAAAATCGAGTGCTTGAGTCCTTAATTTTCTTTCTTTCCTGAGAATATGTCGATCTTATATTTTTAATTTTTTTTACGATTTCTTTTTAAAAAAAAACCTATTCCCATCGTTTCTTGCAATTTTAAGTACACTGCTAAATTTGTTTATTTTTGTAATTTTCATTTTTCACATCCCACACATTTATTTGTATTTAACATATTCGGTAACGAATTTAAGAGCAATGCCGGATCTAAGGAGCAGCGTGGGCACGTACCCCGAGCGCCAAAACTTCAAATTCGGGGCCGCCAAACTGTTGAATTTGACGTTTTTTTTTTTTGCTCGCCACTTGCTTTTTGTAGGGGAAAAAGTTAAAAAGAAATAATTCTTTTGTAATTTTACGGAAAGACGGGGGCGCTGATTTTTGCACCGTGCCTCGGGCGCCACTTAGGGTAGGTCCGGCCCTGTTTAAGAGTGGTGCCTTTTGACCATCTTGCTATTTTAATTAGTTAATTAATTTGTTATTATTTCAATAAGAAATCTATAAAAAATAAAATTAAAATTATTAAATACAATTATATTTATTTCTATAAAATATTTTACATTTTTTTTTACGAAAAACCGAAACTGACAAATAAAACAATAACCCAAATAACTAAAAAACAACAATAACTACAATAATTATGTATAAACAACTTGTGTATTTCTGTCCACACATGTTTAGTTGGCATACGAGTTCACCGAAAATAGAGTGGGGAAATGCTACTCGACTATAAAAATAGAATAGAGTTCTATTTACTAAACTCGACCGTCCGCTCGACCAAGCCAGTTTACTTGACTAAAATGAATGTGTTCAAACTGGGCGGATACTAAATTACTCAACCACTCAACTAAACTACTGGCTGCGTCTGAACCGGGCTTAAGAGTTTATTTCATACATATGTAATTTCTACGTATTTCCTTATTATTAAATATCATCAACCGACATTGGTGATTCTCAAATGGAAACACTCACTTCCCCAGTCCCGACGTGTTTCCATTTGAGAATAAGTACTGTATTTACATTCTGTTTTATCCGTTTTATCTTACTATATTCGCTATATTCACATCAGTATTTGAGCATTATTAACACCGCGAGTGGTAAAAAAAGAAAGCCTTATATTTACCATTTTCCTGACCCATTTTGTCAATTCCTTTCATATAAGTAAGATCTCCATCAAAGTGCCGATGCACACATGCGTTTTTTTACCGCTGCGTGCACGCAGCGGCACCGCAAAATGTGATGCACACATACGGTTTTTGTACGTTGCGTGCACGGTGCGGCGCCGCAGCGGTTATAAAGTACATTGAGTTAAATTGTGTGATACACACATACTTGCGGCGCCGCAGCGTGCACGCAGCGGTAAAAACACGCATGTGTGCATCAACATTTATAACACTCCCCATTCTTCACTTGACCGGCCGTACGTGACGTGTTAAAATGAAATAAAATATGTTGATGCAATATGCAAATTTATAGAGAAGAAAAAAATAGTGGTTTTTCAGTTTTCAAAAAAGGCTACTTTTTACCTCTGTATTTTACATTGATATTAAATAAGATCGTAAAATAATTAAAATGAAAAAATAAACTATTACATTGAAATTAATTTATTTACATATATTTTAATAATTACAATTAATTAAATCTGTAATTATTAATCGTAAACAATCTACAAAACACACTTCGTTATTTATCATCAAAATTTTAGGCGTTAATTACTGTTGGTTTTGAAT
The DNA here is from genome assembly GCA_035578155.1 of Brachynemurus nebulosus. Taxonomy (NCBI): domain Eukaryota; kingdom Metazoa; phylum Arthropoda; class Insecta; order Neuroptera; family Myrmeleontidae; genus Brachynemurus; species Brachynemurus nebulosus. The sequence continues at coordinate 164,909,780 of JAPWDM010000001.1, forward strand.
TAATTTAAATATTTTATTTCATTTTGTACAGTAGCTGATATTGTAAAAATATAATTAATATAATTAATTAATGTAATAAAAAATACAATGAGTGTTTTTTAATGATTACTAAATAGTAATTATACTTACGAATGCTTCTACGAGGGTTAACATTTTTAAAGGGGATGAAATAATTTTTATCTAATTTCCACACCACACGGGCGAAGTCACGGGTACATGCTAGTTTACTTATACAGTTGATCCTTTTTTGTACGGTGGATAGGGACCGCATAAAAAAAATCACATAAAAAAAATATATATATTCAAAAATATCATAAATAGCTATAAAAAGTATAGTTCGATCCGAATTGTAAAAAAAGTTACATTGAAAAAACATAACTTAAAACGCTCAAAATTTCCTTAGAAGTTGCTTCTATAAGCAAGATAAAGCAATAATTTACACGTAGAAACATTTTATTTCAATTTTATAATATTATGAAAATTCTGAAAAATACATCTGTAAAAAAATTAAATGATGCAATAACTTATGTTCTTATGCAATGTATTGATTAAATGCTTAAAAGTCATTAAAAAGTATTTTTATCAAAGGAAGTTATTATAGTAAATGCTTAAGTTTCTTACTGTCTCTTGATTTTGATTTATATTTTGCATTTTAATGGCCATTTTTTTAAAAACCGCACAAAAAAGGACCGCATAAAAAAAGGTTCAGCTGTATACACAATACGCATTATTATATGAGCTGTTTATTTTGAAAGTGGGGCAAATTCATTTTTGAAAAAAATGAAGATAATTGTAGTTATAGATACAACTTAGTATGATCTTTTTATTTGTAAACAATTTATAATCAAAAAAATTTCAAATCATAATATTTGGAAGATGGAAGTTTCAGCTCAAGAGTATTGTAAATATGTTTATTTTGATAGTGGTGCAAGTCCATTTTACAAATAAAGGTCCCGAGGCCGGTCTTATCGATTGTAATGAAACTTAGATTTGTTGTAGAACACTAAAAAATAAGCGAGGTATATTTTTTTATCTGCGGAAGAAAAACGGTTTGAAGGGGTAAAGTCGCCCTTCAAAAATTGGGGTGAAAATTAATTTTTCAAATATCTCGAAAACGGTAAAAGATAGATCAGAAGCTTAAATTGGCGATATTGCTCTTTTTTAAGAAGTTATCTATTGATATGCAATTTATTCAAATTACACCAACCGAGGTAATAAGGGGTTAATTTTTCGAAAAGGGTTTAACAATAAAATACAATAACATTTTGTTTGCAGATTTCAAATGTACGTCAAAAAATCTAATCGACCTGTTTTTGCTCAATTTTCTAATATTAAATCTAGGGATAGTTAACTAGGAGGTGACTGTGTCGACATAATCGTACTATTTAAATAATTCAAAATTTCTTCTTCATGGAAAATAGTTTAAAACAAATCGAATAACGTAGGAATAAAATTTTCGATTTTAAAATTCAGTTTAAGCAACATTGGAGAGAGGATGACTCACTCTCTTAAAGTACATACTAATTTTCATACACCCATTTCTAATATTAGTGGGTAATAATGTCATAATACGTGCTTCTGAAGTTGGACTGTCGTATGAAAGGTTTTTATTATGTTTATTTCTAAATGATACAACTGAAATATTATCTATACAAATTAACGATTACAATAATTCATTAATTTTGAAAATGAGGCAAGTCCATTTAGTTATTATAATAAAATCATAATTTTTTTTAGCCAGCACTATAAACACTATTGGATTATAAACTTACATTATCTAATAGTTACCACAAAATACAAAAAATATGTCTATTAATACTTACCAATATTTTTAAATTTATTGAAATGCAAACCCTTAATTATCTCGCAATAACAAAATACCCCTGTCGCAGCATCTAGATAACAGCGAATTTCCAAATATTGGGCACTGGCGGATCTCATCTAAGACCTTAGGTGAGATCCGCCAGCTAAAGAAGCTAAAATAGTTTAGTTTTCTAATAACAGTGAAACAATTTTCAAAATCAGTTGAGTAGTTAATTTTTGACGCTTTTGGGTCCTCAGGACCCTAGTGGATCTCATATAGTGTAGCATATATCCATTTAACATTATATTATTACATTACATAACTATAGTTTTCGATTTTTTTTCTAGGTATGTAAATATATATAAATTATATTTTCTCTATAAAGGAGGACATCATACAAAAATTTCCTTTCCATAACGTACATTTAAAAAATCTGGCTAGTTTTAATTTGAAAAGATGAGACAGAGCTATTGTTATTATAACACATACATACGTATTGAATAACTAGCACTTGTTTTGAACTAGAAAAGACTGTTTTTTTCTATATTTCATATCGTAAAGAAAGCATTAGCAATATAATAATAAAATAAAAAAATTACAATTTTCTCGAGAACTACTTAACATAGAAAGAAAATTATATGTAAAAATCGAACTGTCTAATGATAGGATCGAATGACAAAAAATGGCCAAAAAACCTACTTCTGGGCATCCGACGTGTCTGGCTAACGAACTTAGCTGAGCCAATCCGGATTCCAGCTCGCATACCAAATTTCATAAGCATTAGACGTTTCATTCGAGAATTATTGCGTACACACATAAATACATATATATATATATATATATATATATATATATATATATATATATATATATATATATATATATATATATATAAATTTTAGTGAAGTAGATTTTCGGATTCTAGAGGCTCCAGGTCTTACGTCTTACCATAAGAGCTGCTGTAATAGCTGAATTTCCAGAATGAAAATTCGCTAAAATGGACTTACCCCAATTTCAAAATAAACGACTCATATGTTTAAACAAAATTTCTCTATGCATTTTATAAATAACTTGAAAATTAATATACAGTATGTTTCCAGGGGGCGTCTGGTGGCGGCGGAATGAACAATACTCCTACAACAATAGCATCATCAATAGGTGGTACAGGTGCCGGTCCTGGCGGCGGTGGAAGTAGCACGGTTGTATAGCAGGCATCTCTTTGATCCTTCAATGTATTTTTATTATAACGTTTAACGTTCCTCACGTACTATGTACCTACAAGCTAGATAAAGTAATGTCTTTTTTTATTTAATTATTATTCATTTTCTACGTACAAAATCAAACCAACATGTATTTATGTACTTTAAAAAAGGCAATCATTTTATCATAATTATTATTTAGTATTTAGAGTTATTTTGTTCTCGTAAACATTTTTAAAAAGACGTACGTACTCAAATGTTAGCAAATTGTTAGTTAATTTTTAAAGTGAATTTAATTCCCTCTTCGTTTTCTTGTTTTTTAATATCTAACTTATTACTCGATTACATTTATGCGCAAAATTCTTTAAGTACGTCCGATACTGTTTTTACACGGTTTTGTTTTACGATAACGCAGTGAAACGTGTTGTATATTACTTGGTGCGTTCGACACAGAAAAAATATTCTCTTTATATTTTCGACAAATTTCTGCCAGAATAGAAAGTTTTGCTGAGTTAAATCACAGAAGTCTACTATATTGTTGTTTGTTTTCAATAATATGATCTACACTCAACAGGGTGGAAACAGATTTATCAAACAGGGCAAATATGAATTTAGGAATTTGTTTTTTCAAAATCAGTGTGATTTCTAATATTTTTAAATTAATCATATTCCATTTTTAAAACTGGTTACCATAATTATAAAATATTTTATAAGACTATAATATAAACTACCCCTTATAAGACTATTCTCCTCAATCAGCAGTTGTTGAGTCGAAACAACTTCCCCCACTTAATCACTTTTTCGAGTTTTGCGCCAGACCACTTCTTCTTATAAGACTATGCTGGAACTGTCAAAATTATAAACTAAGCATAGGAATGCAACGTTGAAATGAAATAGTCTTATAAGGGGTAGTCGAGTGACAAAATTAAGTGTGCGATAGTGAGGGCGCTCAAATTCCAAGAAAAATTTCCCCTACGTCCCCTAGACTAGTCTTATAATGGGCATTCGACTGTATTTGCTAAATTAAAAAAGTACCAAATATGAAGTACACCTTTATCCCGTTATAACTTCAAAAGATTGAAATAGAATTATATGTAGTGATGAGCAAAATTAGTCTTGGTCCTGCAGTCTTGTCTTGGTCTTGCATTTTTTGCAAGACCAAGACTATGTATACCAAGAGCAAGACCAAGACCATAAGTATGGCTGCAAGACCAATACCAAGACTCAAGTGAGCAAGACCAAGACAATAGCAAGAAAAAAGCAAGACTCTTGATAAATTATTTAAATAGTTTAAAAGTATAATTAATACCGTAAAGAGAGAAAATTCTGATTTTAGAAGGAAAAAAATTCGGTAATAAAAAAAATGCAAGAAAGTGCAAGATTCTTTAGCAATACCAAGACCAAGACTGCATTTTGCAAGACCAAGACCAAGACTCAAACTGCTCTAGCAAGACCAAGACCAAGATTCTTAATGCAAGAACAAGACCAAAACTGCCAAGTCTTGGTCTTGGTCTTGCATTTGCACATCACTAATTATATGTTTTATTATTTTTACTTAATAAAAATTCGCACACATACGCGCATACGTATAAGCCGAGTGTTTAATGAGATTTGTTAATTACTTATTTTAAGTATATAATATATAATATTGTAATGCGCAAAATAATGCACATAAATCTTCAATATATATATATATATATATATATATATATATATATATATATATATATATATATATATATATATATATATATATATATATATATTTCAGTCAATTAGTCAGTTTTTATATATATATATATATATATATATATATATATATATATATATATATATACTGACTAATTGACTGACTGATCGATCAATGCACAGCCCAAACCACTGGGCCTAGAAACGTGAAATTTTGAACAGGGATTTCTTACGTAACGTAGGTGAGCACTAAGAAAGGATTTTTGGAAATTCACCTCATAAGGGGGTAAAATAGGGGATGAAAATTTTCATAGAAATTTGTAATTTTTTGAGTTAGAAATATGGAAATTGGTGTTAGGTTACTGGTTTGAACACAAAAGTTTCAGTGCTTTTAAAAATTCATCCCTTAGGGGGTTGTAACAGGGGAAGAAACTTTAAATGGAAGTCCGTCGTTTTTACAATTAGAAATGTGGAAACTGATATGGTATGGTATGCTGGTGATTTTAAAAATGTTAAAAAATCATTGTTTAACGTGTAAATCTTAATCCTTATCCTAATTAATATTATAAATGCGAAATTGAGTGTTTGTTTGTTTGTTTGACTTGTTTTTAAGCTTCAACGACTTAACCAGTCAACTTAAAACTTTGCACAGACATAGCTTGGGAGACGGAGATGGTTATAGACCATCTTTTAACCCGGGAAAATATTTCATTCCTGAAGGAAAATCTATGACAATTATGACAGTTGACTATTTAGAAGCGGATTGTTGGTTTCAAACTTCGAATATTGTTAACAGAGGGGTTGGAAAAGAACATAGACGACTTTTTACCCTGGAAAAACATCGCATTCCTGTCGGAAATCTCATTTCTGTGGAAATATATTTTAAATGAAACAAAAAAAGATTCTTAGAGTTTGTTCGAACTCTGTTTGTTAGCAGATAGAAGATACCTATACAGCGATAAACATGGGTTTTTACACCGAGAAAGTATCTGATTCCCAAGGGAAAATGTATTTAAAATGAAACAAGTTAATAATGACAACTGACTGTTAAAAAATGAAAGATTGATTTTAAACATTTCATATTGTTTACAGCGAGGATAGAAAGGGACACAGACTACTCTCTACCCCGAGAAAATATCTGAATCCTGTGAGAAGTCTTATTCCCTTGGGAAAATATGTATATTTAAATCGATAAAAAAAGGATCACTGACTTCATTCGAACTTTGCATATGGTTAAAACAATGTTGTCTACTTTTTACCTGGAGAAAACATTTTATTTCTGTGGGAAAATTCCTGTGGGAAAATGAAAGTAAATTTAGACGTTTGAACTAGATATCATAATTTCAAAAGCCACGAGTGGAAGGGCTGAGCAGGTTCCAGCACACACTACGTCGTCAAAAGTATAGGTACACCTTGAGTCAAGGTGCGTCCATACTTTTGACTCGGTAGTGTACTTAATGTTGTGGTACACAGCCGTTGAAAAAGTAGGGGCACCCCTTGGGTCAAGATGTGCCCATACTTCTGAGGACGTAGTGTGTACTAAAACCCGCTTAGTCCTTCTACTGCCACGCGGGCGAAGCCGCGGGTAGATGCTAGTTATAAATAAAAATACTAGCAATATCAACAAAAATCAGTTTTTACGTACTCAAAGCATATAATATAAAAAGTACATACAGTTAAAACATTCGATATTAAGAAATTATTTTAAATAGTGGTATTTATTGTTTTAAATTTCCATGGCTGAACTCGAATTTATATCGTTAACCCACACTTTTTCAAAATTTGTGTTTATATCATTTTTGAACTTATTATATGATTATTCATCTAATTCGAAAAAATCAAGAAACCTCCAACAACTGAAATGCTTTATTTTTGTAAATTTTAAAATGTCGTATAATTAACAATTAAAGGACCAGTATTATAAAAGGCAACTAACTTAATTGGTGAACTAATAGTTATTTTCGATACGTATGCGTAAAGAAAGGTATTCTAGTAGGCTTAAATTGGGGCACGAGACTAAGAGACTGACGCATACACACGAGATCGAGTGCGCTGACGGCTCGTGGGGGTAAGCGCACGAGATCTCGTTGTGTGTGCGTCAGTCCCTTTAGCGAGTGCCTCAATTTAAGCCTACTACTTATCTCACTTTAAGCGTACGTATCGAACATAATTTTTTATAACGACGGCTTCTAAAGTTTAATAGAGAGAAAAAAATTAATTATTTCTAAACAATTTAGAAAATAATAGGGTTAATTTTATTGTATATTAATTTGTAGATCATTTTTTTTTATATTCTTACTATCGTTTGTTTTACCATGATGTGAATACGGCTCTTTACTCCTGTCACACAACGCTCGAATATAGAACTTTAGAAGCGGGAGTTACAAAAATTAATTTTATTGACAGATGTCAGTATTATAAAACTAAAATAAATTAAGTAGGGAACTAAATTTTAGTTGACAGAAAATCTACCGACTAAATTTTATTCGGAGATTAATTTGACAGTTCTGAAAGATTTTTACAAATATTATTTATGTTTGTATTTATACCATGTCCCTGCCACTCTCCATATAGTCCATTATAAAAAAATGGGCCGTTTACATACGCCGCTGTAACTAATATACCAGATGGTGTTGATGGTCTTGAATAAAATAGAGTCGAGACATGAGTTTTGATAGTTCGCCATTTTTCATCAAAGATTCATCTAAAATAAATTGGAAATAAATTAAATATTTAAAAAAAATACTTTAATTCAACCTAGAAGATTAGTTATAGATAGAAAGATTAATTAAATTAAAAAAATTTAATACTTCGTTAACACATAACTTAGTGACGATACTTTTGTACTCAGTCATATGATAATTAATTTTGACATCTATTTGATGAAAAATACTCACATGTCCCAACTCTATTTAGTATGCTCCAATACCATTAGCGCCACGTAGCGAACTGTGACATTAAAAGGTCCGTCCTTGAAAACAAGTGGCAGGGACATGATTTATACATATTAAAAAGGTTTTATACACGTTGTAATACAAATTAGAAGTACAGAAGTAATTTTTATATTAAATATATGGAAATTAAAATATATTTGCAACATATTATAGGTTAATCGACCGCTAACTTATTTGAATCATGTGATACGTTTATAATACTAAACCTAAATTTAGTTCACAACTATTTTTATTCGTAGAATAGTTATTCGTTGATTTAGTTGTCCTTTATAATACTGGGCCAAAATATCCTAAATTAATTTTTTTTAAATATTTCGAAATAGGTCTTAAATTTTTATCACTACTTAGGCAAAAAGATGTTATTTTCAAGAGATGTCAAAACAGTTATTTGTAGCTCCTGTACAATTATATCCTATTTTCATTCGACATAGGATACGTCACGTAACTGACATTTAATGGACGTTTGAAAGCAAATAATAAATTAATTTTTTAAGCGATTTTTGGCATTATTTTTAAAAACGATAAATATACACATGCATTATACATAAAATATGCGTATTTTAAAATAGTTTCCCAAAATTAGGTAAATACCCCATTAAACGCAAAACGAAAACTAGTTTGACAATTACGTTAAAATATTTTCGACATTTTTAATTTTGACTATGAAGGGTCGTCAAAGAATCGTACGTATTTCTTACTTTTTATGGTATAATTTTTATTAAGTAATTATTGACAAAAATTGAAAGAGTTTATCCCATTATAAGTACCGTGTAAAAACAGTTTTGGATGTACAAACACGTTATACGATTGATATGATACGAAGTAAACTAAACTGTTGATTACATTAATATACTAATTAAGAGTGATGCAAGAGAACATGTAATATAATAGTTCTATTTAAAAATTTGTAGTTGTATGAAAAATTAGAAACGTTATATTTTCGACTTACATAGAGATAAAGATTAAAATCATTTCATGATAAAGTAAACAAATCATACATATTCTCATTAAACGAAATATCAACCTAAAATAATTAAACGTTTAATTTAAATCTTTAACTATTTATTTTATTATCACGTCATTATAGACCAGGAGCTCAACACATTTTTCATGTATGCCTAAGCATGAAAATACTTATACTCGATAATATTTTAATAAATGATACCCACACAATTTAGATAACAGTAAAAATTCTGTTAAAAATAAACTTAAATTGAGATCTACATAAGTCTGACGGTTGCAGAACTAAAAAAATTTAAAATTTTTACAAATTATTATATGTGTCGCCCAGTATCAAAATCTACTAAATGCACTTTTCGAATTTTTTGATTTTTTAGGGTCATTAATTTTTAAATGCAACAAGGCATATGCCCCTTAACATTTTTTGTTGTAATTTTAACTGCTTACTAAAGAAATCTACAACTGAAATATAACATAATTTTCAAATCCTGCTAAAATTACATTGAAAACTTTACAAAACCTGCTAAATACCTATACATAACCTATATTTTAGATTTTAACCGTTCAAATTTTAATTTTTTCACTGACATGCGGGACGTATGAAGTATAAAATTATGTTTTCACGTAAAATTTGTATTTTAGTATTTATCTAAAATTTTAAATAATGAAAACGTAGATGTAAATGAATTACTAAGTAAGCACTTTGGTTTTATGTGACAAAATGAAAATAGTTTACAATATTACAAAACAAATTGTATCGTCTAACCCTGATACATCCAATATTGCTGAATCAAGTTTTTTTTAATAAATTTCCCTTATAATTTCTGTTTTAAAACGCACTTTATATAAATGTTACTATCAAAACCTACTAAATTCAAATAATTTTGATTAAAAAAGGGGTAAAACGATAATTTTGTTTTTTGATAAAAGTACTAATCATCTTTTTTACCTTGTTAGTTAATATAATTATGACTTTTTAATCGAAAAATTAATTTTGAACTGAGTTATGTTTTTTTGTGATTTCCCACGATCTTTATAAAGTGGAATTAGTAGATTTTGATACTAGGCAACTCATATAATTTTTTTTACTTAATTGTATATTTTACAATAAATTCAAATACATATTCTCAAATGAAGGTCTCAAGTAAAGTAAATCTCACCATGCATCATAACTCTTATAATTTATTATAATCAAACCTTGTAAAATATTAAAATACAAGATTAAAGAATATCGTAACAAAAATAATTATGTCAAAATTGAAGGACACTTAAAAAGTGTGTAATAATGGTCAAAAAAATTATTTAATTAAGTCTATTATTCTTTTTAAACAAACATCGTTGTTATACAAACTGTTAACACAACTATGAAACATATAGGAAACAATACATATATTGAAGAAATTTTGATAAAATTGACAAAATTTTATTTTTGTAGTTTATGACTAATTATTATTAATCTGTGATCGATTTATGTTAAAAAGATTAATCAAATTTCAAAAGAATTAACCCAATCAAATTAGAACCATACGAATTTTAAAGCAAAAAATTTGTTGAAAAATAACAAAAAATATAAATTAAGGAGTCTTTTACGTAAGTGATGAAAAAAAAAAGAAAAAAAACTTTTAATGTTAAAATACATATTATAATTTAATGTAATTAGAAATTTTTTTTTTTTTTTGACCCTTCATCTGTCCTTGTAAGCCTGTTGAAGGTCAAAGGCTAAAAAAAAAAACGGTTCCAATGATTCAAAAAAAAAAAAAAAAACTATAAATCCGATTGGACTAAAACTTGATACATTCTCTTTACTATGGTGTTTTTTTGTAAAACTAGTTAGAATCAACCCTTAAAAATGTTTTTTAGAAACCGAGAAATCGTTGGCACCGTTTTGAACTACAAAATTGACATGTGACATTCAACAGGTCTACATGGGTCCTTGGAAGGCCAAAAAAAAAGAAACAAAAATTCGATATACACTTAATTACATGTACTTTAATGTACAAAAGTTTTTTTTTTTTTCATTAAAATTGTTTCTCCAAAAAAAAAATCCTAAAGAGTTTTTTTTTTTTTTAACACATCACTTGTAAAAGATCCCTTAATGCATTTGAATAGAGGGGTGTACAAATTTTTAAATACAGTAAATATTTTGGAGCGCCTTTAGTGGTAAAATTTTGAAACTCCTTAGGAACAATATTTGTCAGTTTTTTTTTCTGTTATGTTTTGAAGGCATCCTTCAGTTACATTAAACCTGTACATTTTGGGCAAGTATTATTACGCAATAAAGGTTATTTCTATCAGTAACGAAAAAAATACATGTATGCCTTTAGTGATAAAATTAAAAGGTGTCTTTGAGTATATATTTACGTATAACTGACAACAGAAACATAAAAATACGTATTTAAATTACGTATATCTATGGGATTTCTTTTGGACAGCTTCTAAATTACACCGCTAGAGGCACCCACATACCAGAGACAATCTCTAATCTCGCTCAATAGAAAAAAGTAATACAAAATAAATATTACGTTTACATGCAAGCATTCGTAAAATGTCCACAAAATGTTTCTCCTTAACAGCTTTTAAATTCCGTCGTTGAAGACGTACGCTCAGTCTTTCAGACAAAAGTTTAAATAAAATTGCGACTATTTTCTTTAGTTTTTTTCCTACAATTTACGGACTCAGTGTATGAGCTATAGATGACAGCACTGGCGCCAGTAGTGACGCCTTCATGAGACGTAAATCAAATGAGAACTATTCAGTGTTACTAAGCTTATCTAAAAATTTGGGATGACATTTTTAACGCAGCAGTATTCGTTATCAGATTGACACTAGATGGTAGTAATTTCTCAAACTCGGTCTTTTCACTAAGTAATTATATTTAGCGGTTTTGTTTAACTTTTTAAAAAGACTAAAATATCTGTTGGCATTATTGCAATAATTTTAATTGTACACCCCTGATTAAAATATTTGAATTTACATAAATATCATTCAACAAAATTTACATTATAATATATAAAGTAGTAAAGGCAATTGAAAAAGACATATTTACAAGAATTAGATTATTACTACCATTTAATCAGTTCATGTCATTGCTCAAAGGAGCTTAAAAAATGTATAATTAACATAATCGGTGGTACATTTAATGTTAGTACCGTAAAGAATAGAAAAAAAAGTAATTTTTAATTACATAACGTCATTACTTTATCTTGCTAGAGAATTTAGTGTTATCGAGACACTCTAAACGCGTGTAAAGTTCAGAAAAGAATAACTTAAAAAGCAAAATATCTAGTTTATTAATTTAATTATTACCTTCTTATTTTGCACTTGGAGTCACATTTTAAAAAATGATTTTTAGTATTTTAACTGGTATAGTATTTTTAAAGCCGAAATATTTTAAATGCATAATTATAATACAAAAACAAGGAAGTATTAAATATAATATATTTAATAAAAAAAAAATAAAATAAAATTTATCAAAGTAGAGAATGATTTGTAAAATTATAAATTATACAATTTAAAAAAGTATATATATTAATATTTGTTTTTGGCGATTTAAAGTATTTTATAATTTGCAAAATAAGGCATCATGTTGATATATATATATAGAAAAAAATCTATTTCTTTTTTCTTTTTATTTTACAGAAATTAAATATTTAAATGTAATTATATAAAAAAATTAAAATAATTAAACATTTATATGTTGTTTTATTTTCTTTATTTATTGTTAAATAAAAATTTAGTAAATTATTAAGAATCCCCCAGATATCAGCCTTATTTTTAAAATGATGTTTTCAAAATAAATACATATGTGCTAATAATTAACTATCATATAATATTTAAAAGAAGAAATCTCCAACAGCCTTTAAGTATTTAAATAAAGCAGTGGATAATCTATAAATAATATATACTGTTTTAGAATTAAAATTTAGGACATTTGATGGAATATAATATATTTAAAAAAATAAAAAAATTTCAACTGCACTATGTTAAAAATCAACAATTTCATTCAGGCTGTTCTAATTTTTTTTTTTCAAAAGGCCTATTATTTATTTATTCTATAATTTAATATACTTTCTTCAAATTATGTTTTAAAAGAAAACTTTTTTATTGTTAAAAAATTCCAGCAATAAAATTTTAAAAATTCCGATAGGTTGTTAATAATAAAGGAAAATGAATATTATGATCCAGATGAATTTATTTTTGTCAAGTTGACATACTTTTAAAAACCGAATTAAGTACATTAAAAAAAGTTAAATAAAATTAAAAATAATTTTGAAAACTTTTTAATGATTTTAAGAAATAAATGTGTAAAAAAAAATTAGATAATTGATATATTTTTAGTTAAAATGAATTATCGTTATATTTCAAGAGTTTTAAGTACAAAGGAATTTTCGTTAATCATTGGCGACGCTAAGATTCTCACTCGCGCCTATTGGTGGTAAAATTAGAAGCTCTGTCGAATAAAAATATACATATAAATTCTAGTAACTTGCATATAATTTGTATGATACATATTTCTATGCCAATTGAGCGTATACGTACATTTTTTACTTGATATTGCTTCTAATGTTACCACCAGAGGCGCGCGCATAATCTTTGCGTCGCCAATAATATTTTGTTTTATTATAAAACTGACTTGTATAATTTTTTGCTTTTACTGTCAACATATTTTTGTTTGATTGTAAATATAATTATAATCGAATTCTTTCATTTTATAAATAATATTCAAAAATGTAAACTACTGTAATTTTCTCCTATTTTTACTTTTTATAGTCACAGTTGCGAATCGTAAAATTTAGATACGCGAACTAGTGACTAAAAAAGTAACTACTACTAGCGGACAAAGTTTATTTATTAGGTTTTGACAATTCACAAAATTTGTGCTGTTTTATTTGTAAAATATAAATTGGCATATTTTTTGGAGTATAATTATTATTTTTTTATTATAATTTATTGTTTCTAAATAAAAACAGACAATTTAAAAAAACTACCATTTCTTAGACTGTCAACTTTAGCCATCTGGTAACGAATGAAAGAATTACTGTGGATAGGCTAAATATTAAACCACACTCTCGTTTGATTTCCCTGCAGTACATATTGGGAAACTGAATGGAGGTGTGGTTTAATGTTTAGCCATCTGGTGACGAATGGAAAAAATAAAATAATAATTCACATTAATAAATTACTGTGGAAAAATAAAAATTGTATTAAAAAAAATATACCAATTTGCATTTTACAAATTAAATAGCGCGAATTTTCGAATTTGTTAAAACCTAATCAACAAACCTTGCATACTGACAGTAGTTATTTTTTTAATACTAGTTCGCGCATCTACTAATGTATACCTCAAGATTTTAAAATGCTTAGGGTTTTCTAAAATGCAATTCCGACGTTGTAGATTTCGTTGATTGTCATATTATTAGTGATTGGTCTGGTCTGGAGACTTTTTTATGTCGTGATTTCATTTTATAACATCTCAACAGTACATACTAATAAAGTTTTTTTTTTCCAATTTCAAATATTATCGAGTGCTTGTGAAACACTACTACGTATGACAGACTTTTGTCTGCATTTAAACACACGTAGTATTCATATGTTCACTTATCGTTCAGCTAATCTGAAACTTTAAGCACTCGACTTCCTTGGTTAACATGACCAAAAACCACATATGTAAATTAAAAATCACAAAGCCGATCCGGATAATTTTTTCAATCACTTTGTGATTTTTAATTTAAATAAATTTTTTCCCTTTAAAGACCCACAATAATAAAAATATAAATAATTGTGGACCCTTAAGGAGAAAAACTTTATTATTATGTATAATCCAGCCCACAGGATGGTTCAATATAGTGATTTGATCTCAACAGTGTTGTGTAAAAATTTCAGCCGAAAATTCCAAGTATTTTCATATTTAATTGACAAACAAAAACTTATTAAACAAAAACGTATTTTTCTCAACACTGCAATTTTTACTCAATAGTTTTAAAATATGAAATAAAAAATATATTTTTAAAAATTCTAGACCAGACAATACCCTTGAATGAATTGTTGAATGCTTTTAATTTTTCATATAAGGTAACGGGCCTAGTTTCTGACCTTTTAAGAGTGACGGCTGAGGTTAAACGACAGTAATAAATATAAGTTTAAACTTAAGAGACAATTAATAATTTCATCAACTAGTTTATGGCTTTCAAAATAAAGTCATACAAGTAAAATAATTATTTGAATTGAATTAATAATTTAAATTAATGTTTTAAAAATTCGCAAAAAGGACCCAGTTTCTGACTCTCAAAATTTCTCATGTGACAGTTTCTGACCCTGACAGTGGCCTAGTTTCTGATTCTTAAATTTAAAAATACAGTTTTTTAAAATTTAATTTATAAATAATTTTTTATTGATAAAAATGAATGTTTAATGTTATATACGTTATGAAAAATAACAAAAACTAATCGAAGATAACTATAAATAACAAAATAACTAACAAAAACTGGTTAGAATTTAATTGGGCCATACCACTTTAGAAGTGAGCCTAGTAATTGACCCTCATATTTCAATAATAAAAATCATTCTAAGGTATTTTATAAATATTTTAAAATAAATTTTAAACAAATATTAACCTGCTCATATATTTTTAATTAAGTTTTCATACTTACATGATGAATATTGCACAGATCAAAATGAGTACTTTGTAACATAAACTGTTAAGAAACTACCAAAAAAATAGTGTTTACACACATTTTAAACTTAAAAATTTTTTTTTATTTAGTTAATATATTCTAAACTTTTTAAATTGCTGTTCATTAGACACAGAATAGATTACTTTAAATTAAGAATTTATTTTTTTTCTTATTTAAAATATAGTTTTTTTATTAATTTATAACAAAGTTGAAAAGTTCAGAAACTGGGCCAGGGTCAATTACCGGGTCTTTTACCTTAAATGAATTTTTTTTACAATTTTTTGTGCAATAAAAAAGTTTTCTTAACTACTTAAGTCCCATTTCAATTTCCCAAGTGTTTAACAAACCAACTTTTAAATCCATAGTTAATTACCCATCAAAAACGCTATGAATTAGTATTTTTTTTTTTAATAAATAATTATTAAAATGAAACATAATGATAAAATATATCTCATATAAAGCAGTAGACTGACTTTGATTAATAAATAAAATTTAAAACAAATACGTGAACGTTTTTACAATGATTAAAAAATATGACACATTATTCATATTTTTAAATGGCAGATACAAAAAAAAAGAAAACAAAAATAAATTTTTTATTTTTTATATAAAAAGATTTTATATTTTCAGTTTTATTTTGCTGTAATAATTAATGCTGAAATTTATAAAAAAGGACTAACTGATTTAATTAAAGCAAACATAAGACTTAATTACAAAAGTAATATACTTTATTCTTTCGGTTCTTACTATTTTTTGAAATTTATAATAGAAGAATTAGTTAGTTGTTTTTTATAATAAAAGCAAATCAAATTTTTTATTTCTTTTAGAGTTGGTTTGATATGAAATTCAAAATAGTTAATGCTTTAATTTTCAATTAAACACTTTCTTTTAATTGAATACAAAAACTTTCAATCAAATAATATTTTTTATTTTTCATCTTCTGTGAAATATTGTTTTATGATTTTTTTGTAATTAAATGTAAATATAAATCGATAATAAACATTAACAGTAATATATAAAATATGAAATTTGCGTTTTTAATTTTATTCATTTATACGTACAGTAGAACTTCGATTAATCGTCACCGTCGAGATCGGGACTGCGGAAAATGTCTCATCCTAACGGGAAAATACAAAAACCGGTAATATAATTTTTTAAATAATCGGTAACATCCAATTATGGAAATAACTGGAATTATATAGTTCAGAGGTATGTAGTGTATACCTGTTTATGAATGTGGTACATGAATGAATTATTGTTGACTTTTTTCAGCTGTATGAGATAAGGGACAAAAGTATATACATACCACCATAATATGCAATCTTTATATATAATATCATAATATGTATACAGCATTTACAATATACAGTCATAAACAGTGTAGATCAGTGACGACGCGCCATTTTCCAAATTCTCAGAACTCAGAAACCATACCTCTTACCGTTCGCCCGGCCCATTACCTTCCTTTCATCGACTGTAGAGTTCAATGTCGGTCTAACGTCCTTATAGGGTACAAGCTAGTAGCCATACGAAGGTGTACGTCATCACCACGACGAAGGTTTAGTGTTTGCGTTACTTTTTAATTTTTGTGCATATTCCTAGTAGTATTAGTTATTGATTAACTTTAATTTTATTTATTATTATTAATATATTTATACCTATTAAATTATTATTATTGTTATTTATTTATTTATTTAATTTAGTTTTTATTTTTTTCATTTATTTTGTAAAAACAATGGCCACTAATGAAGGCCGTGAAAACGAAAGAATAAGACAATTTTTATAGTTCTGTAACTAAAAGAAAATCAATTTAAATCATATAATATACAATCTAAAACAATAACACTATGCATTTGATTGGTCAAAGTATCGAAATATACTGTTAAAAGAAAAAAAATATATGTCGTCGTCAAATTTACGAAGGTTTAGTAGCCATGTGACTATAAAATAGGTTTAGTTATCCAGGGTTAATAAGGAACGACCGCACTGAAAAAGATAGATTTGAATAATGTGACCATTTGTATGTATTGTTATTGTATATTTGTATGAGTGTTCTTCTTGAATGTTAGTCTCAACTTCACCTATACAAAATATGAAAGTGGAGAAACATATCCTTTGGATTTTTGATAGGTATATCAATAGATAGATAGATAGGGATAGATCGCTAGTTTTCGCCCAATTAGTAGAGTTCATAGGTTCATGACATAAGAAAAATATGTTCTATTTAAGCCAATGTTAATGAATTACATTGTTATTTATTACTTATATACCTATTCTATTTTAAGTTTAAATAAAATAAGAACCAATTACACACATTGTTTTTTTATTAACTCTTTAAATGATTAAGACGAGTTAACTCGTCCTACAAAACGGCGACTCAAAATGCTGTGGTATGTATATATTCACTGCAAGGGGACAAACTAGATTGGCTTTGCCTCTGTTCCACTTGTAATGAGTTTGTGACGTAGTCTGTTTGTGTACATACACACTGGTTGCAGTGTATTAGTTTGGTTTTTTGTAGTAGTATGTGTATACACGCATACAAACACAATACACGTATTACCAGAGAGAGATGTTCAACGTGTACATGTAACAATGGGGTATATTGTTAATACAATGGTATGTTGACTCGACGACGACTACTGACGGACTAATGCCTTAAGCTGTGACTGGGTTACAAAGGACTCCAAGCGAATTTCACTTTTTTTATGTTAGTTGGCTTCTAGTGTTCTATGATTCACTGGTACAGGTGCCGCCATCTGTGACAGATTTTTCGAAATACGGTATAATTCTAAATAATGTTCAATTTTATCAAAACATTTTAGTATAATTTAGTTTTTGTAAATTCCTAGGGTTCACTTTTTTGATGTTGGGATCTTTGATTTTTTTCTTTTTTTGTAATTTTATCTATTGTACTTATCACTGGCAGTAAAAAGTCCGGCATTTTGAGACAAAAAAATTTTTCCATATGGTTTATTTAAAAGCGTTAAAAAAATAATAATGATAAATGTACGGATTTCGCTAGTTTTCGTCCAAAACAATTAGATGTCGTCCACATGTAGACTAGTTTTCGACCACAATTTAGGATAAGAATTGTTATAAAGAAATTAATTTTAATAAAAAGCAAATGCTTATATCATATGTATTCAGAACTTCTTATCTTCCTTCTTAGACCTTCTTATTTTACTTTATTTTACCTATTATTTTTTTGAATCTAAGGACGTTATCTAAAAGTTTCCAAATATAATCCACACATAGAAAAATAAATGGACGAAAACTAAAAAGTACAATTTAATGTAGTTTTCAGTTTTCGTCCATACAATTTAAACTTTTGTAATTTATTCATTTAACTTGCGCAAACAATTTAGTGGATGAAAATTAAATCTCTAATCAAGCAACCAATAGTAATTGTCTCAAACAAAGCTTTTTACTATTTCACAATATTTAGCTAGATTGAGAAATAAAATAAATTTCATTTGATTATTTCCGTTTTCGTCCAAGTGGTCGAGAACTGAATTTTTTAAAGGATTGGTAATTTATTAACCGTCCACTAAAATTTTACTACTTAATAATTAAAGTACATACAATTTTTACTTCTTATTACGTTCAGTGTGTCTTAAATAAATACTAAAAACCAAAAACAAAACTAGATTGTGTCAAAAACCGTATTAAAGCTTACTGTAAAGCCACGTCGTACCACTATCTTTTTGCTAATCTATGTACCGTTCGGGCAACACGAGAACAAGGCATTGTTTTGGAAACTTATTGTAGAAGCATAACTGTGTTTTCATTGCTTATAGGTATTAGGCTTCTAATAAATTCAAATATGCTCAGTTATCTGTTTTTATATTACTATTCTGTGCTATTGTTTGAAAGAGTACAGTAAAATGGACGAATACTGGACCTGGACGGCAAACTCACGAAATGATCCTATAACAATATTCTGGTAACAAAATAAAAAAAATTACATTTTCATAACTAAAATCCCACCAAAAAACTCGAAATCATACATAGGATACAGAGCCGGTGCATGGCCGGCGCGACCTTATAAACAAACTAGGCGACCGCCTAGGGCGCCAGAAATCCAGGGGCGTCAAAAATCTGAGTCGATGTTTATATCTGCATTACATGATTGGCCAAGTGGTTGAAAAACAAGGGGTCAAACTAGTATGTTTACCAAACTGTGCCCGCTGTAACCAGCGAGTGACGTAGACACAGCAGACATACAATCAAAACACATGATGTATGGACACGAATATACGAATGTATTAGTATGATATGGTGATGATGATGTATGAAATTCGCATACATATACTATATACTATAATGGCCGACCTATGTGACAATCAGTTAACAATCAAAAATAAATTTATTTATTTTAACACTTTCAGTCCCATGGCTTCGGCATCCGAAACCAAACAAAATATCCTCAGAGGCCGACCGCGATCAATATTTAGAATAATAAACAAAACACTTAAAAATATTTATAAAAAAGATTTTATATTATTCTAATAAAAACAATTTATTATGTACTACGTACCGGACACTTTTCATTTTTTGTACATATCGTACATATAAATATGTATACATAATATGTTTTATCATCAAAATATCTAGGCTTCATCTTTTATTTACAATAATATTTTTATCCGCATATGTATGTATGTGTGTTGTATGCTTGTATGTATACGTGTGTTACTCATCTTTTGACCTGCATAACACATACATGTTGAATCATTTAGTGTTTTGTAGAATCATTTTATGTACTTTTTTACATAAAATTTGCTTGCTAAATTTGTCGGCTTCCGAGGAAGTTTACTGTGAAAGTGCTCGGGCCTCATAGTGTTAAGAAAGATATCCCTTTATTTTGAAAAATTTTTTATTCAATAGAATTTTTACACTTAAATACGACACACTTCATATTTTTTTCTGTTTAAATTTCACGAGTTGATTTAAAAACATGATATTTATTAAGACGTGAACACCACGACGGACAGTAACAGACTAAATAAGTAGTGGTGTAAATTGCTACTTATTGCAACTTTTGGATTACACTTTTTTATATGTAGGCTTCATCTGTCTCATCTGTGTCGAAAAACGACATTTCATATTACACGATCTAATGTTATTCTAATTAATGGTGGAAATAATTCCAGCCTACAACAAATCTATTTAGGATCAAAGAAACATTTCTCTAATGTTTAAAAAAGTATCGATATTTATCTGAATTACATGATCGATCAAGTGGTCGGAATACGACATTTCATATTACACGACCTAATATTATTCCAGATAATGGCAAAAATGACTGCGGGCTACAAGAATTCTATATACAATTAAATAATTGCTTTTAAACATTTCTCTAATGCTCAAAAAAAGTGTCGATGTTTACTTGCATCACATTGTCGGCCAAGTGGTCGGAAAACGACATTTCATATTACACGACTTAATATTATTTCTAGAACTAGTTCTTATACTTTCTAAGCTTAAGGTAGTTGGTCGATAAAACGATTTTTTCAAAGGATTTTGACGAAACTTCTCTAGATATTTATTTAATCCAATACCAATAATACGAGCTCTTACCGAAAAAAAATTGACCACCCCAATTTTGAGAAAAACGATTTCAAAGTTTTGTAATTTTAACAATTCTATTTTCTTTTTGAATAAAATGAAAACGTGTCAAAGGAATTTGATAAAAATTTAACATGTTATTTAATACAAAGTTACAAACCATATTTAATAAGAAATAAAAATTACTGACCACGCCATTTTTTAAATATAATTTAAAAACATCATTTTACAACGTTTTTACAATGCTTTTTCAACAATTTTTTTAAATTGCTACAACATAAGCACGCGGAAATTCAAAAAAAAACAAGTGGTATACAAATATAATAACTGAAGAATATTAACACTATGAGACCCAAGCACTTTCATAGTAAACTTCCCCGGAAGCCGGCAATATTTAAAAAAAAAAAAACTTTATATAAACAAATACATAAAATAAAATGATTCAAACACTGAATTGATTCAACACAGTTCAACATGTATGTGAAAAACTGTAAACATACGTACGTGATACGTACATAATACATATACACTGATATTCAAATCAATTTTATTTAAAAATATAAATTATATTTTTTATGTACTTTTGTTTATCTTAAAATTTTTTATACATAGAAACCAAAAGAGTAGTTTGTGTTGGTATGTATTTGTGTGAGTAGGAACACATCCGTGTGATGAATGATGATAAACATAATGCACACATAATGCGTAACCAACTAATCAATTAATCATTGATCGCCGTCGGCCTCTGGGGATGTTTTGTTTGGTTTTGGATGCCGAATCCATGGGACTGAAAGTGTTAATACATTATTTAATTTTTAATAAAAGAAAATTTTTTTGCTGAGATATACTTTTGTACCTGACTATCGCAGAGCATCTACGTTAAGACTATGAATAGTAAAATACAATCTTCAGTGT
Source organism: Brachynemurus nebulosus (assembly GCA_035578155.1). Lineage (NCBI taxonomy): Eukaryota > Metazoa > Arthropoda > Insecta > Neuroptera > Myrmeleontidae > Brachynemurus > Brachynemurus nebulosus. The sequence goes on from JAPWDM010000001.1 coordinate 164,931,546, forward strand.
CTTGTTTTCTGTTTTGTTATTCTTTGTTTTCTTATCTTTTTTATTATTATTTATTAATAAATTATTGTAAATAAATAAGCATTAAGTATTGATTTGTGTTAATATACTTTGTAAAAATTTTGAAGATTCATTGTATGACTTTTAACTATTATTATATCTAAATAAGTATTTATCAAGTTCGAGGGCGCCAAAAGATATTTCGCCTACGGCGCCAAATAAGCTTGCGCCGGCCCTGATAGAATATTGAATATAAATTTAAAGAAGACAAAATTTAATAAAGATAATTTTATTGAAAAAAACACTTTATTTTTGTATACTTAAATTACTACTATTAATTAATAAATTTTATACACAAAAAAACAATTCTAAGAATAATTTAAAATTATTTTTTCCTCGCTGCTTGAATTTCTTCAAGTTGTGATTTAAGTTGTTTAAGTTCTTGATCTGGTACGTATCGTACTTCGTCATATTCGTCAAGATGTTCACGGGCTTGGACTGTTACACCTTCTGGCAGTGATGTTTCAATTAATCGTAATAGTAGTGGATACAATGTTGATGGTACATTTGCAAGTTGAATATTTCTTTCGTAAACGTCTAATTTATATTCATTTTCCACAATACTAGATTTCTCTTTAAATTTTTGAACTAATAATTTTTGAGCCGGTGTCGCCCAACATTCTTCCACCATTAATCCCATGTTATCGGCAATAGAATTTAATAAACTTTGATAGCTTTCCAGAATTCTATAATCATATCCTTTTAACTGTATGTCTATCAATTCGTACACAGGAATCTTCGGTTTTAAGGCATCTAAATAATCAGGATTATATAAACTAGAATGTCTTTGGGAATGAGATTTTTTTGAAAGAGCATTTAAAGCTACAAAAAATTGTCTGAAATTTTTAGTCAAAAGACTCATTTTGTCTGAATATTTATATTTTTTTAAACTTTTCCTATTTTTATTCAAAATGCATAAAACATCAAAAAAAATTTAAGTCGCTCAATATAACCTACAATTCTACAATATCTGTCAAAGTGTCAATATATGTATTGCAGCGGTCCTCAACCAGGGGTTCACGGTGGCATACTAGGGCAGGGGTTTTCGAACTTTTTAGCCCACGACCCCTTTGCATTTAAAATATGAAGGGTAAATATAAGGAGGACCATCTCTGTATCAAAAAGTGTACATAGAAAGGCGTAAATAGTGGCGGCGCTAGTGTAGCAAAAGAATAAATTAGCTCTTTTAAACAAACCATATATTATAGTAAAATTTTTTGTCTCAAAATGCTGGACTTTTTACTGCCAAGTGATAAGTACAATAGATAAGGCTACAAAAACAGAAAAAGAAAAAAACAAAGATCCTAACATTAAAAAAGTGAACTCTAGGAATTTACAAAAAATAAATTATACTAAACTATGTTGATAAAATTGAACATTATTTAGAATTATACCGTATTGTCACAGATGGCGGCACCTGTACCAGTGAATATATACAAATGACAGCATTTTGAGCCGCCATATTGCAAGACGAGTTAACTCGTCTTAATCATTTAAAGTATTAGAGAAGTAAACAAAGAAAGAAAAACATCCGCGGTGTTACGTAATTGTTGTTTTTTTATTATATTTGTTACATATACGTAATTGTTTTATTATTTTAAAAATTTTTATAAAACTCAACACAATAAAATCACTAACAAACATTAATAGTTCACGTAATTATGAATCACTTTCAACGTGTTTCACAGCAATTTTTTTGTAGGTTATTTTAAGCCTTTAAATGATTAAGACGAGTTAACTCGTCCTGCAATACGGCGGCTCAAAATTATTTATGCGGCTATTTATTATTTTATATAAAAATCAAATATTAAAACAATGCTGGCGTTCCAGACGAAAATTTTGTTAGCCTAACGTCAGCTAACGGAGCTTTCACCGTTACAAACCAGAGGGCTCTGATTCAAAAAATTATTGTACGTTAATTATTTTTCATGGTTTTTCACGGTATAAATACTTAATTTCTGAAGTACAGCCACATTTAAAAATTATGGAATAAAAATAATCAGTCACCATGTTAGAAATTGTTGTTTTAAGATATAACGTATGTGAATTTTTTAAATGCGTGCCCTCTGGTTTGTAACGGTGAAAGCTCCATTAGGTAACGTTAGGCTAACAAAATTTTCGTCTGGAACGCCAGCAATGATGAAACAAACGACAAGATAGTAAAACTTCTATATAACTACACTCTTTACTCGTTGTAAGCAACTCAAAAATTGAAATAGAACCATATGCCTTACTCTTTTTACGTATAAGCGAATTTTATTATCCAAAAAAAGTAAGATAGGGTAAAAGACCCGATTGTCGAACGGGGTTATAAGTCCGAACAGTTTTGACATTTATATCTTAATGAAGTTATTTCTGAAAGAAACCTCTGATAAAAAAAATTATTATTAATAGAATGATTATTTTTCAATTTAAATTCACCTCACATTTAATGTCTCCTCACTTAATTTAAGAAATACATATATATATCGAACAATTTTTGTTGAATTCGTGAATTTTTAATATGATGGATGATCATCATTCAAAACACATGGATTATAGATTGTAACATTTTTCACCGAATTTTTAAAGTTATTAGCATAATAAAAGTATACAAATAATTGTTATTAGTCCACTTAAGAGATTAGGATAGCTAAATTATATTTTATATGCGTTAAATATTATTTTTAGAAGTGTTTCTCCTTGGGATCCAAGTCTTAAGGTTGGGTACCCCATTTTGAGAATTATATATTACATATCTATTTTATAAACATTTTTAATTAATTTTTGGGTTTAAAACACTTAACTAACCGTTTTTATAATTTCACTTTAATATTTTATTTATTTCAGAACGTAAAATCAATTGAAAAATAATTAATATTGAATTAAAACTTCGAAATTGTTATTTACATATTATCAAATAAAAACGTCAAACATAATATGTATTAGATCTGAAACGACCCATAGAGATACAATATATACTTAATTTAACTGTTTAAAAATTCACAATGGTTAACGAATAAGTTAGAACGTACACAATGTTTTTTTAAAACTACAGTAGATGGCGAAACCAAATGCAGTATTTTAGTGGTTTATTTTATCGAATATTTAAACCATTCTTGGCTTTTGCTTTGACGTTCTATGTTTCACTAGATGTCACTCTGTGATAATACTCTATGACATAGAGTTACACCTAGTAGTAGATGTGAGTGTCAAAGTGGCTGGAAGAGAATGGTTCAAATATTCGATAGTTATTGTATGTCATGTACGTTAAATGCGTGTTTTTTCATAGGGGTCAGTGTGTTGTTTTTTTAAAGGAGGTTAATATATTCTGTCCGTTTTTTCATAGACGTCAACAAATTATAAAACAAAAACATTAATAAATCAAAATTTTTGGGTTATATTTTCTTAAAAACATATTCATTGGATTAAAAAAACTTGGTTTCATGCTTACTAAGAAAAAAAACTGGGTGTTTTGTTTATTTTTTAATTTTTTTAAGCTACTTTAATGATACAGCTAAAAATAGTGTTCGATGATCGGGTCTTTTACCCTATATGATTCTATTTCAAGTTGTTTACCACGAGTAAAAAGTGTATTAAACTATTTGCACAACAAAATACAATGGATAATATACTATTCGTGCCATTCGTTGAGCGTTATTTTACTACGATTCATTTTGACATTTTCTCTCACTGTAATTTGTACATGATGCGCAATGGTATCTTAACCGTCTGTATCGTTTACGCCAAGTATAAAGTAGCTGTTTCACAGGACAATTTACTGCTGTCACAGTAACAATTTAGTAGGCGTGGCTATACTGTTAGGCAATTTTTTGTGTGAAACATACTTACTGCTATCACAGTTGATTGTTATGGCAGTTACTGTTATAACTAGAATTTTTTCTACTTTTGCGATCGCAGTAAAATTTTATTGCATTAAAAATGGCGGAATTTATAAAAAGAATTGGGTTCTTGGAGGAAAAACTTCTAAATATAAGCAAACTGTACCATAAAAATGGGTGTCTGTGAGACACAAAATCATTTGACTATAAAAATGATATAAAAAGAAAAAATATATTTGAAAAAATATTGTGAAAAAATTAAATTTGACAGAAGAAATGTGAAAATAAATTCTTTGTTTAGTAATTAAATGTGCAACCTGAAAATTTTATGGAGTTTAGCTGTTTTTCCTAATTTAAAAATTTTAAAAGTATCTTATATGAACTTTCTTAGTAAGCGTTGATTCACATTATCGTGCCAGTCACAGTCCATTCCCAGTCCAGTCTCGATCCAGTAAAATCCTATTACATTCACACTTACGTTCCATGAATGGTACGGTTCGTTCTCGATCCAATGTCATTTTACCATGTTTATAGATATTGTCATTCACTATAGATTATATACTTATTTATTAATTTTTAATTAATAAATAATTACCTTTTTCAAAATTCCAATACTTTTCAGTTGTCATATTGCAAAATTATAATGAATAAAAATTCAGGATTTAATATGAAATAACTGTCAAATAATATACATATAAGTGACACTGACTAACTGAAGCCAGTGAAACCATAGAGAAATATAACGTACTTGTCCATAGAGAAATTGCGTTATTATTTCTCTATGGACAAGTCCGTTCTCAGTCAAATATTCTTTGGAATGGATCGGTGCTGGACCGTGACTGGACTGGACTGGACTGGAACTGGACTGGTGTTGATAGTGTGAATACACTTATTATTTCTCATTTAAGAATATTTGACCGGAATGAGACTGGACTGGGAATGGACTGTGACTGGCACGATAATGTGAATCAAGCCTAAAGTATGTAATATGATTATATGAACTTATTTACAGCAAGTATTGGAAATTTAATTGCACCTTCGGCTTCGGCTTCGGCCGAAGGTTTTGACGACAGCCGAACATCGGCATCGGCTTCGGCCGCCAAACTGACCTTCCGTCGGACACTAGTGATTTTATATATTTTTTTTAATTCTTTAATAAAATATTGCCGGCCCCTGGGGAAGTTAACTGTGAAATTGTGCGAACTCAAATATGTGGCACGAAAAATGTGGCAATTTGAGTCTAAAAATTTTTTAGTTTGCATCACTAAAGGATTTTGACATTAAAATTTCGTTTCAAATCGTAAATACAACCGTGACAACCGCTAACCTCTACAATAAGATAAAGAAGATAATTTTTTGCATTTCATGCATTTAGCAAAATTAGGGTAAACGACGTAAACAATTTTTAATCATATTCGAATTTTTATAAAATTTGTCTAGATCAAAGACATAAGTTTTCAAGTTTCTAAAAAGTAAGTAACTATATAAAAACTAAAGAATATATTTTTTTTACCATATAATCAGTCAAAAATAATTTTTATTTGTTTCTAAATTTACAAAGATTTACTAACTTCTAAACCTAAAATTTCATTTATTTTCTTATTTCAGTTTTTGCATGTCATCTATTTTTAATTATTAAAGTTCTCAATGAACTAGTTTAATCGCATAACGTAGTCTAACTGCTGATTTTGATGATATCAATTTAGCCGGATTCCAATTCAATTCAGTAAAATATTAATATTTTAAATGTACATACGAATATTAACTTTGATTTTAGCTTATGGCTTTTACAAATTTAAGAAAATTGTCTATTAAAATATTTAACAAAGTTGTTTCAAATCGCAAAATTTTAACACATTGTTGTACTGATAAGAGTACTTTAAAATTTAAAAGGTACTCATTAGCAGTTCAAAATAGTAGTTCTTATTGTTAGTTCCATTTTTTTAAATACTTACAAAATGTTTTATTTTATATTTAACAATTATTTATAGGCATTTTTTATCTCAGCCAAAAATGAGTGACGATCGTTCACAGTTCACTTTGCCAAATAATCAACCAATTGTCGAACTAGAGTGTGCCACAGCATTTAATGCTCTAACGAAAAATGAGAAATTATATGCTCATTATTTAAGCAGAGCGTCATGGAATGGAGGATTGATTGTACTCGTTCAAACTAGTCCCGAATCACCATTAATATTTGTTTTGCTACATAAACTATTTCTGGCGCAACCTATTGAAGAGTTACAGAAGATCGCGCTTGGTGAAGGAGGATTAACCGAAGATGAATTTACAGTAAATAATTATTTTTATTTGTTTTCCGTTAATCCCATGGAATTGTTTAAATGCGGCAGATTTTAGAATATATAGGATCGAAATTGGCTAAAATTTGGAGAATGTTACTTTTATTAGGCGGCCTGAACACGATCAGTAATACTGTCAGTACCTATTTACTGACAAAAATAATGAATCATTATTTTTACAATATGAATTCTATACATTGTTACTTCAGTATTGTCAATACACGATCAGTAATGATGTCAGTATTTTAAAATAACTGACAGTATCACTTATGGTGATTAGACAAGGTGACTTAACTCAATGTATTCAAAAAAGTGTCTAAATAAAAGAGGGCATTCGTGTGACTTAGATACGAAAGCGGTACAGTACTTATTTCCAAATGGAAACGCGAGCTTCTATATTATCTTTAATAGCTTTTGATTAGTTAGCTTATCTTCTGGAATCTTTTTCAATGTTCAACTCAGTTATAAAGTGGGTTTTTCGATCGTTTTTAAAATAGACTTAACAATTTTTATTTTGCGTCGCATCATTTATATTGTATATTATATAATTCGCTGACGTTACTATGTAAAATCGGAGTCAGTACCATTGGATATTCGCCGTATAAAGTAATTTAAACTATAAGAGTTTACTTCATACATATATGTAATTTCTATATATTTCCTTATTATTAAATATCATCAACCGACATTGGTAATTCTCAAATGGAAACACTCACTTCCCCAGTTCCGACGTGTTTCCATTTGAGAATAAGTACTGTATTTACATTTTGTTTTATCCGTTTTATGTTACTATATTCGCTATATTCACATTAGTATTTTGAGAATATTAACGCCACGAGTGGTAAAAAAAGAAAGCCTTATATGTGCCATTTTCGTGACGAATTTTGTCAATTCCTCCCATATAAGTAAGATGTCCATCTTACAATAGTCCATTGTATTACTGATCGTGTAAAGGCCGCCTTATAGATCTAAGTATTCGTGTAATTACAATACGAAATAGAAACCTTAAAAATTATACCCCGTTTCAAATACAATTGAGAATAAGTTATCGTTAAAAAATTAAATAATTCTTATATTCGAAACAAATCAATCTTCTCTTCTTTTCTAAAAACAAACTACAAATCTAAAATTTACGCATTTGCAACAATGAAAGAGATAATACTAAGAAAACGGGAATTCCTTAAGTTCGTAAGTGATGAATCATGCTTAAATTTAAGTGAAATAGATTATATTGTGCTTCGTTCAGATAAACTTGCATAAGCTAACATTAAATAAAACACTTTACAAATAAATTAAAAATCACAAAGTGACTGAAAAAATTATCCGGATCGGCCGGGAATCGAACCCAGGATTTCCTGGTAACTAGCCAGGCGTGCTAACCACTACACCAACGATCCTATATGCTCGACAGGCGCCCGAGCCGGACACCATTCAATCACCTATGTGTATTAGTACTCTCTCTGATTCGAGAAACAGTTACAATTTTTTAATTTTAAATATTATCGAGTGCTTGTGAGACACTACTGCGTATGACAAACTTTTGTTTGTATTTCAACACACGCAGTATTAATATGTTCTTATGTGCTTACAGTTTCAAGTGAACATATTAATACTGCGTGTGTTGAAATGCAAACAAAAGTTTGTCATACGCAGTAGTGTCGCACAAGCACTTGATAATATTTGAAATTAAAACTTTACAAATATACCTACTACATACTTTTATTTAACTAATTGTATGATTTGTTTCGATCCCTATGATTATTACCAAACAGATTGTTGAGAAGTTTCGTCTAAATAATAACTAACATGCACAGATCAGTGATATATTGTATAGACTGACTGTATCAATGAATATATGAAGCACTCACATACGCTCAAAATATGATCAAATGCTATTTTGTAATATTGTAATCGATGCAACAATCGTGGTATCCGTATAGTAACAAGTAACTTTTTCAAATAATTATTGTCAGAATATAATATTGGTAATACAATTTAACTTTTTTGGGAAAAAACTGCAAAATTTTGAAAGAAAAAACTGGTATTAGTTTTATTTTCAAAATACGTATGTAATCAAATTATGTCCGGCAATAAATATAGTCCTGTTTACTGAAAAATAGACAACATTATTATTATGTTCCTCATATCTCACCCCGTTACCTGCGTCAGAGAAACTGCCTATAAACGGGCTTGACGCTTTTTTTAGTAGTATAATATAATAGTGTTCATTAATCTTTGTTAACACGACATGTAATAGGGACGTTTGTTTTCGTATTTGTCTTTACAGCCTGCTGAAGTGATAGTTCGGTAACATTAATTCTTGGCAAACAAAATATTTATACTAAGTAGAAATGCATTGAATACTTATTAATTCGATCTGAAACCTACATTAGGTAGTTTTTGTGGATTTAGGTTTCGACAAGTGGGCAGTTTTTTGATTTTAGCGCCGAGGCACCTTTCATCCTTAAGACCACAGACCAATGAACACTATTATATTATACTAAAGCGTAAAACCGTAAAGCCAGTTTGTAGGCATTTTTCTTGAAGCAGGTAAGAGGATGAGACGGGTGAGATTTAAGGAATATAATATAATATCAATTTTTGAGAAAATGCAACAATAATTATTGTAGGACATAATTTGTATACGTACGTATTTTGAAAATAAAGCGAATACCACTTTCTTTCTCTCAAAATTTTGCAGTTTCTTCTCAAAAAACAGTGGCCATCCAATGGTACGTACTCCGATTTTACGTAGTGACGTCAGCGATTTAGTGGGATTCTCCTCTCACAGATATGTTGATGTTTTTCTGTGTTGGTGAAAATTTATGTACCAAGCCAGAGTCAGAGCCGTAACTAACAAAGATATTGGAAAATCTATTGCACCACTTAATCGTCCAGCCGAAATTAAACTAATGTAAACCAAATGTCCGATTTTGACAAACATTTTTTGCTATTTGACGAATAGAATATTCTAGAACATTTATCAAAATGTGCTATTCCGTCTTTCATTTGATGACCAATTAAATGGTGCAATCGATTTTTCGATATCTTTGTTAGTTGATGAATAGAACATTCTAGAATTTTTGTCAAAATGCGCTGCTTAATCTAATTTTTAGTGCCCAATTCAATAGTGAAGTTTGTTTTTTGGTATCTTTGTTCCGCTATTTGGCGTCTTTTACGCTGATGAATGTGATAGTGAAGTTGATTTTTCGAAAATTTTCTAAAAGTCGTCACTCATATTCATTAGTATAACATTCGATTTCCTTTGTCTACACAACCGAATTTTAGGTATAAATTGTCTCTTAAGATAATATTGTTTTAAATAAATTCAGATAAATAATATTTACCAACCCCCGAAACAAAAGTTTACCGACGCCCCTGATCTTCCGATTTTACGTACTTCCCCTTAAATTTGCACCGACCACTACGTAAAATTGGATTTGTGGTGAAGTTAAATTTTATTATCAATATTATATTTTAACAATAATTATTTGAAAACGTTACTGCGGATACCATTAATTATTGCATTGATTTCTATATTACAGAATATTTAGGTCGGAACTTGGTCGTATCTAGCTGCCTCAATTATACATTTATATAATTAATTTATATAATATATAATATGTTCATTGGTCTGTGCTTAAGACCGATACCTCTATTGCCTATAAACTAGATGAAATTGTTTTGCTCGTTTTTATGGTCGATAAAGAGATTCTTGATGTCTGTTTAAAAAATTGCATTAACTTTTTAAAATCAAAGCCCTCTGGTACTAGTTGCTTCATTTAACGTCATAAAAAAATTTTCTTTTGTATTTTCCCTGTTTTATAAAACTCTTTCCACCCTTTGTACTTAATTTTCATATTATTGTTAGGCATTTTTGGTTTATTCTTGTGGAATTTTTACCAATTCTGGCAATTACAAAGGATTTGGTGATTCAAAATTTGTACCAAATTTAGAGAAAGATAAATTTGAAAAAATTGTTCGATTGAGTGAAGCGTTTCGACGAGAACCGAAAGTAATACAGTCGTTATGGGATAGAGTTCAAGGACCTATGTATAGATTAGAGGAGCGAGACAAGAATCTAGGTCTTTGTGAAAAGGTATTAACAACTAAATGATTTTTTTTGCTGATCTATTCTCATAAGTTTCATTTTAGGGTATTACTACGTACTTTTCTGCAAACTGTGGTAGTAAGGACGCCGATATAGTAAAAAAATGGACTAAATTAAAAAATATTGAATGTTACAATTCACGGTGCTTTAAAACAATTGAAAATAACGTACCTGTATATGAATTAAAATTAGCATCTGTTGAAACGGGACCTGAACCAGGAATTACAATACCGGAAGAAACGTTTGAGGGTTGTAAATTCCGTGTTACACGTGGTGACTACTCAGGACTTCTTGCATTAGTTAACGATGATTTAAAACGGGCTCAAGACTATGCCGCTAATGAAACGGAGAAAAAGATGCTTGAAGAATATATAAGAAGTTTCAAAACCGGTAGTTTAGATGCTCATAAAAATGGAAGTCGTTACTGGATAAAGGACAAAGGACCAGTAATTGAAACGTAATTTTTATAGCCCTCTTTTACAACACACATTTAACTGTAGCTGAACATCAACATTTTGTTTTTTTTACAGTTACATCGGTTTCATCGAAACTTACAGAGACCCTGCTGGAATGCGAGGTGAATTCGAAGGATTTGTTGCAATGGTTAATAAAGAAATGTCGGTTAAATTTAGTACATTAGTATCAAAAGCCGAGGATTTATTGCCAAATTTACCGTGGCCATCATCATTTGAAAAAGATACGTTCTTACGTCCTGATTTTACTTCACTAGATGTTCTCACTTTTTCGGGAAGTGGAATTCCTGCAGGAATTAATATACCAAATTGTAAGTCAACTGAGTAATTTAACACGTTAACGGTCACGCTGGATTTTGAAGAAAAGCCCAACTTATACAGTACTTTTTTTCAATTATATTCACGGTATTATAAATTTTTGGATTAATAATGGGTCAAGGAAAGCGTTATTGAGGTATTTTTCTTTTTTCTTTTTATGACGTTTATTGACGTTGTGTTTCAAACCAGAAACTTACTATAAGATACAAACACAACGTTGATAGACGTCATACGTATCATGCGCAGCTTGATGTAGTGGCATAAAAATATTAACGCTACGCATGTACACTATTAAATCGCGCAAAGCAAAATTCAAAAATCTTCGAAATTTTTGTTAAAATGTGGTTTCCCGGTTTGTAGTACGCATGCGTATTACATTTTTTCGACTACATCAAACACAGCCATTTTGGTAGCGAGGTAGTCGCCGTAGCTGGACTATTACTAATTTAAAAAATGGGGAATCGTAAAATTTGGATTGGCGATGATAAGATTCCCTAGCGACAAGTCGCGGAACTAATATATGACAGATAATTTTCATACAGTTAAATTTTCTAATAGGAATTTAATAAAGTTTCCACGTAAATTATGCGTATAATTACATGATTTAAAGTGTTGAAATGAACACTAGTAAACACAAAAGAAAAGGGAGTACTTACTGCTGTGTTCCGCAGTGCAGGAACTACAAAAGGGAAGGACTGAGTTTTTATCGTTTTCCTACTAGTGTCAGACTTAAAAAAACATTGGGAAACTATTCTTAAAATGAAAACTCCATCATGTTTGCTCAGAACATTTTGAGGTGTCAACATTACATTCCACTTCATGTGGATAACTTAATACTCCAGAAGTTTGTGCAGCTAAACCCAAATATTTTATGTTACTGAAATTTCGTTCTTGAACACCAACACACATTAACATTCCACTTTTAAAATATTGTTCACACTCGCGAAGAGTTCTCGTAGTATTTTTTACTCTTTCATAAATGTCCAACAAAGAAATCATCACAAAATTTTTATAGCAATGAAATAATATTAATCATCTGTCATATACTAGTTCCACAAACGCTCACCAGGTAAATTTTATCATCGCCAATACGTGAATTAGTGATCAAAAAAGTAACTATTGCCAGTAGGCAAGGTTTGTTTCTTAGATTTTGACAATTCACAAATTTTATATTGGTTACTTTACAAAATACAAACTGGCATATTTTTTTGAATGCCATTCTAATTTTTTCGTAATAATTTACTGTTTTTAAATAAAAACGGACAATTCCAAATTGCTACCATTTTTTAAGTGTTAGTTTGTGTCATCTGGTGACGAAAGAAGAAACTACGCCTCCATTTGATTTCCCAATACCGTACTGAAAAAATAAAAAATGAAACACTACTTTTTGTAATTAATCTACGACATTTTCTCATATACTATGAATATTTTTAATGGAATTACGAAAAATAGCAGGCGTACCACGCAGAATGGATAGAAATTGTTGACATAATATGACATTGTGTATGCGTTACGGAGGTTTAATTTGACGTCAATGACCGGGAACGTGTTAACTTACGGTGTTAACTTAATCCAGTCCTGAGTCTACTAACAGAGCACATATGTTTTTTTTGAATTGTAGATGACGAAATTCGTCAATCTGAAGGCTTTAAAAACGTGTCTCTTGGTAATGTTATACCAGCAAGTTACAAAGAGACTACAATGCCGTTCCTTACACAAGAAGATCAAGATATACTGGTTAAATATCGAGTTCCGGCATTTGAAGTTCAAGTAGGCCTTCATGAACTATTAGGACACGGCAGTGGTAAATTATTCCGAAAAGAAGAAAATGGACAGTATAATTTCGATATAAATAAAGTCACAAATCCAATCACCGGTCAAAAAATTGACAAATGGTTTGAACCTGGTGAAACGTATGACTCGAAATTCATGACGCTGGGATCAACGTATGAAGAATGTCGCGCTGAATGTGTAGGATTATATTTGTCATTAGATAAAGATATTTTGAAGTTAGTATTTTCATTTATTTATAGTGGACATTCAATGGTACGTACTCCGATTTTACGTAGTGACGTCAGCGATTTAGTGGGATATTCCACTCACAGATATATTATCGCTTATCTGTGTTGGTGAAAATTTATGTACCAAGCCAAAATCAGGGCCGTTGGTAATATTGTCTGAGGGTCTCGTAATTTTTAAAAATTTTAAAATTTTATTGCATACATATATGCACATGTTCTGCATACGTAATATGCAAAATGCAAATGCAAAATGAGTAACGTAAAATTCTAGAATATTCTAATCGTCAACTAGCAGAGATATCAAAAAACAGACTTCACTATTGAATTGGTCACTAAAAATGAGATTAAGCAGCGCAGTTTGACAAAAATTCTAGAATGTTCTATTTGTCAACTAGCAGAGATATCGAAAAATCAATTACAGTAGTTATTCCCAAATGGAAACCCCCCTTCTCTCACTCACTCTTAATGTATTTATATATAAGAGTGAAAGAGAGAAAGGGGTTTCTATTTGGGAATAATTACTGTACACCATTTAATTGGTCGTTGAAAAAAAGACCAAATAGCATATTTTGATAAATGTTCTGGAATATTCTATTCGTTAACTAGCAAAGATATCCAAAAACAGATGTCGCCATATAATTGGCCACCAAAGAAGAGATCAAATAGGACATTTTGGCAAACATTCTAGAATATTCTATTTATCAATTAGCAAAGATATTGAACAATCGATTGCACCACCTAATTATCCAACCAAAATTAAACTAATATAAACTAAATATTCCATTTTGAAAAATATTATAGAATGATCTATTCATCAACCAGAATAGAATGTTCTAGAACATTTATCAAAATATTTAGTCTTTTTTTCGATAACCAATTAAATGGTGCAACCGGTTCTTCGATATCTTTGTTAGTTGACGAATAGAATATTCTAGAATTTTTGTTAAATTGCGCTGCTTAATATAATTTTTAGTAACCAATTCAATTGCGAAGTCTGTTTTTTTGATATCTCTGCTAGATGACGAGTAGAATATTCTAGAATTTTTGTTAGCTTCCACTATTTGGCGTTTTTAACGCTGATAAGTTCGATGATGAAGTTAGTTTTTCGACATCTTTGCTAGTTTTCTAAAAGTTACCACTTATATTCATTAATGTAGCATTCGGTTCCGTTTATCTATACAACCGAATTTTAGGTGTAAATCGTCTCTTAGAATAGTTTTAAATGAATTCAGATAAATAATAGAACCCTCCACATAAAAGTTTGCCGACGCCCCTGATCTTCCGATTTTACGTACTTCCCCTTAAATTTGCACCGACCACTACGTACCATTGGATTTCTGATGTAATAAATTTGGAATTCTTGTGTTACATTTTATAACTTTCTAGGATCTTCGGTCATGAAGGTGACGTAGCAGACGACGTAATATATGTAAATTGGCTGAGTCTTATTTGGAATGGTGTCGGGAAGGCATTAGAAATGTACAATCCAGTCAGTAAAACATGGTTACAAGCTCACGCTCAAGCGCGTTACGTGATAATGCGTGTGCTCGTTGAAGCTGGTGATGACTTGATAACAGTCACGGAGACTGAAGAAGGGCAAAATCTTTTGATGAAACTTGATCGCACCAAAATTAATACCGTTGGCAAAAAGGCGATTGGCGACTTTCTGTGTAAATTACAAGTTTACAAGGCGTTAGGAGATGTTGAAAGTGCAACAAAATTGTACAATACATATGCTGAAGTACCAGAAACTGGTCCTCACCCTTGGGCTAAGTGGCGTGAAATTGTTATGGCTCATAAACAACCTAGAAAAATGATGGTTCAAGCAAATACTTTCCTGAAAGGTAAAAAGTTACGATAGCTAAAAAAATACTCTATCAAGAGGTGTGGCACATACCTGCTTCGTACTCGTAACATGCTTGTATAAGCTATAAATAATAGTAGCTATAAATAGGCATGAGATCATTGAGGAAAGAATCGATTAGAGAGAATGCTGTGTATTACAAATACATTAAGAATTTGAAGCAAAAAAATGATTGATGTGATTACTTTAATGGCGGTCAAACCATTAATTTAATGGTTTATCTAATATTTATAAGCAAGTCTCCGTGGTTACAAATTTGGTTTACTAAAATGGAGTCATGCTTCACAATTTAATGCCTGTGGTATCTCTAGAAAACATATGTTAATATGTTCGATTCAGTACTCACTGCATGAGATAGTAAATCAAAAATATTAAAACAAAGCGCTTGTGAAAGATTTTTAACTTCCCATAGGAAGTTATTGTAATGGGTCCGATTTTACTAATCGCTAATTTTGACATATCTCCACGTTTCAAGGTCACTAGAATTCGAATCCATCGTTTTTAGCGTGATGTCTGTGTGTGCGTTCGTTAGTTCGTTCGTTCGTGAATTTTTTTTCGTCTCGCATATCTCGAGAACAAATGATGATATCAACTCCGGACTAATTTCATTAGATGCGTAATCAAAAAATGAAGACCGGATAAAGTTTTCAGCAAATTCGGATTAGCGGTTTGTTTTTTGTAGTAAAAAAACGGAATTAACTTTATTAAGATACCATAGATTATATGGATTTTTTACCATAACATTATTATATAATGGCCTAAAAACCTTCCTTGATGTTAAAAACGCCAGTACTTTATTACAAAATTTAAAAAAAAAATAAATACCTAAACGAAATAAGCTAAAATTGAAAAAATTAGTTTCTTGCCAAAATATATTTTGTCTCGCATATTTTGAGAACAAATGATGTTATCATTTGTTTGATAAGGGTGGAGCCCCCACCCTTAGGTACAGAAGGCGAAGCCCTCGGTATGGTCCAAGGGGCAAAGCCGCTATCGGGGGCCCAGGGGAGGAGTCGCCTGAAATGAAAAAAGAATTATTTATGTACAGTAGTCTCTAGTCTTTAAGGACACCCAGTGGGAAGTTGACAGTGTGGGTAGACCTGTCCCCCAATTTTTTTATTACTTAAATACTGACTTTTGAAATTGATAAACACACTACAATATACTTTTGATTCACGTGACGGTTATATTTTACGTTAAATAACGGGGCTAGTTTTCAGATACAGAAAAAAGATTACCCTACAAGGAACATCAAATTTAATAATTGAAGCCCAAAAATAAAATAAAAAATATACCGAAATTACAGTTTCAAAAAGTAGTTGTAGTGATCTGTTAAAAGCATTCATAAATTTTCGTTAAAATTTCTTTGTTTATTTTGTTCAGAGCGGTTAATGCTAACTAGCAGCGCTGGATTAACCCTAAGGGATAGTGCCCAGGGCGGTAAAATTTGGGACGTGAGAACGTAGAGGCTCGTGTATTATATTTCGCAATGTTTGTCATTTTTTTTAGCTCATCATTTATTTTTATTTTTTTAGGGAATAGTTGTTAACAAATGTAGTTTTTTTTTTGCTTGTCACTTATTTTTTTAAGGATAATTTTAGAGAAAATGTGATTTTTTCTCAGGTGTTGAATTTTTTACGGAACCCTAGGCCGGCACCATAGAGATACATAGAGAGACAACTTAAAAAATCGTTTAAAAAGTTAAATAGTCATTAAAGAAAAAGATGACAGCAGTATTTCTAAACTATATTTTGTCTTTATCTAATGAATGACAAAATACATTTGTTAAAGAAATGCTAATTTTGAGTCAGAAATAAACAAAGATACACTAAACCTTTAATGTCTTGTTGTCACACTCTTATCAATTGTTTAAATTGGGGTTTTTGTTGTCATTCCCAGTTCCCAGTTGTGTACAACATACTTGCTTCAAAAATAGGCACATAGTTGGCCATCCATGTATATCACTGGGCGGCACTTAAGGTAAATCTGCCTCTGTTAAGACAAGTAGTAAGTAGGTTATTGTATGTCCCTACCACACTATTGTATTTTCCCATTCTTTTTATGTGTTCTATTTATTACTTACTACTTACCGCTTTGGTTTGAACGAGGTAGTAATGTATTAACACGGGCCTGTTAAAAACAGCTGGACAGTGGCATAATTTTAAATAGAAATTGAGACAACAAATACAGGTTTTTACGGTTTTGTTAAAAAAAAAGGTACCTAGTAAGGAAGAAGCCGCTTATTATCAAAATGCATGCGCGTGAAATGTATCATAAAGTTAACCGCGTATAATCAAAATTGTATAAAACGAAAGTCTACTGTAAATACATCGTGAACGTCGTTTGCTATAGAAGTTTCACTTCAGTCGTAGGCTAGTTCAAATTTATAGCTCAGTGATAAGTGCATTCGAACGAACCTGATCGAAGCTACTTTAATCGAGTGAATATAGCCAATGACTAGTTTTATACATATATTTATTTCCATTTTAGGTGATGAAGTTACATTAAAATCGTACGAGGCTAACTTCAGTGGTTTAATTAAGTCAGTTGTTGATCGCTTCCCGGATACAGACATTGATTTAATCTTAGAAGAACTTTGGGAATGTGACCGAAAATATTTTTAAATGTAATAATGTTTTTATAATGTATTACGTTTTTTGAATTGCAAAAAACTATTTGCGTATCAATATGTACTAATAATATTATAAACAGTATTTGTAATTTATTACTGAAATTTTCAATAAAAATGTTAAATAAAACTCATTTTAAATTATTTTTAACCAAGACATTTTTTTTTTTTCAAAATCAGGTATGTGTTACCAATTGAAATGATGAAGGAGACGTAAAATTTGTTAAAAGATAGGTACAAACTTCAGCGATTTCAATTTTCCGGTTTTTAAAAGATTAGTGGTAAAAGGGAGATTTAACACCCATTACATCTATTTAAATTGGAATATCTCATTTGAATTCAAATATTTTTTACGTGTATTGTCTACCTCAAGGTATGGACACTCAATAGTTTATCGGACAAATTATTCGTCAGTGTGGAATGGTGTGGATCAAACAGTAGCCAACATAATAATAAAATATTCACTAAAATAATATAGGACTTTCATTCAGTAATACCATTAAAATAAGTTTTTACGGTTTAATTTTGGTGATTTTGGTCTTATTGGTATCGCTCTGATCCACTCCACACCGTTTGAATGGGGAGCATCTAGTGTCCATACCCTGGTCTACCTTGTCTACTATGGTCAGACGACCATCACCTTAAATAATAATAAAACCTCAAAACGTACGAAATGTTTCAGTTTCAAATGAGATATCCCAATATTAATGAGTGCAATGGGTGTTACGAACATGTTCCGTTGCCGTAAAATTGCTGAAAAACAATTTTTTAGGGGTCATGGCATAATTTGAATAGTAATTCACTTATATTTTATTATTTAACTCTCAAATCATATTCGCTAGTGAGTATAAACTAGAGTAGAGATGGCGGTTTTTCAAAAATAACCGGTTTTCGGTTATTTCGGTTTATTTTATGCTCGGTTCAACCTGACGGTTAAAACCGCTTAAAATAACCGGTTTTTGGAATAACCGGTTTTCGGTTTTTTCCTAGGAAAAACAACACTATATAGGCAAAAATTTTTATTTTATAATTATATTTATTTTTATTTTTAAACGAATTTAATATCATAAATACAAACAAAAACTAAAAATTAAGCAATTTAACGAGAAAAATAACTATCAACTAACAAAAATGCGAAAGCGAAGTAAGTATTGCCTTTAGGCAACAAAAAGCTGTAGGATTTTGTTATTGGGTATTGAAGCAAATAAAAATAAATATTGAAAATAAAACATGATTTTATTATTTTCCAAATCATAATAACCATAATTAACTTAATGTATTAGAATTTTAAAGAAATTAATTAATTAATTTTTTTTAATAAAAACAAATTACCGCGTCGCTTACTAACTTAAATTTTTAAATTTTTTAAAATAATTTGTCCGGTTTTTTCTCCGATTATTGATTAAAAAAAAAAGAAAATACCGGTAATAACCGAGTCAAAAAAATAACCGAAATAAACCGATTGACCGAAACAGAAAAACCGGTCGGTTTTTCCCATCCCTAAACTAGAGTGACTAGAGCCATTTATAATTTTCAGGACATTTATTAAAAAAAATGTAAATTTATTTAATTAAAGCCGTAATGTTTGTTCATTTTATTTTAAAAAAGTCTAGAAGTAGATTAGTTTAGAAGAATTAACTAAGAAAAATCATAAAAGAGTATAAAAGATCTGAGTGTTAATTTAAGTTCCATGTGTGGTTTTGTTTCGTATGTTGGACAGTCCACTTCAGTCAATCCCATAAAGCTGCCCCGCAATGGAGTTCTTTTCGTTGTTAATACGCTACTGCACAATGTACTTTGCAGATGATCCAAAGCGGATTAACTTTCGTATGTGAAATAAAAGCGCGTGTGTGGTGATATTCGTAATATAAAACTGTAAAAAGAGCTAAAAATGGACTTTGTGGACAGTCTGGAATGGTTTTGCTCTTGTAAACGGAGCAGAACCGCATACCAGGCCAAATTTGTCTTATTAAACACACCTTTATACGGTCTTCATCTGTTAAAGTAACAAATAAACCTCTCTAATACTCAATATTTTTTTATTAAATTTTTTAATACAATCTATTGAGTTATAGTTGTATCGCTTATACTTATAGGAAAAAAGCAAAACACCCAAAAATATAAAGAAATATATGTCAATAGTGTACCCATCGTACCCACGGTGTACCTAGTCATTCAACAAAATTCATATCCTTTTCCGGTAAAGCCGGAAATTAAGGAAAAAGTTTCAAAGAATTTTCGGAAAAAAAAAAACCTTATAATCTATGTATTACAATTACATAAAGAGCTGATTTTTTCTTAAAATCACAAAAAAAGTTATTCTAGATGCATAAGGTAGCGCTAATTTAATTTTTTTTATTAGGTACATATTAGTGTAGGTACTAATATAGGAAATATTGTAGATATATTCTTTTAGAAGTCAAAAATACCAGTTTTACTAATTAATATACATTTTCAAGAAAATTTAAAAAATAAGATTATCGTATTTTTGATAAAAAAATAATAATAAGTATAAAAAAGTATTTGTCTATAAAAAATCAATTGAGAAATAAATTTCAAATTATGTATTTTGTGAACATTTAAATTGTAGAGGGCAGTTTGCACAGTTTTTGATTTTTGAACAATCATGCGCAATACTAATAAATAAATAAACCTGTTGCATTCTGCATTAATAAAATTACATTTTTATTTTATTTAGCACATTTGGCATGTGTGGCAAAGTATTGCGTGTATTTAACAATTTGAGAGTTGAATAAAATATATGTACCAGTATTTTCGCGGTTAATATTTTTATATGAATGCCGATTAAAAAATGTGTGATAAAACAGTGCTAGAAAAACTTTTAGTTGAAGAATTTAAAACGCTGGATGTTGAATTAAACAAAGAAGTACTGGCACAATGTAAGAAGTTTAAAATTTTCAATATAAATAAATTGTAATTTTCTAAATAAAATAAATGTATTGTCGTTGTTATAAGCATTTGACATGAGTCAAACTTTTCAAAAGTTTTAAAATATCGTTTTGTTTATAAAATATATTAAAAATTTTACAACTTTAACTCAAAATATTTAAATTAGGTGTAACATTATGTTCGAAATATAATATATCGGCAGAGGATTTTGCCAGTCAATGGATTGCCTTTACATTATCTAAGAGTTTAGACCCTGAACCTACAATTCCCGCTTTGTCATTATTAGAACGAAAAGAATTAGTTAATTTGCAGCATAGGACGCCAGTTTCCAAAAAGAGTAATTTAAAAATTTATCAGTCTTCACCGAAAACATTGTATCCTTCTATAATATTTATGTGTATTTCAAAAAAAATGTTATTCCTTAATTAAATGAAACAATCAGATACTTGGATGAAATAACGGCATCATACAAATCGAATAATGAATTGCAGGTAAGATTTATTTTGTAATACATATATAAAATAGTAGTAAGAATATCGCCTGAGGGATAATAAATCTCGTCAGGTAGAACTTTACCGCCATAATTTCCTCTTTTTATTCATTGGATGTTTTTGTATAACGATATCCTTTGTTAACGGACTTGTCGAGGTTAGAAAGAGATAGATGCGTCTTAAAGTAATCGAGACTTGTACCCTCTATCTTACAAAACTTAAAAGTTTCTCAGAAAATTTTCAAGGACAGATGCTTACTCTGTGGCGGCCATTAACGTAGAATGGTCATTGACAAGACGCTGCAAAAAACATTTTTTTTATTTTGATCTAAAATTTATTTTTATTATTCATAAATATTTTTTAATTTTTTTTTTGTTCATAATTATTCTTTATAAGAAAGAAGTTTATTTCGTAAGTTTCTTTAATTGTTTTTCTTTTAATTAAAATATTTTTTATTCTTTTTCCGTTAAGCGTCAGCATCGTTTGTAAACAACAAAGTTTTATAAAGGTTGATTTTAATTTTTTATCCTAAGGATTTTTTTAAAAATTATTTTTAATGAAATTATTTTTAAAAAAATTAACAAAAAGTGTTGGTTTTCGTATAAAAAATTTGAGAAATATCTCACCGTTTTCAGACAAAGACATTGTTTAATGTTATTAATAGGAAATAACCCAGTACATTTACTTTATTGGTCCTCAATGAGTGCGGGTCTTGTGTGCATTTCTTTTAAATATTTGTGACTAGATCCACACTCATTAAGGAAGTTAAGTAGAAAACATCATTTTTTTTTTTAAATTAGGTATTTTTCACTTTTGGAGAAAAAAAGCCGTTTCTGTTGACGGGTATGTGTCTAGTATCACTTAATTTTGATAGTGACTAGATCCATACTCGTCTACAGCGATGGGCTAATCTCATCGAATTGATCCGGTTTCCAGGTATGTATTTCAACCTAGTAGATTTTAAGTAAATTTTTAGTATGTATTAATAAATATTCCTGTAAAATATCCTTGTTAGAGCCAATTTATAAAACTCAAAAATAATTTGGAAAAAAAATTAAATATTAGTAATAAATAAGCTTTACAAACATGTAGTTCTTTTGATTAAATGTTTTAATTATAAGTGTGGAGATTATTATAAGGATGATTCGGTTGAGTCATGTGATTCAGTTGTTTGATACGTTAAAATTCTCATATATGTATATTTAACCCTTTACTGACCGGTGGTACTTATAAATGCCGCCATTTTTTGTATCTCAAATATATTATGATATAAGTACCACCGAATATACTATTTTTGGTATTCCCGAATAATATCCTTTATTCATTGTATTGCATTCCCTATTCTATGTACATATAATAGAATTATTCAACGAATAAAATCTGGGATTCTGCATTATTTCAAAGCATTTGGAAATTAAAATAACATTAGTTCTTCTATGTAGTTACATTTTAGTCATTAAAAAGACATTAAATTCATTTTTTTTTTTTGTATTATTTGTCTTATGTGATATTCAAATATGGCAAGCGGGAAATTACTATTTCAAATAAGTATAAATTTTTACTGTTTTTATAAAAAATCTTGAAAAAATGAGTATGAGACAATGATAAAAAAAGATATTCTACAAGTTCTACATTTTACTCTGACTAGTCTAAAAAAAATCCTTTTTGTATTTTGGAAGAAATGTATAATGATTCTTTAATAAAATTTATGAAAATTATGATTTTTTTTTTTTTTTTAAGATTTCATTACCTTTGAATTCTAAATTTTTAAATAATTTATTATCTTAATTTTTATTGAAGTTTGTGATTTATAATACACTAGACTTTCGGAGATTGTGATTCCATTTCTCAGTGATAGAGATTTAAACATCGCATGTTTACGTCACAGGAACACTGCAAACACATAATTTTTGTGAATGCAATGCTCCTGTGACGTAAACATACGACGTTTAAGTCCCTATCACTGCAATATGGACAATTTGCGATTTGACAATCTCCGAAAGTCCAAATTTGAATTTCTTTAAAAATTTTTAATACCATTGGTAACCTCGATACTGATGATTCGAGTCACTTTCGGTTTTGTCGAACAAAAATTTTGATTTTTAAGTTGAAAAAATTTTCCCTAAGAAAAGTAGGGTACCGTATAAAGAAAATCGGTAAGAATTAGCGAAATTTGATCTTGAGATAAAGTGGTCATTCTGAAATATTTTAGAATAGGTATTTTTTGTTAAACTCATGAATTTACGTTCAGTGAAATTTTCACACAAGACGCAAGTGAAGAATTGATTACAGTAGAACCTCAATTAACCGTCACTCGATTATCAGTAATCGTCACTAACCGTCAGTTTCTATTATCAATATTTTCCGAGATTTAGACTTTAAAAAAATAAAATTGTATAGGATTAATTTGGCTTCCTTGTACGTTAGATGATTCTGATCAGTAGGGTGTACTTTTAAAGTTAAAATTTGATTTCTTAACCATAGCCAGGAAAGGTTTTTTTTTATATTGAGCTTGTTAAATTATATTAGACATATCCAAAAAATTGGGTACTATTTGATGGATCTAGATTTAATACCCGATGAAAATAGATGATAAACTAAAATAGATGGTCCATAAACATCCGAATTGTTCTCTTAGTTAGGATTTCGTAGTTCTAGCAACGAAATCCTTATGTATTCGCCATTTTTGTCATCACTCAGCGCGGTAGGTAGTCTATACGCACTTAACCACTTTGTAATAGTCAGTGTCGGATCTTACACAATTTAAGAGACATTGCCGTTTTTTTAAAAACTGTTATCGGAATTTTTTTAACCCATATAACGTAAAAGCCCCCATTATGGAACGGTATCTAATACTGGAACAGTTTTGACATTTACATATTAATGAAGTTATTTCTGAAAGAAACGTCTGATAACAAAAATTATTATTAATAGAATGATTGTTTTTAAATTTAAATTCACCTCGCATTTAATGTTTCCTTACTTAAATAAATATGTAAATGTCAAAACTGTTCCAGTATTAGATACCGTTCCATAATGGGGGTTTTTACGTTACATAGGAAGTAAAAGATTAGATAATGATGTTATTAATAAATTAAAGGCTATTTTTAATATTAAATAAAAGCAAAAAACATTTCATCCTAAGATTAGTGGAAAACTTTGGTTATTGAACTACGTAATCCTGGTTTAATGCGTGTTTAACATGCACTTGTTAATTTGTTTTTTTCTTTTGTGTAATAAATTTTAAATAGATGTCCGGAACGTTTAATTCTTACAGAATTATGCCTCTAATATGAAACCTGCAATTGTTTTATTCAACTTTTTTAAAAAAATAGTAATATTTTAACAAACGAGTATTTTGATTAGTTGTTAAAATTTAAACTTTTAAAATATGTTCAACCGATGTAAATTGTTTCCTTTCAATTAGTAAAATTGTGTTTTCCACAATTGTAAAAAATTATTGAAAACTCTACTACCTTTAGGGAAAGGAAAAAATTAATACTAATTATAAGGCTGCTTGCTCAAATTTCCAAACTAAATTGACAAAAATATTGAACATTATATATTATAAAAGCACAATATGTACTTAATATACATATAGGTATTATGTTAGTGTTATAATAAAGTCCGTAAACACACAGTAATATTGATAATATTTGAATGATTGTCAAGAATATTGTGGGAAATACTTTATGGGTCAGAAAATTATTAAATTTTTTTACTATTTTTAAGATTCGTCAATCGTTCTATGGTGTGATTTATCTAATTTTTTGATTAAAAATTTATTTTATTATTTATATTTATTTTTTGAAAATCAGAATCAATTTCTTATTTTGTTTTTTAGCCTGAAAATGCAAATAAACGACATTCATCTTCTGAAAATGATACTAGCAAAAGGAGACAAGGGGATAACAAACAAAAGATTTTATTTTCTTTTCACAGTTATAGCCCTAAGATGTAAGTTTTGTTTCTTTTTTAAGCACACTGTAAAGGGCGAGCCCGGATTAGACAGTCAAAAAATACGATTTTTGAAGAGTTTTTATTTTATCCAATTATTTTAAAAAGTTAATATTATTTTATCATATACAGCTGAACCTTTTTTTATACGGTGGATAGGGACCGCATAAAAAAAAATCGCACAAAAAAGATATATTCAAAACAGTGATATATTATAATATTATGAAAATTATGAAAAATACATCTGTAAAAAAATTAAATGATGCAATAACTTATGTTCTTATGAAATGTATTGATTAAATGCTTAAAAGCCGTTAAAAAGTATTTTTATCCAAGAAAGTTATTATAGTAAATGTTTAAGTATCTTACTGTCTCTTGATTTTGATTCATATTATGCATTTTAAAGGCCATTTTTTACAAACGCATAAAAAAATTGCACAAAAGAAGACCGCATAAAAATGACCATTAATATGCATTTGTTTAGGTTTCTTACTGTCTCTTGATTTTAATTCATATTATGCATTTTAATGGCCATTTTTTTAAAAAACGCATTAAAAAAATGGCCATTAAAATGCATAATATGAATCAAAATCAAGAGACAGTAAGAAACTTAAACATTTACATACTATCATAACGGCTTTTAAGCATTTAATCAATAAATTGCATAAGAACATAAGTTATTGCATCATTTAATTTTTT
The DNA here is from genome assembly GCA_035578155.1 of Brachynemurus nebulosus. Classification (NCBI taxonomy): domain Eukaryota; kingdom Metazoa; phylum Arthropoda; class Insecta; order Neuroptera; family Myrmeleontidae; genus Brachynemurus; species Brachynemurus nebulosus. The sequence continues at coordinate 164,957,197 of JAPWDM010000001.1, forward strand.
TACAGATGTATTTTTCAAAATTTTCATAATATGTATCATAAAAATGAAATAAAATGTTTCTACGTGTAAATTAAGGCTTTATCTATCTTGTTTAGAAAAGCAACTTCTATTGAAATTGTGAGGTTTTGAGCGTTTTGAGTTATGTATTTTCCATAAAACTTTTTTTCATGCGGTCCCGATCCACCGCATAAAAAAGTTTTTTTTTTACAATCTGGACCGAACTAATCTTTTTATAGCTATTTATGATATTTTTGAATATGTTTTTTTTTTGTGCGATTTTTTTATGCTGTCCCCATCCACCGTATAAAAAAAGGTTCAGCTATATTTGAAGCCACGTGAAGTAAACAGTTAGCGAAAAATGTTGCCAATTGGCGGACAATCTAGAATCCGTAATTCTTTTGTTTGAAATATACTCTTCTCTTGCCCCTAACAAAAAAAGAAAAAAAATTTCAATTTTAATAATAAAAAAAATTAATTTTTGATACCAATAAAACGAAGGAAAATATTTTTTATAAAATTTTTTTAGTTTATATAGAAAGTATATTGAAGTTCAAAAAGGAATCAGAAACGAAGTCAATCGATCAAACAATTTTTCTTCTATTTGTCTCATCAGTTCGCGAAAAAATTGAATTTGAATTTTATTTGTCTCCATGACGTGGGCCATTTTTGCCATAATTTCAAAATTATAATTCGAGAATAGTTGAGAATTTGTGTTTGAAATTTTATTGAGATATTTACTGGTAATATTACTATCCATTGCAACAACTGAAACAGAATGTTGAATTTTTTAAGCTACTAAACCGGGTTCTTCCTTTAATACACAAAGATATAAACTTTTTTTTAACGGTAGTTTTAAGTATTAATAAAAACAATCTTTTTTATAATTTAGTGCAGAAAAATCAACAAAATATTCTGAACGTACCGATTCGGGAGCAGTACAGTGTACTTTTGGGGGAGAGGAATATTTAAGTCAAGCTTCTTGGAAAGGAAAAAATGTTGATGTTACGGTTACGCTTCTAAACAAACCTACGAAAATTTTTACGTATATGTTCGATCTATTACCAGAAATAGTTGATAGCCAAGAAGAACATGCAAATTACCTTGCAAAAATAATTATAAATGAAAATAATTTAAGTAAACCACGTCCTATCAACATAAAGCTAAAAGTAAGTGAAAGGGAAAAGTATAAAAAAAATATTAAAGACAAAAGCATAAAATCTATTGACGTATGATATGTGAAAACTGAGCATGGTGGCTACATTAGTAGAAAACCTGGAAATGTCAGGGAATTCTAAACTTTCTGGAAAAGTCAGGGAATTTTACCAGAAGACCAAAAAAAAAAAAAAAAATGATTTTTATAATTTTGTTTATTTAAGGATAAAACTTCAGTCAATATTTTTCACTTCTTTTGATGAGATAGATTTAAAAATTTCATTTTTAAATTGCGGATTTCTTTTCTTTTTCTTCTTTGCTCTTCATTTACTTCTTTTTAAAGAAAAAATGTTAAAAAGATAGCTTTTTGGGGCGACATTTTTCACAAATTCCTGGAAAAGTCAGGGAATTTGATCTTTAAAAATCTCTGACCACCATGTTGAGATATTATGCTTAATTTTTGAGACACTTGAAAGAGCATAAGTAATAAAGCATCTTTTATATTTGACATAAACATCTTTTATCTTGCACTAATGTCACCAGTTCATTTCATAACTGCATCACAAAGTTGGTAACACTTTGTGCATTAGTGTAGCGCAGTGATTCTCAAAGTGGGGGTCACAGAAACAACTGCGCACAGATAACATGGTCACTTTTTACGCATTTCTACATATTTGGTGAGGTTCTTTGAAATTTTTAAATGCAAAAGGGGGTGCCAGCCAAAAAGTTTGAGATAAAAACCGCTGGTATAGGGTACATAGGTTTTTGTTAAACAACCACTGCGATTGAGGTCTCATTTTTATGGGTTTTAAAAATATAAATAAAATCTTAGTATTTTGTGAGTTATTCGCTTTAAAATCCGAACATTTTGGAAAAAATAGAAAATCTACAAATTTTTGGAGGGATGGGAATTTAGAAACACTTGAATGCCCGACGCTAGGCGTCACTGAGTTCGACAGAAACATCTCAAAGTAGGAGACTTGCGTTTTAACGTTTTGTTTTTTGTTAGCATGTTATTTCATTGGTATATTCTACACTTTCAAACTAGAGGCCATATTCTAACATAGCGATATGTGTAATGAGACTATAATAATAGTCCAAGCTCCCATAGCACAAAATCATACCTGATAAAACATCTCAAATTAAAAAAGCTAAATCGATAGTAAAAAATTTGGGGGGACAGGTCTACTCACACTGTCAACTCCCATTGAGTGCCCTTAAAGACTAGAAACTACTGTACATAAATAATTCTTTTTTCATTTCAGGGGGTTCCTCCCTTGGAGGTTCCCCCCTCTATCGGAGGCTTTGCCCCTTGCACCACACCGGCCCTCTGTACCTAAGGGTGGGGATCCTTATCAAACAAATGATATTATTATTTGTTCTCAAGATATGCGAAACAAAAAATATTTCATAAAAAGTTTCTTAATTCGCGTTTTTAACATCAATTAGATTTTTAGGCCATTATATAATAAAGATATGGTAACAAATCTACTAGGGTGTTTGAAAAGTTCGCGGCCTGACACATAAATGGTGTCACAGGTATCGAATCCATATCATTCTTGACAAGTGCTAACCTTCAAAAGACCACATATTAATTTTCATAAAGATCTGCCAATCAGTTTGGTTTTTAAAGCTGTATAAAGTGCACCATCGGTCGACTTGCGATTTTGGATGCTTTGGTGCACTTCTACCCTTTGGAATCCATTGTTTTGAGAGAACAAAACGCCAAAAGAAACGAAGCAAAGGCTTGACAAATATTATGGTGAATCTGCTCCATCGAATACAATGGTTAAGAAGTGGATGCAACAATTTCGTATGGGTCATATGGGCACGACTGATGCACCACGTTCGGGAAGGCCGTCAGACGTGACCACACCCCAAATGATCGAAAAAATCGAATTGCTTGTGATCGGTGATCGAAAATTAAAAGTTCGTGAGATAGTTGATATCGTAAAGACATCATGTGAACGTCTATTCAATATTTTACACCATCATTTGAACATGAGAAAGTTGTGCGCGCATTGGCTGTCGCATTTGTTGACAGATTTTATTAAAAAACTCGAACGAGTCACTGTTGCTGAGCAGAATCTGGGCATCATACGACGTAATAGAACTGAGTTCTTTCGTCGATTCGTGACCGTTGATGAAACATGGATACATCATTATACTCCCGAGACGTCGCAACAGTCAAAACAATGGATTCCAAAGGGTGGAAGTGCACCAAAGCGTCCAAAATCGCAACAAGCAGCTTATACAGCTGTAAAAACCAAACTGATTGACAGATCTTTATGAAAATTAATATGTGGTCTTTTGAAGGTTAGCACACTTGTCAAGAATGATATGGATTCGATACCTGTGACACCATTTATGTGTCAGGCCGCGAACTTTTCAAACAGCCTAGTATATGATCTATATTGTGTTAATAAAGTTAATTCCGTTTTTTTATCACAAAAAACAAATAGCTAATCCGAATTTGCTGAAAACTTTATTCGGTCTTTATTTTTTAATTATGCATCTAATGAAATTAGTCCGGAGTTGATATCATCATTTGTTTTCGAGATATGCGAGGCCACAGAGAACCAGAGACAACATATCTATCTCTATACTACAGGAACCAGTATTTCCAGTAAGAGATAGAAAATATGTTATATACGTGCACTGGGTTTACTTTGTATTTGTGCAATATTGTGTATTTGTGTTAGTTATCGTTGGTGGCAGTAGTCGTGACGTGGCCGTGCTGTCGGGATGGCCGGGATGTAACAATGTCAACAGTAATCAAATCAACTGACTTGTGATTGACCTACACTCGTCGACTGCTACTGAGAGAGTGACTACTAAGTAGCCTAACGTGCACAGAAGTGCACACTGCAGATTTCATGATAGAGATAGTTGCTGTGCCTCTGTACTCTGGGTGCGAGACGAAAAAAAAATCATGAACGAACGAACTAATGAACGCACACACAGACATTTTAATGACCTTAAATGTGTAGATATATCCAAATTAGCAATTGGTAAAATCGGACCCATTACAATAACTTCCAATGGGAAGTTAATAATGCCGAAAATTGGAAATGCTCGATAGAATATTGAATTTTTGTTAAATTTTACTTTTAATAATTATTTTCAATAAACATACCCTACATAATATCTACAGTTTAAAAAAAAATATTTACGTAATGAAATTAGTCTGTCCAATCACTTTTATTAATTAATTTCTGACAGACCTGTTTTAATTATTTTTCAAAATAAATATATCTTTTATATAATACCCTCAATTTCTTTTTTTTTAAATTGAGGGTTTAGATATTACCTACTTATTAAAGTTGGTCTGTCTGACAATTTTTGCTTACTAATACCTCAAAAAAGGAATGAATTTAATAATACTCCCAAAATATATTTGTATATATTTCTTACAAATCCAGAGGGTGATAATACGATCGACATTTTTAGGAGCCTGCAACAGTGTATGGCCAAATATGTGGCGATAGACGTGGTGAGCTTGATGATAAAAAGATCCAGCTGGAGTGTACCGCATACGGTAGGACAAGGGGAGCAAAAGTGAATGTAAGTCTTCGCGAACTTCAACAGTACAGTCTATTTCGCGGACAAACTGTAGTTTTCAAAGCTAAAAATAGAGACGGTCAACTGTTAATACCAACTGAGATTTACTGTCAAGCAGACGCTCCATTTCCCAAGACACAACTTTCAATTAAAGGTAATGAAAAGTGTTATAATAATTATTATTTTTTAATAGCCTTGGGTTACTTAAGTTGGCAATCATATCGTCATATAAAATGGTAAACTCGCGTATCTGTCATTTCCACAAAAATAGGCTTTTTGAGTATAAATAAAATTTTTGATTGAGTTCAAATACTAACTATAGCTTAATAATGAGTTTTTTAGTCGGTTGAATAAAAATTGAAGGAGTTAGAGTGGTACAGAAAGGGAGAAAAATGAGGTTGTTTTTAGTGATGTCGGATGATTAATCGATTAATTGGTTTACTCGACTAATGACTAAAATGATTATTTTCCTTTTAAATGACTGAAAACGACTAATTTAATTTTTTCCCTGTATTTATATGAAATTCGTAAAATCAAAAACTAAAAAATTATCCATTGGTACGATTTTTCATTTCTCACCTTTCTTTTTCTTTTTTAAAAAAAAATAATAAATTATTAAGAATTAATAATTTATTCAAATTCAAAAGAAAACATTTTTTTTTTGAAAGAATTACATAGGATACCCTATTTGTGAATTCGACTAAAAATTTAGTCGATTAGTCGACTATTGCGTGCTCGATATTTTTACTAAAGACTAATTTTGTTTAAAAAACAACTTTAGTCGATTAATTTTTCTTCAGCTCGACATCACTAGTTGTTTTGTGAGAACTTCTGCGCCACCATTTTGTTCTTTGAATATAATATAAAAAAAAAGTTCTTGTAGGTTAAGATTTGTACTTTTATGTTTATAAAACAGAATATTAACACTTTACGGTCCACATATTCAGCATCTGAAAATAGCCAGAACAACCGAAGAGGCCGATCGCGATCAGTGATCACACATATGTGCGATCTTACCGCAAGCAGGTATCGACCAGTAACCATCACGACAAACACACACTTTGTGTGATGATATCTGTAAACATTTATAGACGGATAACACAAAAATATGATTTTATATTATCACTTGTTTTTTTTTCTTTTTTTTTTTTGTAATTGTATTAAAATGCGTACATCTAATAAAAGTATTCAATTGTTATATTAATAGATTTGAGCGTTACTTTATGGTATTCCATATTTGTAAATATTTGTTTATTATATTCAATTGTTTGTGTTTTTTAATACTTTTTGATTATTATTATCATCAGTATGTTTGTTATTACTTTTATTAAAAATGTGTATGTTTACAGTTACACATGTTGAATCATTTCGTGAATTTATGTGAAGTTTTTTTTCTTTTTATAATTCTTTAAAGATATTGCCAGCCCCTGGGGAAATTTACTGTGAAAATACGCGGACCGTATAGTGTTAATAAATCATTTCATTTATTTTTAATAAATTTGAAAATACGACACTTGAATTTTTAAACATATGGTGATATGATATTAGCCCTTAATACCACTATGTAGGTAGACCTTTTTGATGCGATGGATAGGGACCGCATAAAAAAATCGCACAAAAAAAATATATTCAAAAATATCATAAATAGCTATAAAAAGTTTAATTTGGTCCAGATTGTAAAAAAAAAACTTTTTTTATGTGGTGGATCGGGACCGCATAAAGTTTTACCGAAAATATATACAGTAGAGTCCCGGTTATCCGCCATAAACGGGCCGGCGGAAGGGCGGATAACTTAAAATGGCGGATAATAGGGAGGGTTGAATAAAAAACAAATTTAGTACACTATTAACGTTTGTTTATTGTATATTTAGTGTACATTTAGAAATTACAAAAGCGTAATTAATGTTAAAAGATATTAAAATAAATTTATAATCAGTTTAATTATACTGTACATAGTTTAACCATCAGTTTAACATTGACTTACTGCCGGAAATTGTAGATAAGATGGTTTAAGATGAGCGAAAAAAACTAGTGATTTTCGTGCAACCTCACTGATCTACACGCTATCGGCCGACTTTTTAAATATGGCATTAATTAATTTTAAAAATGTCGATGGTGTGGCGGATAAAACGGAATGGCGGATAACCGAAGGGCGGATGATCGGGATTCTACTGTAGCTCAAAACCTCACGATTTCCTTAGAAGTTGCTTTTCTAAACAAGATAAAAATACCTCTACAAAAAAAAAACAATGCAATAACTTATATTCTTATGCAGTGTACTGATTAAATGCTTAAAAACCATTAAAAAGTATTTTTATCAAAGAAAGTTATTATAGTAAATGTTTAAGTTTCTTACTTTCTCTTGATTTAATGACCATTTTTTTTAAAAACCGCATAAAAAAATCGCATAAAAAAGGTTTAGCTGTATAATTGAGCTTTTTGTATTTTTATGTTGACTAAATTAAGAATCAATTATTTTAGAATCTTCATTACAAATTGTCGTAACTGCTGGACCGTACACATTGGACGATAATTTGCTGTATGAGCCGTTGACTGATATTATTAGTTACGTTAAAACACATAAACCGGACGTTGTGATCATGATCGGTCCTTTTATCAGTGTTGAACAGCAACATATGGTTGACGGTACGCTTGCCGAATCATATGATGAATTATTTGAACGATTGATTGCAGGCGTTATGCAACCGTTGAAGGAGTAAGCTTTTTTTGTTCAACTCCTTTGATGATTAACACGAATTTACTTGTCCAGTTTGTAAACAAAATACTTCGAGTGTATATATCTGTGCATAATACTGTGGGTGTTCGCCAGAAAATTTTATAATATAGCGTAATGGAGCTTGCACCACTGCAAACCAGAGGGCTCTGATTAAAAAAAAAAAATGAGTACGCGTTAAATATTTCTTCATGGTTTTCATCTGACTTTTCATGGTAGAAATTCTTAAACATCTGAAGTACATTGACATTCAAAAATTATGGACAGGGCCGGTGAGAGAAATGACGGGCCCTGGGGCATAGTTTTCAAACATTTTTCCCCAAAAATATAATTGACGAACAAAAAAAAAGTCGTTTTTACTTTCTCCGGGCACCTAACCCAGGCTGCGAGCCGCCGGGCAATTGCGCTACCTGCTCTACCCCCTCGCCGGTTCTGATTATGGAATAAAAAAAAAATATTTGCCAAATTTGAAACCGTTTAATATCTAACGCGTGTTAATTTTTTTGAATCAGAGCGTTCTGATGAATGGTGTAAGCTCCGTTACGTAACTTAATCAAATTTTCTGGCGAACACAAGCATTGGTATTCCCTAAGACGGTTTTTTAATCTATAATAAAATGTTATCGTGACAGCTGATAATTTTCGATTGAAAGGAAGTGTTTACCGTGGTTATTTAATTTTTTTATTTACAAAAATATGTTATAAAATATTAAATATATAAATAAATAAATTGAAACTAAGTTACATTGGTAATTTTAGAAATTATCTGTAGAAATCAATCAAGTGCTAATGGTTTCTAACCAAAGATTTATATATCATAATTCATAACGTTAATGGCTTTCACACACTGAATGAAATAAGAAATTTAATATGAAATAAGAGATAATGGGTGTTCGCCATCGAATGACCTTGAATGAAATTTTAACTTAACTGCTCATAGGTATATGTAGGTACAGTATAGCACCGATAATGGAAACATCAGTTTCGGAAATTTTTTGAGAGCATCAAGTTAGTCAACATCACTTTTGGAAAGTTGCATCAAAAATGTCAAGTACATAAATATTAAATCCATGTGTAATAGACCATGACGCATGATTTTATCAAAAGAAACAAATAAATATACCGGTGATGGTAGTGACAAACAGCAGACCTCAAAACGTGGGAATGTGGATTTTTATTATTGCACATAGAATGTTTACCTATATGTATTCTGTTCTGTGGCTGTTTTTATCATACGCAAAATGTAAACAAAATCATTTCAAAGCCAATTAATAAAACGAAAAATGAAAAAATATTTTCTGAGATAAATAATTTTTAATTCTTCACTTTTTTTTCTTTTATTAATATTTAAAAGAAACGTAATTTTAATTCAAAACATAATCTGACGATATTTGTGAATCGTCCCTGGTCAAAAAGCATCACTTTTGTCTAGCACCACTTTTGGAGACTACTTTTTCTTGACAAAACTGGTGCTCTACTGTATTTTTGTACATCAAAATTCGTGATTTTTTTTGTCACTAAGTGACAAAAAAAGTCATCACGAAAGTTACGTTTCCATGAATTTGGATGTACAAAAATACGTACCTATACCTATTTTACTTGATACATTCAACGTCACTCGATGGCGAACACCCATTATGTCTTATTTCTTATTTCATTCATTGTGTGAATGCCATAACCAGTCATAAAAGGTTAAAACAAAAATTTATGTGCGTCATCAAAGGAGTTCATGAGAGTGTCTACAACATTGTTAATACATGTTTTTTCTCTTACAGTCTTCGTACACAAATTATTCTTGTATCTTCATACAAAGATGCTCATCATCATTTTGTGTACCCTACATTCCCATACGTACTAAAACAAAAATATCGAAACTTACATCTACTGCCGGATCCATGTACTATCGATTTGAATGGTCTAGTCATAAGTGCCACGTCAGTAGATGTTTTAAAACACCTAAGTACTGCCGAAATTTGGTATGTGTTATAATTTGCTACAAATAATAAAGTATTTGTAATTCAGATAAATTTTAAATCTTGACGTGATAAGACATAAAAGTGAAACCTTACCAACTCACACACCATGTCGTAGGACGACAACAAAAAATAGTGTACCAGTTGGACGTTTTATCATTATAGGTTATGACTGTCTAGGTGTTAATTTGACTTAAAATATTTTAAACATTGTAATTCTAACTTATCGGTAAAATTTGTACTTGAAACTTTTTATTTCTTTAAAATAGGGCCATCAAGAAAAGATAAAATTGAACGGAACAAATGATCCATTAGAAAATACAGATTTTTACCGTGTATAAAACCTTATTGGTCTCACTTGCGCCTCTGGTGGTAAAATTAGAATTAGTATCAAGTAAAAATATACGCGTACGTTTAATTGGTGATATAAATCTGATAATACGCACATAATTTGTATAATACATATTTCTATGCCAATTGAACGTATACGTATATTTTTACTTGGTACTAGTTCTAATTTTACCATCAGAGGTGCGCGTAATTTTTTCGTCGCCAATAGTTTTCGTATAATAAATTTTTATAGACTAAAAATACATGCATATCTCCAATTTTTTGTGTTAATTTAATCGGTTTGTGCTTTTACTTTCAGTCAACCGACAACAAGTGATCGAGCTAGTAGACTGTCTTCTCATATCATTGCACAGAGATGTATGTACCCACTAGTGCCGTTGGGATCGGAAATTCCATTAGAATCGGAACGTTGGGGCCTTTATACAAAACTAGATTATACCCCACATATCTTGATTTTACCATCAACATTAAGATATTTTATTAAGGTAAACACTTAGTTAATCCATTAAAAATGTAATTGTAATTAATTTATCAAAAATTTAGGAAATTCGAGGATGCATCGTAATTAACCCAGAGGCAGTTGCTAAAGGATATCGAGGTGGAACGTTTGCACGACTGGAAGTGTTTCCAAATTCAAAGGAGAATTCAGTTAAAGATAACATTTTATGCCAAATAATAAAAGTATAATTTAAACAAATGTTTTTAATTGTATAAATTTTTTTTTTATGTACAAAGTAAATCATACATTTTTACAATAAATTTTTATTATAACTAAATTTGTTGTTTACTTGGTTGAGTGGTTTCCGTACTATTAAATTGTGATGACACCCAAGCTAAACCCCATTTTAAGTTTGTTAGAAGAAATTTTAAGGCTTTTGTCCATTGTTCTTCCGAGTTAAATTGGATTCTAAAAAGTAAAAAAAAGAATTAAATTTAAAATAGTTGAATCTATAGATTTACTGACAAAAACTCATAAATTTTCATAAAATATATCCTATTTTTATATAAATTAAGCTAAACTCTTTGTTATAAATTTTGTAAAAATTTAAGACATAATAATGCTGGCGTTCGCCAGAAAATTTGGTTCGTCTTCAATTATCTAACGAAGCCTGCACCGTTACAATCCAGAGGGCTCTGATTAGTTAATTAGATTCACTCTGATTCAAAAACTTAATCCACCTTAAATATTTTTTCATGGTTTCCTCTAGTTTTTCACGGTATAAATACTTCTGAAGTACAGGCACATTCAAAGACAAGGTGCCAAACTACTGTTTAATAATATGCATCCCGACTGTAATCAAAATTTTACGTCATCAGACTGGGCAGAGAGGTGGAAAGTTGTATACGTATTTAGAGTTTGTGTTGGTATGTGTAGCGTTGTGGATGTTTGTCTGTGTGATACTCTTTATGTATGCAGCTAAGTGGTCTAAGGTGGGAGTGGGTACATACACAAGAACAACAGCATGTATGTACCTGCTAACAATGAACAGTGAACAGCGTAATAATGCAAGTATACGCTTGAAGAGTCGATGGACGACTAACTAGTAAGCTGGTTACATTGTTAACACAACGCTGTGTTCGTTCGACGAAGGACACGGACTGACTAATGCCTTAAGCTGTGACACGACTCCAAATAACTCCGCGCCAATTACACGTTTTTAATATTAGTTGGTTTCTAGTGTTCTATGTTCAAAGATTATGGAATAAAAACAGTCATAATACAGATATCTATAGATTAAGCGTACATATAAAAATCTGTCTCCACTAGGAGGCCGTTCGAGGCCTTCTCACAGCTTAGGTAAACACTCGTTTACGGGCGGTGAGCGAGTGCGGATCAATTATTGCTGATTGTTAGATCATTGTTGGTCATAGTGGATGTTTGGTCTGGTTTGGTCCGTCCGCAGTATGTGTGTATGTGTCTGTGTGTGTGCAGTATAGGGACGACGCATACACATGTAGATATTAAACATATACAAGTACAAACAGTGTGTATCTACATAACATATAGATGGGGATTTACGTCATCCACATGTCATCTTTTGAAGAGGGTGGTTTCGTTAGTATAGAGATAGTAGTGTACGTAGTGTACCTTCCGTACCTTCTATATTCTATGAGTCACCATGTTAGTAATTGTTGTTTTAGTATCTAATGCATGTTCATTTTTTGACTGCGAGCCCTCTGGTTTGTAACGGTATAAGCTCCGTTAGCTAACGTTAGGCTCATAAAATTTTCTGGCGAACACCAGCATTATTATATAAATTTTTTCATTCATTAAACAAACAAGATCAATTAGATTAGGGGTAATATCATTAACGCTTTAAATGATTAAGACGAGTTAACTCGTCCTGCAATATGGCGGCTCAAAATGCTGTGATATGTATTTATTCACTGGTACACGAGCCGCCATCTGTGAGAGATTTTCTGAAATACGGTATAATTCTAAATAATGTTTAATTTTATCAACATAGTTTAGTATAATTTATATTTTGTAAATTCCTAGGGTTCACTTTTTTGATGTTAGGATCTTTTATTTTTTTTCTTTTTTGGTAACCTTATCTATTGTACTTATCCAGGGCCGCGCCAAGCGGGGGTGTTAGGGGTGCCTAGTACCCCGGCGGCAGGCTTTGGGGGCGGCAAATAAAATATAAATTTATTACTATTTTTATGTGGTAATTTTGATGACACTTAAATGTTACCCGCATTTTGCTTAAATACTTGTCTATTATGATTGTTGTGACCCGTCGGTAATCCGATTATTCCGATTGTTGACCAGCGACAACAATCATTTGCGCGGTAATCGGCGAGATCAAACGGGATCGGGATCGAACATGCTCTTGCATGCTTTAATTTTATAAAAACCGTCGTTGAATTCTACACATAAAACATTTATCAATCTTGCATTTCATTAAAGTAAGTATATATAGTAATTAAACTGGTAGCCGGGAGGCATATATTTTATTATCAAAAATGTATTACAAATAAGTTTGGCGTTTTAGGGGCGACAATTTTTGTCTTGCACCCCAGCGCAAATGTCCCTTGGCGCGGCCCTGTACTTATCACTGGCAGTAAAAAGTCCGGCATTTTGAGACAAAAAAATTTTTTCACATGGTTTGTTTAAAAGCGTTAAATATAATATGACTGGAGACGTTATAGCGCGCTGGTGTTTACTTGTGGTGCCAAAAATATCGAACATTAAAAATATTTTTTGTATAAATTCATCGGAATACTGCTTTTATGTATTCTTAGCGTTTTTCAGAGGAGAAATACATAATAAAGGGAACAAAATACTATTGGGAAATCAAATTGAGGCGTGGCTTAATATTTAGCTTACCGACAGTAGTTCTTTCATTCGTCACCAGATGGCAAAAAGTTAACACTTAAAAAATGGTAGCAATTTGTAATTGTCTATTTTTATTTGGAAACAGTAGTAAATTATTATGAAAAATAAGAATGGCATACAAAAAATTTACCAATTTGTATTTTGTAAACTAAACAGTATCAGTATTGTGAATTGTCAAACCCTAATAAACAAAACTTGGCAATACTTACTTTTTTGACCACAAGTTCGCGTATCGAAGTTTTACGATTCCCATTCCAGTTACCATAGTACATTAGTTACCATGTTAAGGTAAATCGATCAGTACTGACAAATTTGTGACAAATGAATTACTAAGTCTATTTTTTTCTCTATAAATAAATATATGTGTAGAAAAATAAGTTAAATTTTATAATACATGTAACAGTATTAACATTTGATTTATTGTTCAATCTTCTAATTTTAATAATTTTAAAAGTAATGAATTTGACTCTGGTAGTGACGTGTACGCACACATAATAACTAACACGTACACAAATATATTATGGGTGGGTTAGTATAAAATTACATTTTTATATTTTTTTTCTATTTATTACAATAACTAAACGTCCAATATTAAACATAACACTTTTTTAATGATTCAAAAACATAAAAGAAAATAATTTTCAGTTTTTTAAATCTTAAAGTTGGTTTTTAATGACACAACTTACTTAAATACATAGCACTGATTCACCTCTAATCATTCTTTGGCATTTACTCGTACGTTAAAAATTCTAACTTTGAAAATTTATTTCTTCTAAACTACACGTCAGAAATTATTCAAAATAGTGTCAGTGAATGCATCATATCTTCCTCTATAATATACTAAAATTTCAAATTCTAAACTTTCGAAAATTTCAAGTGATCGATTCACCTTAATAATGGTTTTTGAGTAAAAACTCGCTTCTTTTATAATTAAAATAATGGAACAAGGATTCGATAACTTACTTAATGAAATAACAATTTCCATTTGCGGAATCTTCAATTTTTCCCGATTTTTCAGGATTATTTTTATCCATTCGTATTTTGTATGGCAGACAAAATCCGGGATCCTCTTTTTCAACCTCTTCTTTAAATTGTTGTAAGCAGTCTAAAAACGCGTTCATAGCATCATCGAACTTAGTACTCCACATATATCGAAAACCTCCTACTCCGAACAAAGGTAATTCTCTGTGATCCGCAAGTACCTTAAAGTAATATTTTGTTAAAGGTATTTTAAAAAAAAATCAAAAATACTTTTTTTATTCGTCACCAGATGGCTCAAGTTGAGACACTTTATAAAATGTCATAAATGTCTAGAGTCTTTGTACTTACTTCAATATAAGAATGATTCCCATACGGAACAACTCTATACTTTTCGAATGTTAAATTTATTTTTCTAGCTAAGGCATTTAGGAGCAAGGCGGTTTGTCCCCATGCGGCATTTATCTCTGACCAATCAACGGGAGCCGATGGTAAACGGCCTAGACGAAAATTATTTATTGTTCCAAAATGACCCGAATGCCAAATATGGAATGTAGCGTTGAACACATTCGTTTTTTTCAATTTATCTAATTGCTGTTGGGCGTACTGAAGTTGACACTCTAAGCTAAAAAAAAAAATAATTTTAGAAAAAAAAAGAAAATCTGTTATAAATATTTTTATAGAAACCTTACGAAAAATAAATTCTAAACTACCATTTGGTTTTAAGTCTACAAACTACTTGCTGGGTTATTTATTGATTGCGGGTTCGTTTCTTGAATAAAAAATTAAACTACACCGATCGCCCGTTATTAAGAACACATTGGAATGTGAGATAGAATTATACTTCTTACTCTTTTTAACGAGTAAAATACCTATCTACTCACATACCGGATGATTAATGTAATTAATACCTTATGATAAAAGCGTAAAATATATTTAATGCCTTATACTTAACAATAAAAAATATCAACAATAGGTATAAAATAAAACCAAAAATCAATTTTTATATACCTAAAGCGACATGTTCAAACACACTTAAAAAATCGGCGTTAGGTAATCAACACACTTAAAACAGTAAATATTCAGAAATTATTTTAAATTTTCGTACACATTTATACTTTTAGAATAAAAATTAATGACTCACTGATACTGTTATTATTATTTCCTATGTAAAATAAAAGTAACCTCATATTTTCGCATAATAACACAAACGATACACATTACATATTGTATTAAAAACAAACCTAATACATACTTAATTTATGTAGGCACGTATATGTATGTACACACACCGGCATAATTAGCGGAACATACAAAAAATTTGTAAAAATCAAACAAACCATTTAATTTCAAGAAAATATTAATCTTATTTAATTATTCACTTAAAATTGCATGTTCACAAGTCGATATACCTTTATTTTCGGTAGCAAAACAAGTAACTATATAAAATGGCAAATTTTTGGAATCTTATGTCGTCTAGGAATAATTTAAGTTAAAGATTATTCAACAAATAGAAAATACAACACAGCGTTTTAATCGCGCCTGGTTCCTCCCGTGCTATTATTAAAGCTTCCATTCGTTTTTCTATACTCAGAATGATGTTATCTATAGTTTCCTGGGATAATCTTTGCCATTCTTTAATTACGGTAGTTTGAAGCTCGACCACATTAAGAAGAAACGCCATTTGAATTCGAAAGTGACAGACCTCTTAAAAAGAATTTTATCAATAATAAATAAAAACAATTCTATGGAAAGTTAACTGATTCGTTACTTCAATATTATTTAAAGTAAAAATGAAAAAAAACCGCCAACTTTGTTTAATAAATAGGTTTTTATATTTTTTTTATGTTCCGCTAATTATGCCGGTGTGTGTAGTTACTAAACCTTACCAGTCCGTACCAACTTACATTCTTCTAAAAACATTTAGACATCTCGTGTTATATGTACAGGTTACTTATTAGAATTTAATATGTATCTTCCTTTTAATTGTTTAAAAAAAAAAAAAAAAAAAAAAAAAAAAACAGAGAGGGACACATTCGTCACTCTTTGGTTTAATAATACATATAACACTTTTAATATTACGAAATCATTTTGTAAATAAATAATAATAATTGTCTTCACAAGTTTGTTCATACGTTCGTCTTGATAATTAATTTTTGCTGATAGAAAATTTACGTAATGTAAATATTCATATTATACTATCAATTTTTATTTATTTATTAAATTACGTATATTACTGCACTAACCTATATTAATAATAAGTTTAAATTAAAAAAATTGTTTCTTTTTCGGAATTTATAAACTTTAATTTTGGTAAAAAAAATTTCTGTTTATAGGTATATTTCTATTGTATTTTGTCGAAGTTCGAGAAATCATATATTGCTAATTTATTGTTTAAAAAAAGTAAGAAGTATAATTCTATCTCACATTCCAATGTGTTCTTAATAACGGGCGCTCGGTGTACTCCAACTGAACCTAGCTTATTGACGACGCAAAGATTACACTAGCGCCTCTGGTTTTTGAATTAGAAGCAGTATCAAGTAAAAATATTTGTATACGTTTAATTGATGATAGAAATATGTATTATACAAATTATATGCGGATTACTAGATTTCAGTCACCAATTAAACGTATATTTTTACTTGATACAAGTTCTAATTTTACCACCAGAGGCGTGAGTGAAAATCTTTGCGCCAATATAGATATTACGGCTACGTATCTTATACGTAAAAATCATATAATTTCTTCTCTATCAAAAATTGTGGTCAAAAGAGACGATAAAAGGCTGAATGGGGACGACCCGTCGGGCCGACCAAAATTGAAATTCAAATATAATCTAATTTCAAATTTTTTGTATTTATACATAAAAAAAAATCATGATTTTCTATAGAAAAAAACGTAAAATCTAAAGTAAAATTTATAAAGTATAGAAATATCATGCTAAAAGTGCTCTGTTCTGTGCTCCAACACATCCTTCATCCGTCCCTAATCACCCCACATTCTTCCCTTTATTCTTCATATAATGTCCCTATTCACACCTTTTTCGTCTCTATTAACCTCCAACTTAGTCCAACTGTCAAATCCTCATTATTTCCTCTTACAAAATTTGCAGTTTTCTTTTCTCAGATATGTTTCCAAATAATTAAAATTTCGAGTAAACAACAATTTATTCATAAGAGCACCAAAATAAATAGTTTTTAGATAAAATTTTAAGGAACAAAAAATAGAACTGTTTGAAGACATCAACCTAAACTGATTTTTTAATATATTTTATCCAACTTCAAGCTTAGTCACTATTGTTACCCGAAAGAATAATTATTTTACTGAAGTTTAAGGGAGATGTATGTTTCCATTTACGTCTAGTATTTTTAAACTAAGTTCATGAATAACCTTTTTCGTTTTGTCCCTATTCACCCGCCTGTCCCATTTCATCCCTATCTACGGTATCTATAGTAGCTTTTGTAGTTTATATGAATCACCTTTTGTAATCATCATCTGTTAACATCACATATCTTCGATGTTTCGTATACTCTCTCCAATATTTTTCTTCTTCCTCTTTAAGTCGCTTTTCCTCTAATTTTTGTTCGTTTAATGCTTCAGTTGTAACTTTCACTTCACTTTGTAAAGCATTTAAATCAGCCAACAGTCGTTGTTCTTCATTTTTCAAGTCTTCTAACTCTTTTTCTAATACTTCAATCGATGGCTCTAATGTTTCGTTTTCTAATCTAAAACATTTAAAACTAACAAAGTCTTATCACTTCAAATGCGAACTTATTGAACTTTTACTTCTTAAGATATTCTTTATAATCCATGTAATCATTCTCGGTCATTTTTAATTGATGTTCCAGTAGTTCTAAGAGCGTATCAGTACATTCATCGCACAGAGGATGATCGAAATTCGAATACGATGAAAGTGTATCGAATAAATTTGCTCTAACACGCATCTGATGACTGAGATTCTCCGAACCACCATCGGATATAAGCATAAAACCACTGGCCCCATTTTCATATTCGGTTAATCGAAACGGAGGCACATATAAATCTAAACTGGATGCTTGTGATTCGAGTTCGATATCAGGATTTGAGTGAACGGGTACTAAAAATCGAATTGGTTAAGTTAGACGAAAATGTTATTTTTAATCAAAAATATTAAAAACTTACGTATTAATGAAGCTAATGTATGTTCTCCTAAACAATTAAACGATTCATCTAAATTTAATGGATGTAAACATCGCTGACAGGCAAAATTTACACTTATTTTCGTATCTGCCATCATGTATGTTTCATATTTTCATGTTCTTATATTTATGACATTTATGATAGGTATTTTGAAAGATGAATTTTGACGTTTTAATTAATTTACTTTCTTCCGTTTTATACGCAACGAATGACCAACATTAACATGACGAGGTGGCCGAGTGGTTAAGGCGTTGGACTGCTAATCCAATGTGCTCTGCACGCGTGGGTTCGAATCCCATCCTCGTCGACTAATTTTTTATTCTATCATAATTTCTTTAAGTTTTACTTTTTGTAAGCCAAAGATTTTTAATTATTTCCTCATTTTTAAATCAGTTTTTAAAATTGCATAATTATTTTTAAATTCTTGTCTAATTTAACATCTGTATAACTTATAGACTATCGATGTAGGTATGAAACGTATGAAAGGCATGAAAGGTATGAAATGTTTAGTACCGGAATTTACAATATTAATTAGGGTTCCGTAGAGAATTCTTGAAACTTTTATGATTTGAATACAGGGGCGGATTTAGGCTTTGCGATATGATCCCACCTTGGGCGATATGATAGGGTGGGGCCTTGTGAGTATCTTCAATATAATTAATTGAAATTTTAAAAATATAATTAATTGAAATTTTTCCATGCCCCCTTATAGATAGCAATTTTTTTCTCCATTTTAAACTGGGCAGTATTATAAGCTCTCGGGCCTGTATGGCTGTTCTACACACTTTCTAGAGATGGGCATGCTGTCTTTTAGCCCAGTCATCCACAGCACACCTCACTCTCTGGGTCTGGAATGATATTCCCAGGGCCGGCTCTGGACCTATTAAAGGTTGAGTTGAGCCCCGTTTCTGTAATAATAATAATAATAAATATATATTTAAATTTTCTATAATATTTAATACCGAAAATTGTAAAAAACTAGCTACAGTCAATGGAACCCTAATTTAATGTGCGCCCAACACGCATTTGGTCAATTTTGTCATCATTGACGTTCTTTTCGGTACATGTGTTTCAGATGTGTTGTACATATGTTATACGATCTCTTCGGTGTAATCTAAATATGGACTTATAAAAATTGGATAAGTAAGAAATATTTTAGAAAATTGTGATGGAAATAACTTGCGATTTAAAAAATCCACCTTTAGGTAAGAAAATTCAATTTTGTTTTGACGGTTTCACTTAAAAATTTGATATACAGGTTATAAAAGCATGTGATTGTAATACCCTTCAAAAATTACATCAAAATTTGTACTTTTTAGGTGGTGTCATAACTGCTTTTTATTTGAAATCTTCCGAAAATTTTCAAATCAATTGGCAAACTGAATCATCAGTGAAAATTGGTGATAGTAAGATAACTAGCGATGTGGGAAGTGGATTACTGATAAGTAGGGCATTGGTACGTTATTATCCAAAATATGAATTGTATGGTGTTACGATTTTGGATAAAACTGAAATTGATTCTTGGTTATCATTTTCAATTGGTCCGTTAAGTAACACTTCGTCAGAACTTGCAGATTCGTTGTCTTATTTAAATCAAGTACTTGGCCCGGTAACATTTCTTGTAGCCAAAAAACCAACTATAGCTGATTTTAATGTTTTTAGTGCTTTGTATTGTAAGTTTAATTTTTTATTGTTTAAAAAAAACAGCAAAGGTTAATTCTTCTTTTTCGTAATTTCTAGTGAACTCATATTTTAAAAAGTTGTTAGATACTGACACTGTCCCAGCTAACATTTTACGATGGTATAAGCAAATTGAATCATTTCCTTATGTAAAAGAAGCCTTGGCTTCATTGCCTGATGAAGCCAAAAATTCACTTACGATTAAACAAACGGCCCGTCGTCGTTCAGTTAGTAAAGGTAAAAGTGAAAGTCAAACTGAAGAAAAATCCAACGGACCGAAACAGGAAGGAAAATTTGTTGATCTACCAGGTGCTGAAATGGGAAAAGTGGTTGTAAGGTTTCCTCCAGAAGCTTCAGGGTGAGTTCAGTTTAAAGTATTTTAAAAAAAGAACAGTAAAAGTAGTTAAAAAGTGTAAATTTTCATAAAATACATCTTATTTTTAATTAGATTTTTATTTAACACGTTGACGTTCATTAGCGATTACATATGACGAAACGCCCAACTGATACACTGTTTTGACAAATTATAAACGTAACTCGTTCTTTATCTAGTCACAATACACTTTTTACTCGTTGTAAGCAACTTGAAATAGAATAATATATCTTACTCTTTTTAGATAATAAAATTCGCATATACGTAAAAGGAGTAACGTATATGATTCTATTTCAATTTTGATGTTGCTTACAACGAGAAACCAGTGTATGTACAATAAGTATCACAAGTCTGCTGCACAATACGTAATGTTTTGTAGAGCAAATCGTACCGCTATTTCATTATACGTTACGACGTAACATATTTGAAATTAAAACTTGATAGTATATTTTTCTACTCCTGTTGAAGAATACACTCATTATATATCCGTTAATTATTGAGAAAGTTATGCATTATTGAAAGGTGTGAATGAATGATCATTACTCAATAGCTTTCGACCAATGAAATCACCGTATTAACCATTATTCAATGAGTTGCAGTTGTTTTATGAACAAAATCTATTATTAAGTTTTAATTTTATATGTTGCGTAGTAAAGTACAGCTGAACCTTTTCTTATGTGGTGGATAGGACCGCATAAAAAAAATTGCACCAAAAAAATATATTTAAAGATCTCATAAATAGGTACAAAAAGTTTTGGCCTAGATTGTAAAAAAAACTTTTTTTTATGTGGTGGATCTGGACCGTATAAAAAAAGTTCCATCGAAAATACATAACTCAAAACGCTCAACCCTCATGATTTCCGTAGAAGTTGCTTTTCTAAACAAGATAAAGCATTACACGTGGGAATATTTTATTTCATTCTTGTAATATTATGATAATTGTGCAAATACATCTAATTAAAATTCACATAGTGTTTGAAAAATTGTCAAACTGGATCGGCTGGGACTCGAACCCGGATCTCTTGGTTGTCCCAGCCGAACCAGTTTGATGATTTTTCAATCACTATGTGAATTTTAATTAACATAATGAACTGGTCATACACGCCAAAGTAAATCGATTGTTTCAAGTATCAGCTAAAGCTGGACATTAAGTGAACATATGAATATTGGTGTATGTATAAATATGAACAAAAGTTCACCATACATTAATAATGTTTCACAGGTACTCGATAACATTAGATATTAAAGAAAAAGCAAATACATCTGTAAAAAAACTAAATGATGCAATAACTTATATTCTTATGCAATATACTGATTAAATGCTTAAAAACCATTAAAAAGTATTTTTATCAAAGACAGTTATTATAGTTAATGTTTAAGTTTCTTACTTTCTCTTGATTTTAATTCACATTATGCATTTTAATGACCATTTTTTAAAACCACATAAAAAAAAAATCTCACAAAAAAGGACCGCATAAAAAAAGGTTTAGCTGTGTACAGTCGAACTCATGTATTTTCAACCTGTCGGGACTAATCCGCTCATGTATTTTCAACTTCTCCTTCATCCTCTCTCCGTGGCAATGATAGAACCACCTGACAGACATAGAACCAATCACAAAAAGCCCGCGCAAATCTTGACATAGTAGTCACGTGTACTTCCCACATGAATAACCTTAAAATGACAAAATGTCAAGTAACATATAATAAACAAAAAAGTGAAACATGAAAAAACTGTAATAAACTTGTAACAAAATTATTTTTTAAACACTTGCGAATGAAATAAAACTATAAATTATAGGATAAAGCCACTAGTGGTTGATAGGTTAATCTGACAGTTATTTTCTGTATTAAAGTACTGCATGTGAGGTGGGGACAAAAAATTTGAAAATACGTGAGTAAAATTAGTTGAAAATAGATGATGTTGAAAATACATGAGTTGAAAATACATGAGTCCGACTGTAAGTAAACAGTTATTGATTGAATAATATACTATTTTTTTTTTTTAGAGGTTTACAAAAAAATTGAAATAATTTTTTTAAACTTATAATTTATTTAAATAAATAGTTATAAATATTTGTTAAACTGGCCTATTAAAATAAAATATATTTGTCTCAATTTTCAAAATATTTTACAGATATTTACATATTGGTCACGCTAAAGCGGCGTTGTTGAATCAGTATTATCAGCAAGCGTTCCAAGGAAAGTTAATTATGCGGTTCGATGATACAAATCCGGCAAAAGAGAATGTACATTTTGAAAA
Source organism: Brachynemurus nebulosus (assembly GCA_035578155.1). Lineage (NCBI taxonomy): Eukaryota > Metazoa > Arthropoda > Insecta > Neuroptera > Myrmeleontidae > Brachynemurus > Brachynemurus nebulosus. Next base: position 164,979,777 of record JAPWDM010000001.1, read on the forward strand.
AGTAATATTGGAAGATGTTGCTATGCTTGAAATTAAGCCCGATCTATTCACGTACACCTCCGATTATTTTGATCTTATGCTTCAATATTGTGAAAAATTGTTGAAGGAGGGAAAAGCTTATGTTGATGATACGGAACCGGAAATAATGAAACAAGAAAGAGAACAGCGAAAAGAATCTGTAAATAGAAATAATAGTGAGTTGACATTCTTTTGAAAATAAAACTGTATCTAAAGTAGGTAGTAGAGTTGTATCAATGGTAAGGTATTTTATCACGAAATTTTGGGATTCCGACTGATTTTTAATGAATATCGGGATCAGTATTGGTAAATAAATACGTACAAAACTATAAAACTTCTTTACTCCTAAAAAATCAAATTACGCAAAATGGCGTCCTTTTCTAGATATACAAAGCAATCAAAACAGCAAAAATAAAAAAGAAATTAAAATTTCTAAGAATATCTTGACTAGAATATCCCTTGAAGGATTCAAAATAAATTGTTTATTAATTATTTGTGGGTCTTTAAGGAAGAAAATTATTATGTGTAATCTAGCCCACAGTCCAGTTTAATATAATTATTTAGTCTGTATCAAAATTAAGTGACTCAGATATCTAATTTTTTTGGTCAACATAATTATTAAAAAAATTATTTTAGCTAAAATTATCGGAAACTATCGAAAGTATATTACACAAATCTAGTTTTCAATAATATGTTAAATAATTAGAATTAGTGTACATAAAGAAAGAAAGAACTAAATCGATAGTTAATTTCTTATCGACTAAATAGAACAATTTTTAAGTTAAGTTAGCTATTTATTACGAGTATAATAACGGAAAAATATAATCGGTGCCTACTGTTGGCATTTAAGTAAATAAACAATGATATTTTCTTATGTTCCTTTTTTTCCCACGATCAAGTACTTTGTTGTCACTATTACCAACAAAAAGATAATGCGCACGCTTCTGGGAGTGAAATTAGAAGCTATATCAGGTAAGAGATGTATGTATACGTCTAATGGGGTATTTGACAGTATCCAAGAAAAACAATAAAAACAAATTTTAATGAAAATTTATAATAAAAGAGAGCAATTTATTATGTTAATTCATCCTAATTATAATTATTTAATTTTAAAAAAATTAATTAAAAAAGTAATTTTTCAGCTAAAAATGACGTCAGTAGAAACGAGCTGTGACGTTACATTCTCTTATACCTAAACACTGTCGCCACTAGGGTCGCTATTTAAATTCTGGTTAGCAAACATAACTATGAAAATTAATTTGAATTTAATTAATTTTTAAAAAAATCAACAAATTTTTTTCCTAGTTATAAGAAAAATAAACAGTTTTTTTTCTTAGTTACATGACACCTGTTGCTACCTAGAGAATGTGACGTAATTGAAGCTAATGAACATTTTCGCGCAAATTTTGAGAACAAATATTAAATTTATTTATCAAACGATTTTTGGCATTATTTTGAAAAATTAAAATTATATACATGCATAATACATAGATATGCGTATTTTAAAATAATTTCCCAAAATTAGTCAAATTTCCCATTGATGAAATAAATATGTATTATAAAAATTATGTGTGCGTCACTACATTTCTAACCCCTAATTAGACGTTTACGTAAATATTTGATCCGATACAGTTTTTAATTTTACCAGCAGAAGCGCGAGTAAATAATCTTTGCATCGCCAATATTAGTAGTGAATATGAATACCATCAACCATATCAATGTCCAAACCATAGCGTGTTAAATGGATTTTTTCTGTGTATTTTTAAAAATGGAAACTTTGTAGGTGTCGAAAAAAACATGAAAATGTGGAAAGAAATGCTAGAAGGTACAGAGCTTGGACAAAAGTATTGTGTTCGTGCAAAGATTGATATGTCATCAGCAAATGGTTGCATGCGAGATCCTACCATATACAGATGCAAGAACGAGCCACACCCGCGTACGGGAACAAAATATAAGTTAGTATCCAGTTTTTTTCGAAAATATATTTTTAAATGTAGAATAAAATTAATAATTGCTATATTTTTCCGATAGAGTTTATCCAACATACGACTTTGCTTGTCCAATTGTTGACGCAATTGAAGGTGTCACGCACACATTACGTACTATGGAATATCATGATCGTGATGAACAGTTTTATTGGTTCATTGAAGCGCTAGGACTTCGGCGGCCGTACATTTGGGAATATTCACGCCTTTCAATGACAAACACGGTGCTGTCCAAACGTAAATTAACGTGGTTTGTTCAGGAGGGTCTTGTAGACGGATGGTATGGTTCAAATATTATTTAATTAATTCACTTAATACAGTCAAGTCTCCTGTAGCGCGGTTAATTTGTATTGCGTTATAGGAGACTCAAAATTAACTCTTTTAAACAAACCGTATGGAAAATTTTTTTTTCTTAAAATGTCGGACGTTTTACTGCTAAGTGATAAGTACAATAGATAAGGCTACAAAAAAAGAAAAAGAAAAAATCAAAGATTCCACCATTAAAAAAGTGAATCCTAGGAATTTATAAAAAATAAATTATACTACATTATGTTGATAAAATTGAACATTATTTAGAATTATACCGTATTGTCACAGATGGCGGCACCTGTACCAGTGAATATGGACATATGACAGCATTTTGAGCCGCCATATTGCAGGACGAGTTAACTCGTCTTAATCATTTAAAGGGTTAATTGATATCAGTAATTTGTTCTATGGAAATCGCGTTGCGAAAATCACAAAAATAAGAGAAACAAAAAAATTTATACTCTGTTATATGGAGATTGAGAATTAATACAAATTAAGTGAAAATTGGACATAAATCAGCCCTATATAAAAACTACATTGTTAAAAAATCAAGTTGTGTTTGATACGGTTTTAATTAACCGAACTTTATAATACAAATCACAGAAGAGTAGAAGCAAACTAAAATAAAAAAAGTGTAGATGATGAAGTGATTCAGTCATGCGCACCAGTTGTAGCGGTACAGACATCGCGAACATTGATTGTTGGTCATTGTTTATCAACCACTTGCAACAATGTAATAAATGCATACGTACGCCTCGAATACACACATATTACACCAGGCACACTCCACTCGCCACAGATTGAGTGTGACGTATGACACACACAAACGTAGACCTCGTGTACATAGATGCGAGATGTATGTAGTAACATGTTGTTCGTTTGGAGTGGGAGAGAAATTTTCGTCATCTTTCTGCCACAGTGATCTCTATGCTATAGAGATACGGCGTGTTCGTTGCTGAGTTTTTCTGCTCAAAGTGAGCTGTTAGCGCATGCGCAAGAACATTTTTATGAAGTACGAAATACTTGTGTATTCCATAAAAAAAGTTCTTGCGCATGCGCTAACAGCTCACTTTGAGCAGAAAAACTCAATAACGAACACGCCGATAGTTAGTTTCACCATTTGATAGAAATAGTAACGAATACGTAGAGTTTGACATATTTAAATTTTGTAAATATCGTTATTTTCTATATCGATAATTTTTGATAACGAAAACTACATTTTAATAGTCCCAATACGTTTGGAATATTCACAACTCGTTTCGTTCAACTCTTCAAAAATTTTGTTATTTTTTCGCCACGACACACCGTTTAGGAGATATTTATGATTAAAGTTTTCGGTAACGAAAATTAACAGAATTTAACAGACTAACAGAACCTAAATTAACCAGTTGTAACCAATTTATAAGTAATTCGGTATCGATAATTTTCGATAACGAAAAATAAGTTTTAACAGTCGCAATACGTTTGAAATACCCATAATTTGCTTTGCTAATACCGCGTTGTAGGAGACTTGATTGTAATTATAGGGTGGCGATCGACCTGGAAAACCTAGCAAAGTCAGGGAATTTCAGTCGTAGTCAGGGATTTTTTTCAGTTTTCGCCCCGACGAGAGCGTCGGCTAATAGTTTTTCTAAAAAGTTTTTTGACGACCTTTTTTCCTTTTTTTTTGCTCGTCAGTGGCAAAAAATACAACTGAAGAGCAAAAAAAAAGTCGTCAAAAAATTTATTTTTAGAAATAATTAACATTTAAACAATATTTTTTTCGGAGTAGGGAGGGAGAAGTCAGGGAATTTTGAAATTGGTTTTCAATCGCCACCCTGAATTATTTATATTTTGTTAATTAGGGATGATCCACGTATGCCAACTGTGCGTGGTGTTCTTCGCAGAGGTATGACTGTGGAGGGCTTAAAACAATTTATAATTGCACAAGGATCTAGTAGGTCTGTGGTATTCATGGAATGGGATAAAATTTGGGCGATTAATAAGAAGGTAATGTCTGTTTTGTGGGTGATAAACTTTTTTTTTTTAGAGTTTTTCATATCGTAGGTTATTGATCCAATTGCACCTCGTTACACTGCTGTAGAATCTGAAAATCCTGTTCCGGTCATAGTTAATAATGCTAAACTAGAAAGTGTTACAGTTCCTAAACATCCAAAGAATCCAGAAGTTGGGACAAAAGTTATCTGGACAGGTCCAAGGATTTTGATTGATTACGAAGATGCTGCCGCATTAAAAGAAGGCGAAAATGCCACGTTTATAAATTGGGGGAATTTGATGATTAAAAAAATAAACAGGTAATATTTTAGTTTGAGGTGGTTCGCGTTAATGATTAAGAAACCGCTAAATTCCGAAAAATGTCTTATCAGTAATTGTTGCAGAGTAAAATTGGTTGACTGTGAATTTTCTTTTTTTCAAAATTTCTTTTTTTTCCTTTAGTTTTTTTCCTTTAATTAGAAATTACACTGAGAAAGCTCATTTTATAAACAAAAAATAATTTTGTAATAAAAAATAGACGTCGAATTTCGATACATTTTTCAGTTTTTTAAAATTAAATTACTAAAATACTATTTAGTATAATTTTTTGTAAATAATAAATTTTTATAAATAAGTAATTTTTTATCATCTAATGTTTAACAATAGTTATTTTCGATACGTATGCGTAAAGAGAGGTATTCCAGTAGGCTTAAATTGGGGCACGAGACTAAGGGACTGACGCATACACACGAGATCGAGTGCGCTGTGTGCGCTTACCCCACAGCCGTCAGGCGAGTGGGGGTAAGCGCACGAGATCTCGTTGTGTATGCGTCAGTCCCTTTAGCGAGTGCCCCAGTTTAAGCCTATTGGATACCTCACTTTGCGCATACGTATCGAACATAATTTTTTATAACGACTGCTTCTAAAGTTTAATAGAGAGAAAAAAATTAATTATTTTTAAGCAATTTTAGAAAACAGTAGGGTTAATTTTATTTTATAACTAGACGTATACCCGATGGAATTTCCCATCGGCAACATCTTTTGATTAGGTATTCACTATTCACTTTCAATGTTTTTCAAAAGCCTAAATACCAATTTTCAAGTTTCTAATTTCAAAAATGACGAACTTCCCATATGAACTTTCATAAATTTCCAGAAACGTTTATACAACTGACTTTTATTTGTAAATAGAAGCCTAAACTACAATTTTCATATCTCCTGTGTTACATTTCGTGCTTCTAAAGCCGACAGTTTAAGCTGTGCGTTATCTGTCAGTCAGTGTTAAAGATTTATTTAATAATATTTATTTTAATAGCCATAGTAACATATTTTTATATACCACTAACTTCAAAAATAACGAATTTACATACAAATTTTCATCTCCTAATAAACCCACTTAGGGGACGAATTTTCAAAAATCCTTTCTTAGTGCTCATTTACGTTACATAAGGAACTCCTATGCAAAATTTCATTCTTCTAAACCCAACGGTTTAGGCTGTGCGTTGTCTGTTAGTCAGTCAGTGTTACAAATTTATTAAGTAGATGTTATATGAAAAAAATTTTTTTATTAATTTGTAGATCGTTTTAATTTTTTTTATTAATTTGTTGATCGTTTCCATGTTTAATTTGAATACGATTATCATTGACAAAAGAATATCATTATTTTCTCGCACAGTTAGCTACTTTCACGCACGGTACTGTACTTTTGCACACAGTTACTATCGTTTGTTTTACAATGATGTGAATACTGCTCTTTACGCTCACTACACAACGCTCGAATATTGAACTTTAGAAGCGGGTGTTATAAAAAAGGTATTTATTTATTCGATTTAAATGTTGGTTTTTAGTAGGTTTTGGGAATAACCCCATTAGTTGCTTGTTAAGAAAGTAATTTTTAAAAATTTTTATCTTATAAATTTTGAATTTCATTGAATGCTCTGCTGCAGTGTTTCCCAAACTTTTTTCATCGTGGAATACTTTTTAAGTTCTAAAATTTGTACGAAATACTAATTCAAATACAGTTGACGAACAAAAAAAAAACCAATAGTGTTAGAAAAATTTAAGAGTTTACCTAACTAGTTAAGTAACTACTTTCTTAAAAAAAGAAGGAACCTAAAGATTAAAAACATACAAACATACCATTGTTCTTACTCTAAATAATTTTTTTCCGGAACACCATTTTCAAAAATTTTGGAAAATAAAATTTCCGTAACACAAGTTTGGGAAACACTGTTTGTGTTTCCCCTTATGTGCCAACCACTTTAACATTTTTTCTCCAAAATTTTAATTTTAAATTTCTGATTTAGAGAGAATAACAAAATAACATCAGTGGAAGCTGAAACAAATCTTGATAATAAAGACTTTAAGAAAACATTGAAATTAACGTGGCTCTGTGAAACGGATGAAGCTCCGTTCACTCCTTGTTACTGTGTTTATTATGATCATTTGATTAGTAAACCTCTTCTTGGTAAAGATGAAGATTTCAAACAATATGTTTCACATAATACAAGGGTATGTAAAATTATACAAGGTGGATAATTTGAGAGTAACCATTTTTGTTACGATCAAAAGACAATTAAATTAACAAATTCGATCAGTAAAATAACCTCCTGAGTTAAATAACCTTAACAATTATACATTACATAATTTGCTATTATGCACTAGATAAACAATCCTTGTTTACTCTTGCACACCACTGAATGTATAGTAGTATATGTATATTAGTTCATATTAGTGTTCCTTACACAGAACACTAGAAGAAAAGTAAACACAAAATTCTGTAACTCGTCTGGCGTCTTTTGGTGGGATCTTATACCACTGTACATTCAGTGGTGTGCAAGAGTAAACAAGGATTGTTACGTCGTATATCATCTATACATTGTTATTTCGTGCTTAGTCATTATTACCAGATCAGATACATACAGTACGTATATAACGCAAAATGACTCCACATTATTTCTTCGTAAAATAAAACTACAAATATCTGTTTCAAATGTCCGAAATAGACTGTTTTATTTTTTATTATTTTAGTTGCTAGGAAAACTAATCCAATAGTTATAATTTCAACATTTCATATTTCACACGGCAATCTTGTATGAATTTACAAAATTAAGAAATTTACATTTTCACGGCAATCTTGTGCCCGGTACATACGCCCCCAAAATTCCTGCTGAAGGGAAAAATTTTCAGGACGCAAACTAAATTGTTCCCTGAAAATGAAAAAACCCTCCAGTATAACAATGCTAAATATTTACAAGTCATTGTTACACAAACAGTATTAAAAAATTACAATACATAATAATATGTATGGGGTCACCAATTATATAATTATGGTGCGTGTGCTTGACTCCGTATTTATTGATATTTAATAAGAGAAATAATAATCCAATTGTCAGTAAAAATCATGTATTTTTTCTCTGTCATCTGTTACCAAGATTATTCTCCCAGCATACTAATATTTTTTAATTTATCATTAATTTTATGCACGGCAAACTATGTAATTATGTGCCCGTACACGTACATATGTATGTGCATACATACATACATACATACTACTGGCACCAGTAACAAATTAAACATACAAACATCACACATACGAACACAAACACTGAATATGTATAATGTTCTGTGGTGGGAGTCTTCGCTAGTATAGAGATACTAGTGTTTCCTCTGTACTCTGCGGTTCCTTAAGTATAGATGAAATTAACTAAACTAGTCTGACGTCATTAAACAAATGGATGTCTAATTTTGCTTCATTTGTTAATGACGTCAGACCAACTTTAGTTAATTTGATCTATACACTGAGCACTGAATCGAACATATTAACATATGTTTACCCCGAGTTGGTGTAGTGGCTAGCAACTCCGCTTCTTATCTGGTAGATCGTGAGTTCAAAACCAACCGGGGGAGATACGTCATCTACATTACCATACCTCATTATCTATCAATAATTCATACCTATATCAAAATCAATAGTACCTACATTACAACGGTGCATATGACCTTAGTTGTTGCGCACCTAACCAATAGAAAAAAAACATATGTTTCCTAGAGATACCACAGGCATTAAATTTTGAAGCATGACTCCATTTTAGTAAGCCCAACTTGTAACCACGGAGACTTGTTTATAAGTATTAGATAAACCATTAAATTAATGGTTTGACCGCCATTAAAGTAATCCCATCGGTCAGTTTTTTTGCTCACATCAGTCAATTTTTTTGCTTCAATTTCTTAATGTATTTGTAATACACAGTATTCTCTCTAGTCGATTCTCTCCTCAATGGATCTATAGTATCTCGACACTTATTTTTCCTTTCTTTAATTTAATGGTTTGTAACAGTGTCGGACTAGGCTACTATAAATTTTATTCTTTTGTTGAAAATATCTACATCTGTTTTGGAATATATATACATATACATATAAAATAAGATGTAGAGGGCCGTAAAACCGTTTTTTTTCTTAAACGAAAAATATTATAACAAAAGCAATAAAATTTATAGCCCCCCAGTCAGAATATTGTGGTTTTCAATTTTGTTGGAGATTAGTAAACCAGCTATATTTTTCTAATTATTATGTGCTAAATATGGCGGAACAGCTCGGTGGAAAGGATAGATGTCGAAACATTGCTAGAGGGACACTAGTTCATATATAGATAGAGACAGATAATAACTGTGATTTATAATATCTACAGTGGAATTCTTCTGGAATTGGTTGATAAGAAATATGTATAAATGGTGGTCGTAATCTATGACAGAACGCCCAACTGGCACACTATTTTGACAGCTAATACACTTTTTATGGAACTATTGACGTCATACCACGTGATGTGTGAGTTTCACTTGACATTTTATGACGTCAGTGACCGTCAAGGTATTAAAAAACTTTTGAACGTAGATTTCCATTTAATCTTAGAAACTTGGAACAAGACTAGATAAAACAAATGTTAACTCTCAAATTATTCACCGATTATTTGTGTGCCGGGTATCTCATTAATCGTTATTATCCGAACACTTCTTTCTTTTTGTAGTGGGAAGTTAAAATGTTAGGTGATCCAGAATTGAGAAATCTTAAAAAGGGTGATATAATTCAATTACAACGACGTGGTTTCTATCGCGTAGATGTGCCTTATGCACCATTTAATTCCTTTAGTTGTAAAGAACAACCTATAATTTTAATATTTATACCAGATGGATCTAGCAAAGATATTCCAGCTTCAGTAAAACAACCATCGGTACAAACTGAAAAGGCCACACCAGTAATAAATGTTTCTTCCCCGAAGGACACGAAAAAGAAATCTGTTGAAGAAATCAACAAGGCAATAACCAATCAGGGAAATATTGTCCGTAAACTAAAGGCAGATAAAGCAGCTAAAGCTGATGTAGATGCTGCTGTTAAGGTGTTGCTTTCACTAAAAGCAGAATATAAAGAACTTTCGGGAGTAGAATGGAAACCTGGTGCAACAGTTACCGAACAAAAGACATCATCGAATGCAACTTCACGTTCTAGTGACGTTGTATTACAAGAAATTGCCAGTCAAGGTGACAAAATTCGCAATTTAAAGGCGCAAAAAGCCGATAAATCAGTGATCGATCAAGAAGTGAAAACGCTTTTGGCCCTAAAAGCTGAATACAAATCAATCACTGGTAAAGATTGGACTCCAAATGCTGCAAAAGAAAACTCAACACCGGTCACAAACGCAACTTCACGTTCTAGCGATGTTGTGCTACGAGAAATTGCCAGTCAAGGTGATAAAGTTCGCAATTTGAAGGCGCAAAAAGCCGATAAATCGGTGATTGATCAAGAAGTTAAGACTCTTTTAGCATTAAAAGCTGAATATAAATCAATCACTGGCAAAGATTGGACTCCAAATGCCGCAAAAGAAAACTCACCACCTGTCGCAAATATTTCACAGAATGATATATCACTAAATACATCCGTTTCAGACAATAGTTCATTTTCTGAGAATGATTTATTAGACAAAATTACAGTACAAGGTGATAAAATACGTCAATTAAAATCACAGAAAGCTGAAAAGAGTGTTATTGATGGTGAAGTTAAAGTACTTTTAGATTTAAAGGCACAATTCAAACAGGTGACTGGTAAAGATTGGAGTCCAAATATGCGTAAAGAAACACCGACGTCCAATAATCCACAAACGTTAACTGAAAATGAGCTTGTTGAGAAAGTAAATGCGCAGGGCAATAAAGTGCGACAGTTGAAAGCAGAAAAAGCTGAGAAAAGTGTAATCGATGCCGAAGTAAAAGTTTTACTTGATTTGAAGGCAAAATATAAGCAACTCACCGGTAAAGATTTCCCTCCAGGTGGTGCTAGTGTTGCTAAACCGAATGTAGAAAATTCACAAGTAGGTATTAAAAAATAAATACGGTACCAGCTAGAAAGACGACTATATATGAAAATTTTTATTGATATTGTTGGCGCCTGTTCTTAAACTAAAAATGGCCTTATAAAGAATACGCTTAGATGTATACTGACGTAACTCAAAAAACCGATTTTTTGAAAATTAATCAAAAGCAGCTTTTTTATAAGAAATTATTAGACTCACATAATTAAAAAAAATATAGATTTAGCTTTTATCGATGCAGAATGCGGTATTTGACACTTTGTTTTAAATTGTCGGTATGCATCTAATATGTATAACATAAAAAAATTATTTTTGGGGAAAATTTATTGATAATTCGTAAAAAAATGCTTTTTGTCTAGATAACAGATTCTTAGTAATATCGTAAAACATTCGTAACATTCACACTTCAGATTTTTATATTGTTATTTTTTGATTATTTTATTATAATAAAACGATTAATAACGAAAAAAAGAAAAGAAATTCAACATTTAATGTTTTGACCAAATTTTAATATATAACCTCAAATAATGATTATACTGGTCTGTGACGTAAGCTATTTCGACTGTTGTTTCTGATTACGTCATTATTAGCGTAAATTTTGTAATTTTTAATTAAAATTTTTAAAATTTTGAATGATATAGTTTTTAAAAGAACAATATTCAGTATTATTATCAGTAAAGTAATTATTTAAAAGTTAAAATAGATCTTTTTACAACTACTGTCAAATACTCTATTATCTATTGTTTATGCTATATATCCTTATTTTTTTATGCTATATATCTCCTTAAGTAGTTAAGTTCAGTTAGTTTTTAATTAGAAATGTTTATCGGAATTCCAGTAAAAATACAGTTTTTTTTCAATTTTAAATAATTTTTTCAAATTAAACTTTCATCAGTTTTCAATAATTAGAATCTTTACTTTTGAGGCATTTTTGCATTTTAGGTCCACCTGTATACAGCAGTGTGGGGATAATTAATTCAAGAGAAAAGATGTTCGAGAACTAAATACCTTAAGTGTGTTATGTTTCTGAGAAGCTTGACATAAAAATTTTCATATGTAGTCAAGTTTTTGACGGGCACTGTATAAGGAAAATTTGTTGATTATGCATTTTTACTATTTTTTGGTTTTCAGCCAAGGAGTTCCCCTCCGAAAAATATCAACAACAGTGTATCAACGGGAACAAAAAGTGCTACCGAAGTTCATAAATCTATTCAAGAACAAGGGGATAAAGTAAGAAAACTAAAAGCTGATAAAGCTCCAAAACCGGAAATAGACGCTGCAGTTAAAATATTACTTGCGTTAAAAGATGAATTTAAAGCTCTAACAGGTTTGTTTGTATTTTCTAAAGCTTAGTTCAAACAGTCACTCTGTTCTTTTTTGATATTAGGTACCGAGTGGAAGCCAGGATGTTCTGTGCCAGATTCTTCAGCTGTAGCTCCGTCTAAAGAAAAATCAAATTCACAACAAAAAGAAACAAAAGATAAATGTGCCCCAGAGAAAAAGAGTGACAAAAAGCGGGAGGTTTGAATTTTTGTTTTGCGTTTTTGTAAACATGCATGTAAACAATATATGAATAAATATAATTGTATTTACAATGTTTGTAGATTAGTAATTGTAAATATTATTAGGCTGCCAGGTTCATAAGATTCGATCAAATTTTATATTTTTTGTTATTTCTAGTCACAAGCTAATAATATTTACATTTAGGGGTAGTTTAGTGGACTGTTTTATCATATAAATTGTAGTTACATTACATTTTTCAAATAATAAAGATTTTTGAATTTCTTGCGTTGTATGTAGATTATTTTAATAATTCCATTTAGGTAAAAGAAGATGGTGGTGGTCCGAAAAAACAAACCCGTTTAGGATTAGAAGCGAAAAAGTCCGAAAATCTATCCGACTGGTATTCCCAAGTAATCACAAAAGGTGAATTAATTGAATATTACGATGTTTCCGGCTGTTATATATATCGTCCATGGGCGTACGCAATTTGGGAGAACATTAAAAATTGGTTCGATGCTGAAATTAAGAAATTGGGCGTTCAAAATTGTTATTTCCCGATATTCGTGACGCGTGCTGTCTTGGAAAAAGAGAAGACACATATTAGTGATTTCGCGCCGGAGGTCGCTTGGGTCACAAAATCTGGGGATTCGGATATGGCTGAACCGATTGCGATACGACCCACCTCAGAGACTGTGATGTATCCAGCGTATGCTAAATGGATTCAGTCTTATCGAGATTTGCCTCTTAAGTTGAATCAATGGAATAATGTTGTGGTATGTTTGTGTCAATTTACATGAGTTGTATTTGAGTTCTTAAAAAGGAATTGTATTTAGAGATGGGAATTTAAACATCCACAACCGTTTATACGCACTAGAGAATTTTTATGGCAAGAAGGTCACACAGCTTTTGCAAGTAAAGAAGAAGCAGAAAAAGAAGTCCTCACAATGTTAGGTAATGATTACAAACTTGTTTGTATTAACACCTTGACGGTTATAACCTATAATGACAAAACGTCCAGCTGGTACACTATTTTGACAGCTAATACACTTTATATGGAATTGATGTACTACGACGTGCTGTGTGAGTTAGGGTCCGTCCACACACTCAAGTTTTACTACCGACTTACTAGCACAAACCTGGTTTGCGCAAGTAAGTCGGTGGTAAAGCTTGAGCCGTGTGGACGGACCTTTAGAAGGGTTTTACTTGACGTTTTATGACGTCAGTGACTGTTAAGGTGTTAATTTAAAAAGAAAATTCATAAAGTAAATTCAAAGAAATATATGCACATTTTTTGAATTATAATGACTTGTCAGCCCTGGTACGTCAATTCTTTTCACTATACAAATGTTTCCATTCAGTCTTTCCGGTTCTTATTCATCTGATAGGTGTTCCGAGTGTTCTTATTAATAACACATATTTTTGTTTCCGTTCACCTTAGTTTTGTTCTAAACATACCAAGTATTAATTTAGACTAGTACAAAATAGATGTAGAAAGGTATGCGTACGCGCAGATCTTGATGACGTAGATGGCGAATTACATTTATACGGTGTGTTTTTTGACAGTTGCCATTTTCATTACAGCCAAATTCGTTGATTTAATTGAAAAATTGTTCAAATAAGAGTTGTAGATATTGACGGGGGCAACCGATTGCTATAGTCAGGAGCTTTATAGCTCTTATCAATGGTTTGGCTGCAATAAAAATGGTATTTCTAAAAAAAAACTGTATAAATAGATTAATAAATAATTGTAATGTTGTCTTTTTCTAAAAATTCAAATATGTAACGTATTATGATGTAGATGGCGAACTGTGCAAAAAAAGCTTATTTTGGACTTAAATATAGCGTACCTTTCTGTATTTACTTTGGATTAGTACATAAAATATTACAAGAAATTGGTTTTGTTCTCATCAATCTGCTGGTTTTGATAAATTCCGTTTTACGGTATATATTTATGGTTGATATGAATATTATTTATTGATTTTTTTAACAATCGAAAGTTTTGACTTATTTCTATTTGCGCTGCGACGCCAAGATAATCCTCCGACAATTGCTTTTTAACGACTTCATCAGTATTTATTGTCATAAGTCTACTAATTTACACAAAACATTTTCAAATTATAAATCTTTCTCACGAACTAATCGCTCGATTAGTGAATACCGGAACAAAATCTGTTTAGTAGCTGTTGAAAAAAATTTGCACAGTCAGGCGCGGCCTAGGCCTTTGTTTTATCATCACATTAACCCTTTACAGTCCATGTTGACAAATCACAGCATTTGTAAATAGCCGCAACAACCGTAGACGCCGATCGCGATCAGTGGTCACACATGTATGCAATGTTATCGCAAGCAGGTATTGACTTACAACAAACACACTCTCTGTGTGTTGGTTTTTGTAAACACTTATAGAAGAATAAGGGTGTCTACACAATCAATGAAATAAGGAATAAGAAATAAGAAATAAGGAATAAGAAGTGTGCCATCTAGTGACGTTGAATTGAACTTTAACGTAACTGTTCATAGATATAAATATGTAGGTACTTTTGTACGTCAAAATTCGTGATTTTTTCACTTTAGTGACAAAAAAAGTCATCACGAACGTTATTTTTTCATGAATTTGGATGTACAAAAATACCTAAACATATACCTATGGGATGGGCAGTTACGTTAAAGTTCCATTCAACGTTACTAGATGGCATACTTCTTATTCCTTATTTCTTATTTATTATTCCTTATTTCATTGATTGTGTATGACCCATAACATAACACTTAAAAATATAATTTTATATTATAATTTATTTTTTATTTTTTTGTAATTGTATTGAAATGCGTATATGTAGTTGTAAGTATTGTCTGTGTATTTATATTTTTTTTTATTATTATCAGTGTGTTTGTCTGGTTATTTATTGTTTTATTAAAAATGTGTATGTTTACATAATATGTTGAATCATTTTCTGAATTTATTTATACAAAGTTTTTTGTTAATTCTTTAAAAATATTGCCGGCTCCTGGGGAAGTTAAAATGAAAGTGGGCGGACCGTAAAGTGTTAATCTGAACGTTTAATAGTATATGTATTGACTTTAGTGAGGCAGATTTCAGTTAACTATTTATAGAGGTTATTTATGTTAATCGAAGTATCTACAATGCGTATTAAATCGATATATAGTTGTTTTTTGTTCCTAAAATGAAATATAGAACTCTTTTAATTTAATATTATTTTTTTTTTTTTTTTTTTTTTGTATTTACAACACAGTTAATGTTTTTTGAGAATTGTCAATAATTCTGTTTTTGGGATTATATCAGTACACTATATGTATGTGTATGTGCGGGTCATAGTGTGTTAACCAATATTAGACCTCCTTTGTAAATGACTTCATTAATATTTTGCCGTAAATCAGAAATAATTGTCATATATACGGCCAGTAGGATTTTTCACCAGATAAACAAACTTACATATGATTTTAAAATTATTTCTAGGTTTATACGAAAAAATATACACCGACCTTTTGGCCGTACCTGTTGTTAAAGGTCGTAAGACAGAAAAAGAAAAATTTGCTGGCGGTGACTATACCACTACTGTTGAAACATTTGTATCAGCTAGTGGTCGTGCTATTCAAGGTGGCACGTCTCATCATCTAGGACAAAATTTCGCAAAAATGTTCGATATCGTTTACGAAGATCCCGAGACACAAGAAAAGAAATACGTCTACCAAAATTCATGGGGCCTTACTACTAGAACAATTGGAGTTATGATTATGGTACATTCAGATGATCAAGGTTTGGTACTTCCACCGAGAGTAGCAGCGCTTCAGGTTGTTATTGTTCCATGCGGAATAACAGTTTCACTGAGTGCTGAAGATCGTGATAAACTACTAAATGCATGTAATGAATTGGAAAAGGAGTTGTCTGAAAGAGGTGTTAGAGTGAAAGGTGATTATCGAGATAATTATTCCCCTGGATGGAAATTTAATCACTGGGAATTAAAGGTAACTGATTTTTAAATATTTTTTCGAAATGCAGTCGAATTTCTTTAAAGTAGATTACGGACACCTCTCTTAATAATAATAACTTTATTTCCATAGATACATAAAGTACATAGGATCGTCAATAAATAAATACTTAAATATAATAGTTACATAAGATGCAAGTCTAATATTGACAAACAATTTACTACATAAAAACTAAAAACATCCATGTATAAATTTTGAATTTTCAGAATATTATACAATTATTCAATCGTCACATGTTATTGTAGAGACAGAGTTCTATGAAATACTTTTTTAATTGTAGTTTAAAATTATTAAAATTTTGAATTTCTTTTAAGTTATTAGGAAGTTTATTATAATATAAAGATCCTGCAATAACTGGGCTTTTTTTGTATTGTTCTGTTCTAAAATAATCAATATTTAAATCGGAACAATGTCGGGTTTCATGTTGATGAATTGCGTCTCTCAACGTGAAGTTCTTGTAATTTCTCTTAACATACAATAATAGTTCCATGTTATAGATCGCGTAAAATGTTAGTATTTTATGATTTATAAAATATTCCTTACAAGACTGTTGATAGTTTAAGCCAAATATTATCCGTATTATTCTTTTCTGTAAGATAAATATACGTGAACATTCTGCAGAATGTCCCCATAAAGTAACACAGTATTGCATCGAGCTATATGCAAATGCGTAGTATACTGCTAATAAGGTATCGATATCATGGTTACGCTTTAACTTCTTAATATGATAGTATGTCTGACATAGTTTCTTGCATACAGCATTAATTTGTAACTGCCATCGTAAATTTTCGTCAACTATTGTTCCTAAAAATTTCATATTATCGACTTTCGTAATTTTATGTTTAAGCCTTGTCAGGTGCAATTCATCAACTTGTTTATTATTGAACAACATGTATGTAGTTTTGGTCATGTTTACTATTAGGTGATTATTTTTACACCAGTCATTAAACTGGTCAATAACTGTATTGGCCTGATGGAACAAATCTTCCACATTATGAGAAGATAATACAACAGTGGTATCATCTGCATATAATATTACTTTTCCGTTTGAAATTCGCTGAGGTAGGTCGTTAATGTAAATTGAAAACAGGACAGGTCCTAAATTAGACCCTTGAGGAACTCCGATATTTAGATATTTTACTTCTGACCGAGATTCACAGACCTCCGTAAATATTTTTCTACGATCTAGGTAGGACCGAAACCAATTGTTAGCCAAGCCTCTCACCCCAATACTGCTCAGTTTACTCAATAAAAACTCATGATTGACACTGTCAAAAGCAGATGTTAGATCAAAAAATAAAGCTAATACGTACTTCCTGGAATCAATTTGTTGTAGAATATACTGTAAGAGTTCAATACTTGCACTATTAACTGAATGATTGGGCCTAAAGCCATGTTGAGAAGAAGTTAGTATCTGCTCCTGTTCCAAAAAATCGATAAGTCTAGTGTACATAAGTTTTTCTAATATTTTAGAAAATTGAGAGATTAAAGATATTGGACGATAATTTTCAATATTTTGTCTGTCTCCTTTTTTGAAAATAGGTATTATTTTCGTTAATTTAAATTCCTCAGGAAATTTCCCTAGTTCAAAAGATTGATTAAATAGATAGCACAATAAATTTGATAAGTCATTAATTATAAATTTAATTAATTTCATAGAAATTTCGTCACTGTCAGAAGATGTTTTATTATTTAGTTGTGACACAAGAGTAATAATCTCATGAGGTGTCACTGGCTTTACAAACATAGATTTCAACCTGCCATTTTCTATTTCTATATTATCATTCAGATTTTGATAATTTTTATGTAGTTTAATATTCACGGAGGTTGCAAAAAATTCACAGAAAAGCTCTGATATTTCTGAATGTTCGTAACAGACCGAACTGTCGGGTCTACTTAAAGAAAAATCACAAATGTTACCTGTATTTCTACCCAAAGACTTATTGATTGAGTTCCACTGTTGCCTTGTACGATTTTTACTATTTGATATGGTTTGCTTTAAGAACTGAGATTTTGTATGCCTAACTTTTTCTCTAAACTGATATTTTTTATGTTTATAAAGGACTTTCAACTCACTGTTATCAGAAATTGTTGTTAGGTCGTAAAGATCTCTCAGATTTTCACCTTCAATTCTAATTTCATTTGTTAACCACATGTTGCTGTTAGTTTTGTTGATATTTATCTTAATTTTTGGAAGAGAGACGTCTCGACAGTAAGTAATAATACTAAAGAATTCCCTTATAGCCATGTCAAAATCATCCGCATTGTAAACATAACCAAAATCACAATTATTTAATGTATATAAAAATAACTTCATATTTTCATCGGATAGCAAACGACGATATATAAGATTAGTAGTGTCCTCTTGTTTTGCAGTGTCGAAATTTAGCTGAAGCAATTGCCCTTTGTCATGATCAGATAAACATGTTGATAAGTTCTTGATTAGGTAACTGTCATAATTATTGCAATTGTTAATTATCATGTAATCAATAGAGCTACCACTAGATGCCGTTGATCTAGTAGGTTCTTTAATCAAATTTATGCAATTATGTGCAACTAAGATATCATTAAGTCTACGTCGCGATGGGGAGTCAATTATATAATCCACATTAAAATCACCAGTAATAAGTAAATTGTTTTTTTCTGATTTTAGATAGGTTAGAAGTTCGTTTAATTTTTCTTCAAATACTTGAATATTTCCACTTGGAGCTCTATAAATTACAACAATAATCACTTTAAATGAATTATATTTAAACACAACCGCTGTGCATTCAAAAGAAAATTCCACATTGATATGAGATAAATCATATTCATAAACATGAGATTTATAAGTATTTTTCACGTAAATTGCTACACCACCATGAGTTTTTATACTTCGACAGAAAGCAGAACATATAAAATAATCAGGGGCGTAGCGACGGGGGTGCAAGGGGGTGTATCATGCACCGGGCGCGACTTGCAGAAGGGCGCCAAATGTGTACCAAAGAGGTACCAAATATTAACTATACGTGTTTTTGGTAGGAATGGGGGGCGCCAATAAAGTGTCGTGCCCCGGGCGCCAGTTATGTTCACTACGCCACTGAAAATAATCTTGAAGAGAGCAGCTTTGTAAAGATTCTGAACTTTGCCAATGTTCACATAAACACAATACATCGATGTCGAAATCATTTAAAATAAATTCAACTTGTTCGATTTTATTAAATATGCACTGAATATTTTAATGTAAAACTTTTAACACGACATTCGTTAATTTTTCATTATCACTGGTTTCTAAATGTTTAATTTCTGGTAAAACTTCCCAATTTCGGAAAAAAATATCTAGAAACAGTAACCCCCACTGGCCAAAATTCTTCATTGTAAAGTTGTTCTTGTAAACTAAAATCAGCACCTATTCTAAAAAATCGAACCCCTCCTGTAGTTGGACAGATTTTTTACGACAGTGGCATTCTATACTAAAACCAATGCATTCAGCAATCTCTTAAGTGGATCCTCTGTTAACCGGACGCGGACACAATATTTTTTGACGAAGATATATTATCTCCATTAACCGGACGCAAGTACGCCTAGTGCGTATTAGAGATGTCGATTTTAAATCGATTAATCGAAGCTTAAAAAATCGATTCTTTTTTCGATTTTTTTCATTTGAATCGATTCATGAATCGATTATTAAAAGTAAGAGATCGATAACCGATTTTTTCCAAAAATAACTTCGTTTTAATAGTAATTCTACAAAGAAACATGTGTTAAAATGAAACACCAAAAACTCTATTGTTAATTGTCACTTTTTACTCGTTATATCAACGAACCCCTCCTATGGCTTTATATAAGTCAGACTATTAATACAAAAGGAAGGAAGAGACCACCTATCTGTGCAAAGGACGATCCCTTTCCCACAAAAGCGACTTATTTAGAAAACATTTTTTTGTCAATTTGAAATTTTTGAATAAACTTGGTTCAATTCGTGGTATTCGTCCTACATATTCAATTGCCTTATTTTTTATAACTATAATTGAAAAGTTAACTCATTCATCGCCTTTACAAATCTAATTCAAGGCGTTTTTACACGATATTACTGATATTACCTATGCACTATCAAGTAAGTCCGTTAAACAAAAATTATCAGCTAATTTTATTAAACTTTTCAAAATTTCGATTTTTTAGATCGATCTCACAGAATCGATTTTTTTTTTTGAATCGATTTTTTTGATTTCGATTTAAATCGATCCAAAAATCGATCTTTTTTTTGAAGAATCGACATCTCTAGTGCGTATGTATACCTAAATGGGTTAGATAATATAATTGTTCATATTTTAACTTGTTAACAATGATTCTAATGTGACGATGTATTTGTAAACGTTATATTTTTGTATAAGTACCTAAATTCGTTCATAAAATTGATATGAATTAAAATACGCTGCCAACGGGATGTGACACACAGCTTCCTCGTACTCGTAAAAGACTTTAAAACAGTATTCTACCAAATATATATACCATGAAATTATATTTCCGTAGTTCGTAAAAAATTGTTGTAACTCAAAATACTTAAAGGCTAAATTATAAAATAATAGCAAAAATATTTTAGAAACTACCTCCCAAAATACTTTAAAAATTCGAGCGAAGTGGGACTAGCAGTAAATAAGATATTGAATATTGACATTTAATGGGATTTCATGGTAGCGCCGTGGATACTATTACTCCGAATGCAACGAAATTCATAGGGAACCATCTAGGAACCAAACTGCATAATTTCCGAAAATTTCATTAAAAACAATCGAATAGTTCAGAAGTTATGCCACTTGGTGCAAACTGGCGACACACAGACGGACGGACGGACACCAAACCAAAATTGTTCAGGAAGCTCTAAAACGTAAAATGTGCCTAAAAAATTTTATTTTGGAGGGAAAAAATTTTTAATTTTTCAAAAGTGATCACAATGCTTCCGCTACTTTAGTAGTCTCGGAAGCAAAATTAGTTCTGAATACTACATTATTTAATGCTATTATTTACTCTGCCATTGTTAAGCGGACACCTCTGTTAGCCGGACAAATTTTTGTGTGACACTGCTGTCCGGTTAACAGAGGTTCTACTGTATTATATTTATATTTTGATTTTCTTTTAGGGCGTCCCAATTCGTGTTGAATTAGGTCCAAAGGATTTGAAGAATAACCAGTTAGTAGCTGTTCGAAGAGACACTGGTGAAAAACGAACTATTTCTAGAAAAACTGCCGTTGAAGATTTAATAGATTTGTGTACTGACATACAAATTCACTTATTATCCAAGTATGATTTCTTTTTTTTTGGTTAGGAATAAATCAGATTAATTATTCTTTCATTTATTGTAGGGCTACAAAGGACTTAAATGATCATATAAAAATGGGTACAGACTGGCCAAATTTTGTAAAAGAACTTGATAATAAAAATATGATTTTGGCGCCATTCTGTGGTGTTTGTGAATGCGAAGATAAAATTAAAGCTGATAGTGCTCGGTAAGTTTGATAAATATGAAATTTTTGAAGAACTTTAGCTATTTGAGAACAGTTGGTTTAATAAAAATCTGGACAAGGTGTGGTTAATTTTTTTTTAAAATGGATTGTAGCAAATTAAATTATGATAACAAGTTTCGGTGATAAATTTAGTGTTAAGTTAGCCTTTAATTATCACAGAAATATTAATTAAATTATTTAAAGCTTAAGTTACACAGCTTAAAAAGAAGTGCTGAGATTTTTTGAAACTAATTGTACAGTAATTCGAGATGTACTGATTAATCGGCAACTAATCGGTGAAAAATTGATGAATAATATGCAGAGACAATTTTACAGCATTTTCAATTTATAAGGGAATGCCGGCTAGGTGTTAATAAAGTGAATAATTTACCGACTCGTTGAAGCTCTAATCATTACATCTCTAAATTTACACTGCCAAGGGGTGTGGCACATAGCTTCTCGATACGCGTATAATACAAACCAGTGAAATATATAAATAAGTAGAACCTCTCACATAGCCTGTAATGAATTTTTAACGAATTTTACGTTTGCGCATGCGTAATAGCTACCATAGCTCCAATATCATAATTATGTGGGATTGTATATGATTTAACTCCTAACTATCATAACTAGAAAATTTCGAAGCGAAATTAAACGGGTACCTTGTGAATAAGTGATATATGTAAGATATTGGTGTTTAATAGATTTCATGTTTACGCATGCGTCGATTATGATGAAATTAACAGGGAACATCTGGGAACCAATCTCATGGTGGCCACATTACTGGAAAAGTCAGGGAATTCTAAACTTTCTGGAAAAGTCACGGAATTTTACCAGAAGACTGGAAAAAAATTGATTTTTATAATTTTGTTTATTTAGGAATAAAACTTCAATCATTGAGGAGATAATCGACTAGAGAGAATGCTGTGTATTACAAATACATTAGGAAATTGAAGCAAAAAAATTGACTGATGTGAGCAAAAAAATTGACTGATGGGATTACTTTAATGGCGGTCAAACCATTAATTTAATGGTTTAATTGGTTTATCTAATATTTATAAACAAGTCTCCGTGGTTACAATTTGGGCTTACTAAAATGGAGTCATGCTTCAAAATTTAATGCCTGTGTTATCTCTAGGAAACATATGTTAATATGTTTGATTCAGTGCTCTGTGACTTCAATCAATATTTTTCACTTTTTTTGAGATTAGATTTAAAAATTGGCGCGGACTTCATTTTTTTTTACTCTTCATTTACTTTTTTTAAGAAAAAGTGTTAAAAAGTTATTAAGAAATTTTTTTTAGCTTTTTGGGGCGACATTTTTCACAGAATATTCAGGGAATTTTTTAATAAAATTTCTGGAAAAGTCAGGGAATTTGATCGTTAAAAATCTGTGGCCACCATGAATCCGCATAATTCCTTAAAATTTTATCAGAATCGGTTGGATGGTTCCAGAATTATGTGGCCCGACAGATAGAAAGCAAAAATTGCTCAGGAAGTTTATACGTAAAATACGAGTGAAAAATTTCATTTTGAGGGAAAAATTTTCATCTCAGTGATTACAATGCTTGCGCCACTTTGGCAGATTCGAAAGCAAAATTACTCATTCTTGAACAATGGATAAACTCATTGAAAGTGATTCAATTTCGAGAATACTGTATCATGTATATTTTTTTTTTTTTAGGGAAGACACCGAAACTGTAGAACCTGGTGCACCGGCTATGGGAGCAAAATCGTTATGCATACCGTTCGACCAACCGGCTACTATTAAACCAACAGATAAATGCATTCATCCGGAATGTAACCGAAAACCACAATTTTATACGTTGTTTGGTCGTAGTTATTAATGTAACACAATTTTTTATATAAAAACATTTGATAAAGTAAATTTGAAAAATAATTTTTATTTTTTATTCTGATAAATACAATTCGAGATTTTATTGAATATTTTATGATTTTTTATTTTTAATGTCAATCTTTTTATGCTCTTCTTCCACCATTTTTCTTAATTCATCCTAAAATTTTCCACAATATTAATTCTTGCTGTAATCAAGAAATATTTTTTTTTTTAAATTTACTTACCCCCCATCCTAATTTATCTGCTAATTTTTGACAGCCTTCATCACAGTCTCCAAGAAACGCAACGTCTCGAGTATTTTTTTCACTATCAAAATCTAAACCGCCACCTATATTTAGTAATTGCATTATTTTGTCTCTTTGGCCAGCTTTTTCGCGATTAATTAATAAGCGTGGACAATCCCAAGGTACTCTGTATTTAATTGAAAAAAAAAAAATTAATGTATCATTAAGAATTAAGGCTAAGCTTACAGTGGTGAAAATAAATCAGTTGATCAATTTCTGAAGTGTTTTAAACTACATTACTCTACTGCTTTGATTAAGAGAAAGAAAAATGCATAAAAAAAAATATTAAGAATTTTTTAAGTAAACAAATCATCTTAAATGTGTCCAGGGTGGAATTTTAATAACTCTTATACCTTTTGGTGAATTTCGATAAAATTTTACGATGGTACAAAAAAATTCGATTAAACAACATAGCTATGTTTTATGCTATGTTGTTTCCAACAAATTCCGTTCTAAATCATCGTAAAATTTTATAGAAATTCACCAAAAGGTATAAAAGTTATTAAAATTCCACCCTGTATACAAATATAATGATTTGTTTACTTAAAAAATGCTGTTTTTT
This sequence comes from Brachynemurus nebulosus, assembly GCA_035578155.1. NCBI lineage: Eukaryota > Metazoa > Arthropoda > Insecta > Neuroptera > Myrmeleontidae > Brachynemurus > Brachynemurus nebulosus. The sequence continues at coordinate 165,004,122 of JAPWDM010000001.1, forward strand.
CTGTAAATTTTTTTATATCCGTGTGACCAATCTATACGCATGTTTCTTTCTCTCAATCGAAGCAGTAGTGTATTTATTTGGACGAATTTTTCGTAATTGCCGAGGATGGCAATTTGGCAATATACAAGAAGTCGTCTGTACATAGTCGTTTCCACTGTGAACTTAAATTGCATTTTTGGTAAAGTATTGTATTAAAATAATTATTACCTATCGACTAATGAAGCAAATGGTTGTACGACTAAAGATGAACCAAGAATGATTAAGAGATCGCATTTTTTGAAATCGGTTGTAATACACTGATAAAATTTGTCGGGTAAATTTTCACCAAAGAAAACAATATCTGGTTTCACAACTCCACCACAACTAGTACATTTTGGAATTTTATCAGCAAATATTTCATCTGCAACAAAAAAAATTAATTTATCAAAAAGTTATATTATGTATAAATTCTGGAATTGGTTTAAGATATAAGTTTGAACATGGAATACCATTTTTCCTGAAAAATATTACAAAGTAATAGAATCAAAAATAAGGGGTTGTTTAAGAGTTTAATTTGAAAAAATGTCAAGTGCGTGACGGGCACATCTTTGATTTAGGGTTCCACAGCTTTTCTCAATTTTCGAGGATAGATTAAACAAAAATTAAATATATTTACTGCAGCCCATAAGGGATTTTACATAATAAAATGACGTAAGACGTAAGGGGTGTCACCTTTTAGTGATCTTGTATGAAACACTGCGTAGTTTCCTAACTTAACCACAAATGATAATGATTTTTCAATCAACTAATTAAAAAATCACTGTTATGTGTGGTTAAGTTAGGAAACTACAAAGTTTTATACAGGATCACTAGATGGTGACACTCTTTACGGCTTACGTCATTTTATCCTTCTCGTTCCAAACGTCAACTGTAGTGGACATAAAATAATACACAATTTTTGAATATATGAAGGTTAATATGTTATTATGAATGTCCAGAGACGGAAATAAGATATTTTTTTATAATGTTTCATGATTTGGTTGTCAGTAATAACGCCAGAAACTTTTAAATGTCTACTATAGTCGAAATCAAGTTAAAAAATAAAATATCTATTAAAAGTGTATTTGGAATGCAAAGGTTATTGTGTAAAAGGCCTAATATAAAACGATAAATGAAGTAAATTTTGATTGTAGAATTTACATTGGATTTGCATTTAATACAATTAACTGGTTTTAAGTGAAAACTATAAATAGACCACTGAACACTTGTAGCATCGGTTTTTTGAACTGCTTTACTGAGCCCTCTAGCGGGGTGTGATATGAGGTACATAATGTGCTGTTTGGCTAACTTCAAAAATGCATCACTGCTTGCATGAGGCAGAGTCAAAAGTTCAAAAACGCATCACACGCATCACAACGAAAAATCAAAAGTTCATTTTTGCATTTGATGCGTCAAAACAATGCATCAAGAAACTTGGTGAGGCGTGTCCAAGATGCATGTCATGTGTATAATGTAGAATTATAACTACTTGCCATATTATGTAGGTATTAACACCAACAGGAATAATTCCGAAAAACAAATTGTAGAAAAAGATGAATGTATTTACCTTTCATTAAAATTGTTTAAACTGTTTGAATACATCTTGCATTCAAAATAGGTATGTAATATTTTTTATTCAAATAATTTCAATATTTTCAATTTCAAGTAAGTTCAAGTTGAAATTCAAAGATAATATACCTATAAAAGGACTGTATTGCTATATTATCTATAGTCTATCATGCTATATTATCTGTCTTATCTATAGCCAAATCAGAGGCTAAATGATGCCAATATCCCGTTTAAAAACATCTAATGTGCATCAAATTTCAAGAGAGCATCAGCAGCGCATCATGTAGTATTAGACGCATCAGAAAAGTCATGATGCTGCATCGATGCGGTAAAGTTTACATTTTTGAAGTTACCCTTTATTATTTAGTAAACAGGACCATATTTATTGCAAGATACAATTTTTATACATACGTATTTTGCAGTTTTTTCTCAAAAAAATTAAATTTTATTATCAATATTGAATTTTGACAGTAATTATTTGGAAAGGCACTAAAATTTGTTACTATAGATACAACGGTTATTGCACTGATTAGAATATTACAAAGTAGCAGTTAGTCGCATTTTAAACTAGCCGTACCCGTGACGTTGTTCACGCGAAACGTTGAGTAGTTTCTTTTTCCAATTTGTAATTTCTTACAACACAAAATGCATTAAATTGACAATTGTGTATTTATAATTGTATTTTTCGGTACACAACTAGCAACATTTTCTTTGATTTCAGATTCAGAAAAATTTCCACACCGATAGTACCCAATATTCAATTTATTTACATTTTGTTACTATAGTGATGAAATTATGAAATATGTAAATTTACGTAATGTGTGTACATGCTCAAAATGGTTTTTCCATTTTCCCATGGGAATGAGACTTTTTTCGAAGTGAAACGTATCTTAAGATGTTGATCCAGATAAAAATTTATAATCACACCAAATTTCATTAAAATTCGTCCAGTAGTTTTTACGTAATGTGTGTACAATGTACATGCTCAAAATAGTTTTTCCATTTTCCCGTGGGAATGAGACATTTTCCCGAAATAAAAAGTATCTTAGATGTTGACTCAGGTAATAAGTTATCATCACACCAAATTTCATTAAAATCCGGACAGTAGTTTTTGCGTGATGCGTGAACAGACAGACAAAAATTTTAAAAATAGCTGTTTTGATATCTACATCGATAACTATTTACAGTATTAGTACAATTTTCAAAAAATATTCCATGTACAGAAACGGTCTCGTTACAGTTTTATTATATGTATAGATTATATTTTTACCAAAATAATTTGAAAAGCCACAAAAATGTATTACTATAGATACCACGGTTATTGCACTGATTAAAATATTACAAAGTAGCAGTTGCTCGTATTTTGAATGTATTTTGCGGCTTCATTTATTCATTGATACGTCCAGTCTATAGACTATACAGGGTGTTAGTGAATAAGTGCGAAAAATTTTAACAGTTGATTTCTGAAGTTCTTTTATGTAAAAAAGTCCATATAAACCCAAGTCCGAAAACGCTTAGTTTCTAAGATACAGAGTAGATGGGCTATTAGATAGCCCATACCGGTTTTGTGGTAGGAACAGTAACTGGAAATTATTTTTTATATTGAAAACGACTACATAAACGACAAACTACTAAAAGGTCATTTTTATCAACTACTTATCGGACATTTGAAAAAACATTTCCAAATTGAAAAAAAATCATTGGCGTGCCTTTTTTTCTCATCATCACATAGCTGTACCGACGCCACTGGTTTGAGTGGAAATATTCTGTTTACTTCAGAATATGGTTCTTTTATTGTCTAATAGTGTGTCCCAAATTTTGTGTCAATATCTCAAAACGGTTTTGAAATCTTTAATATTAAAAAATAAAATAAAGTAAAAAAATGTTTTTTAAGAAAAAGCTTTTATTTAAAAATGGGCTAAAAAAATGAAATAACTACTGAGTGAAGTTTGAAGCAATATGCAACATAATTTATAAAAGCTTGAGGCGTTATCATTAATTATTTCTGTTTTGGACATAAGTGTAGCTATTTTACTTTTCAGTACTTACCAAACTTAATTAAACGCCTCAAGCTTTTATAAATTATGTTGCATATTGCTTCAAACTTCACTCAGTAGTTATTTCATTTTTTTTAGCCCATTTTTAAATAAAAACCTTGGCTTAAAAAACATTTTTTTACTTTATTTTATTTTCTACTCTTTAGTCTGATTACAATTAATTTAAAAAAAAAATAAAGAAGTAATTTTTTTACCTATATTTTAATCGGTTAATTTACCCTAATCAGACATAACTATGAAAACAAAAAATTGCAATGTAAAATCAATGGACAATATTTGACAATTCGAAATCTCAAAAAGTTGCATAGGACTAAAAATCAACAATTTTGGTTTGGGGCAATTTAGGGAAAAACTAATTATACAATATTGCATTGTCATCAAGGTTAGACACGTATGCAAAATTTGAAACCTCTAGCTCAATTAAAACCTGCCTAAATTTTGATTCCAAGATTTGATCTAAACCAACATACTAACATAGCAAGTTAAATAAAAGCTTTTAAAAAAAGAAACTGAACACCCTGTATCTTGGAAACTAAGCGTTTTCGGACCTGGGTTTATATGAACTTTTTTACGTAAAAAAACCTCAGCAATCATCTATTAAAATCTTTCGCATTTATTCACTAACACCCTGTATATAATATGTTCATTGGTCTGTGGTTAAAACATTCAAAATTTAAGTGAAGTTAAAGCTGTAGGATTGATTACAATTCCAGTTTCAAAATACTGGTCATATTTTCATACCAAATTTGAATATTTAAATCGAAAAATTAGAAATTAATCTCTAATTCCTGTTAAATCACATAAAATTAGACGAGATAAAGAACCAGGAACTACCAAATCGAGACGTAAGGTCAAGTTACAAAAGCCAATCATAAATATTTCATGCCCAAACTTTGATTCCAAAATTTCTGATATTTTATACCTTTCATCCACTCTTGAGTATAAAGTTTATCACAACCTCTACAATGACCCGTATTGAATGTGCCATGAGCTTCAACTAATTTTTCACTTGGGATACCGGCAATGCGTTCTAAGGTGTCAATATTTTGCGTGTAATGACGTAATAGAAGACCTTTCTCATCTAACAATTTGATAAAGTAATGACTTAAAGTGGGTTTAAATGATCCCGGATACAAATCTTTAGCAAGAACGAAAAATGGTTTTGGATTCTGTTCAAAATAATCAATTTCGAAGACAGCGGTTGGGTGCGGTAAGTTATATTTTTGTAAATTATCGTACAATCCTGATCCAGGTGAACGAAAATCGGGTATTCCAGCGGCTAAAATCAAATAATTGTAGTAATTAGTATCTATAAGTTGTTGGAGCTAATCTGTTTCTACCTGTTGATATTCCAGCTCCGGCCATTGTTATAATATTTTTACATTTCTCCGATTTTATATGATTTACGATACCATCCAGAGATACTTCACTCAATATCTGAAACAAAAATTTAAAAAAAAAAATTAAAGAGGTCTGTCCGATGTAACATAAAACAATCGATATACATTATTTTCTTTGACGGTGTTTAAAAATGACATTTTTATTTTTACAAAGTAATACTGAAAAAGTACTATAAAAATATTTTGAACCGGTTACTTTTTGTCATATATTTGTACATACAAATTTTCCGCCTAAAAAACAGTCACACCCGATAGTACCGAGTACTAAAGGTACCGTCACACAATGATACCTTTTCTTATGTGTTGCCCTCATAGTTCAATAATTTGTACTACGTACGGTAGACATACCGTGACTATAATATACTCCGTTTTAAACGAGGCTATCCCGTTTTTAAGTTATTCCCAACTAAGACTTTCGAGATGAAAAAGTGTACTGATTTCGTAAAAAAATAAATTCGTGTTCAAAACACGTCGAACGAGTGATCACGTCGTATATTTATGTATATTTTATTTGCTTTAATATAGTTAAGTCGGCTCATAATTACATGCTAAGTATATATTTCTTTTTATATGTTTGCGCATGTGTACATTCCTCACCCGTGATGACTCCATTACATGTTTTAGGTTTGTGCTTTTTTTTTTTTAAATATAATTCTACATTTGCCCTTATTTAAAATAGGGTTAAGTATGCTTTTACAGAAAAAATAAAAGGTAAAAAATACTCAGAAAAATAAAAGGGTAAGTCAGGTACACTCTATATGTACGGGATTTAAGATTTCCGAGGCTCTAGACCAAATCTCTTGACTGACTTCCCTCCAATTAGTGATTTTCAAATAATGTACATAGTTTACAAGTAATTTCCTGTCAGGTAAGTAGTAAAAAATGTGCTTCCGCTGAAAATATTAAATAATTTCAAAACAGTTTTGTGTTGTTAATTTGCCATAGCTTTTAGATAAATTAAAATATATCCTGCTTTTATAATAATTATTCAATTTTACATTTTAAACAATTCAATTAAATTGAATACTGACCTAACTAAAAAAGGCAAGATTGCTGGCAATTCGTAAAAAACAACCACTTGTACTATTAAAAAAAAACTGGGTGGATTTCCTGGGGTGGCTTTTATTTCGAAAATACAAAATCAATAACACATGAATTTACTTCTCATTGAAGATTCAAGTTTGAGACATTAAATGATCTTCTAGACAGGGCCGTGGAGAGAAATGGCGGGCCCGGGGAATAAATCGCACTTTTTTTAAGATTTCCTCCCCAAAAATTAGTGGTGAGTAAAAAAAAGCTTAACTTTTTTCTGGGCCCTCTACCGATAGCTATGGGCCCCCTTTTCAAACACGGGCCCCAGGGATGCAACCCCGACTACCCTACCCTCTCGTCAGGTTTGCTTCTAGACCTAGTGTATTATTTATAACACCTCGGGAAAGTCATATCTATTTAAAGTCTTATTTACCTAACATATTAATTTATAAATGTAAAAAAAAAGTTAAATATTATCGAGTTTTTCCTTATCTATTCTTATTATAATACAGCTAAACCTTTTTTTATGCGATCTTTCTTTGTGCATTTTTTTTATGCGGTTTTTGAAAAAATTCCATTAAAAAGGCGTAATGTAAATCAAAAGCAAGAGAAAGTAAGAAAATTAAACATTAACTATCATAAGTAATAACTTTCTATGAAAAAAATAATTTTTAATAGTTTTTAAGCATTTAATCAGTACATTGTATAAGAATATAAGTTGTAAGAATATAAGTCATAAAAATTTGGGGGACAGGCTACCCACACTGTCAACTTCCCATTGGGTGTCCTCAAAGACTAGAGCTACTGAACATAAATAATTCTTTTTTCATTTCAGGCGACTCCTCCCCTGGGCCCCCGATAGAGGCTTTGCCCCTTGCACCATACCGGGGGCTTCGCCTTCTGTACCTAAGGGTGGGGGCTCCATCCTTATCAAACAAATGATAACATCTATTGTTCTCAAGATATGCGAGACAAAATATATTTTGGCAAAAACTAATTTTTCAAGTTTCTTATTTTTTTTTTTTTTGGAAAACGGAGAATTTTGATATGCTATCTGGTGGCCCAAAAATAAACTACTGCGGAAAGGCTATTTGTACATTTCATATAAATCAAGTGAACTTTAATCAGCTGTAATTTTTTTATGACTTGTCATTAAAAATATTTTACCTTAATTTAATCAAATTTAATACCTACATGAAAATTGTTCAAATTATGGAATTTTCATCACGAAAAAGTAAAAGTATACTGTTGTGTGTTTGAATGCAACAGTAGAAGGTCCCAAGAATGATATACAAATGTTGCTACAATCGTAATATAACAAAGAAGAATTGGTTGGTCGTTGATTAGCATGGATAAGCATTCAGAAAATGGGTAAAAAAGTTATGCCTTCAATGAGAGTTTGTCCAGTTCATTTTAAACTACAAGATTTTATTACATAAGTATAATTACAAAAATTATTTTTTACTACCTAATCATATTTTAATCTATCTACTATAGGTAGTAATATACATAAAGAAAATATCTGTCCCATCTCTCAAACTTCAATATTATACAATCAATACTAAGTTTGATTCATTAAGAGAAACTCGAGCCCTATTAAAAGAGAAAATATTTAAGAATGATTTCTTCATAAAAATGTTCAAATAAGAAATAATCGACTATTTTTCACGGTAATCTAGAAGCAATTAACAATCTAGAAGGAAAAACAAAAAAAAAGAAAGAGGAGATGAAGAAGGCAATGTATGTATTTGATGTCATGAAAGAAAAAATTGATGAAATCGAATTTACAATTGAATCGAATGTTACCAGTATCATAAAGGAATTGACTGACTTCAAAGTACATGTTTCTAGCGATTTTGTGTTCCCAAAATTTTCTACGTTTATTATATCTGATAGCGAATTAAGTATTGCAACTAGCATTTAAAACATTAAGTACTACTGAAAAATTAACAAACAAAAAGTTAGCAAATTTTTGGAATGCTGTTCCTATTTTTTTATAATAATTTATTGTTGCCAAGCAAATATGGACAATTCAAAATTGCTACTATTTCTTTAGCTACCATCTAGTGACAAATCGAAAAACTACTGCGGATAGGCTAAATATTAAGCCACGCCTCCATTCGATTTTCCATTATCTTAATAAAGTTAATTTCGTTTTTTTACCACAAAAAACAAACCGCTAATCCGAATTTGCTGAAAACTTTATCCGGTCTTCATTTTTTGATTACGCATCTAATGAAATTAGTCCGGAGTTAATACCATCATTTGTTCTCGAGATATGCGAGACGAAAAAAAATTCACGAATGAACGAACGAACTAACGAACGCACACACAGACATCACGCTAAAAACGATGGATTCGGATTCTAGTGACCTTGAAACGTGGAGATATGTCAAAATTAGCGATTCGTAAAATCGGACTCATTACAATAACTTCCTATGGGAAGTTAATAATAATAATAATAAAAATATAAGTTATTGCATCATTTAATTTTTTTACAGATGTATTTTTCAGAATTTTTATAATAAAACGAATTCTCATAAAAATAAAATGTTCTAATGTGCAAATTAATACTTTATCCTGTTTAGAAAAACAACTTTTAAGCAAATCGTGAGGTTTTAAGCGTTCTAAGTTATGTATTGTCGATGAAACTTTTTTTATACAGTTCCGATCCACCGCATAAAATATTTTTTTTACAATCTGAACCGAACAACTATTATGATTTTTATAGCATTTATGAAGTTTTTGAATATATTTGTGCGATTATTTGATGCGATCCCTATCCACCGCACAAAAGAAAGTTTAGCTGTATAACAGAAACCTGATCTATTTTCCAAATCTATCTAAACTATTTTTGTTACATTCATTAGTAGTTAAATAGTCTGATAGAAATAAAGAGTAAAATATTTTTTTCAATGTATCAAATTCATAGAATTCATATATTTTAAACCTGATATGTATGTATTAAATATTAGAATAAATAATGTAAAAATAAAAATTTTTTGAAAAATTCATACATATTAAATAATGTACGTTAACAGTAATTTAAAATTAAACGTATAGAAAAAAAAGTTGAATAGCAATGGGGAGAATTTGACTAATTTTGGGAAACTATTTTAAAATACGCATATTTATGTATTATGCATGTATATAATTTTAATTTTTAAAAATAATGCTGAAAACCGTTAGAAAAAATTAATTTAATATTTGCGTTTTCTCAAAATTTGCGCGAAAACGTTCATTAGCTTCAATTACGTCACATTCTCTAGATAGCAACAGGTGTCATGTAACTAAGAATGAAACTGTTTATTTTTCTTATAACTAGGAAAAAAAATTGTTGATTTTAAAAAAAAGTTAATTAAATTCAAATTAATTTCGATAGTTATGTTTGTTAACCAGAATTTATGTAGCGACCCTAGTGGCGAGTGTTGAAATATAAGAGAAAGCAACGTCACAGCCTATTTCTGCTGACGTAATTTATAGCTGAAAAATATTAATTTTTTTAAAATTAAATAATGATAGTTAGGATGAATTAACATAATAAATTGCTGTCTCTTATTATCAATTTTCATTAAAATTTGTTTTTATTGTTTTTCTTTGATACTGTCAAATACCCCATTGTTATTGTGCGCTGAACATGGCGGAATAGCTCGGTGGAAAGCGTAGGTATCGAGACCAAAAAGATTTTATACTTAGAACTGAAAAATTAACTAAAATGATGAAAGGTTTTAAAAAGAGAAAAAAATTATGAAATCTTAGCCATTTTTGCTAAATAATTCCCGCGGGCTCGGTATACACAATAGTGATGTGGAATGATTAATTGACTAATTTTCTTTAAATTTAGTCGGTTCAGTCGACTATTTTACCCTCGACTAAATGACTAAAATATTGATTTTTTTCAAATGATTAAAAATGACTAATTTAATTATTTTTTTGTATTATTTAAAAGATTTCAGAAAAATAAGAAATTGTCAATTTGAATGATTTTTCATTTTTCTGTCATTAATACAACGTATTATGTCATATCTTTCTTTTTCTTAAAGAAGAATGTTAAAAATCAATAATCAAATTAAAGAGTTACATAGGTTACACTATTCATAAAGTCAACTAAAAATGTAATCGATTAATCGACTATTGTATACTCAATATTTTCTACTGCCTGCCATGACTAATGTTGCCTGCCAAACAACTTTAATCGATTAATCGCCTAACTGCTTTTCGGCTCAACATCTTTAATACAGTCGACTCTCGTTAATTCGAAACTCGAGGGACTCTAAAAATATTACGAATTATAGAGAGGTTCGAATTATCGCAGGTAACAATTACTACAACTACTTACGTTTAAAATATAGGTGGCTGTCGTGGCTAGAGTCTGGTAATGTGAATAAAGGATGATGCCAATGGTCCTATGACAATAATGGTTATAGGAATAATTCCGAAAAACTAAATGTTGAAAAAGATGAATTTATTTACCTCTCATTAAAATTGTTTAAACTATCTGAATACATCTTGCACTTAAAATATGTAATATTTTTTATTCAAATAATTTCAATTTTTTCAATTTTCAATTTCAAGTAAGTTCAAGTTGAAATTCAAAGATAATATATACAAGGACTGTATTGCTGTATTATCTATAGTCTAATCATGCTATATTATCTATAGTCAAATCCAGGTTAAATGATGCCAATATCCCGTTCAAAAACATCTAATGTACATCAAATTTCAAGAGATCATCAGTATCGCATCATGTAGTATTAGACGCATCAGAAAGGTCATGATGCATCGATGCGGTAAAGTTTACATTTTTGAAGTTACCCTTTTTTACCCCAACCTGCGCGGTGTCTTTTTTTAGTTTTTTCTTTTTTTACCCCGCCCTACCCTATTCAAAAATGAATGTATGGGAGTGCAACAAAAAACAATTTCATTTATCTATAAAAGGAAACTGTTTCTCGATTTTCTATCTATATGTATACTTCGGACAACAAAGGGTTAAAATATACAGATAATAGTTTATGATCTTGTAAATTTATTTTTACAAAAGTATCCTTTATTTTACAAAACTCATTAAGAAAATTTTTAGACTACCTAATCTCAATACTCAAATTTCTGAAAACGCTAAATTATCCAGAAAAATATTAAATATGTAATGTCATTTTCCTATTATTATCAAATTTAATAAATCAACATAACCTAAAAAGTTTACAAAATAAAAACAAAAGCTAACCAATAGCTGCTCTGAAAAGTGATTTCGTTTCATAGCAACTGAAACACAACAAAAATGTTTTTAATTTCTTACCAAAGATTTCAGTAAATTTTTCCATTTGTCAAAACTAAAATATCTCATTTTTTTATTAATTTTAAAACACTTCACTTAATTTACTTTAACTACGTGAATTAGTATTTATCATTCAAAATCAAATATAGCATAGTATAAATAACACAACACTTTTTTACCAACTGTTTAAAAATACTTGGATAGTGGATGCATAACCTTTATTGATTTAATTGGACTTAAAAATGCATGAAAAATTACCTTTACTGACCGACCATCAGTATCCTCTTCTTCATCGTCGTCCAGAAATCCTAATTTTCTAGCGAGATATTTTCTAATCTGTTCCACAGAGCTTTCAAGTGACGATACACCGGATATACTCATTACGCCTTCCGTATTTTTCGTACAGCTAGCACTTTCAGCACCTTCATCCGATGAAGTTTTATCAGTTGACGTTTCCGGATTTTCTGAAGTTTCTTCCGTTTTCGTTTCAGTTTCTTATATCATTTTAACGAAAAAAGTATGAATGATAATATGTAAAGCAGTATTTTTAAAATATATTAAAACGGTAACGAAAAAACACAAAAATTTATTTTTAGTTCCAACGCCAACTTTGTTTTAAGACTTACCGGTTTCATGTTTCTCTTCTTTCGAAGAAGATGCAGATACTTGCTTTTCCATTTTCTAATTTTTTTTTTAAGTGCTCTCTGCACACAAAACAATGTTAAAGTTATTTGTAAACCACTTTTTAATGACAGCGATGACAGCTTTTTATGTTTTCATTATCGTTAGAGGACGCGTGCGCATATTAGCCCTCAATTGTGACAAAATTTATCAAAAGCACATGGACCACATGGAACGCGTCGAACGCGTCTATAACACCTATTAGTTATAAAACTACATTGTTGCAGTGAAGATGTAAAAGTTTACTTGTAGATGTCGCTTATATTACGATAACTTTAAAGTTTATTTTTTAAAATTTTTAAAAGAGTTTTCGTGAATTTATTAACTTTAAAGAAAAGTAAGTCAAATTTGATGTTTTTTAAAGAAAAAAAAAAAAAAATGAACTATTTATAAAAACTAGTTTTAGGAATCAATTATGCTGATTTCCTTGATATTTATGTTTTAAAGCTCCGTTTTTTTGATTCGTGATTTATATGACTGGTTTAATTTTGGAAGTAATTACTTTAGATTTTCTTTATATATACACATTTATAAAATTATTTTGAGTTATTTCAATTTATATACATGTTTTATGTTAATAAATTCAATATTCGAAGATACTTGACTCTGAATAAAAATGTTAATAATTATTTGGTAAATTTGTCAGCTAATAAGTATTCAGTATCTTACGTACTTTTATTTTTTTATATATATTTTTTTTTTTATTTCAAAAGTATTAAAATTTGCGAAATTTACTACATTAGGTGCTATAAATAAAATTAGTAAACTGATTTTTTGTTGTTGTTTTACATATTATTTCTTATGGTTTTCAATTAAATCAACTACATTAATTAATAATTATTTTCATTTCCAAAATCAATAGAGTTTTGTACATTTTTTTCCAATAATTTTAGTACTGATATTCTCTAACTCAAGTGAAATTTTAATTTGGTTTTTATTCAGTCACATGCCGACGCGACGGAGAGTACGAAGTTATTATGCCGATTTTTTTTAAGTAAAATTATAAGAGTGTTAATAATAAAATTGTTAATTGTAGAAAATATAAACAATTTGGTATTAATAAATTAAAGCAAAAAAATGTTTTTTTTTTTTTTTTTTTTTTTAAAAGAGCTTTTATTTAAAAATGGACTAAAAAAATGAAATAACTTTTGAGTGAAGTTTGAAGCAATATACACCATAATTTATAAAAGCGATATCATTAATTAATTCTGTTTTAGATATACTTAGTTAAGTGTAGCTATTTTATTTTTCAGTAGTTACCAAACTTAACCCTAGAATCATACGTTGGTCTACGAGTCAAGTTAATCATACATCGGCGTCGTTTCGACGAATGGACTTTTTACGGGGAGTTTTAGAGTTTATTTGCAAAAAACATTTTTTTTACATAACAATACTACAAAAGCGAACAAAATATTTAAAAAAATTGGATTTGGAAAAATTTCTTAATGTAAATATTTATTAATTTTTTTAATCTTTTTATCAAAGCATATTTTCATTATAAAAATTAAAAAATATATAAATACATCAATTGTAATAATTAATTTATGAACTATTATGAATCAGTGGACATGTGTGACTTTACAGAATGTGAAATTTCTGTCATAAATATTCCTATAGATATGTAGTTATTTCCCCATTAGGCACATTTGTAAATTTTCTAAAATTTGTTAGTAATTTTTCGAATAAGATCTCAAAAAATAATAAAAATTAAAATATTTTCCACAAAATAAATTGTTAATCTTTTATTAAGTCATTCGAAACACATTCTTTAGTTTTCGATTCAATATATTCAAACTTCAGTATTATGTCGTCTCTATAAGTCAAACAGCTGTAATCATCTTCCACATTATCATAATCATTGAATAAATTAATTATAACATCCATATCTTTAATAGATTTTAGAAAAATTAGGAAAACTTTTATATGTGGAGTACAAAATCTTTAAAAAAAAATATAGGTTAATCATACATCGTCGTCCTTTTGACGCACACTATTTTAGTGTTAAAAAAACGACAATAGCTATAAATAAAATTTATATGTGTTATGTGTTATAATAACAAATAAATTAGATAACAGAAGTTTCACAACGAGCAGGTACCGACAAGTCACATTATTGGAGCAGGTAGAGAAGTTCGTTCGTCGTTTTGACGAGTATGTATGATTCTAGGGTTAATTAAACGCCTCAAGCTTTTATAAATTATGTTGCATATTGCTTCAAACTTCACTCAAAAGTTATTTTTTTTTTTTTATTTATAAATAAAAGCTTTTTTTAAAAAACATTTTTTTACTTTAATTTATTTTCTACTTTTTAGTCGATCACAATTAATTTAAAAAAAATTAAAGAAGTAATTTTTTTTCTTACTAATCAAACATAACTATGGAAACAAAAAATTGCAATGTAAAATCAATGGACAATATTTGACAATTCGAAATGTCAAAAAGTTGCACAGGACTAAAAATCAAAAATTTTGGTTTGGGACGATTTAGGGCAAAACTAATTATACAATATTGCATTGCCATCAAGGTTAGACAGCTCAATTAGAACCTGTCTAAATTTTGATTTCAAGATTTGATCTAAACCAACATATGGTCCATTTCAGTTAAATTTAACCATGCTTCATCGCTTATGAATTTAAATAATTTCCGTTTTTTTGGCTTTATCTCTTTCATTATTGCACTTACGTAAATTTTAAAATTGGAGTTTGTTTTTAGAAAAAAATAGAAGATTGATTTTTTTTTAAATATTAGAATTATTTAATTTTTTAACTTTACCTTATGATCAATTGTATTTGAAATAGGGTATACCAACATAAATAAAAGCTTTTAATAACAAATAAAAAATTAGTTAAGTTTGAATATAAATCGTACGTCGAAGGATCCGTAAAATCTACTATCTATCTATGTACTATATACGCTATATACTATACTATATAGATCTATGTTCAGGACGACGATAGAAAGTTAATTGTTAATTGATTTGAGGGGCCATGATGCTGGCACACCCTCTAAAAAGATAAACATTGAAAAAATTTTGTCTAATAGGTCACAAATTGGTCATAATTGGTCACTTAGTCCCAATAATTGGTCAGCAATAGAAAATTTTTAAATGAATTTTGAAAAATTTGTAAATATTTCAAGGTCACTCAAAAATTTTGGCACACCATCTAAAGAAAAAAATTAAAATAGTAAGGGCAATCGTTAGGATTTTAAACCCTGATAATTGGTCAGTTAAAATAAAAAATTGGTCAGGTCCTCAGGATTTTAAAAAAATTAAAAAAGGCTTTTTCATACTGTGACGCATGCGCGAAATCTCTACTGGTGAATCTAGCTGTCAGTAAATCTAGTCGATACGTTGAATTTTTCAATAGGATAGAGCCACCAGTATTCGACCAGCCTATTAGCCTATATTAGCATTATTTTTGTATACTGAAGCATTTATTAAAAAAAAAATTGATTTTAAATCAAAATTGCAATTAAAGTATCATTTTTTTCTATGTAAATTACGTATTTGTTTCTTTTCATTAAAATTTTCAATAAAATTGAAAATAATCAACAAACATTGATTATATATTTATTGTTTTTATTTCAACTTTATTTTTTGGTTTTTTGGTAATTAATTTAATTTTTCATTTAATTATCAATTGTTTTATTATACAGATTCTTAAGTATACCCCATTTCAAATACAATTGATCATGAGTCATCGTTAAAAAATTAAATAATTCTTATATTTGAAACAAATTATGTAATTTTCTATTCTTTTCTAAAAACAAACTGTAAATTTAAAATTTACGTAAATGCGATATTGAAAGAGATAAAGTCAAGAAAGCGGAAATTATTTGAATTCGAAGTGATGAAGCATGGTTAAATTTTAGTGAAATGAATCATACTATAAGATCTTTAATTAAGGAATATTGGAATATTTGTCCACACAAATTTGCCCTACTATATTTCTTAGAAAATAAACGTTATTTCCTTATAACCCATTGTTAGGGCTACGCGATCTTAGCACCCCAAATGTGAGATTTCGAATAACCAGTTACATCATTCAAAAGGTCAGAAATTGGTCATAAAAGGTCAACTGGTTTCATTAATTAGTCAGCGATAGAAAATTTTTTACTAAGGTTTAAAGTTCTTTCAAGGTCAATCAAAAAATTTTAGCACCTCATATGTGAAATTTCGGATAACCAATTAGATCATTTAAAAGGTCAGAAATTGGTCATAAAAGGTCAACTGGTTTGATTAATTGGACAGCGAAAGAAAATTCTTTCTTCATTTAATAATTTAATTCTTCATTAAAATGCCTTAATATATAAAAATAATGTTAATATAGGCTGGTCGAATACTGGTGGCTTTACCCTATTGAAAAATTCAACGTATCGACTACATTTACTGACAGTTCGATTTACCAGTAGAGATTTTGCGCATGTGCCACAGAATGAAAAAGCCTTTTTAATTTTTTTTTAAATTCTGGAGACTTGACCAATTTTTTATTTTAACTGACCAATTATCAGGGTTTAAAATCCTATCGATTGCTCTTATTATTTTCGTTTTTTTCTTTAGATGGTGTGCCAAAATTTTTGAGTGACCTTGAAATTTTTACAAATTTTTCAAAATTCATTTAAAAATTTTCTATTGCTGACCAATTAGTGAGACTAAGTGACCAATTATGACCAATTTGTGACCTATTAGACAAAATTTTTTCCATGTTCAACTTTTTAGATGGTGTGCCAGCATCATGGAGCCTTGATTTGAGTGTTATTTTATGGTAACACTCAAATCACTGATAATATTCTATATTTTGAAATATGTAATGAACTAAATATATTTTTCAAAGTACCATTTTATTTCTTAAACCAGGGCCGTGCACATCTCTTAAAAATTCTTCCCCCAAAAATAAGTGACGAACAAAAAAAAAAAGTTTTTGCTGTTACCCGGATTCCTATCGACTGCTACTTTCTTGGGACCCCTTTTCCAGCCTGGCCTCCGGGGCTACATCTCCGGCTACCCACCCTCTCTTCGGGCTTGTCCTAAGCAAATGTGACAACTGTTTCGAACATTAGTTGTTTATTTTTAGACAAATGTTATATAAAAAGAAAGCTTGATTGGTTGGTCAGTAATTATGTTAATGTTATGTTAAACGGATATTTTTGTGAATTCTTTAGAAAATAAGTTCTATAGAAATGAAAAAAGAAGAAAGAAATAATTGATAAGTCTACATGTAGAAAATATAACAATTTCTGCACATTAATAAGCATAGGTTACTTTTGATATATTTCATATTTGTTAGTGTATCTATCGAAATAATAGATTCAAAATATTCAAAGATGTTAACAAAAATTTTAAAATAATTTGCTAACTATAAAATATCGAGCCATTACTGTCGACTTATCGTAATCGACAAATATCAAATTTTACAGTTTTTTTTTTTTTTTTTTTTTTTTTTTTTTTTTTTTTTTAAATATGTTTACATAGAAATGTGCTATTAAATTGAAACTCTCTGTAATTAATGGATTTTGGAGGGAAACGTTAACAGTGCTTGGTTCGTTACAATTTAAAATGTTACAATAAAAATCTCAATTTCGATAAAAGTGTCGCTTACGATAAGTCGGCTGTAATGGTTCGATATTATCTGTTAATACCTACTAGTGATGTCGGGCCGAGAAGCAGTTAGTCGATCAATCGACTAAAATTGTTTTTCAGAGAAAATTAGTGATTAGTCGAAAATATCGAGCACAGAGTAGTCGACTAATCGACTAAATTTTTAGTCAAATTCATGAATAAGGTAACCGAGGTTTTCTTTAGTGATGTCGGATAATTAATCGATTAATCGGTTTAGTCGACAAATTTGGCTAACATTTAATCATTTTTTAATCGACTATTTTACCTTCGACTAAATGACTAAAATGATTAATTTTTTTTTAAATGACTAAAAACGACTAATTTAATAATTTTTCTGTATTATTTATTGGATTTCAAAAAATGAAAAATAAAAAAAAACCTATTTGTATGATTTTTCACTTTTATGTGATTAACAGATTGTGACTATGTCATATCTTTCTTTTTCTTAAAGAAAAACTAGAAGTTAATAATTAATTTCAAAAGAAAATATCATAGTTACATAGGTTACTCTATTCATGAATTCGACTAAAAATTTAGTCGATTACTCGACTATTCTATGCTCGATATTTTCGACTAATGATTAATTTTGTCGGAAAAACAACTTTAGTCAATTAATCGACTAACTGCATTTCGACTCGACATCACTAGTTTTCTTTTGAATTTAATTATGGACTTTTAATATTTTTCTTTTAAGAAAAAGAAAAATATTAAATATCACAATATATTAATCACATGAAAGTGAAAAATCATACAAATAGATAATTTTTTAGTTTTCATTTTTTGAAGTGTAATATATAATACAGAAAAATTGTAAAATTAGTCGTTTTTAGTCATTTAAAAAAAAAAATCAATCATTTTAATCATTTAATCGAAGGTAAAATAATAGACTAAAATATGACTAAATGTAAACAAAATTAGTCGACTAAATCGACTAATCGACTAATCAACCGACATCACTAATACTTACATCTTTTACAATAAATTGTGTCGTTAATAAAATTATTGAAAGAAAAACAAGCGGCGTACATTATTTTATACATTCATTAAACATCTCTTTTTGTTTTCTTGTAAGCGTAAATAGTAATTACGAGCGCGTCATTACGCAAAAATGACTGATTGATCAACAATACTTCCATAATTCAAACAACTAGCAAGAGTGTTAAATTATGCCAAAGAAAGAATATTATGACTGTGATAATTATGAGATTATGACGTAGTTCCAACTATAT
The DNA here is from genome assembly GCA_035578155.1 of Brachynemurus nebulosus. Classification (NCBI taxonomy): domain Eukaryota; kingdom Metazoa; phylum Arthropoda; class Insecta; order Neuroptera; family Myrmeleontidae; genus Brachynemurus; species Brachynemurus nebulosus. The sequence continues at coordinate 165,023,003 of JAPWDM010000001.1, forward strand.
CAATGCCAACCTCTGTTAATTTAATTTTTGATAGTACACATGTTTAACAGGTGGCGCGAACAAAAACTATACAAAAATGTTATTTTATCATTATTGTGTTCAGAACTTACCAATGCAGTTATACTATACCTGTCTACGTATGAGGTAATTTGTCGGTATCAAGGCTGTCGATTTATTACCATTTTGTCGATTCCCGTTTTGTCGATTTTAAGAAAAATTTTCGTTTTGTTGATTAACCTTTTAACCTATATATCGGTGTAATTTATAATTCCTCTTTCGTCGATTCACTAATGGCTTTCACACAATGAATGAAATAAGAAATAAGAAATAAGAGATAATGGGTATTCGCCATCGAGTGACATTGAATGAAACTAACTTAACTGCTCATAAGTATATGTATGTAGGTATTTTTGTACATCCAAATTAATGAAAACATAACGTTCGTGATGACTTTTTTTGTCACTTAGTGAAAAAAAAAATCACGAATTTTAACGAATAAAAATACTTACACGAATAAAAATACCTATATATACCTATGACTCTATAAGCCTCATCTGTGCTATAAGCAGTTAAAGTTAAAGTTTCATTCAAGGTCACTCAATGGCGAACACCCATTATCTCTTATTTCTTATTTCTTATTCCATTCATTGTCAGGACTGGATTAATCCTTAGTGCCGCCCTGGGCACTTGAAAAATGACGCCTCTACCTTTTGTTTGAAAAGAAGGAAATCTTAATTTTTCCTACTTTTTTTTTTTCTTAAACTTTCTCTTAAAAAATAAGTGACGAGCAAAAAAAAGGTTAATTACTAATTTCCCGCCCCTAGGCCATGGCCTTGGTTGGCTTATTGGCTAAGCTGGCCCTGTTCATTGTGTAAAAGCCATCAACCTTTTTACCTGAAATGGAAATCTGACAGTTTAATTGCCGTTTGAAGAAAAAAGTCCTTCCTTCACACTTTATACAGATTTTGGACTCCAAAGGACAAGATTGTTACTTTGGTGTGTTTAAAAGTTTAAAACTCTTGAATACATATAATTTCTTGATGATATACTCGTATTTGGAGTGTCGATGTTTCTGTAGTCCTCTTTTTGGTTTTAGTAATACACATTTCAATTTCGTTTTTGGCAACGTTGAGTTCACACGTATGGTCACTGGTATTGTGGATATCTGCGAGTCGAGGTTGTAATATTTCCAGGACACTTACGTGTAGCATACGTCCATCTTTTGTTTTCGTTCTGGTAAATTTTGTTTAGCGTTAGCCTATGCCCGAGATACAAAATTACTGGTTCGCCTCTTTTCGGCTCAACAATTTCAAATTAACATTGATTTAAAAGCACTAAGAAAGTAAGCTGTTAATTAACTGAACGCCTACGATAAACTAACTACGTGTAGAAAGTTGATAGGTTGATAGAAGGTTACCCGAAGGTAAACCACCCCCTGTTAATTGATCGACAAAACGGGAAGGGTTGAAAATTATTTAGGCTTCAATCGACGAAACGGTATCAAAACAGGTAAGATTACACTGTCGACGAAATTGCCAATCGAAAAAATGGGAATTGCGGAGGCTGTCGAGTACGACTAGTATGAAAAACAAGAACAACCAACACCATTCTAATGATTCTAATACTGACTTTGTATACTTACATATTCCAATAGAAGATAAAAATTCGTTTCATTAAATACAGCTGAACTCTTTTTTATGCGGTCCTTGTTTGCGCGATTTTTTTTATCCGTTTTTTTTTTTTTTTTTTTTTTTTTTTTTATGCGATGTGAAAAAAATGGCCATTAAAATGTATAATGTGAATCAAAATCACAAGACAGTAAGAAACTTAAACAATTACTATAATAACTTCCTTTGATAAAAATACTTTTTAACGGCTTTTAAGCATTTAATCAATACATTTTATAAGAACATAAGTTATTGCATCATTTAATTTTGTTAAAGATATATTTTTCAAAATTTTCATAATATTATAAAATTGAAATAAAATGTTTTTACGTGTAAATTAATGCTTTATCTTGTTTATAGAAGCAACTTCTAAGAAAATTTCTAAGTTTTGAGCGTTTTGAGTGATGTTTTTTCGATGAAACTTTTTTTATGCGGTCCCGACCAACCGCACAAATAAAAGTTTTTTGTACAATCTGGATCGAACTATACTTTTTATAGCTATTTATGATATTTTTGAATATATTTTTTTTGTGCGATTTTTTTTATGCGGTCCCTATCCACCGTACAAAAAAGAGTTCAGCTGTATGACATTATTTACTGGAATATGGAAGACGTAAAATTTTCTAATAAACGAAATAAAAATTTTAATTATTTTCACTTTTACCCTGCGGACTTAAACAGTAAATTTTCTGTTCGTGAAAAATATCTAATAAGAAAATTTTCCACACTTAACTTTTTACTCACAATTAGAATGTAAGTTATCTAGAAGAAAAATTCTACAATGTTTCTCAATGAAAATAAACAGAAATACGTGTGTTGTGTCTGACAGAAGAATACAAATACAGTCAGTTTTCGATTATCTGCGTTAATGTACGTAATATCGATTTTGTGGATAATCCAAATCAATTAGAAACAGACATAAATGAATAATAATTGTTTTTGTTGTTTTACAGTGTAGGATCAACGTTTTAAAATGTAGGATCAACGTTTTACAGTGTAAGATACGATTATTATACCCTGTTTCAAATACAATTGAGCATAAGTCATCATTTAAAAATTAATTAATTCTTACATTCGAAACAAATCAATCTTCTATTCTTTTCTAAAAACAAATTGCAAATTTAAAAGTTATGCTTTTGCAACAATGAAAGAGATAATGCTAAGATAACGGGAATTCCTTAAATTCGTAAATGATGAATCATGCTTAAATTTAAGTGAAATAGATCATAGATATTTATGTTTTAATTCATTGTCAGTTAGCTTAATTGTAACTGTTTCGATGATAATTACCATAAAAAGATAAAAAATAATTAAATATTTTTAATAATGGTGGATAATCGGGAATTGACTATATACATTTTTTTTTAGAAATGTATTGTAATACTTGGGATGGATAATTGTAAGATATTTTTGTTATGGAAACAAATTAGTAAAGGGGAAATATCTAGTCGTGAACTCAAAAAAAAAAAAAAAATAAAGATTTCAGAAATACCCACTCTTTTTTTAGCCAACGTAATCATAACTATTTTGCAACAAGTAGATAATGAAGAACTTTATGAACAAACCACATTTATAAAAAATAGCCCTGTCGCAGCATCCTACATAACATAGCGAATTTCCGTTTATAAAAATTAGTTTTTCTCGGAAATTAGTTGACATAGAATAATAGTTTAAAGACCTTTTTATGTAGTTTTTTCTCCTCTTTTAAATGGTGTAAAAAAATTTCGCAAAAATTTTTGAATAAGTGGAAATTTTGGCAAAAAACTAATTTTTTACAAGACCATGTTTCTGGCACCCGACGTGTCTGGCTGAAGAACTCATTCAAGGGTTTGGGACTTCCAATGTTTTCATCAAATTTCGTAAGAATTGGATACTTCGTTCGAGAGTTATTGCGCGGACACACACACACACACACACACACACATATATATATATATATATATATATATATATATATATATATATATATAAATTTTAGTAAATATTATTTTCGGTTTCTAGTGACCTCAAAACAAATTTCTACCATAGTCCCGGGCTTAAGTCGCGTCATGACAGTGGCTGTAATAGCTGAATTCCATTCTGGAAATTCGCTAAAACGCCATGAGCAACAGAGCTACATCACTCGAATCTAATTTTCCCTCCATCTTCGATATTTTTAAGATATCTAAATAATGTGATTGAAATTTGTTATTAATGTTTAAATATTAGGGTAATTATGGTGGCGGCGAGGGTTACATATTGAAAGCTCCAAAGGGACACTCTGATACTACCTCAATCCATATACAAAATTTCAGCCCTTTAGATTTATTCAGGGAGCCTGCAGATACAGGGAGACTCAACAAAAAACACGAAATAACCATGAAATTTTGGTGTAAAGACGATGGGAGGGAATGTGGAATCCCTAAAGGCACACCCTGTATATTAAGTCAATACATATGTATAAAAAATTTCAGCTTTCTAGATTTATTCGGATCTACTATAAAGCACGAAAAACCATGAAATTTTAGCGTAAAAATTGTGGGTGTTAAGAGTCAAAAATTAAAACCCCCAAAAGGTAAGTGTCTTACACGACAAGTTGCCTGCTTATGTAAGCGCCAACTTACGATTCGAGAGGTTGAAAAAAATTTTTGCGAAGGCGTCAGCGTCTACTAAACTGGAAATTCTGCTAAATCTCTCGTATATATGTCCGTAAAAACTATTGTAATAGGTAAATTCTGCGAAAATTAAAAAATTTTCCCGTTTAAAACTTTATAACGAGCACACACACTACCGCTCAAAAGTATTTGGCCACTCACAAAAAAGGCATTTTGTAAAAGTTTGAATAAATGAAACGACTTCGTACTAATTGTAATTATTTATTAGTAATTATTTGAACTTAATACATCTTTATAAATATAAATACAAACAACGACACTAATGAAATGGTTGTAATAAATGTATTGTTTATGATATAAAGAAATATGAAGGTGGCCAAATACTTTCGAGCGGTATTGTATATTTATACAGGATAGACTTGTGATATTTATGTGTTACTATTAAAGTCCAAATTTGACAATACCGTTTTATTAAATTCCAATTTTTAGCGGACACGGTCTGTCGTGTCACACGAATGTCATGTATCTTGAGATACAACAATTACGCGTATAAAGGATTCTACTCAATCCCTAGTATATATATTGACAATATAATTAATTAATTTGTTAATAATAATATAATAATTAATCTATTGTATTTTAAAATTTTTATTTTGATTGTATCACATCTCCTATTTCCCTTATTTTCAAATTGTATATTTATACGTTATTAACCCTAGAATTGTACGTACTCGTCAAATTGACTACCCAACTTCTCTACCTGCTCCAGTACTACAACTTGTCGTTGCTTGTCTGTTCTAAAACTTCTGGTATCTAATTTATTTGTTATGATAACACAGCAGATGTATCAATTTTGTTTATAGTTGCTGTCGTTTTGTTTATATTAAAATAGTGTGCGTCAATTTGACGTCGATGTATGATTAACGTATGTTTTTTTAAAGATTTTGTAATTCACATATAAAAGTTTTACTAATTTTTCTAAAATTTATTTAAGATATGGATGTTACAATTAATTTATTCAATGATAATGATAATGTTAAAGATGATTATAGCTGTTTGACTTATAGAGGCGACATAATACTGAAGTTTTAATATATTGAATCGAAAGAATGCGTTTCAAGTGACTTAATAAAAGGTTAACAATTTATTTTGTGGAAAATACTTTAATTTTATTATTTTTTGAGATCTTATTCGAAAAAATACTAACAAATTTTAGAAAATTTACAAATGTGCCTAATGAGAAAATAACTACATATCTACGGGAATATTTGTAACCGAGGAATTTCACATTCTGTAAAGTTACACATGTCCACCGACTCATAATAGTTCATAAATTAATTTTTTGAAAGACATGTCTTAAGATGCAATTGAAATATTTATCTATTTTTTAATGTTTATAATGAAAATATGCTTCGGTAAAAAGATTAAAAAAATTAATAAATATTTATATTAAAAAATTTTTCCAAATGTAATTTTTTTAATTATTTTGTTCGCTTTTGTAGTATTGCTATGTAAAAAAAATGTTTTTTGCAAATAAACTCTAAAACTCTCCGTAAAAAGTCCATTCGTCAAATTGACGCCGATGTATGATTTACGTTTCTCGTAGATCAACGTATGATTCTAGGGTTAAATCAGTGTTGCAACGTTGAATCAATAACGCATAATAAAAATTAATTATCTCAGATATTTAATAATGTCTAACAATAAGATAATTGAGATCATGGACAGCGATTCTTGAAAAGTGAAGTGAAGTGGAATGGAATGAAATGAAATAGCTGAGAACAGAACCAAAGGAAATATATTTTTATAAGTTGGTAGGTATACATTATTGTGATAATTGGTACTCTATCGACGAAATTGATTACTAATAAGAGGAGGTATTATTTATGGTACACAGTTTTCATTTCCGGTTATATATTTTAAACAGCGAAATCAAACCGGAGGAGGAGAATGCAAGATCGAGCTGAATCCGGTGGAGGAGAGAATTTTAAAATTAATTAATGTAAAAATAAAAAAAATACTAAGTAAACAAAAACAAACACTACTACTACAAAACAAGGTTATGTCGAAATTTTATTTTTAATATTAACTACTATTAAAAAGGAAAATATATAATTTAAATAAAAAAAAATTAATAAAAGATATAAAATAATTAAAATACAAGAAAAAAAGTAAAAAATTAAAACAGTTAATATAAAGCACAGCTAGGTACTCAAAAATCACAACGAACGCAAACGGAATGGACGAAAGATGGCAATAAAATGATGAATATTTGTAAATTTTATTTTTTAAATTCCACATAATATGTAACCGGAAATGAAAACTGTGTACCATAAATAATACCTCCTCTTATTAGTAATCAATTTCGCCGATAGAGTACCCATTATCACAATAATGTATACCTACCAACTTATAAAAATATATTTCCTTTGGTTCTGTTCTCAGCTATTTCATTTTATTCCATTTCACTTCACTTCACTTTTCAAGAATCGCTGTCGGATATTTTATTCAAATCAAGTTTTCTCAAAACTATCATTTCCGAGATACGTGATTCGTGTGACACGGCAGCGGTTGATAAATTTTAAGATTTCATACTTCTCGGAGTTCGAGTTTTTACAGTACGATATCCACTATACATTAAAATAGATCTATCGGATGGAAACGATAGCCAAAGGAAATGAAATATATTATTTACACACGGAAACTTGAAAATAGCAACAAAAAGTAAAGAAAATCACGTTATATGCATTATTACAAGTATTGCTTTCTTCATTCTATGTAACAGAATGAAATATATTGTTAAGTTTGTATATACGCGTTTCTCGATTTATGGAGTACAGTAAAACTTCGATTAACCGTCACCGTCGGTACTAGGACTGTGACGGTTACGGGCGCATACAGGGCCGGACCTACAGTTATTAGGAGGGGGGGGGGCAAACTTCGCTGTTGGCGCCCTATGCGACAAAAATGCAAAATTAAAAATTTTGGTGCACCGATATTTTTTAAATTTTTTCCTGCAAAACGCAAGTGACGAGCAAAAAAAAAATTATCTAACACTTTGCATTTTTGCGCTTAACTTACCTTTTCCGCGCCCCTATCACTGCAAAAAGTAAGTGACCAGCAAAAAAAAAATCCGACACGTGCCCCCGCTGCCCCCCTAGGTTCGGCCCTGGGCGCTTATACAACGGGTCCTCCTCCCTAGAATTAAAAATACATATTAGAAATTGTTTAATTTTAAACACCACGTTGGTAAAATTAATTTAATTATAATGATTGTTGAGTTAGTCGGGAGACATCGGCAATTTCTTGTGTGCGTGACCCGTGAAAATTTTGTTCACATAAATGTAAATCCATACCCCATGGAAATTTGTTATGTTATACAGAATGTTACGACAAGGGTACTGTACATAGATTGTGTAATATAAATATATAGTGAGATAAAATTGTATTTCTAAGAAATATGTTACGGTGTGTTTGATAACATTATTAAAATCTCAAGAATGTTATTTCTCATTCAGTCACAAACTCTTACCAGTGCATTAGAATAGTTTTGATAACAAGAAAGAAAGAAAATACATATTATGTTTTTATTGTTGACCTATTGTTGTTTTTTCTTTTTAGTTTATATCTGGTTTTAGGAGAACAGTCAAGTTCTCTGTAAAGCGGCGCCTATACGCTCAATAATATTGTGTAATCAACTTGTGCAATTCATTGAACGCTTCTCCAGACAGTTCAATAATTTTGTTAGAGAAATTTGTGCAATAAACTGAATGCAGAAATTGTACTTAATTAAACTGTTGTTTAATTTTAAATATTAAGGGAGGAGTTCAAATAAAAAAGCAACTTTTTTATCTATGATTATTTTGTTTCTTGAAATTTTTTTTAAATTAGGGATGGTTTCAAATAGAAAATTTTGTTTTTGAAACATTCATTACTATTCCCTGTAGGGGAAGGGGGCCCTTTTTCACAAGTTTTTAAGCGTTTACAGGAACGCCATATTTCAAAAAGTAATGAATATTTTTTAAATATTTTTTCATTGTTTTATTCCTAAAGGATCTGTCAATAAAGCTGAGTATGGGTTTCAGGTAATTTTAAAAATTAACTATAAAATTGTAATCCCAAAGTTCTAAAAATTATAAAACCCAATTTTTTATTTAAAAAAAAAAAGATGTTTAAAAATAGTTACAATTGCTCAAATGGAAAAAGCATACTCCACTTTATGCGCAATATGTTTATGAACAAAATAAAAAAAAAATTAAGTCTCTATCTTTTCTAGAACTTGAGATATGATTTTCCTTGTCGGGAAAAACACAAGTTTCGGGAAACGGTAAAAAACAAAAATAATAACAAAAGAAGCGGTTTACTCACAGTTTATTAAAACGTCTACAAAGGCACACAAATAAAAGAACATTATCTCAGCGCATACTGTAACTCGTGTACACACCAAAACTAAATATTACTGATCAAATCGCGAGGGGGGGGGGCGAGCGTTATCTGCAAAGGAGCAGCAACTTGGCTGTGCAGCGGCTCACAAATAAATATTTTTCTACTTGAAAAAAAAACTTTTGGCCATGTTTTATATATCACCGTGTTTGTAAAGAACCACAGAACGAAATAAAAACAAAAAACGAGATCCGAAAAAAATTAGTTTATTAGCCGTTTCTGACGTGAACTCCTCCCTTAAGTGCTAAAGATGTTGCAAAGCAATAAATAATTATTCTTGCAAATTAATAATTCACACTGGTTCAAATAATAGCCATCAAATATGACTACAGGATAACAAACAAATCAAATAAATAAAGTAGTATTGCACAATAATATCTACAAAGCCTACAGACGTTACAATATTCATTCATTGCACAATTATTTCAAACTATTTTTGATCAGCACAATATATTGTACAACCCTTCAATATAACTTACAGACGATCCATAATATTGTACAACCTCGGATTTTATGCAATATTATTGAGCGTGTATGGGCCGCTTTAAAATAAAATCTAGCTATCTCTTGTTTTACGTACGAGTTGTTTCCCGAATAAGGTTTAATCGTTACCGAACTGATAACCATAGGTATATCAGGTTTCAGGTATCAGTTGACTGACAAATCACTTTTTTATATTCTTTTATTGATCCTAGCATTTACCCACGGCTTTGCTCGCGTGGCGTCTAAAATTATGACATCAAGTTGTATACTCGTATCGTATCACTGTTGAGGGCTGTTATTTTTTTCTTTAGAATTTTTGCACAAAAATAAAATGTTTCCTCGGGATATTAAAAGTAGCCTGTGTTTTTTGTCTCCTCAGTTAACAACATACATAGTGTGAAGTTAATTATCCATTTTGTTAATTAAGGGGTTATTCAGGGCTGCAGAAAAAAGTTCTAATTTTTTTTCTTTGGTATTGTTTTTTATTCCTTTATACCTAGACCAAGAATCATCAGTTAAAATTTGGAAACAAAATATGAAACGGTCCCCAAGTTATATATATATATATATATATATATATATATATATATATATATATATATATATACTGTGCGAGTTTTTCGAGAGTTGCCATTTTTATTACAGTCAAACCGTTGATTTAATTGAAAAATTGTTCAAATAAGAGTTGAAGATATCGACGGGGGCAGCCGATTGCTATAGTCAGGAGCTTTATAGCTCTTATGGTTTTCGAGCTATGATACAAACTTATAGATTTTTAAATGGGACTATATATTAATTTTTCAATAAAACTGATCTAATGCATTAATTAACAACATAAATGAGCAAAAAAAATTTTTTTTACTCAAGTTTAATTTTTTAATTTTTCTTTAATTGATCAGTTAGGCGGTAAAAATATGCATATATACTTGAGGTTACTTCAACCGATAGTGTTTTTCTTGCTTACATTTCCATTACATCCAAGAAAATAACCTTTTCCACTACCATTTCTATCATAAAAATTTGCTTGTAATAGAAATGGCAACTCTCAAAAAACTCACATGGTATATGTAGTAAAGTGGTTGAATTGTCCTCTTGAATATACGTGTGTGTTTTTAATAAAGGATCATAATCCTTATTAAAATTTTTCGATACGCTCGTGTTTAACATTAGACCGCATGCATATATTTTGTTTATTGTGTTTGGAATATGAATCTGTTCTGCAAAACAGAGAAGGAAATATGGTGTTCATTCCAGGTGTTCATATTCCAAACAAAATAAAAGCTTTATATAGGTATATAGGTATATATATATATATATATATATATATATATATATATATATATATATATATATATATATATATATATATATACCTATGAACACCATATTTCCTTCTCTGTTTTGCAGAACAGATTCATATTCCAAACACAATAAACAAAAAATACCATTACATTAATAAAAGAGACAACGAACGTATAAAAATTTCGGAAAAACGCACTGCAAAATCCAAGAAGGCGAGGACGGCTAGAAAGCAAATGATTGTTGAGCAGGAAGAATTGTATAAAGAAACCTTCGCGCTCCTGTATGGTCCTGGGATAGCGGACTAAATAAATGTAAGCAATTTCTTGGGATTTAATCGATTTTTATACAAAAAATTAGAAAAAAATCTTTAAATGCCTGTTACGCCGAAACCCGTACCTCTCCATTAATTATAACGTATAAGGGCGGGTTGGAAGCGTAATTTTTTTTTTAGTCCCTGAACTTAAAAAATTCACTCCGTTTAAATTTCAACCCTTTTTTACAGACAAAAATAACCAAAAAAAACCCGGGATTTTCGATTTTTTTTTTCAAAAGCTTACAGTTTCTTATTTTCTTTTTGAATCGATGTAATTTTAGGTTCAGAGACTCAGAAAATTTGTTTTCTTCAAAACCCTGTTCGATTTGCTAATTTCTGACCACCCGTTGAAGCTGTGTGCTGGCAGCCGAAAACGATGTTTTTTTTGAAGCGTCGACTTTGACACTGCGTATAAAATGCATCGTTATCGGGAAAAGGGAAAATAATTTTTTTTTTTTTAGATAGTCGAAGGAATGCCTAATAATGTGTATAAGGTTTCAGATTGATTGCATATAAGGTTTTTTTAGAAAAAATTATTGAAAATGTGTCTTTTTTAAGCTTCTAACCCTGAATAACCCTTTAAATGTCGTAATTTCATTATTTAGTTTTAAATACATTTTCCCTCTGGAATGAGATATTTTTCCGGGGTAGAAAGTAAACTATGTTTTTTTTCGTTCCTTTTCAATGAATCATTTTTTATTTCATTTTAAATATATTTTTCAACGGGAATCAGATTTTTCATGGGAATCAGATGTTTTCCTAAGATAAAAATTAGCCCGTATTTTTTTCGTCTCCCTTTTAACAATATGCAAAGTCTAAAGTCAATCATGCGTTTTTTTACAGCCAATTGTCGTAATTTTTTTCTTCCGTTTGAAATACTTTTTTCCCCGGGTAAAAAGTAACCTATATTTTCAAGCTAGTTTGAATAAAATAAACGAACTTCTTTTTGTTTCATTTAAAATACATACATTTCCCCACATGAATGAGATTTCCTACGCGGGATTGCGATGTTTCCTCGGGGTAAAAAGTAGCCTATATTCTCTTTCGTCTCCTCTGTTAATAATATACAAAGTCTGATGTCAATCGTCCGTTTTTTAATAGTCGACTGTCGTAACTGAACACATTTTCCCTGTGGAATAAAATATTTTCCCGAATTAGAAGGTGACCTATAACCGTCTCTACCTTCCAAACTATGCCTGTGTAAAGTTTCAAGTTGATTGGTTAAGCTGCTGAGGCGTGAAAGCAAGTCAAACAAGCAAACCAACAAACAAATAAACTCACTTTCGCATTTATAGCATTAGCTAGGATTAGGATGGTGACTATTTTACTAGGAAAAATTTTACCTCTATATAAATTATTTCAAATAATATTGTCGTTGATAGTGACTAAGAATTATCAGTATGTCCTATCAATTTGTTACATTTCGTCGTCGGGAAAATATCGTTTATTGAAAGATGGTTAAGGCCAACACAATGATGAATAAAATTAAATGTTTGAAATAAGGAAAAAAGGAATATTACTGTTACAATATTGACATTACCGTCATTTATCTTTACTTGATACGATGATAGTTTCATTATTTATTTCCGAAGATCTTTTCCAGGTGTAATTGATGTTATTCACTACCCACAGAATACAAATAAAGGTAAAAATTGAAAAGGGACCTTTTACTGAATAAATATTTTATATTGCACACGTGTGTACCTATAATAACATGATCTTGTGTTTTATGTTTAAGGATCGATTCGAAGTGTATCGAATACGTCTTCGTTATACCTTTTTTTATTAGAATACATAAAGAATTACTTTTATTATATCATTTTGATTGAATATGTACCTATGTTTAAAATTTTTATTCCTCTTCTTAATCAAAGAATTTTTCGTATTTTCGTATTTCAAGGATTAATTGAAGGAATACAATTAATAATAGTGTTTTTACTTTCTCTTGTGGTACTTATTTACTGGAGTCGGGGGACTGTGTCTAAATAATAAGAATCTTTATATATATATATATATATATATATATATATATATATATATATATATATATATATATATATATATATATATATATATATATATTTTTTTTTTTTTGAAGGATTTGAGAGTAATTTTTGATAACATTTATTTGAAAATTTTTTGTGCGGTAATTTTTGCAAAATACTAATAAATAGAATGAAAAAATATGACTTGACTAATTTTTACTAACAAGAAACATTTTATCTAAGTTTCAAAAAATTTTGGATTCGCTAGATTGTAGATTTTACTAAAAGTAATCACCAGCGATATTCCGTTCATTCTTTTAAATCAGTGTTTTTCAATCGGTGGGTCGCGACCCCTGGGGGGTCACGAAGCCTTTTTAAGAGGACCGCAGTTACTTCAAAAATAAAACCACTCTAGTTCTATATATAATATTTAATAAAGAGAAGGTTAATTAATGGTTACATTAATGTGATAGTCTCATACTTTCGCGTGATAAAGTTTCAAAATTGCGGCTTATTTTCAATAACAGTAAATCCGAATTTTAAATAATTGTCGTCAATTTTGAATATAAGACAATAAAAGACAGTGAGCAACTACTAAACAAACAACAAGGCAATTTAACAAATTTAAACATTAACGCGAGTTCACAATTCAAAGAATTCAAATGGATTACGCTCGGAAGTGTTAAACGGCGACTACCGTCGCGCGTACGCGTGTCACTTTTTACGCCACGCGCGCGTTCAGAAGCTACTATAAGTCATCAACTTCGATGTCGATATAAAAATTTGCCTGTTTCAAGTCCTTAATTACGTATTTAATCGATACTTAACTATGAAAATAATAATGAACGAATTCGATATTTATAACATCAAAAAATAAGAGTTAGTAATAGTGGAGGATAGGGGGTTGCGAAATATTTTTCCATACTAAGGGGGTCGCGCCATGAAAAAAGTTTAAAACACTGCTTTAAATGGTCTAAGGGAGTGAAACTCGCCCTTCAAAATTTGAATTTTTTTAAATTTGACTAAATATTTTGGAAGTGGTAAAAGCTTTGGTAGACAAACTATAAATGTTTGTAAATGGTTTTTTAAGATCTTTATAGTGATACAAAAATTAAAGTTAAGAAATTACTTAGATTTTCTATATTATTTATAAGAAATTATTGGAATTTCATGTCCCACTCTCAGGCCTTAACTTTATCAGGTAGATATATTTTGGTAAGTGAGGAGATTGTTATGTGCTAATAAAAGAGTTGTTAATTAATATATTTAACATTACACCAATTTATTTCTTTTTACATAAATATGTAAATCGTTTGTATTTTACATAATAATAATAACTTGAGAAAGAATTGCAACTATTTTATTTGATATTGAGCAGAGATAAGACCAGAAATACTTGTATTTAATGATTAGAAAGAACAAGTGCACCATCACCCCAATCCCCAATACTTTACTGCAATCTACATTACTTTTATTTATCTACAGTTGCAATATTTTAAGGTTTGTAATCCACACAATAATAAAAATAAATACACTTTACACTTTCATATACCAACTGTACTTGAACAAATTTTGAAAATGAGGCGAAGAAAACTGGTTGTAGGCTAGAGACTGGGATTTTAAAATATTGTTACGTCTATGTAATTCAACATAATACTCACTGGGAATTACATTAGCCGAAAATATTCTGATAAATTGTTTTCAGATTCGAAATCGGCAGGCATCTGGAGGTCGGGACGGGTACAATCGTCTTTCTAGATGTCTATGTTTCTAATTTAAGCTTCTTTTGTTTTTATATGGTATATGCTATGAGTTAATACAGGTACAAATCTGTACTTGAAAATCTATATTTTATTATTTGTAAATAAAAAATAAATATGAACTATGGAAAATGCTTTAAATGAAATTATTTAAAACACATCGGGTGGGTTTGACATTGGAGGCCACATAACCAGACGAACAACTTTCCAGTATCTGGAAAAGACAGAAAGAAAAGAAAAAAACGGATAGATTGAATTTGCTGAAATTTTTTTCAAATTACATTGTTGTTAATAAGTTTCGGTTGGTAGTCGGTATAATTTTTTATTCGCGATACATCGTGCAGAGAAAAAATGTTTACATACGTGTGAATATGTGCACAAAGTACCATACACTTATTAAAAAAGAGCAAAATATCACTTGGAAAATGAATGAAATTGTAAAGGAGGGGTATCGATAAGGCCCTATTTTCGCCTCAAAATAATTAAGGAAAAAATGTGTACGATTTAATATTTTCTTTATATTATATCTTGAAAGTAGACTGTGGCCCTAACAAGAAAATATGTATATAAAAGAAAACAAAACTGCAATTGATATTACCTGTGAGACGCCAAACTTTGGTCTAACTTTGATTTTCGTTTAAAATAACACATTTTCATTAACATTTCAATTTTTTTTTTTATATAGAGCGCAGGTAAGAAGCCGTTTTTTTATGTTATGCCGCTGCTACACGATGCTACGAACACCTTCCAACATTCGACGTTGGATGGTTCATAGCATCGTGTAGCCGTTGTTCGAACCTACGAGTGTCCAATGTCGAGCGTCAAACATTCGCATTTGGTCGTGTCCCGTTCGATGTCGGTATTCTTGCACCGAGTCAAAGGGATGCTTCGAACGTTTGAAGGTCAATGTTGGTTGTGTTCGTTGGTTGCGCACGACTCGTTCATGTGAAGAGAGACAACATCAGTGTATAACATTAGAGATAACATCAGACAGATAACATCTTCGTCACGTTTGTCCCAACACATTATACAAGAGAGACAACATCAGTGTATAACATTAGAGATAACATCAGACAGATAACAGCGTTGTCGACTGAGTACCAACACATCATCATTCGTATTGGATCAAACATTCGACTCACCGTGTAGCAGATACATTCGTCGCACCAACTATCGAACTTAATTGCCTCAAACGTTCGATCGAATGTTGGAAGGAACGTTCGTAGCATCGTGTAGAACCCGCTTTATTTTAATGTTCTCGTGTTACTGTACAATTTATTTAAAAATTACATTGCTTCCACACTACGCTCATAGATTTTACAATTAAAAAATTGATCATCATATAAATGCATAAATATAGTATATTGTGCAATAAGTGCGGGAAATTGTCGATTGCCCACGAAAGTGAAGTTGAGCGCACGAACGTAGTGAGTGCGCTCATTCGCTTGAGTGGGACAATCGACAATCCCGCACGAGTTGCACATACTATTTTTTATTACGAATTTCACATACTTTTTTCTATTATTATCACTATTTTTGACATTTTTATAACTTTTTAAAATAATATTTTTAAGTGTTCGTCTTTTTTTTCTGGATTAATTATCGTTTAAATTACTTTGTTGGTGGTTTCTATAGAAATAATTACGTATATTAAATATCTATTAAATGAAAAATTAAGAGGCGGCTTTGCGTGTTTTGATTAAATTTTGCGTGTTTTATTGTCAATTTGCGTGTGGAAAGTTACTTTCCACACGCAAAAAAAGTATGCGGGAAGAGTACAGTGGGCAAACAGCTATTTTGCGTACAGAAATGTGTGCGCCAAGTTAGTACTTCTCTCGCATGAGTAATAAAAATAAATTTATTGAAATGCCACCACGGCACAAACTTGTTGGAACATGTCAGTTCGTTGGTTTGACAGCGTACAGGAGTGACTAAGATGGAAATTTCCCACTTTTACACTTGGTTACATAGGTAACCAAGGTCTTTATAAAATATTTTTACACAAAGAATCGAGTAATATTTTGAGAATAAAAATTCAATCCAGGCACACAGCTTCCAAAATATAGGTACTCTCTTTGGATAGAGTACAATTCCACCACTGCACTAACCTAGTACTGTCGATGCAAAGTAGGGGCAAGACTTGTTGGTTGTTGGGCTCATATTGCCTCCGTAATATGGTATTTAAATTACGATCGATATCAGGATAGTACTACTCGAAGAGTCTCGTGCGACTACAACAAATATTTAATGGATGCAGATGTTGAAGGATATTGGAGTGACGAGAATTTAGACTAGATAAGGAATGTAAAGTTTAAAAATGTTAAAATTTTCGAAATTATCCAAAAAAAAGTTGATTAACTTCATAATTTTGCCTTTTCATAAAACCTTCCTGTAATAATGAGATGATAAATGCGAATATTTTGGCATAATGTTTATTCCGTCTTACTATTTACTTTCTTGTAAACCTAATGCACATATAAAAATTCATGAAGGGGATGGGGCGAAAATAAGGCCTCATCGATATCCCTCCTTTGTATGTCATACTTTTATTTCCACAAAACAAATTTATTATTGATTTAGTAATAAAATCGAAATGCAAGACAGTATCAAAGGAACTGATACATACGTATAATTATTTATAGGTACATATAAGACAATGATTGATTGACCCTAAATGACCATTAAGTTAATGTATGTATAATCAGTGATCAGAGTTATTCAAATATTTACGTACCTATATTATTATGTAGGAATTGATAGAATATTTGTAGTTTTGTACATAGCCCCTTATAGCAAGCCATGTACATAAATGTACTTAATTATGATGGATGAGAATACTATTAATAAAAATATTTTTTGTTCGATGTAATTACGAATAATTAAATTACTCCGTTTTTGATAATTTACTGTAAAAAATTTCAATCAATTTTTTAATTATTCAAAGCACATTAACTTCGATGATGAATGGAAACGGATTTAACTATTAGCATTTCTCTGAGCCTTGAATAAAATAGAGGGAATACAGGTATATATACAATGTATATATGAAAGTGAAGTAAAAAAAATGACTAGTGTTGATAAAAAATGGCTGTTAAACAAGGTTGGAGCTAAAATTTTTTTATACTTGTTGGTGTTATACTTATTGTTATAAATATTGTTAGAATATTTACTAATTAATAGTCTAAAATTACAATATAAATCACACAGAAATTAAGAAATATTAATTATCATCGACACTTTGTAATTATTGTTATAAGGTACATAAACAAACGTAACTCGTACTCGGTCTAAGCACTACATGTAGGTAACTTGTAACAATAATTGGTGCATACATATTTTTGAAATTTTTTATTTTCCTAATTTTTTTTTAACAGGTTGGCTGCCATGAGATACGCCGATGAGTCTCAATAATTTGTTGTTGCTATGCCATGAGACCCGCCGGCGTGTGTCAAAGTAACATGTGTGGGGTGCCACCACACAGTATTCATGAACATAACCCAGAGGCCATGATAGGATTTCGTATGAAATACTTCAATTTTAACATAAGACATTATTTTATTGTGATCTAGAGGGTTTCCATTCACTTTCGTGTAAAACATGGCTGAGGCTACCGGCGGATCTCACTATCGCATTAGCGCAATGCCAGTGAAAAGATATTTTCATACAAAATGTAAGTTACATGAGACCTGCTAGTGGGACTCGTGGCCTGTAGATAACGCAACACTAAGACTTGCTGGCGGCTCTCATGGCACCTTAAATGAGAAAGTCATTTATTATGATGGCCTGTGATAAATACATTATTTTCAATAATGGTGGCAGCCAACCTGTTAATCAGTTGGTTAAACTATATTATTTATAAGTATATAATAAAATAAAATTCTTAATTACAAAAATAGTGAAGTGATGGTTAACGACCAGGGGCGTAAGAACTGGGGGTGGGATCAAGGGGTCCGGACCCCCTTAAAATTACGTGGACTCCTCATAAAACGTAAATTTTCCTTCAATTTATTTTATTTATATTAAAAAGTAAAATTTTTAGTGGTTTACTGATATTTTTTATTTGAAAATGAAATTTTCGGAGACGACATTTTACGTTATCGGAGAATTGCGTTATTAAAAATTTGGTTATTTAAATTTTTGTTGGACTGCCCTGCAGATTTGTAGTTGTTGCGCCCCTGTTAACGACAGTCAACCATTCAGTTTAACAATCTTGGAAATCGACCCTTTTGTCATTAGTGAAGTGATGAATGGTCAAGCATAGGTTAATGTTTTTGGCAATCGAAACTTTGTTTATCTGGCCACATTGAAAGTGTAGAGATGGATTGAGGATCGAGCTGTTAACATTTTCTCAGGATAAAAAAGTTGTAGAATATTTTATTGAAAAAAAATCACAATAAACAAAAAATAAATATAGTGAAATTAGTGCGAAAAAACCGAAAATTTTGCAAAACTTGGAAAAAATTAATGCGAAAAGAGGCTTATAAACATACATACATATATTCAAATGTATGAATTATGTAATAATTGAAACTACTAGATATCGCACTATTAGTTTCAATTAAAAATGTATTTAGCAGAATCAAAGAATTGACAAAAATGTGGTAACTGGTTTTTAAAACAGTTTAACTTTTATAACTAGTTTGCACGAACTAGTGTGAACCGATTTTCACTTATCATGACCAAAAAATATTCCGCGATGTTTTAATAATCTTAATCACAATAACAGATCATTGTATGATCACAGAATAGTTAACCGTATACAACGTATACAGAAACGACACCCATATAAAACATCAATACATTACGTTTGGGGATATTGCAACCCAGGGATGACCAGTAGGTACATCTTAAATATCGTCATTGTGTTTTATTATACTCTCTATTGGTTTAGCTCAAAGTGGTTCAGTATTATAACATAATCTCCATTTTTTTATTTTATTAAATTTGTAGTTTTATTTTGTTTTAATTATTTGTAATTTTATTTTTTATAGTATATTTTTATTGCGAATAGCAGTTTTAAAACTAAACATAGTGGGGATTAAAATTTGGAAGGTATACGTCTGCAGCCGTTTTTTAAAAGGAACTATTCCCAGACCTAACCAAAGCGAAAATGCAATCGGGATTCAGGGTCCGGGATGTAAAAGCGTTTTTTTTACCCGACTGCATCAGAAGGAGGGTAATGTGTTTCGAAAGTATGTATGTATCGTCTAACTATGTCTGTTTCTGTGGCGCAGCCTGCAGCTTAAACGGCTCAACGGATTTTGGTAAAGAAGGTATCGCTGGATTCGTTTTAATATCGGGAATGCTATAGGCTGAAATTCTTCGTCTTAATATCGGGAGTGCTATGATATTTCAAAATTCATCCCTTAAATAGGGGATGAAAAATTTATATAGCAAACCATTGGGTCTAGAAACGTGAAATTTTGCACACGAGTTCTTTATGTAACGTGGGGGAACACCAAGAAAATGTTTTTGGAAATTAATTCCCTAAGGATATAAAGTAGAGGATGAAAATTTATGAAAGGTATAATTTTGCACAGGGCCATCGGGGTCCTTTAGTAATGTAGATGAGTGATAGCGTATCTATATATTTTTTCTTCTATATAATTAAACAACGCTAAGAAGAACTACATAAATAAAAAATACGTGTATAATCAAAATAAATAAAAATAGGATTTTTCCAATACAACAGAAAGAGATAATACGATAAAAAGAGACTCTATATAAACTTTATTTTTGATTTTTCTTGAAAACCAGTTTATACAGAGGAAAAGTTTAAAAAGCTCGCTAATATAACTTCTTACAATTTTTTTGATAGTATAACAAAATTTTTGAAAAAGTTATAAATTCTGATCAAAAAACACAAAAAAAGACTTTAAAGCCCAAAATATCCGGTCTGTGGCATCGGATGTGTCTGGCTAACGAACTTAGGCGAGCGAAATCGAATTCAAACCTACACACCAAATTTCATAAGCATTAAACGTTTTGTTCGAGAGTTATCGTGTACACACATAAATACATATATATATATTTATATATATATAAATTTTAGTGAAGTAGATTTTCGGGTTCTAGAGGCTCCAAAACAAATTTCTGCCATAGTCCCGGACTTAGGTCTTACCATAAGAGCTGCTGTAATAGCTGAATTTTCATTCTGAAAAATTAATTAAGAAATCAAAAAACCCGACTGCGTAGAAAGCTAACTAAACGGTGGAAACAAGATAAAAAACTAGAGATAAAGAAAACTGAATAAAAAAGTAAAGCAATCGGAGGCATTCATGTTGTATCAAGTTAAACAGAGATGTATGATGCCTCCGACTGCTTTACTTTTTTATTCACTTTTCTTTTTCTCTATATTTTCATTTTGTTTCCACCGTTTAGTTGGCTTTCTACGCAGTCGGGTTGATTGATTTTTTACTTAATTTTTTTATTGCTAATAATTTATAAAATCTGGTTTAGCCTCGGGCTTTACCATTTCTCTCTACAGCCTGGACTATACCCATATTCATCTGGAACTGTGAAGGATAACTGTAGAAAAATCTTTATGAGCATGGAGCCCTGAACTATCAGTTAGCATTAGTGTCTAATTCGATTACTAGTCAAATTCAAATACCTGACAAAGAATAAGATGGACTTTGAATTACACATCGTGTATTTAAAAGCTCGCTTTTTTGTTTATATAAAAGAAAATTATATACGGAAAAGAAATATTAGAACACCACTATGCCCTTGATTTTAATCAGTGTTTTTCCTAGAATATTGCTGTTTATAATTAATTAAAAAAATGTGTTTATTGCACAAACAGCTACGAGTATTAGAAAAACATACATATAGTATATTCACAGATTTGATTATTCAACATTTTTAATGTATTTAATTGAAAATGGAAACAAATATACATAGAAACAATGCACAAAGATCAAAGATAAAATCTATTTTTCGCTAATACTTTGTGTTAGCTAATTCAAAACGTTTACGCTTTGTTAAAATAATTCTGAAAAATTTCAAAATAGACATTATTTTGTATTAAGGATAATATTTATAGGGCTTTATATTTGTTTTCGAAGCTTCCTGTTTATAACAGATATCACCTACATAATATTGCTTCCGAGTCTACTTACTGAAAAAAATATTGTTTAAATGTATATTACATTTTGTATATTACAAGTAGCGGAAGCATTGTGATCACTTTTGAAAAATAAAAAATTTTTTCTTTCTAAAATAAAATTCTTTACGTACATTTTACGTTTTAAAACTCCCTGAACAATTTTTGTTTGGTGTCTGTCCGTCCGTCCGTCTGTCTGTCTGTCCGTCTGTGTGTCACCAGTTTGCACCAAGTGGCATAACTTCTGAGCTATTCGATTGTTTTTAATGAAATTTTCAGAAATTATGCAGTTTGGTTCCTAGATGGTCTTCTATGAACTTAATCGAAATCGGAGTAACGATAGCTACGCCGCTACCATGTCATTCCATTAATATACTAAATTGCACCAAATGGCATTACTTCTGAACTATTCAATTCTTTTTTATGAAATTGTCAGGGTCTGGTTCTTAGATAGTTCCCTACAAATTTCATTGCATTCAGAGTAATAGTATCCATGGGGCTACCATGAAATCCCATTAAATGTCAATATCTTATTACTGCTAGTCCCACTTCGCTAAAATTTTTAAAGTATTTTGGGGGTTAGTTTGTAAAATATTTTTGCTATTATTTTATAATTTAGCCTTCAAGTGTTTTGAGTTACAACAATTTTTTATGAAGTTGAAGGCGAAAATATAATTTCACGGTATATATATTTAGTAGAATACTGTTTTAAAGCCTTTTACGAGTACGAGGAAGCTGTGTGCCACACCCCATTGGCAACGTATTTTTTATTCTTTTATATTCAAAAATTATAATTATATCCCATGGTGTTCGTGGTGGAAGCGAAGGGAAGTGGTGGAAAGTTAGAATTTGAAATTATCTGGAATTGTGAAGGGAAACTGTAAATTCGAATTTGCGTCCTAAATAATATTTCGGACATAGAACGCTCAGATAAAAGTAAAAGCTGTGAATTAACTTTCTGAATTAATTTTGAACATTAGGGAAATAAAACGTCATTTCAAAATATGAGTTAATGTGTTGGAATTCAATTTTTTGCTTAAAGTATAATTGC
Source organism: Brachynemurus nebulosus (assembly GCA_035578155.1). Taxonomy (NCBI): domain Eukaryota; kingdom Metazoa; phylum Arthropoda; class Insecta; order Neuroptera; family Myrmeleontidae; genus Brachynemurus; species Brachynemurus nebulosus. The sequence goes on from JAPWDM010000001.1 coordinate 165,045,706, forward strand.
TGAAAAAAATTTTTCTTTCTTTCTTGAGAGTTGTGCACGACATGCAGAATTTTTCTTTTTTATAAAATATGTGTCAACCTTTTTAGGGCTGTACTTTTAGCTTTAATATGTATGTATTTGAAAATCTTTCTATAATTATTACTTTAGGAGTTATTTGTGATTAAAAAAAATGGTACTTTTAACTTTAACCCTTGATTTATCTCTGAATGTAATGATTCCATAACAAATAGAAGTAGGGTTTTAGAAAGTTCAAATAATTATTTTTAGTATAAAAATATCGATTTTGTGGAAAAATAGTATATTGTGCAATAAGTGCGGGAAATTGTCGATTGCCACGAAAGCGAATTTGAGCGCACGAACGTAGTGAGTGCGCTCATTCGCTTGGCAATCGACAATCCCGCACGAGTTGCACATACTATTTTTTATTACGAATTTGATATACTTCTTTCTATTATTATTACTATTTTTGACATTTTTATTACTTTTAAAAATTATTTTTAAGTGTTCGTCTTTTTTTTCTGAATTAATTATTGTTTAAATTACTTTGTTGGTGGTTTCTATAGAAATAATTATGAAATATTTAATAAAGGGAAAATCAACAGGCGGCTTTGCGTGTTTTGATTAAATTTTGCGTGTTTTATTGTCAATTTGCATGTGGAAAGTTACTTTCCTCACACAAAAAAGTATGTGGGACGAGTACAGTGAATGTGTGCGCCAAGTTAGTACTTCTCCTGTATGAGTAATAAAAAATTCATTACCTTTGTAAAATCGATTTTAAAATTTTTGAAAAAAAATCGAATTTTTTTTTTTGCTTTTTAAAAAGACTTTAGGAGTAGTGACGCAGAAATTATGGGATTATTTAGTTAAGGGAATAAATTAGTTGAGCAGTAATTTAGGTTATTGAACAGCAAAATTTTTCAACTAAAAAACATTTCAATTATTTACCAGAAAAATGTGATCAACATAATAATACTATATTTGATAGGCAAAAAACAAATATTGAACAGTAAAAAAGATAATTTAGCAGCAAAAAATGTAAGTGAGGAGGAAAAAAGATAATTCAACAGCAAAAAATGTATTGATTGGCCAATCGGCTAATGTGTCGTATTTTTGATTGTGTTGAAAGTATAGTACTTAAAGAACAGCTTATACAACGCTTATAAAAAAATCGTCATCGAGAATAAAAAGTGGTGAAAAGTGAAAAAAATTATGAAAAGTTAAGAGTTGAAACTAATGTACTGGATATTCGAAAATCATCTGATAATACTAATTAAAAATAAGTGAATCGTTTGACAGATATGTATGTACCTAGTATTTTTACAGTGATGGTCTTTGATAGTGGTAAAAACGTATCGTATGAATTTTGATTTAAATCGATTAAAAAATTTACATGCTGTTATAAATGAACAAAACAAAATTAACATTATCTGTTTAACTGATAAAACCTGTATGAGTATAAAATAAAACAGAATAAAAAATTTGATAAAATTAGATAATGTTGTTTAAAAAAATTAAATTTTTATTGATAAGTATAGATTCACAGATTAATTCTGACCGTTCAAAGTCCAACTCTGTTTGTTATGTATCCTTTTTTATTCCATTAGTACAATACCAATACAACATCGCGTAACAAAGATAGGAAACATGTTTGGTGGGCCAAAATTAATCTGTTGAAGTATAACTACATATGAGGGGTGTCAAACCATAACGTTGTAAGTGCCAAAAAAATAAATTTTCAGTAGAGATAAAAAACCGTTTTATTTGAGAAATAACAAACGAATTAATGCATGCAATATTTATTATTAAACTTTCATTTAATACGCATAATTAACATACAAGTTTGTAATATGCCAAAAAACAGAAATAATTTTAATATTAATTTTAAAAAACTGAAAACGACAAAACGTTGTAAGTGCCATTATTTATGCAAGTTATAACGTTGTAAATGTATCTTTACTTGCACTTATCAAATTAAACTTAAATTTTTAAGATATTTGTTTTACGAAGTTTTCATAAAACAATTTATTATCTCCTGCTAATTACGGTAACATGGCATGAATGTCCTTCTTCTTCTCAGCAGTTAAAGGTACAGGCTCTTCTTTCATCTCAATTCCCAAGTCCTCAAAATTCGTCTTTGTAACTTCAGGTTTCAACAGTGAAATTGTTATCCATTGGGCAAAGTCGCTGTAACTTTTCTTTGTATAAATTACACCAAAATTTTCAGATGTTACTCGAGTCATAGTAGCCGAAGATATCTGTAGTTTTTTTGGTGTTAATTATCGTTGTAGCCAGATTCATCCAATCAAAAAACGTTGTAGTCTCCACTATTGAGAATAATATTTCTTTACTAGCATTCGCAACAAGCTCAATGAGGTCTTTTGCAATAAGTGGTTTTGCACACTTTTTTGTTTTTTGAATAACTGAAAAATTACAATCACAGGCACATACAACGTTATGACTTGCTTTTTAACAATATTGAGAATGGTGGCCGCCACAGAGTCTGGACGGTCGGAACTTTAACCCTAGAATCATACATACTCGTCAAAACGACGAACGAACTTCTCTACCTGCTCCAATAATGTGACTTGTCGGTACCTGCTCGTTGTGAAACCTCTGTTATCTAATTTATTTGTTATTATAACACATAACACATATAAATTTTATTTATAGCTATTGTCATTTTTTTTATACTAAAATAGTGTGCGTCAAAAGGACGACGATGTATGATTAACCTATATTTTTTTTAAAGATTTTGTACTCCACATATAAAAGTTTTCCTAATTTTTCTAAAATCTATTAAAGATATGGATGTTATAATTAATTTATTCAATGATTATGATAATGTGAAAGATGATTACAGCTGTTTGACTTATAGAGACGACATAATACTGAAGTTTGAATATATTGAATCGAAAACTAAAGAATGTGTTTCGAATGACTTAATAAAAGATTAACAATTTATTTTGTGGAAAATATTTTAATTTTTATTATTTTTTGAGATCTTATTCGAAAAATTACTAACAAATTTTAGAAAATTTACAAATGTGCCTAATGGGGAAATAACTACATATCTATAGGAATATTTATGACTGAGAAATTTCACATTCTGTAAAGTCACACATGTCCACTGATTCATAATAGTTCATAAATTAATTATTACAATTGATGTATTTATATATTTTTTAATTTTTATAATGAAAATATGCTTTGATAAAAAGATTAAAAAAAATTAATAAATATTTATGTTAAGAAATTTTTCCAAATCCAATTTTTTTAAATATTTTGTTCTCTTTTGTAGTATTGTTATGTAAAAAAAATGTTTTTTGCAAATAAACTCTAAAACTCCCCGTAAAAAGTCCATTCGTCGAAACGACGCCGATGTATGATTAACTTGACTCGTAGACCAACGTATGATTCTAGGGTTAAGGGTGCAGGTAAACACCAGCATATAAAACGCTTTACTTCAATAAAACGTATTCGAATTTGTGTGGCACTTACAACGTTATGGTTTGGCACCCCTCATATATCGAATTAAAGTAAAACGCACGTAAATATAGAAGGATAACAAAATAAAAAATCAATTACTTTTGTATTTTTTTATTTTTGAGAAAAGGAGTATAATTTGTTCTTTCTACGTGTTTATTATAATAGTTGACTATATTAAGCATCATCAAATTATATGTTATTACAGTACTTCTAAAAATTTATGATAGACAATCATATTAACACTTTCATTGCCAAGCTAAAAATATAGACTTTGTGAGATGGCTAAATATTTTAAGTTAAATAAGTAGGTTCTTATATTTGTCACGCGATATCGCGTGATTGGCCATATAGTAAAGTAGCTGTATCACGCGATATCGCGTGATCGGCAATGAAAGTGTTAAATAAATTGTTGCTTAATCACCATTACTATCTTGATCAAATCAAAATTGGTCACTGAGCTTTCTTTCAAAGAAATTATGTAAGAAAATTCAGTCGTGATAATTTTTGTTCAGCTTATACACCTCATTCTCAATGTTTATGATTTTTTTAAATTTTTTTAACGACCTTTTTGTTGACAAGGGGGCGGGCGGAGGCAGCGATATATGTTGTAAAATTTTTGCTTCAGTAAGCTTACAATTTTTTTTATATTTTCCCGTGTTTTAGGAATTTCTGTTTTTTCATTTTCTCCTGTTCTTTTTGCCATGCGCCCTGGACTACCTGCTCCAGTTGCTTCATTGTAGTTGCACCACTGCCCCGCATGTGCGACGTAATTCACGCAATCACGTAAAACTTTGTTAATAGTGTTTCACTTAAGCCCGCATCACACAACGCTTGTTCTGTTGCTGGATTGCTTGCCTGTTTTCGCTGATGATGGGTTCCAAGCGAGTTGCTGCGTGCTTGTCGCTGTGTGTCCCAACTATCGTCTATCGTTAGGCCTGTTTTAGACTACGACACAAATTATGACATACATAAATGTGAGACATAAATTTATTTACTATTCACACTTTAACAAACTTTTTGTGTCTGGATAGTATCTGTACATAAATATACGGAACTTGTGTCCGAGCTGTTCACACACAAAAAAGTTTTAAGAACGAAACAGTTAGTGCTCGATCACTATGAATCGATCTCTCTTCTGTGAGTGTATGAAAAAGTGTCGAACTTGTTTGAAAACTTATTAACCACAAGAGACACTTGGACACAACGTGTTCATACAGCCACTGATTTGACACTAATTATGGTGTCCGCAATAATATATCGCAATTGGAGACACTCGCATGCACACATAGACACTTGGTGTATACACCGAGTGTATAGTGTATAGCGTCATAGTCTAAACGTACCCTTAGTGATGATAAACGGGTGCCTACGACTTTTTTATTGGTTAATGGTTAAATGTAGCAGAGAAGTAAACACGAAAACAGAACCGATTTTGTGTTTGAAATCTAGCCAGTGTTCACACAACAGAGTCAAAGTGGAGCCAACAGTGGCCTAATTTTCCATCACTACAGTCAGCACAGCTCCTATCACGATTGCCAGCACTAGTTCTAGCAGACAATTTTGCATTGTGTGATGCGGGCATTACTTACCTATAAATAAATTACCTTTTATCCGCGGCTTCCCTCGCGTGGCTTTTGAAATTATGACATCTAGTTAAATCGTATAAAGTGTACTTTCATCGCGTCGCTATTGAGAACTGTTACTTTTTTCTTGGGAGTTTTCCCACAGAAATAAAATATTTTTCCCGGATAAAAAATAGACTATAACATTCTTTTTTATATCATTTTAAATATATTTTTCCACGGGAATAAGACTTCCCACAGGATTTAGATATTTTCCCGGGGTCGAAAGTAACCTATGTTTATCATTGTAGATTGTTCTTTCTGCTAACAATATGTTAATCAATTGTCCGTTGTTATAATTTAAATATCAGAATGACCGACCCCGGCCCGGTGGAAATTTAATGTGTATGGAATTTGTTAAGAATAGCAGATGTGCCAACTGACGATAACTGGATAGTTACCGGTTGTTTATTTCCTTATAGGATACAAATAATATTTTAAACAGTATCTAAATAAGTAATTTCTTAGTAGTCGTTGGTAGAAATATTTTTGTTACTGGTGGTATCTATAGAAATATTTATTAATATTGTAAAATACATTTAATTAGTAACAAATGAAAAAATTGCTCGTTTAATAGTATAAGATACATTTACCCACAGGAATTAAATATTTTCTCGAGATAAAAAGTAGCCTACAACCGTCTCTGTTCCGCAAAATACGTCTGTGCAAAATCGTAAGTTAATTAGTTAAGCCGTTTAGGCGTGAAAGCCAGTCAAACAAACAAACAAACAAACAGACAAACTCACTTTCGCATTTATAGTATTAGTTAGGATAGGTAAATCAAAGCTTTCTTGGTCGCACTCCTAAAGGAGTCTCCACATTCTCGCCGAGGTTGGACGAAACGAGAATGTAGAGGGTCATTTCTTTGTGTCTCGCGGTTGGTGTTTTAATACTATTCATATGGCTGAGCCAACCTCAGCGAGGAACTCGACGAGGAACCTCGTCCAACCTCGGCGAGAATGTGGAGACTCCTTAAACGGTTTTAGAGTAATTGTTCTAAAATTATTCGGAACACGGTTTTTTTAAATTAGAAATATGATTAATCTCTCTGTTGTTGATGTTATTCCATCCCATCGTCTTCATTTTGGTCCAACAAAGTATGGTCAATCCAATGTCAATGTTACAGTTGAGAACTGCTGTGTTATTCTGTATATAACAAAATTCAAATATTTTACTACATTTTGTTTTTGTATGCATATTTGTACATACATACATATGTATATAGAAGTTAGTCGTGTTAATTAGCGTATGTACATCTATCACAACAGCTACTGGTGCTATACATATTTCGATGTTAGCTACATGCTACTGGTCGCATTGTATTCTATTTTTGAAATATTAATTGAGTTCAAATTGATAAATAAACATAAACATTCACTATTCTGTTTACATAGTGCCCACAATGCCCACATATAAATATTGTTTTGTACAGTACTCTCTCTCAATACTGCTGCGTGTCAGTTTTCCTCCCACTGTTTCTGCGAATTAAAAATTGTAACAAGATAATGTATAGTCGTCACTCAAGTTATTGACGATTGCATGTGCCCATATGCATGTACCCAAGGTCATATGTGCTGTGTGTTACTGTGGCAATGCGTACATACATATGGTTTACTTTCTTTATGTCAGGTTAAAAAATATAAACTCTGATTAAACACTTTCAGTATTAGAGACAAATTTTCACTTATTAGGTATTATACAAGAGGTTTGTATTTTTTCGAATAAACTTATGTTTTTGTGTAATGAAAATTTGTTGTTAGCGAATTTCCAAAAGTGAAACTGGAAATACGCTATTACAGTAGGTGTCATGACGGGACCTAAGCCCGGGATCATAACAGAAATGTGTTTTGAGGTCCCTAGAATACGAAAATGATATTCACTAAAATTTATATATATATAAATAATATATGTGTCGCCACGATAACTCTCGAACGAAACGTCTAATGCTTATGAAATTTTGTGTGCGGACTGGATTCTGAATTCGCTCGGCTAAGTTCGTTAGCCAGACACGTCGGATGCCCAGAAGTAGGTTTTCTGGCCATTTTTTATCATTCGATCCTATCATAAGACAGTTCGATTTTTACATCGTTGAAAAGGAAAAAAAAATTATGAAGAAAATATTCTTATAATTTTCTTTCTATTTTAAGTATTTTTCGAGAAAATGTAAATTTTCACCATTATATGAGTTTTCTTTCTTTGTTAGTCTAATAAGTAATTTATATTAATATCTCAGTTCTTTATGAAGTATAAAATATTTCACTTTTTTATTAAAGAGTTTTGTGAGAACAAGTGAAGTCTATTCACATACATGTGTTATAACACACATACATGTATAGAGTTTTGTTTCTCATTTATTGCATTATATAATTAGCATGGTTCTATCTCATGTTGAAAAATGTAAATTAAACAGATTTTCTAAGCTAATGTAATGAAGAATTTTTTTTTTTTTTTTTTATTGAATTTTTAAGTAAACAAGAAATTGAAGATTATGTTATGATATAATATTATTAAATATGAAACAAAACAAAATATGTACAATGTACATATGTATGCACGGAAAAATATTTTGAATCGATTTTGAAAATCTTTTTACTAATAATTAATAATGCTAAAAAATTAAACCATTTCAAATGGATTTAAGGTATTTTATGTGAGGTCAAGGTTTTCGGGACCTAAAAAGGCCAGAAATTAATTAACCAATCGATTTTAAAAATTTTTTCACAGTTAGTAAGTTAAAGTATTTGAATTAATTAATTAAATGATGTCCGCAAGAAGCTTACGGACTGCCATAAGTTATATGAGATCCTTAGAACCCTTTTCTTACTGTTAGAGTACTAGACTTGTATGAGTTTCGCCAGGATTTACTGATCCCATAATTGTAAAAAATAAACTAAACGACCAATTTTAAAAATTTCTTCACTGTTACATAGCTAAACTATTTTAGATAGATTTAGAATACATTATGTAAGGTCCGCCAGGGTCCACAGGACCCAAAAGTGTCAAAAATAAACTAACTGACCGATTTTGAAAATTTTTTCACTGTTACAGAGCTAAACTATTTTAGATAAATATCGATTACGTTATGTAAGGTCCGCCTGGGTCCATAGAACCCAAAAGTGTCAAAAATAAACTGCCTGATCGATTTTGAAAATTTTTTCACTGTTACAGAGCTAAACTGTTTTAGATAAATATAGATTCCGTTATGTAAGGTCTGCCAGGGTCCATAGGATCCAGAAGTGTCAAAAATAAACTAACTGACCGATTTTGAAAATTTTTTCATTGTTACAGAGCTAAACTATTTTAGATAAATATAAATTACGTTATGTAAGGTCCACCAAGGTCCATAGAACCCAAAAATGTCAAAAATAAACTAACTGACCGATTTTGAAAATTTTTTCACTGTTACAAAGCTAAACTATTTTAGATAAATATAGATTACGTTATGTAAGGTCTGCCAGGGTCCATGGGATCCAAAAGTGTCAAAAATAAACTAACCGACCGATTTTGAAAATTTTTTCACTGTTACAGAGCTAAACTATTTTAGATAAATATAGATTACGTTATGTAAGGTCTGCCAGGGTCCATGGGATCCAAAAGTGTCAAAAATAAACTAACCGACTGATTTTGAAAATTTTTTCACTGTTGGGGAACTAAGCTATTTTAGATAGACATACATTACGTTATTTAGGGTCCGCCAGGGTCCATGGGACCCAAAAGTGGTAAAAATAAACTAACCGACCGATTTTGAAAATTTTTTCACTGTTACAGAGCTAAACTATTTTAGATAAATATAGATTACGTTATGTAAAGTCTGCCAGGGTCCATCGGATCCAAAAGTGTCAAAAATAAACTAACCGACCGATTTTGAAAATTTTTTCACTGTTGGGGAGCTAAGCTATTTTAGATACATATAGATTACGTTATGTAAGGTCTGACAGTGTCAGTAGGACCTAAAAGTGTCAAAAATAAAATAACTGACCGATTTTGAAACTTTTTTACTATTACCGAGGTAAACTATTTTAGATAGGTACAGGTTGTGTTATCTGAGATCCACAACTGTCCTGCGGATGCAAATGCGGCGTAGAATGCTACACAACGGGTTTTGAATATATATATATATATATATATATATATATATATATATATATATATATATATATATATATATTACATAAAGTCCGCCTAGAATATACGGTCGAGCTGATTTTTTAATGAGGTCCACCGGGATCTTGCAGATCCGAAAACGCCAGTAATAAGCTATCGAACCGATGCTAAAAAATTTCTCACTGCTAGAGAACTAAATTATTTTAGATGGATACAACTATGCTGCACAAAATTCGTTCGGGTTCTTGGGTCCCCAAAAATACCAAAACTAATTACCCAGCCGATTTTAAAAATTCTTTTACTCTTAGAAAGCTAAACTATTTTAAATAGGTACAGGTCTTAGATGAGATCCGCCAGTGCCCAAGATTTGGAAATTCGCTATGTTATGCAGATGCTGCGACAGGGGTATTTAATAATTTAACGAGAAGAATTGTCAACTATAGCAAAAATATAACTAATAAGAGTAGCTAAAGTATTTTTGAGTTGACAGTTTTTTTTTCGTTAAATTGCTTTTAGGTAATGAATTTGAGTTGTAGGAAACACGAATGTATTCCGAAAAAACCCCACTTGACCTAGCCCCCCACCTTTCAGAATTGAAAAAACAAATAGCGTATAATTAGGAGCTTTTATGAGCTTCCGTATTCCGGGAATTAAAAATTTTGAGCTCGACACACTGAGCAGAAATTTAATATTTTTAGTGGGGCTCGAACTCGACTCAGCCCCCCCCCCCCCCGCTAAAAAATCAGACCAATTTATCAGGTAAAATTAAGAGCTATTTATGTGCTTTTGAACAAGTATAATTTTGATTTTTGAGCTCACCCCCGTAGTCTCCAAACTACCCTTAATTGATGAAATTTGAAAAAGAAGCAGGTACTTGAGAAATCAAAAATAGATTATGGTTTAAAAATAAAAAGGAGATTATGTGTAAAAATAAAGCTCTAAATTCGCGCATTCTCGCAAATCCTTATAAAAACCACCCCGCATCTCTTTGACATAACAGAAAGCTATTATAATTAAAGCGAAAAAAATAAACTATATTTATTCAAAGCGATTAAATATTATTTACGATTTATCAGCTCATAAAATACGTGAATTTCGATTATTGAGTTGCAATCCCTTTACAAAGAAATGATTTTGCACATAGTTAAGAGAGAACTATACTTTGAATTAGGACTTTACAGTTAATTTTTTTTTTTTTAAATTCTTTATTCTATAAGGTCTATTACCTATAATTTATTAATTTAAATTACTATAATAATAATAAATTATTATTACTTTACATGTGAAATTTTTAAATTTTGGGTATGATTAGGATTGTTTTTCTTATTATAAAAAAAATTGTCAAGATCCGCCCGATCCTCACTAGGATGATTTTTTTTTTAAAAATGAGTGTCAATATAAATTTTTATATGAGAACGGAAGATAATGTAACTGCATTTCAGAATCCAAAGTAAAAATCCGGTTCCGTTGGGAACGAGATTAAAACTGATAAGTTGGAAGGGATCTGATAATTTTTTTCGGGAGTGAACAAAAATTTCGTGGACGGGAATGGTACAAAAAAAATTACACTCAGTTACATCGCTAATGTGTAGAGTTTACAAACATATCTGCATGCAATTGAGGTTAGCAATCTGTTGTACAAGTTTTAAGTATCAAAAGAGTTAAAGCATATGCGCTACCTTTCCTGTAACTTGTAGAATTGAGAGAGTGTACTGTATTTTTTTTGTATATTGACATTGATCATTTTTCCTCCAATTTGTATACATACGTACATATGTATATGTGCATAGCAAAAACAATTAAAATATGTATTGTACAATTTTATACAATGACAATGATGGTTATAGCCAAGGTGGAATATGTGGAGGTGCTTATTCTACCCTGGTATAGGCAAAAATAACCGATTCTCTACATTATATGTACAATCTCAGTTAAAATTTTAAAATAATTATACATTTAGCGCTCTTGTCCATGATACAGATTTTCGTCGCGATTGGACACGTTTTTTGGGATCAAAAATCCGATCAAAAATACGCAGCCCTGACGAGAGGGTGAGGTAGTCGAGGTTGCAGCTACGAGGCTCGGACTTGAGATGGGCGTCGGTATTTGTCGGTATAGAGGGCCCGAGAAAAAAGTTAATAGTTTCTTTTTTGTTCACTACTTTTTTGGGAGGAAATTTTAAAAAAAATGCGGTTTATTGCCGGGGCTTGCTATTTCTCTCCATGGTGCTGAACATGCGTTCGGAGAAATGTATCAACTGCTCCGTATAAGACCATCTTCTAAATACTGATTTGTTTGACTGTCTTTCTTAAGTGGTAATAGCTGTCTTCTTTTCATTAAAATATACTATACAAAATTATAATATTACAAATTGACCCTTACCTTTTGGGTCTACAATTATCTTGACCCTCAGTAGTAGTTCACCATTTTTTGCAGGTAAATTCATTATTTATTTATTTTTTGTTTTAAATTTTAGTTTATAGTCCAGTCAATGAAAGGACTGATGAGAATATAGTTGGGGGCAGAATTTCTGACTTCAGAGCTATGTCTGAAGCAGTTACGAGGTAAACATACTAAAAGTCCTTTGATCTACGAGATAAGCGGGAGGGGAGGGGGCAAGAGAGATTTTTTTGTTTGTTTTTCGCTTATATTTCAAGAATGACCAGTGATAGCGAACAAATTTTTCTATTCAAAAATTAAATAAAATTTTCTATAAAATTATTCCTATTCAATTCTTTTTTGTCCCTCATAGTTTTCGAGATATTCGTTAAAAAACACCACAATTTTTTGAGGAAATGCTTTTCATTTCACTTTTTTGACAAACCTTTCTTAGTCTTTAGTTCGAGTGGAAAATCCTTAGAAAAGAGGTCGTAGGAAATTGACTTGCTTAAAATGAAGAAACAACATTATATGTTTTATGTTGAACTAGTAAAAAGTAACAACAATTCGGGAACTTGAAGTGTCTCCGTTGCTTTTTCGTTGATTTTTAACCTAAGTCGAGCAGTAGGCTTACTTTTATTATAATCATTAGATTGGAATTATGTTGCTTCTCTGTAATTTTTGTCTCTTTAGTCACTTTTGTACTGTTCGACTTCTTTCTGTACCCCGCTCACCTCTAGTATGCTTACCTCTAAATTACTCTAAACACAGTTGTGAAGTCAAAAATCCTTTCTATAACCATGTCTTCAATATACTCCCTTTTTAAGCATTCCATCGTTTGAAAATTTATTTTATTTTTATATTTTGTGTTATACATAGGTAACTATATTTCATAGTTTGGAAATTTTTGCATATATTTCATAACTCTCAAAGCCCCTAAAGCTATCCTGTTCAGCAAATGTTCCTGTTTAACTTTTTACAAGGAAATTTTGAGAAACTAATAATAGAAAAAATAATAATAATAAAAGTTGTAAAATATTATAATAATGTATCAAAACGAAAAGTCGATAAGAGAGTTTGTAGAACTTGTTATTTTTATTACTCTTCATTTATTCAGTTTATGGGTTTGAGTATACTAGTTATAGTTGTACGCAGGGCCGACGAGAGAAATGACGGATCCCCGGGCACAATAAAAAGTTTTCAAACATTTTTCCTCCAAAAATACAATTTGCGAGCAAAAAAAAAAAAAAAAAACGTTTTCTCATTTCTTCCGGGCCCCTAATCGAGGCTACAGGCTCTCTTTTTAGGCCCGGACCCATGGACAATTGCCCTACCTGCTTCACCCTCTCACCGGCCCTGTATGTATGCTGTACATTTCATCAGTTTTAAGGATGTTTGGGAGGTACAATCGGAGATAAAAGTACATGAAATTAGAAATTCGTGAATAATTGCGTTGTACAACAAACTATGAGGTAAATAAATAGTTATCTTTGTTAAATAATAGCTATCACTACAACTGATTGTACAATACATCAAACTATAGCTCTCAGCTGCGTACAAGAGCTGACTACATTCTGAGGATTTTTCGGAGAATTTCAAAATGCTACAAGACGATTGAAAATTGAGTAGAATGTTCCTCATTAAATACTAAGGCCCCTATGAAAATTTCAAACCGATTCACTAAGCCGTTAAAAAGTTATTTAATCTGTTCTGTTTTCGAATTTCCATAAGAGTACGTGTAAAATTAGTTTTTTTTTTTTTTTTTTTTTTAATAACTTTTTAACGGCTTAGTGAATCGGTTTGAAATTTTCATAGGGGCCTTAGTATTTAATGAGGAACATTCTACTAAATTTTCAATCGTCTTGTAGCATTTTGAAATTCTCCGAAAAATCCTCAGAATGTAGTCAGCTCTTGTACGCAGCTGAGAGCTATAGTTTGATGTATTGTACAATCAGTTGTAGTGATAGCTATTATTTAACAAAGATAACTATTTATTTACCTCATAGTTTGTTATACAACGCAATTATTCACGAATTTCTAATCTCATGTACTTTTATCTTCGACTGTACCTCCCAAACATCCTTAAGGTATCTAGATTTTTAAAAGAAGTTATCTTTTATTTTATCTGTCTACTAAGCGAAGGAAAACTATATTCATCATTTCTCTATATTCACTAACTGATATGACAGAATTCTCTGCAAGGTGCCTCACGAAATGTATCATAAAATGATTTTTCACTTTTGTGGTATTGTTATATTTCTAGGAATATAAATAATAAAGATAAATTTCCATTTGCAAATTCAAAAATTTATTTTTTTACTATTTCTATATAATATTGCTTTTTTGAAATTTAAATAAATTTTTAAGTATAGAAAGTTCATCATAGAAAGTGTATAGAACTAAATAATTCTACGCGGATGAAACTATACCTATATCAAATTTATAAATTTTATTCGAAAAAGGATATAAAAGAATTTTATTTGAATTTTATACTTTTTTTATTGCGTGGTTTTGCTCAATAATTCATAATCACGATTCGTTCAATAGAAAGTCTTTCCTAAAATTCCTATTCATACAAATATTGGTACCTACTTTGAATCAATTACGGTCGTCGTAGGAATATTCATTTCGGTAATGCGAGGATGTAATGTTTACGGCCTCGAAAATTTCTTTACGTTTGGCTACGCTAAATTGGTACACATTCATAAATTCTTTTTAACTTCCCATAGGAAGTTATTGTAATGGGTCCGATTTTACGAATCGCTAATTTTGACATATCTGCACGTTTTAAGGTCACTAGAATCCGAATCCATCGTTTTTAGCCTGATGTCTGTGCGTTCGTTAGTTCGTTCGTTCGTTCGTGAATTTTTTTTCGTCTCGCATATCTCGAGAACCAATGATGATATCAACTCCGGACTAATTTCATTAGATGCGTATTCAAAAAATGAAGACCGGATAAAGTTTTCAGCAAATTCGGATTAGCGGTTTGTTTTTTGTGGTTAAAAAAAACAAAATTAACTTTATTAAGATAACATAGCTTATATGGATTTTTTACCATAACATTATTATATAATGGCCTAAGAACCTTCCTTGATGTTAAAAACGCCAGTATATTATTATAAAATTTAAAAAAAAAAAGAAAAGCGAAATAAGAAACTGTTTTTGAAATATATTTTGTCTCGCATATCTTGAGAACAAATGATGTTATCATTTGTTTGATAAGGATGGAGCCCCCACCCTTAGGTACAGAAGGCGAAGCCCTCGGTATGGTGCAAGGGGCAAAGCCTCTATCGGGGGCCCAGGGGAGTAGTTGGCCGAAATGGAAAAAGAATTATTTATGTACAGTAGTCTCTAGTTTTTAAGGACACCCAATGGGAAGTTGACAGTGTGGATAGACCTGTCCCCCAAATTTTTAATTTTTTCAAATATCCACAAGCCAGATGGAAACGTGAAACGCAAGTATAAATTTTGATTTAGAAGGACAAAATATTTTTCACTTCTCAAAAGTGATTACAAGGCTTCCGTTAATCTTGGTAGATACGAAAGCAAAATCAGAGCGTGATAAAAATAACAGATAACGTAATTTATTTCCTGAAAAAGCAACGTAAAAGTTCAATGTGTCCTTTTGTATGTGGTGTTTAGAAAATTTGACACAATCATGTATAAATCGGTGATGTGTATAGTTAGTAGGCGGCTACTCTTGCGGTTATCGGCATATTCCACTCGGATATATGGAAATTTTTATCAACATTTTTGTTTACATATACATTTACATTACTTTATTTTTATATCGTGTATCCCATACGTCGTTACATTCTCGTAAGCATGCATACGAATTTTTTTGTCTTTTTAAATAAATGATAACCACTGCTAATTTAAAGTTATCTCTTAACAAAGAAAACAGAAGCAGATCATGTGTTACAGTGCTACCAAAGGTACATCTGTTTTACGGGGTTATTTAACTTCACTTTTAATTAAATTGATGAAATGTAGATGGAAGGTATTTACATACAGATTGCGTATTTCCGTACGGAGACCTAAAACGTATGTACGTATAGGTAGGTATTGTATTAGAAAAACGAAGAAAATGAATTTTTTCTGTAGAAAGTAAATATTAAAACAGAATTAAAGATGTGCCTTATAAGTCAATTAATATGTATAATGTATTCATTTTTATTTTCGGGGAAGGGGGTAGGGTTTGTGATTCCAAATCTGAACAAGTATTGTATAAAGCAGTGGTTCTCAAACTTTTTGGTCCGCGACCGCTTTTTGTACTTGAAAATTTCAAAGGACCCTCGAAATATGTAGAAATAAATAGGAAGTGTGTAGCAGATAAGTATGTAAACTGTAATTAATTGTTTCTGTGACCCCCTTGGGGTCGTGATCCCCACTTTGATAAGGGGAGTGCACGGGTTGGGAAATTGACTTCGGGATGAGACTTCGTATATTAATAGTATATCTTTAGGGTGGTGATATGCTAAAATTGTAAAATGCACTAGCCAGCAGTTTTCGAAAAAAATGCCTCTAAAATTTTTAAAAATTTTTTGATGTCTTTCAAAGTTAATTTGATAGTCAAACAAAGCCCAAATAGCTGTGATCGTAGCGAAGGTCGGTTGGTGTCCATAAGGTCACGGGTAGGGTTGCCAACTCTACCAATGAATATTTCGGGATTTGATGGGAAAAAAATCGGGACGGGACAAGTAAAATCGGGACCAAAAATAATACAATTGATATGCAAAAAAAAAAAACAAACAAACGTTTTTAATCATCCACTAGGAAAGATATTCTTTTTATTTTTATTATTTGTTACTAACAGCTACATATTTAAACGATGTTCTTACAAACCTTTAAACAAAACAATTTCTTGAAGATAAAATATTACAATAATATTTCTTTATTTTATTTTATTAAATTAGAAATCAATTTTTTAAATTTTTAGATTTTTAATTTTTTTTTTTTTTTTTTTTTTTGCATATCAACTGTATTATTTTTGGAGAAAAACATTTTTTATAAAGTTGACCGTCTTTGGCATTGACGTACGTCAAATAATTTCTCCCATTTTTTGGAGAGATTTTAATGTTGGAGGAATTTTAATGAGTTAATCTGGCAACACTGGAAGCTGTATAAGTTATAAATCAGTAGACAGAGTACACTTTATCAGTAGGTACAGCAAATATACTTACTTTCTTGGCCGTCATGACATGCAAGCGCGATAATTTGGAAACAACAATAGCGAGACTAGCGGGACTAAAATTTTAAAAAAATTGTAGATTTTAAAAATCGGGACAATTAGCGTTTCGCCACTACTGTTGTCGGGACGCGGGAAATATAGGCCCAAAATCGGGACAGTTGGCAACCCTAGTCACGGGTTCGATGCTGGGTCCATCCTGTAATTTTTTTCATTTTTTTTTTTTTAAATTTAAAATATTATTGAAATTAATAATACAACATATATGTAAATGTTAATTGTCACTATATAAATAATTTATATTTAAAGTTCCGACCAGCCGGACGCTCATTATCAGTTTTGAAACCACCAAAATGACAAATCGCTTGTAGACTTTCAATCACATTTAGATATCTTGAAGATACCGAAGATGAAGGGAAAAATTCGACTTCCGTGATGGGGCCCCGCTGTTCACGGCGTTTTTTTAAGCATTTATTTACATCTTTTTAATGCGATAGTAAAACTGAAAGCAATTTTCACAAAACAAGTACCATTTTATTTTTCATCTTAAGATCAGGAGATTCGGAAATTATTTTATCATTTTATGTATTATAAATTACTATAACTATGGTAAATAATAATTATTAAGTAATAATTTTATTTCAGATTTAAATAAAACAAGATAATTTTAAAATATTCGATGGTTCGAAAAATCGGTATAAGAATAAGAGTTAGGTGCCTACTGTTTTAGGTAATATGGATTTGAGTTAAATAATTTATCTAATTGTAAGTATTATACGTACACTAATTAGAATATTTGAAGTAGATATTGCTAAATCTCAAGCAACTAATAGATAATTTATTTTGGTAACAAATATAAGAGTAAAATTAGTAAAAGATTTATGTTTTTTTAAATTTGATTCTTTGAACCCTAGGCTTTTTCCACTAACAATAAGAGAGCTATAAAGGTAGGTACCATTTACATTTTTTTTAAAATTTAGAATAAACGTTAAAAAATTATTTCAAAGCTGCACTGGAGGGTACATTCAAGTATTTACTATTTTAGTATTCATAAATAAATTTTGTTGCAAAATTCTGATGTAGGTGCTTTAATATTTATTGTACGAATGACACGCACTCTGCGGTACTTAATAGTACCTACCGTTGAACACAATAGGTTAAAATAGTGAAATAACAAACTTAACAAGTTTAGTTTTTAACATATTGTAGATTGTAAAAATCATTTTATATGAATAATCTAAATATATTCAAAATTAATATAATACCTACGAGTATAATATATGACAGTATTCTCATACTTAATTTTAACTACGATTTTTTTATTCAATTAAAATATAAATATAAATTAACTGTGATAAATTATTTTAAATATAAATCATTGTTTTAAATTTTGATGCCATTAAATGATTATGTGATTAATGTATGATTTTTTTTTTAAATATCAGTGGCGGTTGATAACTAAAATCATAGTACGGAGAAATTAAATTTTGTATTTGTTAAAATTTTAAGTCGGTAATAATACTGATATTTTAATGTTTTCTAATCGGCCTGATAAATTAGTTTTTTATTTTTTTTATTTTTAACAGTTACCACCGGTTTTTGAGGTATGATTCCGGACTTTTGTTTCCTTATGAAAGGTGAAATTAAATGACAATTTTTTCCTCTTTCTACTTAGGTATATATCATATTATGCTATATTTTTCTTAGGTTTAGATCGAAAAATGAACAAATTAATATTTAATCAAGTACAAATTCTAACGTCCTACAATAATTACTATGAAAGAATCACGAAAAATATTTTACTAGAATTTTCCTATGACTAACCGCTTTCAAGTTGATCCCGAACACTTGTTTATCTTATGGAATATGAAGTAGCACGGTTAAATTTTTTTCCCCTTCTTTAACATACATATATATATATATATATATATATATATATATATATATATATATATATATATATATATATATATATATATATATATATATATACCATATACATGTCATATCTAATTTCGAAGATGACCTCGAAAACTTAAGAAAATGTAAGTTATCGTATGACCTTAGAGAGTTTGTACCTAATTTATTAAATTTTTATTGCATAATTTATTCATTTTTCGACCTAAATTCGGAAAAAATTTATAAAAATAATTTTTTTCCGATTTACAAGAGGTTATTTTTTCAAGAGAGGTATAATATATTATGATATATTGACAGAAAGGGGAGAAAAAAATGTCATTTAACTGTGATAAAATCCAGTTCATGTTCTCCATAAGAAAAAGAAAGATTTAGGCTTATAGCCGAAAAGGGGTGGTTAGAGAAAAACTCTTAGAAAATATTTAAATTCTATGTAAAAGATGCTGTAGAACGTGCAGATAAAAATAGCATAGTTCTTACCGTAAGAAGTTACTGGAAGAAAAATAAATTCCGAGTTATGGTTTTTTTTTTTGGCGATAATTTTTAAACTATACTACTACAAACAATTAAGGGAGCAAAAAGAAATTGTTAATTTTTTAGCACGTGATTTTTGAAGGGCTGTATTTATGTGAAAAATTGAATGAAAAATTCAATTTTTTTTTTCAAATTTTTCCAGTTAGGCATCTTTTATCCATTAAAATTTAAAAATTAAGAAAAAAAATTATTTTTTAAAATTTTTTTCAAGATTTAAAAGATTTTTTCAAATTTTTTCCAAAATTTTTTTTAAAATTTAATTTTAATTTTTTAATTTTTTTGAAAATTTCAATGGATAAAAGATGCTTAACTGTGGAAAAATTTGAAAAAAAAAAATTGAAGTTTTCATTCAATTTTGTTCATTCAATTTTGCTCCTTTATTTTTTAATTCTGAAATTTTGAACAAACGGTTTACGAAGACCATTCGATAGATCAATCTGCCGATTTACAGGGTTATTGGGGGTACATTGAGGTATAAAAATTCATACAAACATTCGACTCCGCATCAATATTCGCAGGGATGCCGACGATTTTTCACAACAAGGAAAAAAGTCCCTTTTTTCACATTTTTCAGAATAAAATTAAGGATGAAAAAATTTTTTTTCCTAAAGTACGCGGCATAGCCTTGTAGGAAATTTATTCCATATTCCAAAACTGCTCTTCAGTTTTCTGTCCGATCAGTGGTTACTGAGATATCGATGGTTAAAGCAAAAAGGATCCTTTTTCATTCAAAGTTGGATACCTCCGGAACAAATCACCGTAGAGAAAAATTTTAAAAAGGAATTTGAAGCTGAATAAACAGGCTATCATGTCAATACCATGATTTTACTGTAAAAAAATTTTTCAAGTCCGTAGACCAAAAAAAAAGATCAAAAAATTTGCAAAAACATTTTTTGTATTATTCCTTATAATTGCTCGATAACTGTCACTCTTAAAATTTTTTGGACGAAAGATCTGAAAACTAGAATTTTGGTGCTTCAAAATGGTTTTTTTAACATTTCGATACGACCATTTTCCACGTAAATAGAGCCTTTCAAAAATCACTAAAAAATAAACAATTTTTTTTTTTGCTCCCTTAATTGTTTGTAGTAGTATAAATGGATTTTGGGAAGTTTAGAAATAGCATTCTAGGCGTTTAGTGGTTCTGTATAATTAATCTGATTTAATCGAGACTGTACCTTTTACCGTTTACGAGATCTCAATGTTTGTAATTTTATTAGAGACATTCTGTATAAAGAAATTACTCTACAAAAATATGGCAAACGAAACAAACAGTAAAAAGTCGATCGAACTAACATGTTAAATTGAAATTAACTTTGACATGTTTAGATAGTAAAAATTAAATTATTCAATTTAAGAAACATTGTAGTTGATTTCGAGTCGTGAATTCAATAAGCCACGTAGTACTTTGCTACAATTTTATTAAATTACTAGCTCTACCCGCGACGTCGTTCGCGCGACACATTGTTATAAACTCAATGAGAAGTATATAAGTGTAATAATTATACAGAACTTGCATAGAACAATAATTATTACGTAATGCATGCACATGCTCAAAATGGTTTTTCTATTTTCTCGTGGGAATGAGACTTTTAAGTAATAAAAAGTATCCTAAGTGTTGACGCAGGCAATAAGCTATCATTACACCAAATTTCATAAAAATCCGTTCAATAGTTTTTGCGTAATGTGTGCACATGTTCAAAATAGTTTTTCTATTTTCCCGTGGGAATAAGACATTTTCTCGGAGTAAAGAGTATCTTGGATGTTGACCCAGGCAATAACTTATCACCATACCAAAGGGCATAGCCGGGTAAGATAGGGAAAACGGCCTTGACGCAAAATTGATTGTTTTTATAGGAAATAATACTTCTTAGCCCCAGATACATTCCTGCCAAATTTCAACCTTCCGAGGCTAATAGTTTATGAGTACACAGACAAAAATTTTCAAAAAAAAATTTTTTTGACCAAATTACTGAGCCGATTTATTTGAGTTTAATATATATTGTGTACCCACCTTAGGCAAAGTAATAAAAAAAAATTAACGTTATATCCCTTTATTATACTAATTTTTTTAAATTTTTTAATTTAAGTAAATTTTTTTTTGGCACTTACGCGTTAGCGACACCCACCATTTTTTGTTCAATAATATGTCTCTTAGTACTCTATAACATATATTTTTTTGAAAAAATTTTAGTTGGTAGAACATAGTAATATTTCAATACAAATGCATGCCATGTTCGGTACTACATATATTACTTATGTATAAAAAGAACCATAAAGTAAAGCATCTGCCTTATTTCTAATACACAGTAGAACTCTAAGGAGTGCAATAAAATGTTCTCTTCCCCCCTGAGCTGCAGTTCTTGGAGTTCATGTGACGGTCTAAAAAAATATATATTTTGACTTGTTATAAAAAAATATGTTTTAACTTATTAAAAAATAATTTTCAAGGTTAATTTTACCATGAATCTGAATATTTAAATGAAATTAATAAAATTATCTCAGCATATTTACTAATTAAAATTACATCTAACTCAACAAAAA
Organism: Brachynemurus nebulosus; assembly: GCA_035578155.1. NCBI lineage: Eukaryota > Metazoa > Arthropoda > Insecta > Neuroptera > Myrmeleontidae > Brachynemurus > Brachynemurus nebulosus. The sequence continues at coordinate 165,067,480 of JAPWDM010000001.1, forward strand.
TTATAAGTTTTAGAAACT